>OZ007500.1:3629431-4265136 GCA_963931805.1 Microdon myrmicae | reverse complement strand
AGCCCGAGGAAGCACGATACCGTCAAAGAGGCGGAGGTGACTATCTCAGTAACTCCTCTAATCAAGGTAGGGACAAGCGTACACCAAACCCATGGGTTACATGCATAACTTGTAGCTTTTGCTATCGGAAAGGGCATGTATACGACGAATGCCTCGACGCCGAAACACTCCAAAGTGTACAAAGTGTGATCGATATGGGCACGATGTCCAGGATTGTCGGACACTTAGTACACAAAGGAAGGCGGATAATCCTGAACCTACACCAATAAGGTCGCAGAACCAAAGGAAGTCACCTGTGAATACCTC
The DNA here is from genome assembly GCA_963931805.1 of Microdon myrmicae. Lineage (NCBI taxonomy): Eukaryota > Metazoa > Arthropoda > Insecta > Diptera > Syrphidae > Microdon > Microdon myrmicae. The sequence goes on along the minus strand of OZ007500.1, from coordinate 4,264,830 downwards.
AAATCAAGGGCAGGAACGACCACCCACATCGAAACAAGCAACGGCATCGAATAGTAGAGTGTACATCATTCGATGTTGTTGTGAGTTTTGTGGCCGAAAGGGTCACACGGGGGACGAGTGTCGTATCAAGGCAAATGGATAAAACCACAAAAGCCAACAGACACAACCAATGTGGTTAAGTCTGTACTTAGCGACCACACCCCACCGACCTGCACGGTCAATACAGAATGGCAAACAGTCCAAAAAAGAAAAAATTCAAAGCACAACAAACAGTCACGCGACAAAGGCGGTAAATAGACTCGAGTCAAGAGTAGTACTAGTACGAGCAGTACTGAACACTCGGAGGCTCGAAAAATAAAACAACGCCAACACCGATTACAACGCAATCGACCCGAATCGAACCGTAGCCAGTCGAATTCAACCGCTACGGACGCGTCAGAAACGCCAAAAAGGGGACATAGGCGACAGAAGAACGGAGAATGGTGCACGGAATTCCCCAACCCGACCGAATTAAAGCCCCCAAATAAAGAAAATTGTCCTCAACCGCCAACAAAAGTTCCAATAGTCCAGCTCCCCTTAGACATCGGATGTAGAAACACTACATGTCTAATAGTGGACACAGGTGCGGAGATCAGCCTTCTTAAGCTGAAGGCACTCCAAAATGGAATAGCATTGGATACCAAAAAGGCCACTACTCTCCAAACGCTTTTTGGAAAGGGAAAGTCTAGGGGCGTTTGTAAAGGAACATTCAAACTGCCCCAACCAATCTCCTGTAACTTTCAGGTAATGGACTCCCTACCGGGATTGTCAGAAGATGGGTTATTAGGAAACGACTTCCTAGCTAGGAATTGTAAAATCAACGGACCCGGGAATTGTTTGGAATTCTCCCAAACCAATGTAAATCCGGTAAGTTTTTCCGTTGAATTTACAAAAGATAGGAAGCGGACGCCAAGACATGAGGCAATCAGTCGGGAACCCGTGCCAAGGGGATCCATAGAGGTCCAGACCGCGACCGGAAGTACACCGGATACCCTACCCAAACAGGGGAAAGGGGGCGAAAATTTGTCAGGCTCCAAACATCCCAACCCCACTTTAACAGCTGACAAACCAAAGAAAGCTAACAAAGAAGTAACAGTGGTAGAACACTCACTGTCAAACGCTTCGGAGGTAGAAATTGTTCTGAACAAACCGGGAATAATACCGGCACGTTCACGAAAAATGTTGAGACTTCACATAGAAATTCGGGAAGAGGTAATTCTTGTACCTAAACCAATGCAATCAGGGATTTTCATATCCAATTGTATTGTAGGGAAAGCGAAGAGTGCCCAAGTAGAGGTACTCAATATCGCAAACTACCTCCAAACCATAGACCGAATCATGGTGGAGTTACATCCAATGAAGGACTTTTCGACCTTTCCGCTGGAAAATGAGCAAAACCGTTCTACCGAATACAATGCGGATAAAAAACCTTCGGAGGGAGAAAACCTCCAGTATATCCGACATTAATTCTCAGAGGAGGAATTACCAAAAGATCCAAGGTTGACACAATTACACGAGGAACTCCACTTAGGTAAAAACCCAAGTCCTCAAGAGTGTCAATCCATAGTGGAAATATGTGAGGAGTTCAACGATATTTTCCACCTTAAAGGTGACCTCCTAACATATACCAGTGCAATAACGCATGAGATACCGGTGATACAGGATCAAGCACCGATAAATCAAAGAATGTACCGTCTGCCTGAGTGCAAGAAAGAGGTGATCAACGAACAAGTACGGGATATGCTGGAGAATGATATCATTCGATCAAGCAAAAGTCCGTGAAACTCACCACTCTTGGTAGTTCCTAAGAAAGCGGGCCCCGATGGAGAGTTGTGGTCGATTTCAGAAAACTGAACGACAAAACCATCGGAGATGCGTACCCTCTCCCTCGAATAGAGGATATTTTAGACCAGCTCGGTCACTCACGCTATTTTTTTTTCCACACTCGATTTAGCCAGCGGCTACCACCAAGTCTTAGTAGATCCGAAGGATCGAAGTAAGACAGTGTTCAGCACAAATTACGGGCATTATGAGTTCAAACGTATGCCATTTTGTCTGAAGGGAGCACCAGCTACGTTTCAGAGGCTCATGAGCCATGTCCTAACCGGATTGCAAGGGATCGAATGCTTTGTTTATCTAGATGACGTGGTCATATATGGGAAAAACCTAGAACACCATAATGACAAACTCCGGAAAGTATTCGATCAAATTAGATACCACAACCTCAAGTTGCAACCGGAGAAATGTAAGTTCCTCCAGAAGGAAGTAGTATACCTGGGACATATTTGTTCCGAAAAGGGGGCAATGCCAAATCCAGACACGACAGCTAGTGTCAGGGTTTTCCCCATTCCCAAAACGGTAAAGCACGTCCAATCGTTTCTAGGCTTGGCGAACTACTATCGAAGATTTGTTCAAAATTTTTCGAAGATAGTACGCCCCTAACAAATTTGTTAAGGAAGGACGTCAAATTCACCTTGTCAGACAAATGCCAACAAGCATTTGATAACATAAAGGAGTTATTGGTCTCGCCGCCACTGTTAATCTATCTAGATTTTACCAAACCCTTTAATCTGACCACGGATGCGAGCAACGAAGCACTGGGTGCCGTACTGTCGCAAGGCGAAATCGGTAAGGACCAGCCAGTCGCATATGCCAGTCGAACCTTGAATAGGGCGGAAAAGAACTACTCTACGATCGAGAAAGAGTTACTAGCCATTGTTTGGGCGGCTAAGAATTTCCGTTGTTATTTACAAGGGAGAAAATTTAATATATACACGGACCACAAGCCGTTAAAGGGAGTATTCAACGTGAAGGACCCCACGTCACGTTTACTAAGGTTCCATCGCAAACTACTGGAGTACGACTACCAAATCGAGTATAAACCCGGTAAGTACAATACTAATGCGGATACCTTGAGTCGTATCCCGCAACTTTGTGATGAGACTCCCACACTACCAAGGTGCAATGTACTAACACGCGCCCAAGCTAAAAAGTTAAGGGCAAGCGAAGGAACTCAGGATAGTCCAAATGACGATAAGTCCTCTCTTAACGAGGATCCCATTCCAGCCTGCACGGAAAAAGGAATGGAGATAACCAATCCTGAAGACATTCAGTTCCTACTCCGGGAATACCATGATTCCCCTTTGGGTGGACACCAAGGAGTGAGTAAAACGTACCACAAAATACGTAGAAATTTTTGGTGGAAGAACATGATGCGCGACATTAAACAATACATCAAAGTATGTAAAACATATCAAACCATGAAATCTTCACCGAACATACGTATGCCCATGGTAATAACCGACATTGCAAAGAGGCCTTTCGACAAAGTATACTTAGATATAGTAGGTCCTCTTGATCGCACTCAAACCGGCAATCAATATATACTTACATTCCAAGACAACTTGTCGAAGTATATAGATTGCTACGCTCTCCCAGATGCGGAGGCAGAAACGGTGGCCACAGTCTTTTTCGACCAAATAATTGCTCGGTATGGTGTCCCCAAGCAACTGGTCACCGATCAGGGAAGTAATTTCCTAAGCAGTTTGTTTAAAAGCGTGTGCAAACTGCTCGGTATTAAAAAACTACAAACCTCAGCGTACCACCCACAATCGAATGGAGCCTTAGAAAGAGCCCATCGTCCACTCGTAGATTATCTGCGAAGCATTGTGGATGGGAATTCCCAATCATGGGACCAGTACCTGAGGACGGCAACATTCGTATACAACACCAATGTACAAGAAGGTACTAAGCTTACGCCAATGGACTGTCTATTTGGGTTCACCCCGGAGGTACCGACGAGCATAAAGCAACCTCCGGAACCGGTATACAACCATGACAGTTACAACCATGATAGTACAAACTTCAACATACGTACGAAATAGCAAGGCGTAACCTGTTAACTTCCAAGAAGAAGTCGAAAGAGTACTACGACCGTAAGACACGCCCATTCACGTTCCATGTGGGCGAAAAAGTTTTAATACGGAACGCACAAAAGCAAGGAAAACTAGCTCCCATATGGAGGGGTCCCTATAAGATAGTGCAAATAAATAGTCCGGTAAATAGCGTCGTTAAGGTAGGGAGAAGAAATGTGGTGGTGCACAATAATAGGCTAAAACCCTACTACGAATAGAGGAAGCCAAAAGCAAACAAGACCACGACAAATAAGGGAAGATAACACACCACAGACGGTGTAGGGATCAACGCTACAGGTTGATACTTTTGTAGCCAAGCTTCATTCCTCTTCTAAGAATGAAGCTATCACTATTTAAGGGGGGAAGGTATTGTTAGGTACCGACCTTGAGTCCAGGTCTCCCCAACGTCCACTAATCCCCCTTCGTTAGTTTCCCCTCTTTACCTATAAAAGGAGAACAACTCGTCAAGTAGTTAATTTGCATAAACTACTTTATGCAAATTCTACTTGGCAGAGAAAATAATAATAACCGGCGTTGGTCTCGAATAATAAAATAAAACGTCAACGGCAAAAAAAAAAAAATAAATCATTCGACGTTAATCTACGCTACAGAGAGACGAAAAAAAATAAATATCAAGTAAAAGAAAATAATAAACAATCAAATAACCGAAGCTAAACAGGGGAGCAACCAATCAACGCCCCCTGCAACCAGTCACCGAAGAACCAACAACAACAAGCAGTAACTGAAGCGACCGCTCAACGGTCTCCAAAGTAAGTCCCATTCTTACTTTAAATTATATTAAATATAACTTAACTATACCTAAATATATATTCTTAATATATACTCAAATTGTAAACCCACAAAACACCTTCCAGTAAGTGCAGCGTGGTGTGTACCGCGTCATACTGCGGATTATTTGGTAGAACTTCCGCGTCTGGTGCGGACCACGCTCTCTACTTTTCTCTATTTCACAGGCAAGGTTTTTTCACAGGCACTTTTCTTTTGTCTGTGAAGCCTTTTTTCAGATCTTCTGAGCTCTTTTTCAGATTCTCTTCGCGTACCCGCGTGCTTCGAGACTGCCGAATCGCCCGGTATGCAGCATTCTTACGTTCAGTCACTAGTTTGCACTCATCATCAAACCAGTCGCTCCGATCTCTACGACTACTGCCTAAAATGGAGTTGGCAGTGCTAATGACAGTATTCTTAAGGCGTGTCCATTTCTCTTTTACGCCCGGCATTCTGGCCCCAAACCTTACTCTCCCTCCGTCGAGCTCTTCGAGGGCGAGTCTTAACGCATGACCAAAATTGTTACTGGTATTCTCATTGCGTAAGGCAGCCGTGTTGATTCGAACCTGATCCGCGGATGCAATACGTCTCCGTAAGGCAATCCGCACTCGGAAAACTGTATCAACAAGATAGTGATCCGAGTAGACGGTGGCACCTCGGGACGTTCGTACCGTCATCAGGCTCGAGAAGTGGCGGCGATCTATCAACACGTTATCAATTTGGTTGCGAGTAGCTCCATCAGGTGGCTTTGTGGATATCTTTACGCGAAAACCTGGTACTCGCAATGACCAAATTTGTTCATGGTGCCAGTTCGATGACTTGTATTCCATTATCATTAGTGTTCTCATGCAAACTATGGGAACCTGTGTAGTGCCTGAAAACCGGTCCCGACCTATTTTCGCATTCAAATCACCAAGAACGATTTTCACATCGTATCGCGGGCAGGCATTGAGGACCCACTCGACGTTCTCGTAGTATTCTTCTTTTTTGTTGTCAGGGGACTCCTCTGTATGTCCGTGAACGTTTATGAGGCTTATGTTTTTAAACTTGCCTCGCACGCGAAGAGTGCATAGCCTTTCGTTTATTGCATTAAAGCCGATGATGGCAGGCTTCAGTTTTTGGCTGACTAGAAAGCCTACCCCGAGCACATGGTGTTTTGCGTGACAGCTGTAATAAATGTCATACTCATTTCTTTGAAAAACACCACTCCCCGTCCACCTTATTTCTTGCAATGCTCTTATGTCAGCCTTATATTCGGACAGGGCATCGGCTAGCTGCTGAGCAGCTCGAGTTCTGTATAGTGAGTGGACGTTCCATGAGAAAATTCTTAAATCGTTTAGCCATTTTCGTTTCCATGGTTGTCGTCGTGTATCTGGTCCATATCCGAGGCTTGTTAAATTTGCCATAATAATTCATTTTTACGGGCATGGTTATTAGCCTTGCTCCAACCTTTCTCAGGATGTCGGTGCATGCATTGGTTCACTACTTGGCGGGTGCCAAAGGAGCTATCTAAGGGTGTCACGTGGAGACTGCATGTCAACTTGGATTGAACAGGGACAAGGATCGTCCTGCCCTTCCCAGGTTGAAAGTGACTTTGCCCTGTATGTTCGCTCCCACCCCGCCTTACTCAACCGTCACCGTACCAGTATTACAGTCGATGGAAAATTCGAACTTAATCTATCCAAGGCAGTAGCTATAATTCTGAGTAGTAAACACTCCCAACCTACTTTTCGATATTCACAGAATACTCGAATACAAATAGGAGGTACTACGATTAGACCACAGGACACGATGATATATCTTGGGGTCATTTATATCCCAAAAATGAATTTCATCAAACATGTGACCCATATTCTTCAAAGGGCCCTCGCTCGGTCTAGCAACTGCACAACATTTTGAAGAGGAGCAACAAAGTTGAAACCAAACTTAAACTTCTATGCTATAAGCAGATAATCCGATCTGGAATATCGCACGCCTTTGCCATATGATCCTGTATATATTCGGCCCAAATGGAAAGACTTCGAGTATTTGAAAGGAAACTCCTCAGAAGATGCATCAACCACTCTAGGAGGCCTGACGGTCGCCATTACCCCAATTCTCACCTATATGAAAGTGCCTCCATTACCCTTATCGACAAGTACTTGATACAATTAGCATACGAGTGCCTCGAAAGCATTAAGAACAGCGAGAATCTACTTGTACGGGAGTCTTGCGTTCTTGACCATTCTCTCTTTAAATCTCCTCGTATCCGACCACCACAATTTCTTCTTCAGTACAAAACTGAAGAAATCACCCTTCCCAACAACAGTCCCCTCTATAATAGAGTATTCTTGGACCACATAGGGTCTACTACTAATACACCGCACACACGCACGCACAGAACAAGACGGAACAGACATACACACACCAACCAAAGCGCAGATTACCAGACGTCGAAGACATGATCTGCGTTTACTATCGCACTCAAGACCTCCCGGTCTTGTATGAATTCTTTCCCACCATCCTTCCATCCAAGTAGTTGGAGAACATCTGAACTAACCCTGTCCAAACTATCCCTAGATAGCCCCCCTTCTTTTTCAGATATCTCGAGACCGAGCCCAACATCCTCACGGATGTGGGTGATTCTGGTTATCGCAAGATGACAATAATAATATAACATTTACAAGAGTACCAAAACCAAATCGTGGTCCCAAATCGGCTACAGCACCAATGCTATTAGAGCTAAAGAATTCAATTTCTGGTTGTATACATTTTCGAACAATACAGAGGTAAGTCGGAGAAGATTCAAGAGGACCAAAAATAGCTGTCCCTACGCACTTTTACGGCGCAATGTTCTTAGAAAAGCAAAAAGTGAAACAAAAACATCAGGGTAGCGGAGCACGACTTTATATTGCAATCCTTTAACTACCTTGAGTCAATGGTATCAGCCGATAACAATATGAAAGAAGAAATACGCGGACAGATGATCAAATCCAACATCATCATCATCGGCACTACAACCGGGATCCGGTCTTGGCCTTATTTAACAAATCTCTCCACCGGTCCCGATTTCGAGCCGATGTCATCCAGTTTAGCACTCCCAGGCTCTGGGCGTCCTGGTCTACGCCATCCCTCCATCGCAGACAAGGTCTGCCGCGCTGCCTCCTTCCATACATCCTGCCACAAAGGACTTTCCGGGCAGGGTCCTCTTCGCTCATTCGAGCTAGGTGTCCCGCCCACCGGAGTCTACCGAGCTTGATTTTTCTTACAATATGAGCTTCAAGGTAGATTGCGTACAACTCATGGTTGTAGCGTCTCCGGAATCGTCCTCCCTCACATACGGGGCCAACAATTCTCCTTAAGACCTTTCTCTCGAACGCGGCCAAGAGTTCAGAGTGCTTTTTATTAAGCACCCAGGTCTCGGATCCATACATGAGTACTGGTAAGACCATGGTCTTGTACAGTAGTAGCTTGGATGTTCTGGATAAATTTCGGGATTTAAAGAGCCTTGATAGACCATAGTAGGCTTTGTTGGATTTAATCAGCCGTTCGCGTATTTCTTCTTCCATATTGTTATCGGCTGATACTATTGACCCAAGGTAGTTAAAGGATTGCACTAGTTCAAATTCGTGCTCCACTACCCTGATCGTTTGACCAACGTTAGGTCTTCTCTTCAACAAATCCAACAAGGCCCTATAAAGTCCGAAATTTATCCAAAACATCCAAGCTGCTACTGTACAGAACCATGGTCTTACCAGTACTCATGTATGGATGCGAGACCTGGGTGCTCAATAAAAGGCAGTATGAACTCTTAGCTGCGTTCGAGAGAAAGGTCTTAAGGAGAATTATTGGCCCGGTATGTGGGGGAGGACGATTCCGGAGACGCTGCAACGATGAGTTGTGCGCGGTCTACCTTGAAGGTAATGTTGTAAGAAAAATCAAGCTCGGTAGACTCCGGTGGGCGGGACACCTAGCTCGAATGAGCGAAAAGGAGCCTGCCCGGAAAGCCCTTTGCGGCAGGATGTATGGAAGGAGACAGCGTGGCAGACCTTGTCTGCGATGGAGGGATAGCGTCGACCAGGACTGGATGAAATCGGCTCGAAATCGGGACCGATGGAGAGACTTGCTAAATAAGGCCAAGACCAGTCCCGGTTGTAGTGCAACTACACATTCCACGGGGAGAAGTAATTTCTGGGTATCTGTGAAGAACATTAGAAACTCTATCTCCCCACACATTTCTTCGTTTAAGTAGATGACAGGCTAATCCATTAACACAATAAAGAAAGGGAATCTTCTTGTTTGGCATTTTACAGCCAACTCAATGCTTCCTCATAACACATCAACTTGGCCTCAACTTAAACAGAAGCAGCAGACTATGAGCCAGATTCGATTTCGAACTCACGCTGTTTTCCCGAGCACTCAAAGAGCTGAATATTATCTATTCCCCGAGTCCGTACATCCTTGTTAAGAGACGTATTTCTTCGCTCGCCAAGCCGCTGCGAAAGCTATTCCATCTGTCCTATTTAACTGGTCAATGCCTACAACCTATCACCACCTTCTATCTGCAGAAAGGCACTAACTAACCGTCAACTTTCGAAGTATTTGCAAACACACGACTTCCTTAATGACCACCAGCATGCATATCATAGCAACAGGTCCATGGGAGACCTAACGGCGCAACTTACAGAAAAGTGGAGCCACTCCACTGCTTTGGCGATAGCAAAGATATCGCACTGGATATCTCAAAAACGTTCGACGCAGTTAAAGAGCCCGACCTGTTGACGAATTGGTTCTATCAACTGATTCCACCGCCCTTCCCCGCTATACTAGCAGTTCTGGATGATGTGAAATCCGTCTCCCTGGTCAACTCCACAGCTCCGTCCCCTCACCGATCATTTAAAGAAATGATCTCTCGTCCACTACCTGCAACCATACTCGCTTGTTTGCTGATGACATCACCTTCTCTATTGTTTTTCCCTTCCTCATTTAAGAAGAAAACCAATTTAATTGTGCATTTCACTTGTCTATAGGAAGAGTCACAATTCCCACCTACAGATCCTTTTTCGGTTTTGAAGTCTCAACAGAAACCTATAAGACTAATTAGTTGCATTTGAAATGTCGATTGGGGATCTGCTGAGGTAGCGTTGACGCCCAATGTGTTGCAGTTATGTGGATGCAATCTCTACCTCAATTGATTTTGTAATGCACTAAAAAGTTGATAATTCAGGATATAATAATAATTGCTACTTAGCACGCAAAACTCCGTCGACGTGAAAGTAAAATTGCGATAAAATACTTCTTCTTTATTGCAAACCATGGAAAACGACAACCAGTTCCCGTGTATTCCAGACCATCCTTGCTGCCTGAATTGAAGTCACACAAATGGCAAATGTGTGCCTTTGCCTCAAATGACAATTTGGGCCAATTATCCAGTTCGCACTCAGCAACTGGGGCAAGGGGAAGCGAACCCTAGCAACTACGCACACCACGGCATCACCATTTTGCGCGAAATCCCTTAGTGTGTTACAAAACAATCAGTGCGATAACGTGCATTCTCAGACAGTATGCTGGGCAACATTCCTTGTTCCCCTCATAAAGTGGGCTTAACACGGTCGCTTCATCCCACGAGTGATATTATTCATTCACAGAATGAACAAGAGACGACAAACCAAACTGCCATGCACTAACACATGCACTTGCTGTCAATTATGCAAGAGAGCGTTTGGCGATGTGCTCAAGAGTACTGTCAAAGTTATGAATGAAATAAGGGAGGGTATTCATTCAGCACGTGCTGGCCACAAAATGAACGCTGCGTGGTTTCGAAATAACAGAATCCACCAAGTTTTTATGATTATGATTTTATCCTTTTATTTGTCGTTGATATAGCGTTGAAAAAACGGAGGTTGAAAATTTGCAATTTGTGTTTCTAATTCGCGTGTATTAGTTAATTAACCCGTTTAGTGTACACGAATTATAAAAACAATTCGAATGGTCATAATAGATACGGTGGTTCAAATACAATATATATTTTCTCTAATTTGCACCCCCTTAGTACTCATGATATTGTAGCGAGCTTAGGGTTCGCTGGATTAATTATTTAAAATAAATAAGAGCCGTTAAATCGATTTTTGAATTAATGTGACACTTTATTAGTCCGTTAATAACAACCGTTACTTTTTTTCCGTACACATAACGATTTCTTCACTTATCGCTTCCGTACTTATCGCGTATTTTACTTCTTACTCCTTAGCAATCGCTTGCTTCACTTCCTACTTCATATTCATCCTCCATGGTCTGTGTGCGACGTATTTATACAGTTCCCTCATTCCGATTCGGCGTTTCGTTTCCGTCCGTTCCATAATCTCGACTTTTCTATTCCAGTTTGCCAGTACTTCCTAAAATAATCTAGTACTTTGTTTCGGACTTTCCCGAAGATTCCAGTACTGATTGTCATATGCGTCACACTACCCTCCGCCTAGATTAGTTCGTCCCGAACTAAGTTCACTGGTCTCCCGGGCCAGCAAAAGCCGCCAGCCGGTCGCGATGCACCACTTTCATCTTGGCGTTCGGCGGTGGAAGTTCTTGACCTTCTTCCAAATTTTCTGCTGCTCTCCTTTTCGCGTCAGCTCTAGCCTGCCGCCATTTTTCCTTTTCCTAAAGACGGAATTCCTCTTGCATTTTAGGGATCTCATGCGAATAGTATAAGAGAAAATGCATGTGCACACCCTTAAGCTCTTCTGGAGTTTGCACATCACGTAAGCGGTCTAGATCTTCATCTTTACTTACAGGCGTATCATCTGGTATTGGAGCATCTGTCGATTTCATAACCGTATCCAACTGTTAGTTCCGCATCTTTTCAAATAACTGGAGCGGTTTGTTCTTTGGAGCTGACAGTAAACACCAACGTGCGTCGTAGTAATAGACTTTCCATAGATCGTCGCACGTTAATCCTGGTTTCACGTGTTCTTCTGCGTAGAACGCAATGAACGGCACCTCTAGCTGTTGATTACGTCTACAATCTAGGGCTTGCTTGATCTTTCCCCCCGTATGTAGTGGCTTACAATAGCGGTCTCGACCTCCAACATCCGTTGATCTCTCTTGTTCGGAAACAGTTGATTTACAAAACGCATGTTTGTAAATCCATTCAGCTTCATCTTGTAGTTCATTGGGTCCCTCTGGAACAGGCGGAACCGCAACCCCGCGCAATTGCATTCGCTCAGGAATATCTGTTTTACGGATTTCATTGTCCAAATCAGTAAAGTGACCCCTTTCCAATTCATCATTGAAATGTTTTGCCGCCTCAGTTTCCCTGTGACTACGTTCAGAGCGGCGTTCAACATCGTCTTCGTCGTCGAATAGCTGTTCGTCTATAGCCTCACGTGCTGAACCTTCATCGACGTGCTGTCCCTCTCCATCACTTTCTTCATCCTGTGTACGACGCAGACGCTTGGAACGCTTTCTGCCTTCGACTTTCAAACCAAGATTCTCTTCAATAAGGTCACAGTCGTCGTCTTCCTCTCCATCACTTTCTTCGTCCTGTGTACGACGCAGACACTTGGAACGCTTTCTGCCTTCGACTTTCAAACCAAGATTCTCTTCAATAAGGTCACAGTCGTCGTCTTCCAGTCGGTCGTCCAACTCGTCATCATCATTGTAAATCCGTTTCAGGGAACGGCCTGAAGCATCAGTGTCTTCATCATCACTGCCGTCCTCTTCAATCGGGTTATCATCGATGAAATCCTTCAGTTCTTCACGTAACACATCATCGTCATTTTCTTCCTCTTCCTCACTGCTGTCGGCCATAGCTTTTCTCTTCCTGAGTTTCTTCATTTCATGTGGCTCCAATTCCTCCTCATCCTCAGCTTCTTCCGCTTCCGAGTCCCAGAATTCTTTCATACACTGCCTTTGGGCATCCAATTTTGAATTAACGTCTGCAGCCCACGCATCCAATTTTGCAGTTCGTGCATCCGATTTTGCAGCTCGCGCGTCCAATTTTGAGTTAATATCGATAGCTTGCGCGTCCAATTTTGCCATCATAATCCTGAACATCTCCGAAATGTCCAACGGTTGCGAACTCTTCTCCGAATGTCGATCTGCCATCGTCACAATACACTTTCACACACTTATTCACTTAAACAATAATTAATCCCACTTCTGACACCAATTGTAGCGAGCTTAGGGTTCGCTGGATTAATTATTTAAAATAAATAAGAGCCGTTAAATCGATTTTTGAATTAATGTGACACTTTATTAGTCCGTTAATAACAACCGTCACTTTTTTTCCGTACACATAACGATTTCTTCACTTATCGCTTCCGTACTTATCGCGTATTTTACTTCTTACTCCTTAGCAAACGCTTGCTTCACTTCCTACTTCATACTCATCCTCCATGGTTTTTTTTTTTTTTTTTTAAACTGTATTTATTAACCATAATTAAAATTTGTACATTTAAGTAATACAGTGACTTAAAATTAAATTCGTGACAATTGCTTACATGTAATTATTATTATAATACATTTTCCAAACAATGTTTTAAGAGTTATAGGCTATATGTGTGTTTATACATTTCTCCTCAAACATAGCGTTAAGGTGGATTGGCCTGTATCCTCCATGGTCTGTGTGCGACGTATTTATACCGTTCCCTCATTCTGATTCGGCGTTTCGTTTCCGTCCGTTCCATAATCTCGACTTTTCTATTCCAGTTTTCCAGTACTTCCTAAAATAATCTAGTACTTTGTTTCGGACTTTCTCGAAGATTCCAGTACTGATTGTCATATGCGTCCGATATTAAGTAATTAATCAACGAAATGCGGAATATTTTTAATTAAATTGCAGTGTAAGGATAATCAAAACAAGAACTAAAATATATGAAGATTATCAAATTAAAGGGAACGAAGGAAAAACAGCAAAATAAGATAAAACTGAAAAGAAAGATCAGCAATCGAAACGAACCGGACAAACTAAAGGGTGAGCCATAATTGTTTGCACATCTGACACATTAATAGAAATAAAACTACAAATGTTATTTTGTTGATCATTTATTTAACGTAATAAACGTTTACTATTACTATTTATTGGCCTGTAGGAACCCGGAATTTCATGACCTCACCGACTCGACTCCGCCATCGTTCCATGTCCTGTGCACTCTCCTTCCACGCTTGACCATCTGATCCGATCTCCTCAAAGTCAAACCTTACATTATCCTCCCATCTTCGTCACGGCCGTCCTACCGATCTCTTTTCCGTTGGTCTACCGTCAAGAATTCTACGCACGGTTCTATCGTTGCCCATTCGCGCCACATGTCCGGACCATCTTAAACATAGCGACTTGATTACTCTCACTATTGTAGGTTTGCGGTATAGCTCTTTCATTTCGTGGTTGTGGAGTTTCCTCCATTGTCCTCCTTCCTCGTCATATTTACCTCCAAAGATACCCCTTAAAACTTTATTCTCGACTACGCGGAATTTGTTTTCTTCCTGTTTTGTGAGAGCCCATGTTTCGCATCCGTATAGAGCAATCATAGCGCTAGGCTAATAACCTTGCCTGGAAAAACAAATGATTATGGAAAATTTAACAAGTCTCGGGACTTAGTAAATAAGGCCAATACCGGATCCCGGTTGTAGTGCCGATGATGATGATGATAGCATGATTATAGTTCTATAGACACGGAGCTTTATGTTACGTGACAGCAGTGCGGATTTCAGCAGTTTACTGACTGCGTTCCAATAGCGTTTCCGGAGTGTAGTCTTTTGTTAATTTCCTTCGACATTTCGTTACTGGCCATCAGTTCCCGTATATTTAAATTCTTTAACTTCTTCGAATTTCTTGCCTCTGACGTTTATATGTGTTCCCTGAGGTCCAACCGCTCTCCCAGTAATCATGTATTTTGTTTTGTCTTCATTTATTTCTAGGCCCACCTCTTCTGCTGCTTGCATGATGATTTCACTGTTTTTACTTACAGTTTCTAGTTTATCGCCCAGAACAGCGATGTTATCCGCATATGTTCAGGGATGATCCGGCCATGTTGTCGTCTTGTATCTTTCTGATGACATACTCGAGCACAAGGTTAAAAAGACATGGTGAGGGGCCATCCCCCTGTTTTAGTCCGTCCCGGATTTCAAATTGTTCTGAGAGGTGGTTTTCTATTCTAACTTGCCCTTTGTTTTCGTTCATGCAAATTTGAATGAGGGCGGCATATTATTTCGGGATTCCCAGCTCAACTACAATATGGTAGAGTCTTTGCCTTGCGACTGAGTCGTAGGCTTTTTTGAAGTCAACGAACAGTTGGTGAACCGTCTCTCCGTATTCCCACTTCTTTTCTAGCAGTTGCCTTATTGCGAACATTTGGTCGCTTGTTGACCGGTTCCTACGGAATCCGCATTGGTAGTCTCCCAGTATTTCTTCTGCGTACGGTGTGATTCTCGCCAGTATGACATTTGTTAGTATTTGTATGTGATTGGGAGCAATGATATTCCTCTGTAGTTTTCGCAGTCAGATCTGTCGCCTTTTTTGAAAATGGGAACGACTATTGAGGTTTTCCCATCTTCCGGAATGACTTCCTTGTCCCATATTGTTTTAACCAGTTGGTGGATTTTTCGAGCGGTTGCCTCTCCTCCATGCTTCACAAGCTCTGCCGGTATGCAATCGACTCCGTGAGCCATGTTGTTTTTCAGTCGATTTATCGCGTCTACAACTTCATTGAAAGAGGGCTCTGGGATCTGAGGCTCGGCTGTGTGTACGTCCGGTGCGTTTATTTGTGGTTGATGGGTGCGTACATTGAGCAGATTTTCAAAGTACTGCTCCCATCTTGTCACGATATTGTTTGTTTCTATGACCAGACAACCGTTTGTCTCGAATTATTTTGGCTCTTCCTCGGTAGCCATTTCTAATTGAATTTAAACCAGCATACATACCTCTGATGTTCTTTGCCCTGGCATTTGTTAGGATTATTCCGATCCGAGTCTTCTCCTATTCGCGTTTTTTGCGTTTGAAGGGTCTCATTGTCTCTTTCCGAATTGTCGCGTATCTTTCTGCGTTGACTTCATCATATCTTCCTAAGTGGATCACTATGAGGTGTTTATGTTTTCTGATCTTTGCCCTGCACTCAGCCTCAAACCAAGGTTTGGATTTAATTGTTTTCTTAAATCCTTATACCTTTTGGGCTGTTTGTTTGATTACGTCTCTGATCGATGTCCATTTAGTGTCCACGCTATTGGCTTCCCCTTCCTCACTGCTCCCATTCTCTAGGATGCTAAATCTATTCGTTGGTTCGTCTTGATATTCAGCACTTTTGCGCAGGTCTTTTAGTTTATCAATGTCGAACATTTTGCTCGTCTCCCGTGACTGCCCGTGTGGGTTTGCTGCGAGCCGACTCCTGATTTTGCCCACCACTAGAAGATGACTGGAGTCGCAATTTGCTCCTCTATATGATCTTACGTCAAGGATATTCGAGTGGTGTCTTTTGTCTAAGAGGAAGTGGTCTATTTGGTTACGCGTTACGCCGTCGGGTGATATCCATATGACTTTATGGATTTGCTTGTGGATGAACATCGTGCTTTTCACTACCAGATCTTTTAACGCAGCGAACGTAATAATTCGAATTCCATTATCATTTGAAACGTCGTGTAGGCTTTCTTTACCGATAGTTGGTTGGATAATATCTTCCTTTCCAATTTTCGCATTGAGGTCCCCGAGGAGGATTTAACATTGAATTATGGGATCCCATCGAATACTTCCTCTAGGGTCTCGTAGAACGCGTACTTCGTTTCTTCGTCGGTAAATTCTGTTGGGGCGTATACGTTTATAAATACATAATTGTACCATGGACCCTGTATTTTTAGCACCGACATTCAGTCATTAATAAATTTCACATCGTTTACATGGGGCGTAATCTTCTTGCTTATGATGATGTGTATCGGTACCTCTACACGCCAGTTTCGATTACTTGATGTGGGAGTCGGACTTCCTGAAGCGCGACGATGTCCATTTTATATTGTTTCGCGTTTTCTACGACCGTCTGTATCGCGCCTGGTTTATATAACGTTTGGACATTCCACGTGTCGCTTTCTCCGTTTTCCCTACGTCTTCTTTTTGCCGAGTCGGTGTTTTCTCGATGATTTATTCCCTTCTGGTATTGTCGGCTTATCACACCTACGCCTACTGGGTTTTTCGGTTTATATAGATTATAAATGTTTATTGAAATTTTTTTTTTTAAATGACGTCGTCGAGATGTACCCCGTCTCGTTGTTGACACTCCTGCAATCGACTGCGCAAACTTTGGAAAACTCGCTGACACGTGCTGATTTTGGATCACTCCTTACGGAAATTTCAGCCTCCCGAATGTTCTCATCGCTTCTTCTTGAACGTGGCCGCCCTGTTTGTTTAATATTCGTTGTCGATCCCGTTTGCTCGAACTTCTTGACCCAAGCTTTGATTAAATTAACACTTGGACACTCACTTCCGCTGGAGAATGACCCTGATGAGAGGAATACGGATAGAGTCTCATCGCACCCTGACCATCAAGAAGCGCAACACCGCCCGATGGTTGCTGAAGTCTTACACAACTTTCCCCAGCTACACTTCAAGAACTGACTCTTGAACGTAATTTCGTCGAAATCCTCCGACCAAGAAATTGGTCCCTGGTGCTATGGCCCACCAAAATGATGTCATCGAAACCTTACTGTGCCTCTCAACATCCCGAACCTGATGCACGAATTCGCCAGACCAGAGGAAGACCCGTAGTCAACGATACGTGCACGACGAAATCCCATGTGATCACACAACAACCAAGGGATCAGTTGAGCCGACAACCTCCAGTAGACCACACACCACAGGCACCAAGCACACCCCCGGCCCCGTGCTCCCTTCCCCTGGAACAAAATGGTTCGCCAATGATTGGCGAAGGCGGGCGGAATGTTGCACTGTATTTATTTGCTAATAATACGGAAAAGGTATTGTAACGGACCTTGCGTCTATGTCCTCGCCCAACACCAACTAATTTGCTCAATTTTCCCCTCTCTATCTGAAAATGAAATAAATATCGTCAAGTAGCTAATTTGCATAAACAACTTTATGCAAATTCTACTTGGCATAAAATGTAATAGAAAAAGGCGTTGGCGCTGAATAAAAAATAAAAACGTCAACGGCAAAAAATATAATGAATATCAGGAGAAGGCTAGAGATATCAAGGCGAGAAACAAATTTAATTTATATTTCCCGCCAGCTTAATAAAATAAAATTTAAAAATATTGGACGTACGCCTATTGCAAGAACGGTTGGGCGTATAAGTATCCGAAGTGCAACCGCACCGGTTCCACTGCAATTAATTACAAAAATCAGGATAGCATCACTTGTTGTCAACATTATCATCAGCAGACTAGCCAGCTGAACAGGGGGTACCAAGGATCAACGTCCCCTGCACCCTAAATACCGGTCAACAAGAAACGACCGCTCCACGGTCCGATCCCCAAGTAAGTCACTTCCCTTACCGTTCTCTATTAATTATATTGATTAAATTGTAAAATATTATACAACAGGAGAATCTACTACGTTCACCGTCATGTTCACCTCACGCCTGTCAGCCGCCAGCTGACAATGCGTCATTACCTAGTGACGCCATCCGACTGTCACCTTTTTCAAATGGGACCAACTGTCTTTTAACCAGTGTTCATCAGCCCTTCAACGCGGACGCATCGATTGCACCAGGCGTCGTCTCCAATTTATATTTAATTAATTTAAAAAGCTTGTATTATTTATTATTGACTGCTTTCATCATCCTGTGCGTCACATCGTCTGTTTTGTTTGTTTGTTTTATATTCACATTTATTTAACAAATTAATTACATATTTTACTTAAGACTAAATGTTAACTTCTAAATTATACATTATTATTTTTCTTATGCCTTTCGGCGTACAATAACTGTTTTTATAACATGTCACAATAATTGATATGTTTTCTTTTTTAAATGTATTCTATTTTTTTCTACATCATGTATTATTTATAATTTTTTTTTAATTACATATATAGGGGGTTGACACGCAGAAAATAAAAAATAAAATAATGAAACAAAACGGGCAAACATAAACAAGGAATACAAATAAAAATAAAAAAATAAATTAAAATCAAATTAAAAACGAAAATAAAAAAAAAATAAAAATAATTGGGAATTGGGGATAAGGGGAAGGAAAACGGTGAGCCTAAGAGGCATACTATGTTTGGGGACGTGTAGTCCTTTCTTCATCACTGATGCACCACCAGTTGGGATGGGATCGATCTTTTATTGATTAATCTCTTTCACCGATCACCACACTAAAACGCAGGCGCTGTGGAAAATTAGAGATATCGTTATCGTGGAGAATTCGTTTATCTCTGGCACCACGGAAAGCGTGGTAAATAATAGGGACTCCGCGTTTGTCTTGGATAAGTCCTTTTTTATCCAAGAAAGGAATCGCTTCTGGGGGAATGAACCCATTCTGGAGAGTACTCTCCATATACATATTGTAGCGAGCTTAGGGTTCGCTGGATTAATTATTTTGAATAAATAAGAGCCGTTAAATCGATTTTGGAATTAATATAACACTTTATTAGTCCGTTAACCACAACCGTTACTTTTACCGTACACAACGATTTCTTGACTTATCGCTTCCGTACTTATCGCGTATTTTACTTCTTACTTATCGCTTGCTTCTCACTCGAGACTTATTACTTTCTATTTGTCCCCATGAGTTGTGTGCGACGTATTTATACCAGTTCCCCACATTCTGATTCGGTATTTCGTTTCCGTTCGTTCCATAATCTTGAATGTTCTATTATCCGTAGTCTCCAGTTTTCTAGTACTTTGTTTTGGACTTTCCCGAATATTCCAGTACTGACTGTCATATGCGTCACAATATCATTGGCATAGAATGCTCCCAAAATGAGACCATTTTCACTGCACATTGCCCTTGTTGTGTGACCACGAATAATCTTGATTATGAAGTTATCTATTCTGTTTAGTCCTGATTTGTCATACAGGACTCTATTGTGATAGTATTTCTTATACTGCGACTCTGGGGTTCTATACATTCCGAGGCAGGAAAGTAAACACTGCCTCTCGAACACCCGAAACTTCTCCATGTAAAATTGGGATATGTTGTACCATACCGGGCAGCCATACACTAATATTGGTCGGGTGAATGCTGAGTATGAAATTATTTTCACCTTAGGGTCCAGCAGACTACTACGGAACTGTCTTCGTGTCATTGCATATGCGTTCTTAGCTGCTGTAAGAGCAGGTGCTGTATGCTTATCAAAGTAAAGATACTGATCAAGCCAGATTCCAAGGTATCTGACTACAGTTTTTACTTGTAGAAGAAGATTATTGCTTCCTGCAATGGAAAATGTTTTCCAATTCCGTTTTGTATCCCTTGATCAGTGGCTTTCCGGAAAGGATAATCTCTGTTTTCTGGAAATTTATTTTTAATTTCCAGTCGTCGCAAAAACGTTTGATTTTGTTGAAATCATCTTGCAAAAGTCTGTTGATTTATTTTTTTTTAATAACATCCTTTATTGGATATGAATAGTACAATCTTAACAATTTAATTTAATACTAGGTTTAAATTGTACTTAATTTAGTTAAATTAAGTAAAACGTGTAAGGGTTTACTGGACCAGTGTTCAGCTCCCAACTCGATTATAGTATGTTAGATTTTAACATATTAATTCATGAGGTTTCGTCCGTTTTAGCCGTCTCAATTCGTGCGTAATATCCAATATATCTTTCGTGTTTGACAGCATATTCTTGGATAACTTCATCTCTAGGTCATCATGAATTTCCTGATTTGTCACAAAACGGTAGGCATTTGTAATAATTCGAAGGAGTTTATTCTGGCTCCGTTGAATTATATCTCTATTGCAGCGGTTTCCAACCTTTATGCTACCACGCCTCCCCGAAAAAATTTTTTTTTCCGCGCCTACCCTACCTTTTATTGTTTTAATAGATTAAATAATATAGACACGTTTTAAATAATCATCAGCATCAGCATCGGCGCTACAACCGGCAACCGGTCTTGGCCTTATTTAGCGAGTCCTGAGGCTTGTTAAATTTTCCATAATGATTTGTTGTTTCCGGGCAAGGTCATTAGTCTTGCGCCAGTTTTAAATAATAAAAGCTTTATAATAATATAATAACAAGGTTTAGCTATAACATACACAAACGTGTATATTTATTTTTATATAAAATTATTTTTAAACATTTAAACCAACTACATCTATCGCATAAAAATTTAATGCGAGGGTAGTTGTTGTTTACTGGCACAAACTTTATCAAATCTTGGGGATAATGTGTAGAGTGCCACTCGTATCTCTTTTTCGACTACTAACATGGCTCGATATTTGGTTTTTATTGCAGCCAGTGCCAAAAAGCCCGTTTCGCATAAATACGACCTTACAAACGGTAGAAGTGTAGGAAATATCTTCGTCATGTGCTGGCTTTGGCACAGGTTCACAAAGATTTCCTATCATGTTCATGTGTGCACTTTTAACTCATTGTCACGGTCATAAAATACTCCACCTATTTTCCAACGAAACTCCACGGAATACCTCGGACAATCGTTCACCAAGCAAGAAATAAAACGCACGGTGGTATTGTTTCGTATGAATGTTGTTTATTTTGATTTACCACTAAATTTTGACACTCCAACAGTTAATGCAATTTACAAATGGTTTATTGGTTTTCACAAAACTATTGTTAAATTAAGTTGCACAGTTTCAAGGATCAGGTAATTGTCTGTGTCCGACTTCGACTCTGGGGTGCACTCCGGTACGCACCCCATGCTCACTCTACTAAGGGGGAAACGCGAACCAGCGATGTGCGATCGTTGGTGGTTGAAATGAGACTCCGCGTTGCTCTGCTCGATGCAGAGCCACATCGCAACTGGGGTGAGTTTCCTCGAGAGAGAAAATCTTTCTCTCGTGATTAAAACAAGGAGGAAGGACTTGGTAATATATATGGGTGTGTGATCATGTAGATCATAGTGTTTATCGATGCGTTTCGGCAAAGGATAAACGAAACCTAAAACAAGGGAAAAACAACAAAGTGAGAAGCGATCTAAGGCATCGTTCTATAATAAGGGTTCAGCTAAATAAATACGCTGCCACTCATTAGGTGCTAATAGGTTTGGGATACATCATACAATTTGTATATGATATCTTTGGTCGTTGTAAGAAACGGATTCTTTATTTGCATTTGTTTATGCTATTGAATTCGAATCCGGCGGCTAAGCGCGAAGTTGGTGAACATTTCTGGGAGAAGTGCTCGCAGCTGAATAAATAGTTGTAAGTCATTGAGAAGCAATTTAGATGGTTACACAATGACGGGTGTGTATATCATCTATGCCGATTGTATATGACATCCATTGCGAATCAAGGGTCAGATTCCAGTGTGAATATTTACACTACCAGAGAATTCGGTTCTTGGCAGCTAGGCGCGAGATGCGCTATGCTTTGTTGGTTGGAAAAAAACCCGCTGTGGATACAGATAAACTAGGAAAATCTGCCGCGCATGTGTGAGACAGAAAACCTAGGCAGGCAGGGTGCCGTTGATTGTTTATTGCGGTTATCTAGTACGGCAACCGAAATGTATTTCTTTTCAGAAAAATGCCGAGATGCCTTGATGCATGCGAGAATGGTGTACCGATTTCTTTCAGGGAAAGTGAATAACGCATTAAATGCGTGAATGCCCTTGATGGTAGGAATGCTTGAGGGTGCTAATGCGATTGCATAAGCAAAAAACTATGAGATTTCTGGAGCTTTGGGAGGAAGTTATTGGGGTGATTGAAAAGGTAAGTAGTGGAACCGCCGCAGAAGCACTTGCATTGCTTTGCAATACAAGATTCATACTCTCCGCTAAGATTCATCCAAAATTGAATTAAGGTTTCATTTGAAACTTTTGTTTTAGTAGGCTATCGCATGATAATTCTATCAGTTTTTCCTTTTCAATGGTTGTCAGCTCAATTCGTCATCTTCATTGTCGATAAATGGATTCTATACCCACAAAAACTTTGAGAAATCAAGGTCTTTAAAATAATTTGAAAAATGCAGCACTAAACTATCCAAGTGTTCAATAAAAAGATTCTTACTTGCTTCAGTATTGGCTGTGGCCCAGAAATCTTTTGACAGTGAAAACATATCCAACTCATTCTGCAACCACTCAAAAATTTACCCATTCGTCTGAAAATTATTTTATTGATATAAATTGAAATAAATAATAGTTTAAATAAAAAAAAAAAGTTTAAAATATACTAACGATTATTTTCAGAAAGAAATCACGTCAAAAACAATTTAAAAAAAACAATATTACACCCTGCCGACACGCTTCAGTTGACACTGTAGCTACGATTGACATTTAAATTTGAGGTTATTGTTTTCATGCAACTAGCGGTCGTTTTGTGCATTACCGAAACAGAGCGTTTGCAAACGCGCCATTTTTAAATTTCTCCGCTCCAGATAATTTTTTTAATAGGAATTAATAGGAATAATAAAATAAAAATAAACATGCACTGAATTTTCACTGTTACGTTAAGATATGAAGTTTTATTTATTTGTTTTTGTTTTTTTTTTTTTTTTTTTTTATTAGACTTCTCTCGGGAGAGGCGAACCTATAGCGTCGAGTGGGCGCCCCGAGATGCCATCAAATAACTGTTGCAGTTCTTTTTGAACAGTTGCAGGTCGTAACGCTCCGGGAACACTCGCGTGGGAAGGGAGTTCCGCAGCTTCCCCGCTCTGTAACGGAACGAGTTCTGATACAGGGATGTTCGCGCTGTCGGGAGATGAACCACAAACGGGTGCGATCCGTCGGATTGTCTTGTGGAGCGCATATAGACCGAATTGCGTGGAACAATGCCAAGAATCTCCGAAGAACAGCAGCCGTGATAATATCTGTAGAACAGACAGAGGTCGGCCACGCGCCTTCGATGTGATAGCGACTGTAGTCCTGACGTCAGCGCCGAGTCCCCGATCAGGCGGATTGCTCGTCTTTGTACGCTCTCAAGTAGGTCGGGGGTATGTTTAGGAGCCGAGCTCCAAACATGAGAGCAATATTCGAGCGCGGGTCTAATTTGAGATTTATATAGGAGAAGAAGTTAGGCCGGAGTAAAATATTTCTTGGCTCTAAAAAGATAACTCAGTTTTCCTGAGGCTGATCTGGCGATACCCGATACGTGTTTATGCCATGATACATTCCCACATACCGTGACGCCGAGCAATCTCAAACTTTCCCCAGCCTCGAGGGCCCGGCCATTCATCATCAGCTGTGGAACCGATGATCCGGTTTTCTTTGTGAATGTTGTATATTGTGTCTTCGTTGCATTGAAGTCGACGAGATTGGCTCTTCCCCACTGCAAGATCGTATCTAGATCCTGATTCAGAGAGTCAATCTGTCTACATCTCAGCTGATGCGACGTGAACCAATCGGCCGAACACTCGAAAAGGAGGAAACGAGCGTACTATCATCCGCAAAACTGAACACTTTGTTATCCGTTGTCTCCAACAAATCATTTATGTTTAGCAAAAACAAGGTTAGAGCCAAAATAGAAATTAACAGGATACAGATCCGAACACTCGCCGTCCACAACAACCCGGATCGATCGATTTTCAAGTAAATTCTTCGTCCAGTCGCAAAGCTGTTGGGAAAGTCCATATGAACGAAGTTTGCTCAGCAATGCCCCGTGCCAGACGCAGTCAAAAGCCTTGGAGATATCTAATGCGACCGCCCTTGACTCACCATGCCGTTCAATCGCAGATGTCCATATATCAGTTATAAGTGTCAAAAGGTCTCCTGTGGACCGCCTGCCACGGAATCCGTATTGACGGTCATTCAGAAGACCGTTGCACTCCAAATACTTAACCAACTCTGTATTGATGACTTTTTCCATTACCTTAGATAAAATAGACAGTAATGCTATCGGACGGTAATTTTGTGGGAGACACTTTTTTCCCGTCTTTGGGACTGGCTGAACTCGAGCGATTTTCCAGCAGGCTGGAAAGGTCCTCCGTGCATAAGATAAGCGGAAGATTCTGCCAAGAACCGGCGATAGTTCTGGAGCACAGTTCTTAAGGACTATTGCTAGTATTCCGTCCAGGCCGGTTGCCTTCCTACAATCCAGTACACGTAGAATGCGCTGAATAGTGCGCGGACGAAATCTCACATCCCGCATGGAAGACTGTACCGGCGAGATCACGGGTGGCTGCAAAAGGCCGGGATCGAGGTTTGAATTCGCGGAAAATAAATTCGCGAACGCATTAGCTTTATCCTTTGGATTCGTGACTAACGTCCCGCTGTCTGTCACCAACGGAGGGAAAGAGGAGGAAGCAAAGTTACTGCTGACAGACTTTGCCATTGACCAGAAGGAGCGCGAACCAGTTGGGCACCGAAGGAGCTTATTGATCACCCTGTCGTTGTGAGCCTTCTTCGCGGTATCAATCGCCTGGTTGCACACGTTTCTGATTCTAACAAAATTCGTTCTGTTAACATCGGTGGGATTGGAGCACCATTGCTTAAAAGCTCTATTTTTTGCCGCTGTAATCAGCTCGCATTTTTTGTCAAACCAAGGTTTATCAGACGAACTTCGTTTGATGGAATGTGGAATATACATCTCCATCCCCAGAAGAATAATCTCTGACACCGACTCCGCGCAAGCGTTAACATCGGAGTTTCGGAAGCACATCTCGGACCATGGAAAGGATGCGAAGAAATCTCGCATATCGTCCCAGTTAGCGGTCCCATACTTCCATACATGGCGAAGCTGCCTAGGCCGGTTATTCGCTTGGTATGCAAGTGCTTGCGCGACAGATACCAAGCAGTGATCTGAGTTTCCCAGTGGCGCAGAAACCTCTACGGTATAAATACTCGGTTCGGATGTCAAAAACAGATCCAGGGTGTTCGCATAATCGCCTCGGGCATCCGGTATTCGCGTTGGCTCCCCCACGAGTTGAGTCAAGTTGTGGGTTACAGCAAACATCTCCGTAGATATTATGGTATAAAAATTAATTTATTAAAAACTTTTGGCGCCTCCCCTGGCAATAGTCCGCGCTTCCCCTGGGAGGCGGGCCTCCCAGGTTGGAAACTGCTGCTCTATTGGATTGCTTTGTACAGCCCCATAATTGGATTCCATATATCCAGATCGGCTTGATGATAGATTGATAGATCAATCTTTCACAATAGAGATTGAGTTGAGAGTGATTCCCGATTAACCAATACATCTGTCTACGTTTCAGCTTTGTTTGTTCAGCTTTTTGTTTCACATGATGTCTCCAGTTTAGTCTGCTATCCAAATGTATACCGAGATATTTCGCTGAATCTGCTTTGAGAACTGGAATTCCGTTGAGATATGTAGAAATATTGTTATCTGATCGTCGCAATGTAAATGTTACGTGAATAGATTTCATCTCGTTGAGTTTAATTTTCCAATCAGTGGTCCATTGGCTAATTTCGTTGAGTGCCTGTTGCAATTGTTGTGTAGCTTTTTTTTGATTATCGTCAGCTGATATTATAACTGTATCATCTGCAAAGGTGCCTATGAATGTGTTCTTGGTTGTTGGGATGTCCGCTGTGAATAGTAAGTAGAGGAAAGGTCCCAGGACACTTCCTTGTAGTACGCCTGCTTCTATTGGATAGAAACTAGAGTGAGCTCCTTCGTGTGTTACTTTGAAGGTTCTATCAGACAGGTATGATTCGAGTAGATGGCAATATTTCGCTGGAAATAGTTTACTCATTTTATATATAAGACCTTCATGCCATACTCTGTCGAATGCTTGGGAGACATCAAGAAAGACAGCTGGGCAATATTTCTTTTCTTCGAAAGCCTTTTCTATTGCTGTGGTCACGTGGTGAACCTGTTCAATAGTTGAGTGTTTATTCCTAAAGCCAAATTGAAAGTCTGGAATATTGATGAGTGGCTTGAGTCGCTTGAGGAGTATTTTCTCAAACAGTTTTGAAATGGATGGCAATAGCGATATGGGTCTATAAGACGTTACTTCTTCTGCTGGTTTCTCTGGTTTTTTGAGCATTATTATCTGGGCTGTTTTGAATGAATTTGGAATGAATTTTAGTCGAAAGCAAGCATTAAACAGATATGTTAGCATAATGACAGCTTTTCGAAGTAATTCCTTGTACACGCCAGGTGATATTGCATCGATGCCTGGTGCTTTTTGTGGTTCAAACTTTTGTCGATTTCTTGGGCAATCTCCATTGGGGTCACTGGTTTGATTGTTTTCTCAGTTTGATACCTGGGTGAAGGATCAATACTACTGTGGATGTTGTGTGGTTTGAACCAGGTGGTGTGCAAATATTTCAACTTTATCTTCAGAATTCAATCCAAAGTATTCGAAAAAGACAGTGATACATGGTGGAGGCAATTTAATGATTTGGGGGTACTTTTTAGCATCTGGTGTTGGTCCAATTTCTCTTATAAAGGACAAAATGTGTGCTAAAGATTATGTAGAAATCTTAAACTCCGTATGCTACCATTTTCTGAAGAGGACATGCCTATTAAATGGGAGTTTATCCAGGATAATGACCCCAAGCCCACATCAAAATTGGCTAAAGAATGGTTTCTTCAAAAAAAAAGTCTATGTTATGGAGTGTGTCACGATGGTGTGCCAATGAGTTGATAGTAGTAAATAAATGGTGACGTCAACTTTACATGTTACCAAACTTTTGATGATGATGTTTTATGCAGTCACGGTGATGTGTGCCGATGGTGGCGATGGCTACCTGTGTTACAGGGTCTTCTGAGTTAAAATGATTCACACTGGTATGTCTTCAGATTCGATGCTGTGATGA
Organism: Microdon myrmicae; assembly: GCA_963931805.1. NCBI lineage: Eukaryota > Metazoa > Arthropoda > Insecta > Diptera > Syrphidae > Microdon > Microdon myrmicae. The sequence continues at coordinate 4,237,293 of OZ007500.1, read as the reverse complement.
TGTTTAGTTTTACTCTTCAGATTCCCTTAGGTCAATGGCCCCATCGTGACAATTATTTGTATGTATATATGTATATGAAGATGAATATGAACTGCACATGAGTTCGCAGGATTAACTTAAGTTCCAAGATTGACGGCATATGAATTCGTTGAATCAGTTGAGATTTAAAGATTAGCGGTATATGACCGTGTTGATTACTGATATATCAATTCGTAGAATTAACTGCAGGTTTAGGTTAGCTGTATATAGATTTTCGATTTGTAACCGAACCCAACGGGTTCTCGTCATGTACAGCTCTGCACCTGGATCACTTATCGAACTTTAGCCGAGCCAGGATTTACCGGCTCCAGGCTCCAAAGTCTGTAATTGTTTTTACAACCAAAACACTGATTAACAGATCACACTCGAAGTTTCCAATTTATTGATTCCTTCCTTTTCGTTTACAGGCCACAAATACAAGTTAATGTTGTTATCGAATTCGGGCTGGCACAATTGGACGAGTTGTTGGTTTGGCAACGCGTGTCACCATTACTTTTTCCATTGAACTTTAATCATTAAAAAACAGTATTATAAACATTTAGGATGGTTTTACGTTGCGCGCCTTTATTCAAACTTCAATTACGAGATCTGTCGATCTTCCTCGTCGACGACTTTTTTCCAACCTCTTGCTTTCGACACTCTCTCCCATTTTTCCGCTATCTCGTCATCTTCCCAAAGAGAAAACCGCCGCAAGTGCTCTTTCGAGCATCCACATTTTAGCGACTGCAGGTATGTGGATCTGCTCGTATTGGAAGTTAGCTTAAAATCTGGACTGTATTTTTAAACTTACATATATAGGTTAGTACATCATGCACCATGTACATTAGGTTCAATAAAGTAAAGTAAAGTAAGAGGCGGTGCCCCGAGATGCCATTAAATAACCCCTCCAGTTTTCTTTAAACCGTTGCAGGTTGTAATGCTCCGGAAACAATCGCGCGGGGAGGGAATTCACAGCTTTCCCCCTCTGTAACGGAACGAGTTCTGATGCAGAGATGTTCGCGCCGTCGGGAGATGAACCGCAAATTGGTGCGATCCGTCGGATTTTTCGTGGAGCGAATATAAGCAGAATTGCGCGGAACAATACCACGAATCTCCGAATAACAGTACCCGTGTTAGAACGATTTAACTTTGAGGATTTTGCGGTAAGGTCCCGAGGCTTTGTGGGGGTGAGGCAGTATGTGCGCCAAGACACGGGCACCTGGTTCACTTCCTTCCCACTTTTCTATCTCCCGCACCTATAATATCGTCTGTCACCGCGTTCTTTTGGAACCGAATAAAATTAACTGTTTCTAGAATAGTAGAAAAGTGTGTCTCTACAAATACCGCTTTTCCTTGTCTCTCCAACTTCTGCTGACAATGTTAATACGAGTGAAAGGGAACAATGAGCGCAAATGCGTCGTCCACGAACAATGGATTATGACGATACACCACCGACGAAGGGAAGAAGGAATAAAACACGCCGGCTAATCGAATATAGGTTTTCTTTTATTTTTTGTTGGTTACACTTCATTCGTTTTTCTTATGGTACACTAAGTTTCTCTTGTTTCTGTTTTCCGCGCGGAACGATTCAGCGAAAATGCATTCGTGGCAGGGCTCGCGTTTGTTATGACTGGATTCACTTACAAAAGCGTTCTGAGAACCATATTTACATTATTGATTAGTTTAGGTGTACTGTATACTTAAATCTAATCGATAAAGCGCGAAATTGCGCGCGCGCACCGTGACCGTCCCCAGCGGTTGATGAACTTCGACTTTGTAGCGACTCGGGTGGGTAGCGACTATATGGGTGAGCCGATTCTGGTGTGTGTGCACGTAGCGGTGGTTGTATCTCGACTGACTAATGAATGGAAAGAATCTATTCATCGCGTCGTGGCGGTTGAGTCATAGCAGAAATAAACTCACTGCCACTTCCTAGGAACTCGAAGGGGATTGCTATGCTTGCATAGGGAATTCAGTTCCAGTGAATCCTCGTCGTATAAGCTGAGTTGGATTCGTTGGTTGTGTATACCGGGAAATTGGTTTCGGCAGCATAGCCAAGTGTGATCAAGGGTGTTTATCGTTGTGGTTGTTTCGTGGAAAATTAGCTGTCGCTTGGTTGCAAGCGAGAAGTGTAGTTTAAGGAGGAAATAAATCGAAATGGTTTTCGGGGGAAATTGGAATTGCTTGGGTGCGAGCAAGGAACATTATTTAGATAAGATAAGAACCGAAGCAATTTTGGGGAAACGTATGCGGCTCAGTATAGTTGGTGGTGATGGTTAATGTTCCCTTGTAGATTTGAATATGCGTTTTATTGCAGCATATGAATTTCGGGGAAATTAAGATTGCTTGGTCGCAAGAAAGGAATATAACTTAAGTAAAGAATTGATCTAAGCAATTTTGGGGAAATGTACTTTTTTTTTTTTTTGGTTTCGGTAGGAAGGTGGAAATCTTCAAAAGATACCTCTAGACCGATCCAGGGGCATGCCGGGTGTTTACCGACCGACTAAAACCACGTCCCGCCAGGCTCATATTCCCGTAAATCCCCGCGGAACTTTCTTTTAGATATTCCATCGCGGGGCGGGGCGGAGTTTACCTGTTACTCCGCTCGTCACGTCGCAACTGCTGGATGTGGGGTGATGTAATTGAGGGATATGATTAATATTCCGTTGTAAATTGGAATGTGCAGTTATTTCAGCTTGGGAAATGGGTTCCTGGTAAATTGGGGGATGTATGCAATTGCGGATTGGGGACGGATGCTGTTGCATATTGGGATGGATGCGCTTGCAGGTTTTGCATGGTTGCGAATGTGTGTATTGCAGGTTTTGAATGGGGAGTTGCGTTGAGGTGAGCGCTGTTAGCGGTCAAGATTGGTTGGCATTGTGGGTTGGTTCTCCGTGTGGTATAGAGACCCCCCATAGCTTCATCGCAAAGCATTGGCAACTTTTTATTTCAAAATCTATATTCAAGCCATTTGGGAGAAAAAAAACTTGAACGATTTGATAGAAGGCCAAATAGAATGCCAGTGAAGAAAACGAATCTGGCAGCGAAACCCGCGTTACATTTACCTCCAAAGACACGATACTATCATTGTGTCCCGACCTACTTTTTATTTTTGTCCACCACAAATCGCAATTCCATTGAAACTGGCCTTCTCATTTGTTTTTTTATAAAATGCACACCTAGAAGTACTATAATACTCGTACGGTATCAAATACACATTGTGGACATGGCCACATACATTTGTATTGTTCTGTAAGGAAACGTACATCTGCAAAGGGTATGTTTAAGTTCAATTTTTAGCAAGAAGAATGCATTCTCTTGTAAAATAAATAACTGACTCTTGAAGCTGATTTATTTTTAATAAATTTGCGTTATAATACATATATTTTTTATTTATTTAATTTATTTATTGGCCTGTAGGAACCCGGAAGTTCATGACCTCACCGACTCGACTCAGCCATCGTTCCCTGTGCACTCTCCTTCCACGCTTGACCATTCGATCCGACCTCCTCAAAGTCAAACCTAACATTGTCCTCCCATCTCCGTCGCGGCCGGTCTCTTTCCCGTTGGTCTACCGTCAAGAATTCGTTGCCCATTCATGCCACGTGTCCGGCACATCTTAATCTTCGCGACTTGATTACTCTCACTATTGTACGTATGCGATATAGCTCTTCCAATTCGTGGTTATGGAGTTTCCTCCATTGTCCTGCACCTCGTCATATTTACCACCAAAGATACCCCTTAGTACTTTATTCTCGAATACGCGGAATTTGTTTTCTTCCCGTTTTGTGAGAGCCCATGTTTCGCATCCATATAGAACAATCGACTTGATTATGGTTCTATAGACCCGGAGCTTTATGTCACGTGATAGCAGTCTGAATTTCAGCAGTTTACTGACTGCGTACCAACTAACGTTGCCGGAATGCAGTCTTTTGTTAATTTCCTTCGACATTTCGTAACTGGCCGTCAGTATTGTTCCCAGATATTTAAATTCTTTAACAAATCACTACATATGTACCGTGTCTATGAAAATTATAGCGAGGTCATTATTACACAAAATAACCGGAAGCCTGTGCAATATTAGTCTTAAGATTCAAATAAGGGTTTTTTCTTGTAGTTTTCCAATCATTAAAATTGTGCTATTGTCATTATATAGATTTAAGATTATAGTTGTAAAGGAATTGCTGTCCTAAATCTCTTAAATACTAGTTGTAAAATATAAATGTACCCTATTATCTACCTAATAAAAATTGAATTGAAAGTAGTACATAGACATTCGCCGCAAATTATCCCCACGTGGACGTGGTACAGGAAATACAACGTTCCTACATCCTCCCAGTGACAAACGGCAGCCACTGCCCGACCGATTATCCATTGATAATTTTCCTCCACTACCCCGATCTGTGCGTCAACCTTCACTTCCTTCATCCACCTGGGCTTCTGGCCTCCATCAAACCCAGCAACCTTCCAATAGTGATACGACACACACGAAGAAAAATCCGTCAGAAACATTAACTAGTGATAACCTGTTCTCATTTAGCGAGATAAACTCTCTTCTTAATGAAGTTGTAACCAAGCTTAGTGCTTGTCAAACCAAAGCTGACCAATTTAACGTCATTACTTCATTAGCTATTAAGTACATATACTCGGAAAAAACATGTTAAGAAATTCTCTTAACATCATAACTTGGAATGCGAGAAGCATCAAAAACAAAAAGCATGAATTTTTTAGTTTCTTGATAAATTTTAATATTGACATTGCACTTGTTTCAGAAACCTGGCTCAAACAAGACATTTCTTTCTCACATCAAAATTACATATGTTATCGCCTAGACAGGGTACATGCTAGTGGTGGAGGTGTCGCCATTGTTGTGAAAAAATGTATAGAACATTCCTTGCGTCCTTCATTGCGCCTTAAGTTAATTGAGGAAATTAGTATAGAGGTAACATTAAGTGACAACTCCAAGGTGAGTCTTTTTTCGGTCTATTTCCCTGGAGGAAATAGAAACCTAGAGAAATCTACTTACTTTAAGCGGGATTTGCAAAAATTGTATAGAGTCAACACTCGAAACAAGGTAATTATTGGTGGTGATCTAAACTGCAGACATCAGTCGTGGAATTGTCTTAGGGCAAACAGCTGGGGTAACATTTTACTAGATGTTGCTGAATCCAGCCCAAGTTTTTCCATACTTTATCCACTTCTTCCCACCTATATCCCAGCGAGTGCTAACAAGAACTCCTCAACTCTTGATCTATATATCACTAATATTCCAAATTACTGCACAGTACCATTAACTCTAAATGCGTTAAGTTCAGACCACCTTCCGATCAGCCTCACAGTGAATCATACAGTAGTTGTAAATCGTACCAGTTTATACCACAACTATTCCGCCGCCAACTGGAATTGTTATAAATCATATATAAACACGAACTTGATTCTAGGTGATACCAGCCTAAATTCTATAACCTGCAGCGAGCACATTGATATCCTATGCAACAATTTTGTTTCTATTATCAATAGAGCGGCCGATCTTGCGATACCTAAATGTTCCACTGCTCCAGTTGATAAGGCACCGCTTCCTGAAAATATCTTACATCTGATTAGGGTACGAAACTCTGAAAGAAGAAAATGGCTGCGTTATAGAATCGATTGTTTTCTAGTTAATGTTAAAGTCTTAAATAATATCATTAAAAACGAAATCTCAACATATAGGAACAAGTGTTGGAATAAACACCTTTCCTCTCTTGACAAAGCAAGCAAACCGTTCTGGAAAATATCAAAAATTATGAAAAAGAGAGGGTGCAGTATTCCTCCGTTTAAAGTTCACGACAAGTTGTTTATTTCTTCAGTGGAGAAATCGAACCTACTTGCTAACACGTTTAGTAAGAACCACTCCATATCTATGCATCTAAGCGACGCGTATACTGAAGCTGAAGTTGCTAACACTATCTATGTACTTTCTCAAACACCAGCTGAAGTACTTACGCAACTAATATCAGCAAAGTTAAAGAATTGATAAAAAAATCGAAATCAAAAAAGGCCGCGGGTCTCGATAATATTAACAACAAATTAATCAAAGCACTTCCACCTGCTGCAAGTAACTATTTAACATTCATTTTCAACGCTTGTCTTAAGAATTGTTATTTTCCGGACTGTTGGAAAACAGCAAAAGTAATACCTATCCCGAAACCCGGCAAACCGAAGAACAGCCCCGAAAGCTACAGACCTATTAGTCTACTTAGCTGTCTAAGTAAGCTCTTAGAAAAAATCATTAAGGAAAGGATTGATCGTTTTGTGGAAGACAATAACATCTTACCAAACTTTCAGTTCGGTTTCCGTAGTGGTCACAGCACAATCCACCAAGTCTTGCGCATTAAAAACCACATAGCTGGTAAATTCATCGACAAGGAGTCAACGGGACTAGTTCTTCTAGACATCGAAAAAGCTTTTGATACGGTATGGCACGATGCCTTGATTTATAAGCTACTAAAACTTAAGCTGCCAATACCGCTTATCAAAATTATCCAGAGCTTTCTTCGTTCGAGAAAATATGTTGTGAGTTTAGGAACCGACATATCCTCTACTCACCAAATCCACCATGGTGTACCCCAGGGCTCGGTCCTTGGTCCCATATTATTTACATTGTTTGTCGCAGATTTACCATGTCTAGGTGAAAACATTCAGGTAGCTATGTTTGCCGATGATACGGCCATTTTCTCTTCGGGTGCCTTATTCACTAATGTCTACAACTCTTTGCAAGCAGCTCTTGACAAGCTAGCAGTATATTACAGGAAATGGAAAATAAAAATAAATGGTAATAAAACACAAGCTGTCTGGTTTTCGAGATGTAGGAAACACTGTTACCTACCAAATGGCACTAAACTCAGTATGTGTGCAGTTGATATTGATTGGTCCGAAGACTGTAGATATCTAGGTATTATTCTAGATAAAAAACTCATCTTTCAAAAACACATCACTACCACAATTGACAAAATAAACAAAGTCGTAAGAGTTATGTATCCATTAGTGTGTAGAAAATCAAAGCTTAGCATCGAAAATAAAATTATAATATTTAAAACCATTTTTCAAGCTATACGCCTGTATGGTGTAATTGTGCTCGCACACACAAAATAAAATTGCAAAGGTGTCAAAATAAAATATTGGAAATGTTGCTGAATTTGCCATGGCATTATTCGACACATGAACTACATGAAAACGCTAACGTTAAACCGGTAGAGTTCCTTATTGACAAAATCAATCGAAACTTCTTCGTCAATTGTTCTTTTTCTGACAATGTTCTCGTTTCCCGTCTTGCGTTATCCTAAGTCACTACATATGTACTCTGTCTATGAAAATTATATCGAGGTCATTACTACATAAAATAACCGGAAGCTCGTGCAATATTAGTCTTAAGATTCAAATAAGGGTTTTTTATTGTAGTTTTCCCTTAATTTATTTATTATTTGTTATTCATTAAAATTGTGCTATTGTCGTTATATAGATTTAAGATTATAGTTGTAAAGGAATTGCTATCCTAAATCTCTTAAGTACTAGTTGTAAAATATACCATAAATGTAATTATCTACTAAATAAAAATTGAATTGAATTGAATTGAATTGAAATTTTTTTAACTTTTTCAAATATCTTGCCTCTGACGTTTATTTGTGTTCCCTGAAGTCCACCTACTCTCACCATAATCATATATTTTGTTTTATCTTCATTTATTTCTAAGCCCACCTCTTCTGTCGTTTGCATGATGATTTCAGGGTTTTTACTTACAGTTGTGCGAGCACTTTTGTGACCCCGTTCAGGGCTGATCCGGCCATGTTGTCTCCTTGTACCTTTCTGATGACATACTCGAGCACAATGTTAAAAAGACACGGTGATAGACCATCTCCCTGCTTTAGTCCGTCCCGGATTTCAAATGGTTCTACGAGGTGATTTTCTAATCTAACTCGCCCTTTGTTTTCGTTCATACAAATTCGAATGAGGGCGGCATATTTTTTTGGGACTCCCAGCTCAACACAATGTGGTAAAGTTTTTGCCTTGCGACTGAGTCGTAGGCTTTTTTGAAGTCAGCGGACAGTTGGTGAACCGTCTCTCCGTATTCCCACATACATATATAATAAAAAAATAACAAAAAAAAACATTATTTTCAACACCTTTTAAAAAAAGTTCAACTTTTGGTAAATAATGAAATGTAAAGCCTTTAAATAATGTATATTCAGCTAAATATATATTGTAAATTAAAGAAACACTCGGTTTTTTAAAAAGAAACATTTACGTAAATCAGCGTTAAACTCAACGATTTGATTCTTAAATGAATACTACACCTCCCGAGTGATAGTTTTTATTTTAAAAAAGATATCTAGGCGCTTATTAAATTGCTCCAATAGGCTGAATACCTATTTCAATGAAAACTCATCAAATTAGCGTTTTTACTATCCCTAAGAACTCAGAAAACTCTATCCATGAACTCAATGTCATCCCTGTTCTTTGTTTATTCCAGGAACTCGTGCATCCATTCAAATTCATTTCGTCGCTGGCATTTAGTCGTAATTGTCTCGTCGCATAGATAGTGGTGAATTGGGGTGATTTTTTTTTCAGAATTTCTAAGAATTTTTGAGATATTTGAGTTCGACTTTGAGGAGACAACATAGACTGAAATACTAGCGCGATATATTAATTTCAATGTGTACCCCTGCAATGAACATTAGCAACTTATACTGTGATAAATTATTGTAAGCCAATGTTGACTCCACGTTTTTCGATAACCATTATGATCGACATTCATTCAAAAACTCCTAACAGCAGCAGCAGCACCGAACAAGCAGAACGATACGACGTATCGTCACTTAAGCCATCAACAACAACAACATAACAAGGAGCTGTGTGTGGATAATGACAAAAGAAGTGTTTGCTATCCCTGTCTCTAGCGCCTGCGTTTGACGCATCGATACGAAACACTCGATACTAAAGAATTTTAAATGAAACAATTTGAAAGACTAACGGCGTCAATCGAATATTAATCGGAAGTGTAAATGGATAAGTTCAGAAGGAAAGCAATTGGGAAGAAATTCAAGTGCGCTGTAGACATATACCAGTGACTAGTGCAGAGTTCATCGTGTGGGCTGGGAGTTATACATTCCCGGCCGGTTGTCTCGCTCAGTAATAGTGTCAGCAATTATTCAGCTAATGAGAAATTGTTTTGCTGAGCTCATGAAAACAACACAACAACTGTTATGCTGAATGCGTTGCATATGTGTTCGACCTCACAATACTGTTTGCTAGAAAGAGAACATTTGCAGTTCACTGACTCAATGGCCCTCGTCTAGGCATGTAGTATAAATATAAGCGAAATCATTTTTATTTTAGGCAATTTAATTGGAAAGAAAAGCACCTTAAATACCGTCAAGCCGATATGAAGCACAATTTCCCCGAGACAACCAGTCGAATTGGGCATGCAAGCAAAACTTGTAATGGGTAAGTTGTATCTTTTTCCATCGCATAAGGGAGGTGTGCATATTCCAGGATATTAGTACAGAGCACGTATGAAAGAATGGGATGAAAGGTGTGCATTGTTTTTTTTTTCTTTTTTTTTTTTTTTGTTGCCCAATTAATATAGTGAAGCTGCGGATGAACCGACGTGACGTGTTCATTCTGCTCATTGTTTTCTCCTTGCCTACCTTCAGCATTTAGTTCTACTTTGTTTAGAATCAAAAAAGGAAAAGAAACTGAATTGGAGTAGGCCGCGAGTTGCATCGTGCGAATGTGTGCTGGCGAACAGCTGATGCTGTGCTCGCAGGGGATGTTACACATTGCAGTGTTCACGGTTTGGAAAGGAGAGCGATACTTTTGCATGTCCATGAGGAGACGGGATTTGATGTTTATTTAATCTAGCACGTTTGCTATAGTAACAGCTCGTATATACTAGTTCCCAGATTGCGTGGATGAGGTGTTTACCTGATGATGACGACACGAAACGTCCCTAGGAAAGCTAAATGAACTTCTTTGCCGATCGAATTTTAGTGGACAGATGAGTTTGTTCCAAAAGGAAATCTAAGCCATCGGTTTGTTTGGGATCTTGACATTAAATCGGTTGTCATGGCGACACCTTATTTATATCTTATTTCCCTTCTCTCGAATGCCAATGGTTTGGTTGTCGATCCTGGAAGTCGAGGTTGACTTTTATTTTGAGATTTGGCTGCCTGACGAAGACGCAGACTGCTTGGACCTTATCCGCAGATATTAGCACTGCTTTTGTGTTTTTCTCGACCAAAGGGCGGTATTTTTCAAAATATACCAGTGGCTCAAGTGGCCTAGTATGTCCCGTTCACTTAAGCTGGCAGTCTGGTTCTTTTGGGGATATTTTTATGATTTTTTTTTCATGGAAAAATTCATTTTGACAATTTTCTAATTTTATACATTATTGTGTATATATTGTATTATATAAAAATGTTTATTTTTTTTTTGGTTTTCAAAGTTGATGGGACAAAGTGCGTAAACGACGTGTTTTTCAATAATTTTTTTACAAAAAACTGAAAGCATTTATTGCAATTTCTGAAGTTGCATATTACAATAGACGTTAAAATGTGTACGAAAACATTTTTTATGAATAAAAAAGAACAATTAGCGACGCTACAGCTGACCAAACTTGATTCCTCGGATTTGCGGCCTGCAGGCCCAGGTCATCCTAGTGTGGAGGCTATGTTTTTAAATTAAAAGGCTTTAGCTTACCTCCTTTAGTGTTGTTGGGTCATCTCCTTTGGTGTGATCTTGTGGGGGGCCGTTCACCGAATGGAGTGGACGGCGTGAAAGGTGTGCCCTCGCAACTTCCTTCGGTGGGCGTGGGGGCTTCCGGACGGGGAACTTGGTTTCCGTAAGTTCCTTGGCAGTGAAGGCGGAGTCTCCTTTCATGGCATCCTTTGGTACTCCGGGACAAAGCACATTATTTTCCCTTGGCCACCGAGTGGACTAATCCGTCATTGGGGTTTCCGTATTAGGGGCCGCAATAAATTGTCAATGATCCTTTGCTTTATAGAAAGATGTTCCGAACAAACAGACCCACGCACGGGGAGCACAAACTTCCCATCAATAGAATATGCCGCGAAAATGAAATGTCCGGCTTTAGCTTGGAATTACACTATCTTCTTTATTCCATTATTTATTGGTTAAAGTCTTTTTAGTTTTGTATATTGAATTTTCTATTTTACATTTGGCGTGGCTTCGGCCTCCTAGAATTCGACTGATTTGCGACCAGGGGTCCGACCTCTGGAACTTGACTGATCACGAAATAAAAAAAAAATGGGTGGCGAGAGGGCCGACTTTAGCGAGACAAGGACAGATGTGTCCTTCATCATGTCTCTGACTTCTGGCCATCTTGCGATAACCAGAATCACCCACATCCGTGAGGATGTTGGGCTCGGTCTCGCGATATTTGAAAAGAAAAGAAAAAAGTGGGGGTATCCAAGGATAGTGCGGACAGTGTTAGTCCAGGTGGTCTCTAACTACTTGTATAGAGGGATGGTGGGAAAGAAATCGTACAAGACCGGTAGGTCTTGGGTGCGGTAGTAAACGCAGATCACTTCTTTGGCGTCTGATAATCTGCGCTTTGGTCGGTGTGTATGTTTGTGTGTGTGCCGTCTTGTGCTGTGCGTTCGTGTGTGTGGTTTGTTAATAGTAGACCCTATGGGATGGTCCCAGGAATCCTCTATTATAGAGGGGAATGTTGTTGGGAAGGGTGCTTTCTTCAGTTTTGTACTGAAGAAGAAATTGTGGGGGTTTGATCCGAAGAGATCGAAAGAGAGAAGGGTCAAGAACGCAAGAGTCCCGTACAAGTGGGTTCTCGCTGTTCTGAATGCTTTCGAGGTACTTGTATGCTAATTGAAGCAAGTACTCGTCGATAGGGGTAATGGAGGCGCCTTCGTATAGGTGAGAGTTGGGGTAATGGCGCCGTCAGGCCTTCTAGTGTGATTGGTTCATCTTCTGAGGAGTTTCCTTTCGAAAACTCGAAGTCTTTCCATTTGAGCCGAAGATATGCAGGACTATATGGGAGAGGCGTACGATATTCCAGATCGGATTAGCTGCTTATAGCAGAGAAGCTTAACTTTGTTGCTCGACTTCAAGATGTTGTGCAGTTGCTTAGACCAACCGAGGCCCCTTTGGAGAATGTGGGTCACATGTTTGATGAAATTCATTTTTGGGATATAAATGATCCCAAGATATATCATCCTGTCCTGTGGTCTAATCGTAGTACCTCCTATTTGTATTCGAGTATTCTGTGAATATCGAAAAGTAGGTTGGGAGTGTTTACTACTCAGAATTATAGCTACTGCCTTGGATAGATTAAGTTCGAATTTTCCATCGACTGTAATACTGGTACGGTGACGGTTGAGTCAGGCGGGGTGGGAGCGAACATACAGGGCAAAGTCACTTTCAACCTGGGAAGGGCAGGACGATCCTTTCGAAAACTCGAAGTCTTTCCATTTGAGCCGAAGATATGCAGGACTATATGGGAGAGGCGTACGATATTCCAGATCGGATTAGCTGCTTATATCAGAGAAGCTTAACTTTGGTGTCAACTTTGTTTCTCCACTTCAAGATGTTGTGCAGTTGCTTAGACCGACCGAGGCCCCTTTGGAGAATGTGGGTCACATGTTTGATGAAATTCATTTTTGGGGTATAGATGACCCCAAGATATTTCATCCTATCTTGTGGTCTAATCGTAGTACCTCCCATTTGTATTCGGATATTCTGTAAATATCGAGAAGCAGGTTGGGAGTGTTTACTACTCAGAATTATAGCTACTGCCTTGGATAGATTAAGTTCGAATTTTCCATCGACTGTAATACTGATACAGCTCGTCCAGATGACGGTTGAGTCGGTTTGTTGCGAGTTTTGGGCTTTTAGATGACGTGTACACTAGGATGTCATCCGCATAGCAAATCTGGTTTACTCTACCATCCACAGGGCGAGGAATATCTGAGGTGTATATATTAAATAAGATGGGGCCTAGAATGGAGCCCTGTGGTACGCCTGCAGCGGCGTTGAAAGTTCGGGAAAGCTTTCCATTCACTCAAACTTGGAAGGTTCTGTTTAAAACGAACTGGTAGATGATACTACACAGCGTTTTACTGAAGCCAGTATTCAGTAATATAAAAACGAGACCTTCGATCCAGGTTGTGTCAAAAGCCTTTTCAATGTCCAAGCTCACCGCAATGGTGGGTTCCTTATTAAAGAGGCGCCCGCAAACGTGGTTTTGAAATATATTGAGAGCCATAGTGGTGCTGTGCGCTCTTCTAAATCCAAATTGGAAGTCAGGTATTAGGTTCCTGACACTGATAAATTTATTTAGCTTTTCGTATATGAACTGTTCATATATTTTGCTGATGCAGGTGAGGAGCGAAATAGGACGAAAGCTTGAGGGGTGATAATTTGGTTTCCCAACTTTTGCTATTGGGCAGACAACAGCATGCCTCCAAGCTTGGGGAAAATACCCCATGTTGTAGGCATGGTTGAGCAGAATGGAGAGCTTTATAAAGAATAAAGCAGAAAGCCTTCGCAACGAGTGGTAGGACATATTGTCGATACCGGGTGCCAAGAAGTCACCGTTTCGTGATTTAACTAGGTTCTGTAGGGTGGTTCTGTAGGGTGATCACGAAATGGAAATGTGCCGCCCTTTTATACTTTTTGGTCGTTGGCATTTGTTAAAGTTTTTATTGTAAAAATTCCAAGAAGCATACACAAGGTTTCGTGTGCTTCAATTGGAATAGGGTTCTGGGGAGTGACTAGGAATTTATTTGAATAAATTCCTGGAAGGGAAATCATGAAATGCATTTAGAGTTAAGCATTTCATGATGTCAGGATTATTGGGACTTGGATCAATGCACGACAAATGGACTTTGATTTAACTTATCGCTCATATGATTCAATATGGAATTTGGATTGGGATGTAAGTCAATATGAGGTTTTGGATGGGATTGTAGGTAATATTGGGGATTTGGATGGGAGTAGTGATTTAGGATCACTACACTAGTTATCAGAAATCAACGAACAACATTTTTTCAGTTAAAATATGAAATTCTTCTTTGCATGAACCTAAAATTAACAACAAAAAAAGTGAAAAATAAGACAAATTATTATTATTACTTATTGGCCTATCATCATCATCATCATCATCGGCACTACAACCGGGATCCTGTCTTGGCCTTATTTGGCAAGTCTCTCTACCGGTATCCAGTCCTTAGGCCCTTAGCAGCTTAGAGCTCTGTATAGTGAGCGGACGTTCCATGAGAAAATTCTCAAATCGTTTAGCCATTTTCGTTTCCGTGGTCGTCGTCGTGTATCCGGTTCATATCCGAGGTTTGCTAAATTTTCCACAATAATTTGTTTTCCCGGGCAAGGTTATCAGCCTTGCGCCAACCTTTTGTAGCGATTCTAACAGATACACGCAATTCACAAGCAAAAATAGTAAAGACCACCAAATCTATCGGCAAAACAAAAAAACGGCAACCGTAATTATCTCAACGAGATAATTCAAATTGTATGAGGTTGAAAACCTACAAGGAAACTACTCCGATCCCACGGTGTCTGTTTGTATTTCACACCCATCAGAAAGAGCTAATGGATTTCGGGTGTATTGACAAAAGTCAAACAAAAACCATGAACCATGCATCCATGCAAATTGCAGGATATCTTTCGGCCTTCGCGCCAGATGTGTTATGTAAATAAGGCGGCATACAATTGACAACCGTCGAACTGAATTTCGACCACCACCACGGATGGTGATAATGATGTTCGATGATGAGCGAGTTTCTTCTTTCAGGAATGAAAAATCACCCCTGGGACGTGATAACATGCTGCTAACAGAAATTCGGAAGTTCTGTTAGCAGAGCAAGTAGGAAAATTTTTCCATGTAGATACAGATACCAGTTTGGAATCTGGATATCTGTGTGGGCAGACAGGCAGTCTGATTTCGATAGCCATATCGGGTGGTATATTTCGACCAAGGAAGTTAGGTTTCGATCGGCAGAAGACGAGGAGAACAATTTTCGAGTGTATAAAAATCTGAGTAGGCATTTTCGAAGTAGGAAAAAAAATAAAGTAACGTCGAGTGTGATCGCGCGTGCGGTGTAGTGAAGCGCTGTAAGATTAAAATAGAACCAAATATAAAAACAAAACAAAACAATTCTTCTTGTGGTTTAATTTGACATTGCTTTCGCTCCGTTCTTTTGTTTCGTTGTTTTGGGAGTAGTGATTGGCGGAACACTCACAACATACCCGAAACACACCGCCGAAGTCATTCAACATAATATCCGCCAAACTTTCTCCGGATGTCGCTGCATGCATTGGTTCACTACTTGACAGGTGCCAAAGGGGTGTCACGTGGACTGCATGTCAACTTGGATTGAACAGGGACAAGGATCGTCCCGGCCTTCGCCGGGTTGAAAGCAGAGACTACCTTTTTTCGCTCACATTCCCCCACTTTTTGGCCTATAGAAACTCGAAAGTTTATGACCTCACCGATGCGGCTGCGCAATCGTTCCCTGTCCTGTGCACTCTCCTTACACCCTTGACCATCTGATCCGATTTCCTCAAGGTCAAAGTTCACATTATCTTCCCATCTCCGTCGCGGCCGTCCTACCGGTGTCTTCCCCGTTGGTCTACCGTCAAGAATTCTACGCACGGTTCTATCGTTGCCCATTCTCGCCACATGTCATCTTAATCTTCGCGACCTGATTACTCTCACTATTGTAGGTTCGTGGCATAGATCTTCCAATTCGTGGTTGTGGAGTTTACTCCATTGTCCTTCGTCATATTTACCCCCGAAGATATTCCTTAAAACTTTATTCTCGAATACGCGGAATTTGTTTTCTTCCCGTTTTGTGAGAGCGCATGTTTCGCATCCGTATAGAGGAATCGACATGATTATAGTTCTATAAACACGGAGCTTTATATTACGTGATAGCAGTTTGTATTCCAGCAGTTTACTGACTGCGTGCCACCTAGCGTTGCCGGAATGCAGTCTTTTGTGATTTTCCTTTGACATTTCGTTACTGGCCGTCAGTATTGTTCTCAGATATTTAAACTCTTTATCTTTTCAAATATCTTGTCCCTGATGTTTATGTGTCTTCCCCGCGGTCCACCTGCTCGCGCCCTAATCAAATAGTTTGTTTTGTCTTCATTTATTTCTAGGCCACCTCTTCTGCCGCTTGGATGATTGTTTCACTGTTTTTTCTTACAGTTCCTAGATCATCGCTCTAATCGGTGATATCATCCGCATATGCGAGCACTTGTGTGACCCCGTTCAGGGATGATCCGGCTATGTTGTCGTCTTGTACCTTTCTGATGACATACTTGAGCACATGGTTAAAAAGACATGGTGAGAGGTGTTGTATATTGCTATACAACATTTATTATTATTTATTTATATGTGCTTTTCCGATTAGTTTCCTCTTGTCCCACGAAAGGTCCAACAGGATTTTTGGTGTTTGCAGCTTATCCAAAATAAAAGACCAACTATCTTTTTCTTATACTGCGGCTGCGAAAATTTATTTAACTTTAGTTTATGCACTCGATGCAACCCTTGTGCCGTCGGATTCTAATTCATGTGTGCCTTAACCGGAGCTCCCTTTTTATACCTAAAATCTAAATCAAAATTTGCATACTTTCCCACGGTTCATCGCTTATCTCCAGATAGCCACCCGATGGTAGTCCCAGTCGAAGGCCATCCCAACGATGATGAGAATTGCAACGTTGCAATTTTGCCGCCATTCACCCTGAGGCGGCAAACTTACGCCGACTCTGACTGCGGCTCCACCCCAAGGCCATGGGAAGATTTCGAATCTGATTTGCCCATAGCAAATAGCATGCATGTGCATGGTTGGAATTTCCTTGAAGGTGATGGGGTGTTGGGTGATCATCAAGGTGATG
Organism: Microdon myrmicae; assembly: GCA_963931805.1. NCBI lineage: Eukaryota > Metazoa > Arthropoda > Insecta > Diptera > Syrphidae > Microdon > Microdon myrmicae. The sequence continues at coordinate 4,220,343 of OZ007500.1, read as the reverse complement.
AGGAATTTTTTGTTTGCCTGTAGCAAATAGCATGCAGGTGCATGGGTATAGATGGAACGTGGGAATTGCAGAATTGCAATTCTGGTTATGAGAGCTGGAAATGCGTTTAGCAACAGGTAGGCATGTGATAAGGTTTCACAGCTACACCGAAGGGATTCCATCGGTTGCAGCAGGAAATTATATTTGATGCTACACCGAAAGAATTCTTTCGGTTTAAAGTTGATAAAAAGATGTCCTATATGCATGCAACATTATTGTATTTGTAGAATTTTGCGTAGAGTATAAGAATTCTGCGTGTAACAGATTTATTAGATTATGGGCTACATGCGTATACTATACATGTTATATGTAATATACTGGGAATTTGCGTACAGCAAAGTATAATATATATGTTCTATGTAAGTATCGAAGTATTGGATTTCTGCGTGTAACAGAGGCCATCCCCCTGTTTCAGTCCGTCCCGGATTTCAAATGGTTCTGAGAGGTGGTTTTCTATTCTAAATCGACCTTTATTTTCGTTCTGCAGATTTGAATGAGGGCGGCATATTTTTTCGGGACTCCCAGCTCAACTACAATATGGTTAAGTCTTTGCCTTGTGACTGAGTCGTAGGCTTTTTTGAAGTTAACGAATAGTTAATAGTCTCTCCGTATTCCCACTTCTGTTCCAACTGCCTTACCATGAACATTTGGTTGCTCGTTGACCATTTCGAATCCGCACTGGTAGTCTCCCAGTATTTCTTCTGCGTACGGTGTGATTCTCGCCAGTATGACATTTGTTATTATTTTGTATGTGATTGGGAGCAATAATATTCCTCTGTAGTCTTCGCAATCAGATCTGTCGCCTTTTTTGAAAATGGGGATGACTATTGAGGTTTTCCAGTCTTCCGGAGGGACTTTGTGGCGTTTCTAACAGATACACACACAATATTCAAGTAAGTAGTGAAGAACACAGAAAGGAAATTCGAATAAGCAAAGCATCAGGGCCGTATACCATAGCGATAACATAACAATTCCTCATCAGTTGAGTGTACTTGAGTTTAGAAATCGAATTCGTACACGCGGCAGTGGCCTGATGTGTTGAGCATTGGTTCCATTTTTTAGTGATTCTAACTGTCATAGCGTCAGGTCGAATCACACGTTCTTCACTATCGCCGCAAACGCTATAACTTCCTTATCCCATATTGTTTTCACTTCAGTTGGTGGATCTTTTGAGCGGTTGTCTCTCCTCCATGCTGCATAAGCTCTGCCGGTATGCAATCGACTTGGGGAGCCTTGTTGTTTTTCAATCGATTAATTGCGTCTGTAATTTCGTTGAAAGAGGGCTCCGGGATCTGAGGTTCGGCCCTTGTTGGCATTTGTGGTTGATGGGTGCTCACATTAAGCAAAGTACTGCTTCCATCTCGTGACGATATTGTTTGTTTCTGTGACCAGACAGCCGTTTGCGTCCCGAATTATTTTGGCTCTCCCTCGATAGCCATTTCTAAATGAATTTATGCCGGCATACATACCTCTGATGTGCCTTGCTCCGGCATTTTCTAGAAGCTTTTCCATCCAAGTCTTAGCCCATTCGGGTTTTTTGCATTTGAAAAGTCTCGTTGTCTCTTTCCGAATCCTCGCGTATCTTTCTGCGTTGACTTCATCATATTAATCTAAGTGGATCACTTTGAGGCGCTTACGCTCCTTCGATCTTTGCCCTGCACATGGTCAAACCAAGGTTTGGACTTAATTGTTTTTTAATTCCTAATACCCTTTGGGCTGTTTGTTTGAGGTTTCTTCTTCCTCACTACTCCCATTCTGTAGGATGCTGAATCTGCTCGTTAGTTTGCCTTAATATTCAGCCTTTTTGGGCAGGTCTTTTAGTTTATCAGTGTCGAACTTTTTCCTCGTCTCCCGTGACTGCCCGTGTGGGTTTGTTGCAAGCCGACTCCTGATTTTGCCCATCACTAGAATATGATCGGCGTTGCAATCTGCTCTTCTATATAATCTTACGTCAAGGATGTTCGAGTGATGTCTTTTGTCTATGCGGACAGAAAGAAAACCTTTTTTTTTCACAAACCAGTTGTTAAAATCAATACTTAGTATTACAATTTTTATAAAATTTTAGGTTCATGCAAAGCCCGATAAGTCAAAGCACATATGTGTACAATCTCAAGTCACGGCGCGGAAAAAAAAACGTGTTTCGAGGAAACGCCATTTAAGTTGTCGCTCTTGGAAAGTAGAGTTTAGAGTGATTTATAATTACGCAAGCTTAATCAGCGATGCCAAGACCATAGAACAAGCCTTCTACTTCAAGGATATCATCCATCTCAGCTGTTTTTTTCTGGTTTTGAGCAGTTCTGACCTCTTTGGCGAATTTAATGAGCGTCGATCTTGTCTATTCACTCGATTGGTGTCGAACGAATCGGCGAACATTTTACATTCCAGGCCGATTGGCAGTTCCGGGTCGTTCACGACTCTAAGGACAAATCCATCATTGAATATTCCTGCAGCTGAATATGCCGTAATTTCTATTATTTTTGAGCCACAATTCAAATGTTTAGGAGCTATACGCCACACAGCCGCTTTAAAAGATTCGTTAGCGTTTTGACTGAAACCGCCAATGCAACGCTCCAGTAGATCGTCTCGTGATAAATCTTCGTATATCTGAAGAATTTTCATTTGTATTCCTGGGTGTAGAGGGGCTGCATGTTCATAAGTAGCTTTGTTTGCAGCGTTATACGCGCACCACGAGTCGGCGCCAGTGGTACAGAACTGATGTTGCGGATTTTCATCGGTCGAGATCAAGTGGTAAATTGTAGCCATTACTTCTCTTTCCATGTTATCTTTTGATTTTGAATTTCTGCGTATTGCAAGGCCGTAATATTTTGTTAATTTTTTTTATTAAACTGTTTGCCTTTGCCGCCAAGTTTTGCGGTTTTGTTTATATTCCGAAGGCGACTTCCTATTCGCTTTTCCACATGGCCCACACACTCACTTTTGATAACTGCAATATCTTCGTTCGGCTGAGCATCTAATATAGACTTAAAAGTTTTTGTATCGCCATCCCCCAGAACGGAGAAGGGCGTCAACCTCCATCTTTCCCGCCGAGTCTTTGTGATTGATGGAATAATTCTTCATGTGATTTGCGCCTTCAGAGTCGACGGCGTTATTTCGGAAATAGGTGCATCCATGGCAATAGCTACTTTTTACTACCAAATCAATTACTTTGCCTGAGTGTCATTACGCCGTACAATGAGGAGAAGCCGCGCTTCTTCCACGATCCCTCATCATGCACAGTTAAATTTAACAACGGCTGCTCCCACAATCTTTTTTCTCATCTTCGATCGAATTTTTACTACTCACATTGAACAGTTTCTTGACGGACGTGTGCACATGCTGAATTATTCGATCATAAGCGTGCTGGCTAAGTCTACTGCCGAAATTCGTAATACCACAGAATATATTTATTCCTTCTCGAGCGAAACCAAGTAAACGCATTGCCAAAACGATTCGTCGGTTTATTTCATACGCGTTGTGTATACTTTACTTTTGGCGCAAGGCCAATAACCTTGCCCGGAAAAACAAATTATTATGGAAAATTTCACAAGCTTCAGACTTGTTAAATAAGACCAAGACCGGATCCCGGTTGTAGCGCCGATGATGATGAAACAGGATAGATAATTTCATAATTAAAATCATTCGCGGTCACACTGCAAGGGCAATGGGCAGTGAAAACGATTTTATATCGGGAGCATACTATACGCATGGAAAGTACGCTCCAGAATGGCTTTATTCCCCCAGAACCGTTCCCCTTCTTGGATAAAAAAAGGCCTTATCCAAGACAAACATGGAGTCCCTATTATTTACCACACTTCCCGTGGCACTAGGGATAAACGTATTCTCTATAGTAGTGAAATCTCTAACGCCCCGGTCCCGATTTCGAGCTGATGTCATCCAGTTTGGCACTCCCAGGCTCTGGTCATCCTGGTCTACACCATCCCTCCATCGCAGACAAAGCCCGCCGCGCTGTCTCCTTCCATACATCCTGCCACAAAGGACTTTCCGGGCAGGCTCCTCTGCGCTCATTCGAGCTAGGTGTCCCGCCCACCGGAGTCTACCGGGCTTGATTTTTCTTACAATATTAGCTTCAAGGTAGATCGCGTACAACTCATGGTTGTAGCGCGTCTGGAATCGTCCTCCCTCACATACGGGGCCAACAATTCTCCTTAAGACCTTTCTCTCGAACGCGGTTAAGACTTCAGAGTGCCTTTTATTGAGCACAGGTCTCGGATCCATACATGAGTACTGGTAAGACCATGGTCTTGTACAGTAGTAGCTTCGATGTTCTGGATAAATTTCGGGATTTAAAGAATCTTGATAGACCATAGTATGCTTTGCTGGATTTGATCAACCGTTCGCGTATTTCTTCTTCCATATTGTTATCGGCTGATACTATTGACCCAAGGTAGTTAAAGGATTGCACTACTTCAAATTCGTGCTCCGCTACCCTGATCGTTTGACCGACGTTAGGTCCTCTCTTCGCAGAAGTTGCCACCATGTACTTAGTATTCCCCTCATTAATGTGCAGTCCCAGTTTTTGTGCCGCCTGCTCGATCTGGGTGAAGGATTCCTGTACCGTCGATTCGGTTCTACCGATGATGTCGATGTCATCTGCGTAGGCAAGTATCTGGCTGGACTTGGTGACAATAGTCCCTCTTGTTGTAACGCCAGAGTCACGGATTGCTTTCTCCAATGCCAGGTTGAAGAGGAGGCAGGCCAGACCGTCCCCTTGTCGGAGTCCATTATAGATGTTTATTGGTTTGGACAGCAATCCCGCTATTTTTACTTGACTAGTTACGTTGGTCATGGTCAACCTACAAACTCGTATCAATTTGTTTGGAATACTGAACTCTCTCATGGCATTATATAGTTCTACCCTGGCTATGCTGTCGTAGGCGGCCTTAAAGTCTATAAATAGATGATATAATGGAATCTTAAATTCCTGACATTTTTCCATCGCCTGCCTAAGGGAGAAAATCTGATCAATTGCTGATTTGCCTGGGATGAAGCCACACTGATATTGACCAATGATGGCTTTAGAGCATGGGGCTATTCGATCTTGTAGGATAGTGGAGAGTATATTATAGGCGGTACTCAGCAATGTTATACCCCTATAGTTGCTGCACAGTGTGATATCTCCTTTCTTATGTATGGGGCAAATTATACCACGACGCTTATCTTCCGGCATCTCCTCTTACTCCCATACGTGTACCACAATCTCATGAACTGTGTGATGTAACGCTGTCCCTCCTTGTTTGATCAGCTCAGCTGGTATGCCATCAGCTCCGGGGGCTTTATTTGATTTAAGCTGTCTTATGGCTTTTAATGTTTCCTCAATGCTTGATGACGGCAGCATTTGGTCTTGATCTTGCATTGCTGGAGCCTCCAATTCTTCTGTGAGCTGACCATTTAGCAATTCATTTAAGTGCTCTTCCTATCGCTCTTGAATGACTTCAGGATCGGTGATCATATTACCTTCCTTATCCCTGCAGTAAGTGCAGCGTGGCATGTACCGAGTCATACTGCGGATTATTGGGCAGAACTTCCGAGCCTGGTGCGGACCTCGCTCTCTACTTTTCTCTCTTTCACAGACAAGTTTTTTTCCCAGGCACTTTTCTTTTGTCTATCCTGTTTAGCCCAGATTTATTAGGATAGAATTTATTGTATTGAATCTCTGGTGTTCTGTGAAGTCCTAGGCAGGCACGCAAACACCCGGAACTTTTCCATGTATGATGGGGATATGTTGTACCATATCGGGCATCCATAATTTAGCACTGGTTGGATGAAAGCCGGTTATGAAATTAGTTTCACTTTGTGATCAAGAAGGCTACTTCGGAATAGAATTCTTGTTATCGTATATGCCCTTTTAGCGGAAGAGAGGGACCTTGCTATATGCTTGTTAAAGTATAAAAACTGATCGAGCCAGATGCCAAAGTAACTGACTTCAGTTTTTACTTGTAGAGGGAGATTACTGTTCCCTAAAATGGACATATTTTTCCAATTGCGCTTCGTATCTCGCGATGCCCTGGGGAGGGGCGTTCGGAAAAGAATAGTTTCGGTTTTCTGGAAGTTAGTCTTTTATTTCCAGTAGTCGCAATAATGCTTTATATGATTGAAATCAACTTGAAGGAGTGTGTTGATGACGTTTATTTTTTCTCCTGTTCTGTATACTACAATGTCATCTGCGTATGCAATGGCATTGTTGAGAGAACCCACTAGATCGCTAGTGTAAATGTGAAAAAGAATGTGAGAATTCACTGCTCCCTTCTGTAAGCCGTATTTAATGTGGAAGGTCTTGTTGGAGAATATGCCCCAGGTTTGTTAACTTATAAACAAGTCCTTCTAACCATACGGTGTCGCCTTTTCAAAATCAACCAAGCAGGCGCCTGCACATGTCGCTTTCCTTTTTTTTTTTTATTTTTTCTTTTTTTTTTTATTAGACTTCTCTCGGGAGAGGCGAACCTATAGCGCCGAGTGGGCGCCCCGAGATGCCATCAAATAACTGTTGCAGTTCTTTTTGAACAGTTGCAGGTTGTAACGTTCCGGGAACACTCGCGTGGGTAGGGAGTTCCACAGCCTCCCCGCTCTGTAATGGGACGAGTTCTGATGGAGGGATGTTCGTGCCGTTGGGGGATGAACCACAAACGGGTGCGATCCGTCGGATTGTCTTGTGGAGCGCATATAAACCGAATTGCGTGGAACAATACCACGAATCTCCGAAGAACAGTACCCGTGATAATATCTGTAAAAGAGACAGCTCGGCTATGCGCCTTCGATGTGATAGCGACTGTAGTCCCGATGTCAGCGCCGAGTCCCCGATCAGGCGGATCGCTCGTCTCTGTATCCTCTCAAGTAGGTCGAGGGTATGTTTCGGAGCCGAGCTCCAAACATGAGAGCAATATTCGAGCGCGGGTCTAATTTGGGATTTATATAGGAGAAGAAGTTGGGCCGCAGTAAAATACTGTCTTGCCTCTAAAAAGATAGCTCAGTTTTCCTGAGGCTGACCTGGCGATGCCGACACGTGTTTATGCCATGATACATTCCCACAGACCGTGACGCCGAGCAATTTCAAACTTTCCCCAGCCTCGAGGCCCCGGCCATTCATCATCAGCTGTGGAACCGATGATCCACTTTTCTTTGTGAATGTTGCATATTGCGTCTTCATTGCATTGAACCGACAAGATTGGTCCTTCCCCACTACAGGACCCTATCTAGATCCTGATTCAGAGAGTCAATCTGTCTACATCTCAGCCGATGCGACGCAGATGCACCAATCGGCCGACTACTCGAAAAGGAGGAAACGAGCGTACTATCATCCGCAAAACTGAACACTTTGTTATCCGTTGTCTCCAACAAATCATTTATGTAAAGCAAAAACAAGGTTGGAGCCAAAATAGAACCTTGGGGCACCCCAGAATTAACAGGATACAGATCCGAACACTCGCCGTCCACAACAACCCGGATCGATCGATTCTCGAGGAAGCTCCTCGTCCAGCCGCAAAGCTGTTGGGAAAGTCCATATAAACGGAGTTTGCCATGTGCCAGACGCGGTCCAAAGCCTTGGATATGTCCAATGCGACCGTCCTTGACTCTCCATGCCGTTTAATCGCAGATGTCCATATATTTGTTCCACTGTATATCTGAAACAAGTTTTGTTGCAGCATGAGCCGTGTGATGGCGTGCTATAAAGACAAACTAAAGCCAAACTGGTTGTTGGGAATGACCTCATTTTCATCGCACCAGTTTATTTTACTCCGGCCCAACTTCTTCTCCTATATAAATCCCAAATTAGACCCGCGCTCGAATATTGCTCTCATGTTTGGAGCTCGGCTCCTAAACATACTCTCGACCTACTTGAGAGCGTACAAAGACGAGCGATCCGCCTGATCGGGGACTCGGCGCTGACGTCGGGACTACAGTCGCTATCACATCGAAGGCGCGTAGCCGACCTCTGTCTGTTCTACAGATATTATCACGGATGCTGTTCTTCGGAGATTCTTGGCATTGTTCCACGCAATTCGGTCTATATGCGCTCCACAAGACAATCCGACGGATCGCACCCGTTTGTGGTTCATCTCCCGACAGCGCGAACATCCCTGTATCAGAACTCGTTCCGTTACAGAGCGGGGAAGCTGTGGAACTCCCTTCCCACGCGAGTGTTCCCGGAGCGTTACAACCTGCAACTGTTCAAAAAGAACTGCAACAGTTATTTGATGGCATCTCGGGGCGCCCACTCGGCGCTATAGGTTCGCCTCTCCCGAGAGAAGTCTAATAAAAAAAAAAAAAAAAAAAAAAAAGTGCTTTATTTAGAATTTTTTCGAAAACTTTACTGATGTTGGGCAACAAGCTAATCGAGCGAAGGTGGCTGGGTTGGTCTTGTCTTTTTCCTTTTTGGGTATCAGGTGGACAAAAGTAGTTTTCCAACGAGTTGGATAGTATGCGTTGTTTAAAGCGTTGTTGAACAGAATGGTGTACATTTTTATTGCTTCAAGAGGCAAGTGCTTTAGAACAACATTGGAGATGTTATCTATTCCAGAAGATTTTTTGTTTTAAGTACATCGAAGGATGTCCTTAAGTTCATCCTTGCGCACGAACATATTCGGTTTTTCTAACGGGAGTCCGCTCTAATGTTTTCACTGAAGGCGGTGAAACTGTGGTTTTCGAGACGCCGGTTATGAAGTTGATTGCGCAGCGCACTATGAGTTTGAAGGGCACTGTTTTCGAGATCAATGTTCGAGCGAGTGGATTCATTCGCCCTGTACACTACCTCGAAAGAAGCATCGATTGAGTTCGCCTTCTCTTGCGGTTCTTCGACTAATATTAGCTCTTCGTGGGTGTTAATGTGCTCAGGGGAAAGTCCTGCGTTCAGCAGTATTTGACAATTCTCGGGAGTCCGTCGGACTCTCAAGCATGGGATGTCATTGTGACTCTTTCGTCTGAATGTTTTATTAATTTATGGAAACATATTCGTTTCACTGGCTTGAATGGCTCGAATTCTGTTGTTCCACTCTTGATTTGATCGATAGTTATCATGACTCAATTTTTGAAGATTTTTGATCAGGGACTTCAGCGTTTTTATCTCCTGGCTATTGGTATCGCTGAACTGTCTATAAAGCAGTTTCAGCTATGAGAGCAGGGTGCTCTTTTGTCTATACAGAGCCTCGATAGTTGAGTTTCTGTATCTGTTATTACAGCCATCCGAGTGAGCTACTTTGGAGATCGAGCGATTCATTGTGTTGGTAACAATGTTGTCCATATTTGATAGGTAATGATCGATTTCATCATTACGAAGGTTACTACTGCCATTGTTGCGTAGTTCTCTTTTTATTATGCGATCAAAACGTGACCAGTGCGCTTTCCGGAAATCGAACGGATAAATCTGCTCATACTGCTCGAGTGAATAATGTTCTTTTGAGACGCGTATTATGGAGCCTAAACCATAGTGATCGCTGTCGTAGTCGATTGTGCGAAGACAATTTCGAGTTGTTAAATCCGTGTCTGGTAATTGGATTCGATCGTCTATCATGAGTAAATCTAGGAACGAATTTTCTCTTGGATAAGACGGTGTGTTTGTAGCGTACAATTCGAGTTTACGCTTATAGCATTTGTTTGCCACCAATCGAATAGTGCCTTGCCTCTTGTGTTCGGGGTCAAATTGCCCCAAGCACTCTCCTTGGCGTTAAAATCACCCACCATTAAGAAGTAATTCCGGTTGTAGTGCCGATGATGATGATGATGATGATGATTAAGAAGTAATTATTCTCCGACTCTAACTTCAGGATTCGGAATAGCGTATCCATTTCATTTATGAATTGCGTACACTGGGTTTTTTCAGGAGCGTAAGCAGAGATCATGTATACATGTATTTGACTTCTCAAAGGAATATCTATGATGCAGGCTTTTAGCACCTGAAACTTGTGTAGCTCTGTGCTGTAAAGGACTTTGTGGTGAAGATTGTTCTTAATTAAGACAGCGACCCCATCCCCCTGAGTAGACTGTGGCCGATCACGTCTAATTATTTTATAATGTCTGTAGCTCACTTTGTGCCTTTGGTTTTGCTTAATTTCGGTAGCCAAAAGTACATCTGGGCGTTCTGCTTCGAGCAAGTTGCCCAAATTATATCTCCTCTCCACGCGGATCAGCGAATTTACATTCACGGCAATAATATTTAGTTTTAATTCAAACGAAGGATTGAAGATCTCGTATTGGAGAGTCTTGTGAGAACAAAGTCGAATAGAGAATATCTATTCGTGTCCTTTGTTCAGTCAATGTTTTTTTTAAAGTCAGCAAATTGTCCTTGCATGGAAAATAAGATTGCTTTGATGTCTGCATTTGCCTCTGGTGCGGGCGTGATTATGGTTTTGCGTGGTTGTTCCACTCGTGCTGGAGTCTTTGTACCAGCAGTAATTTCCGCGTATGACACAATAGGTGCTACGAAGCTGTTGTGCGAACGATTTTTCATTCTCTTTTCATCATCAACCTGTTTTTTTCTAAGTTCCAATTTTGATTTAATCTGTTGGAATTTAGGACAACCTCTAAAGCTAGCGGTGTGGCCTGTATTCTTACATAGTATGCAGGATAACTTCTATCCGGGAGCAGTTCTTTAGCCAAAGGGCATTTCCCAATATTATAATTATTTAGACACTTTACGCACCTAAACTGTATATTGCAATTAGGTGCAACATGCCAAAATCGTTGCCAGCTCATGCACTGCAAGACACGATCTTATTTTCTTCCAACTTATAGTTTGGTGAAGGAGAATTTTAATGTGTCGAAGGCCGTCAACTTTACTGTGGGGCTTAGCGATACAATGAAAAATGGTAATGGGCGATTACGATTCCGGACTTTGCTGTGGAAAAGGGTTTAATATCCGTAAATGTTAGGCTTTCGGTTTCAACGGTTTTCAGTTCCTCAAGTATTCCTTGGGTGAAAACGAAGGATCAACTCCTTTCAGAAGCATGGAGACCACCTTCTCTGATTTTGGGGTGTACGTATAGTACTCGCTGCGCGCTTGCCATAACACTAATTTCATTTGTTTGTAATCTTTCAAGTTATCACATTTTACACTTATCTTACCATAGCTAATACGTTTAGTTTTAAAACATTTACAAGTTAACTCACCAAGTTTTATTAGGTCTTTAGCTTCCATTGAGCTAATAACTATGAGGGGCACCTTCTCTGTTGCTCCATGTGTCCTTGTTGCTGCTGTTGTTGTTCATGCTGTCGGTCCTCTGTTTCTTGTCCCCAGCAAGACAAAAAGGTCGTTTTAGGTGGTAAGTCGGTCACAAGGTGAGATACCACCTCGTGACACTATATTCCGCGATATCGTTGGGAGAAATCTTCGACTATGTTTCGGATGTATGGCTGATGGCCCGGACTGACACGGGGACAAGTCACGATGGTACCTTCTGAGATAAAGAATTCCGGAGGTAAACTAGTTTCCCATTCGGATCTCCGCGGGAGACTATGTCAGGGGGAACATCATGCAAATATTTTGATAAAAACCGAACTTTAAGAAATTCGTCATCGCATAATCGGCCTCGTTCTCGAGGCTCTGTAGACGTTCGACTGATAACGGCATTTTGTAACATCAGGGACATCGGTTTAACCAATACGAACGTAAACGCCGTCCACTAATATTTGCAAACAACGAAACCTGATATCCCTGCCCTAACTGAGACCCAGGTCGATTCGTCAACTGATTCGACATATCTTCGTTGCTCAGGATACGAACTACATTCGAGATTCCGTTTTAATGGCGGAGTCTGGGTCTTCGTGCGGTCCGATCTGGCTTGCCAGAGGATGGAGGCGTTAGAACCCAATAACTTGGACATCATGTGGTTGAAGGTTGTGCTGAGGAATTCTGTTAAATTTCTTTATTGTCTTTACCGCTCCCCGAATGACGATCGACCAGCGACATTTTTCGGACAACTGTCACGTACCGTCGACTGGATACAGACCAACCACCCAGCTTCTGAAGTAGTCGTCCTTGGTGATTTTAATGTATACAACTCCGACTGGTTGGTACATTCTAACAGAACCCACGAGGCTTGGAGGCTGGCAGAGATGTTCGCTGTTAGCCGCAATTTGACTCAATTTGTGGAGGAACCTGCGCGAGTGCCGGATACCCAAGGTGATTATGCGAACTGGATCTGGTTTTGGCATCCGAGCCGAGCATTTATACCATAGAGATTGCTGCGCCACTGGGAAATCCAGATCACTGCTTGGTATCTGTAGCGCAACCACTTGCATTTCAAGCGAATAACCGGCCTAGGCAGTTTCGCCATATATGGAAGTATGGGACTGCTAACTGTGACGATTTGCGAGATTTCTTCGCATCCTTTCCGTGATCGGAGGCGTGCTTTGGAGACTCTGATGTTAACGCATACGCGGAGTCGGTCACAGAGATTGTTCTTCTCGGGATGGAGATTTACATTTCGCATTCCATCAAACAAAGTCCATCTGATAAACCTTGGTTTGATAAGAAATGCGAATAGATTACAGCGGCAAAAAATAGAGTTTTTAAACAATGGCGCTCCAATCCCACCGATGTTAACAGAACGAATTTTGTCAGAATCAGAAACGCGTGCAACCAGGCGATTGATACCGCGAAGAAGGATCACAACAACAGAGTGACCAATAAACTCCTTGAATGCCCAACTGGTTCGCGTCACTTCTGGTCAAGGGTTGTCAGCAGTAACATCGCTTCCTCCTTTTTTCCTCCGTTAGTGACGGGCAGCGGGACACTAGTCACAAATTCCAAAGATAAAGCTAATGTATTCGCGAATTTATTTCCTGCGAATCCAAACCTCGATACCGTTTTTTTTTGGAGCCTTCTGTGATCGTGTCGGTACGGTCTTCGATGCGGGATGTGAGGTTTCCCCGGCGTATTCTACGTGGACTTGGCTGTAAGATGGCAACCAGCCCGGACGGAATACCAGCAGAGTAGTCCTTAAGAACTGTACTCCAGAACTGTCCGCGGTTCTTGGCAGACTCTTCCACTTATCTTATGCATAGAGGACATACCCTACCTGCAGCTGGCTCGAGGTCGGCCTATCCCAAAGAAGCGGAAAAGGTGTCTCCCACAAAATTACCGACCGATAACATTGCTGTCTATGTTATTTAAGGTGATGCTGAAGGTCATCAACGCCGAGTTAATTAAGTATTTGGAGTGCAACGGACTTCTGAATGATCAATACGGATTCCGTGGCAGGTGGTCCACGGGAGACCTTTTGAACCTTATAACCGATATATGGACATCTGCGATTGAGGAGTATGGTGAGTCAAGAGCGGCCATATTGTATATCTCCACGGTTTTTGACCACGTCTGGCGCGGAGCATTGCTGAGCAAGCTTCGTTCATACGGACTTTCTCAGCAGCTTTGCGACTGGATGAAGAGCTTCCTCGAGTATCGATCGATCCGGGTTGTTGTAGACGGCGAGTCTTCGGACCTGTATCCACACGAATGTGGAATGGTCTACGTGATAATGTGGACGACGAGTATTCGGATCTGTATCCTATTAATTCCGGAGTGGCTCAAGGTTCTATTTCGGCTCTAACCTTGTTTTTGCTTCACATAAATGATTTGTTGGAGTCAACGGATAACAAAGTGTTCAGTTTTGCGGATGATAGTACGCTTGTTTCTTCTTTTACGTGTGATCGGCCGATTAATGCATTAACGTCGGGAATCGGGATCTGGATGGAGTCCTGCGGTGGGGAAAGGCCAATCTCATCGACTGCAATGTAACAGAGGCATAATATACAACATTCCCAAAGAAAAGTGGATCATCGGTTCCACAGCTGATGATGAATGGCCAGGCCCTCGAATCTGAGGAAAACATTAAATTGCTCGCCGTCGCGATCTGTGGGAATGTATTGTGGGATAACCAGGTGTCGAACATCGCCAGGACCGCCTCTGGAAAACTGAGTTATTTTTTTAGAGCCATGAAATATTTTACCCCGGCCCAACTTATTTTCTGGTGTAAAAATCCCAAATTAGACCCGTGCTCGAATATTGCTCTCATGTTTGGAGCTCTGCTCCTAAGCATACCCTCGACCTACTTGAGAGCATACAAAGACGAGCGATCCGCCTGATCGGGGACAGGACGCTGACGTCGGGACTACAGTCGGTATCACATCGAAGGCACGTAGCTTACCTCTGTATGTTTTACAGATTTATCACAGGTATAGTTCTTCGGAGATTCGTGGTACTGTTCCGCTCAATTCGGTATATATTCGCTCCACGGGAAAATTCGACGTATCGCACCGCTTTGTGGTTCATCTACCGACAGCGTGAACCTCTCTGCATCAGACATCGTTCCGTTGCAGGGCGGGGAAGCTGTGCAATTCCTTCCCCGCGCGAGTGTTGCCAGAGCGTTACAACCTGCAACTGTTCAAAAAGAACTGCAACAGCTATTCGGTGGCATTTCGGGGCGTCGCCTCGGCGCTATAGGTTCGCCTCTCCTGAGAGCAGTGTAATAAAAAACAAAATGCCGCCTCAATGGCTGAGGAGGTTGTGTTGCGTTTTATTGTACAAACGCAGGTTCAACTGACAACACATCTATTACCATTGCAACAACAACTGACGTACCACAGTCACAAGCGACATAATAATAACGACAATCAGAGAAAAAGAAAAGGGCGCCACCCACCAACTACTTGACATTGACCCCCTCAAAAGGAACACGATTGATTTTTTTCCGTTCTCCCAAAATTTTAGAAGAACGCAACTGTCTCGCAACGTCTGACCAAATATGGGAGTTGAACTCCATATACGAATATACGCCTTTTCAATTAGTGGCCAGGTTGGATGGAGTGAAGTATCTTTTGCACCTCCTAAGGAACCCCATACACTTGGCTCCACTTTTCGCAGCTTCAATTATGTGGTCATTCCAATTAAGAGTCGAATTAATTCGTGTGCCGAGGATTGATAGTTCCTTGGCTTCATCGATGCAAGTGTCGTTCATAGACAGTATATTTAAGATAGTCTCTTATCCATTGGATCAGGGAATTTTCCACTCCATATGAATCCAATTTTGACAAAAGGGCTGGATGCCAAACTCTGTCGAAGGCTTTTGAAATATCCAATGCAACTACCTTGCTTTCACCGAGGTACTGGATCGAATGGCTCCACTTTCCTACTTGGCTACGAAAGCCATACTGGTGGTCATTGAGGAGGTCATTTGTTGTTGTTGTACATCGTTTACATTTCGTCAAAGCCAAAATCTGGTCCAAAATTGTACAATTCTTGTTTTTGGTGAGCTAGGAAGAGCAAATATTGAGTCGCTGCAGCCAGTTTGTGGGGGACCCATTTACTAATCTTCCACGATTTTTCCAGCTGATGCAAGTGTATACGAATTGCTTCATCGCTTACCCCAAGCCGTTGAGCTAGTTCATGACATGTTTGGTTAGAATTCATTTCAGTTAGTGCCTTAAATTGGTCCAAATCGAGAGATTTCGTCCTACCCGATCGAGGTTTATCTCCAAGGGTCTCATCGCCAGTCGAAAAGGTATGAAACCACTTTTGAGTCGTTCGTTCCCTAACAGTACCTTCACCGAACGCTTCACATAGTTTTCTTGCTGCTTTGTACTTTTGTACCTTTTGTACTCAATTTGAACTATAATTGTTTCCGTTGGACACAGACATACTTAAGTACAATTTTTTGAACTGTTACTGTCAACCTGTTCTATGCTGATGCATAAGCTTTCAGAAAAGCTTTAATACATATACCCACAGCTGTGGGTAGGATTACTGTAGTACTAAAAGTAACGATCGTTTTAAAAACCGCACGAACTTCCTTCGTTATTTGCATCGAAGAACACTTAAGGATTGCCAACGCTCAAAACGTAAATAGTGCCCCTCGTATATCCTGAGGCGGGTTATAAGAATTGTGACTATAGAAAATATTTTTATCGTATTTGTGGAAGACGGAGATGGACATGATCATGCAGAGCATTTCGCATTCGTGTGGTTAGACTGAAGAACGATTTTGTGTATTTATTCATTCGACTGAAGTTAACTGTTACTGTACATTGATGCACTCTCTCTAATTCGAAGGTATCGCGGAACAATCTTTCGAAACCTGAAATGTATTCACCATATTCAGTTCTGTAACAGCCTTGACAGTGTCTATAGGAAGGAGATATTCTATTCTTTCATTAGAAAAAAGTCGCTATTTTTTAATGGCGGAATTGAAAGACTTGTGCCTGGATCGGCATTCAATTTCACTAATCGATTTTGCATCAAATCAATCACGCGGAGCACTGTTTTAAATGCGCCTGACCAAGTATGAACATTGTGTTTAGGACGAATATGCACCTTGTCACCAGGCTGGATGGGGTGAAGTATTTCGTGGACGACTTAAAAAATCCCACACGTTTGGCCGCCCTTCTCGCAGTTTAGGACGAATATATACCTTGTCACCAGGTTGGATGAGTTGAAGTATTTCTTGGACGACTTAAGAAACCCCATACATTTGGCCGCCCTTCTCGCAGCTTCAAAAAAGAAGTCATTGCAATTAGGAGTCAAGCTAATTCAAGTGCTCAGAGTTGATAGTCCTTTGGGGTGGATGGTGCCCGTGCGTTCATCGACAGTGTGTCTACATTGGGAGTTGTCTTCGACGACAAGCCCAAGCACTGGGTTTTAGAGAGATCGAATTCCAGTTGGTTAGATAATTACATTCGTGTGTTTTGTTGAGATCGTAATTCAATGATGTGTGCATATTTTAATGACTGATAATGTCATAAGGTTCCAAAACGTTACTCGGGCATGTTTAAATGAGTACTAGAAACTCAACGTGCTATCGTCAACAAGCGAGGGGATTGCTCAAGAGATTGTTTATAAAAATGAGGAATAGATTGGGTACGGAGCTTTGGGAATATAAGCATACATTTGATGGGAAGTATATTTGTCCAGAATTATTGAGCCACCAGGAAGGGTGATCAAAGATTTTTTGCTAAAGTCGTGTGTCGTCAATTGCATAGAAGAGGAAGTTCAACAAAGCTGGATCAAGCTTTGTTGAAAACGGAAGCAGTAGATGGAGTGGCTCCACTTTTCAGAAAGGTATTCCTGAAACTGGCTCCTCGATAGTATAGCGGTTAGTATACCCGCCTGTCACGCGGGAGACCGGGGTTCGATTCCTCGTCGGGGAGCCTCTGACGCAAGACTAATGACCTTGCCCGGAAAAAACAAATCATTATGGAAAATTTAACAAGCCTCAGGACTTGCTAAATAAGGCCAAGACCGGTTCCCGGTTGTAGTGCCGATGATGATGATGATGATTCCTGAAACTTGTGTTATTGTCATTAAGGAGATAGCTTGTTTTTAGGGATTTCGAAAGTTGATGATTAATCACTGGCTACGTAAGCTTCGACAGAATAGAAGTCAGTGCGATTATATAATCTTAATCTCTCCTGGGCTGCAAGTAATGGTCTCCTTCAGTAGTCCCAATGTTTTTTGCGTCACCCTGACTTCCTTGCATTCATGTACCAAACTATATTCCTAGCATATAGTTAGTCGTCCCATTGACATTGTCTCAAAACGAGAATTATCGTACCGACGGAATCAATGTCGTATGTATGAGCCCAACAATTTTCCGAACAACTTTCCTCTCGAATACGTCTTTTTATCTTTTCTGCGTTCTGATAAGAATCATAGTCTCTGATCCTTAAGTAAATATTGGAAAAACTCAATCAAAGGGCAACAGGTTAGATATTAAAGTCAGTCTTTAGTATATTGTAGCGAGCTTAGGGTTCGCTGGATGAATTATTTTTAATAAATAAGAGCCGTTAAATCGATTTTGAAATAATGTGACACTTTATTAGTCCGTTAATAACAACCGTTACTTTTTACCGTACACTTAACGATTTCTTCACTTATCGCTTCCGTACTTATCGCGTATGTTACTGCTTACTGTGACCCTATGCCGCCCTCATTCAAATTTGCATGAACGAAAACAAAGGGCGAGTTAGAATAGAAAACCACCTCTCAGAACCATTTGAAATCCGGGACGGACTAAAACAAGGGGATGGGCTCACCGTGACTTTTTAACCTTGTCCTCGAGTATGTTATCAGAAAGGTACAAGACGACAACATGGCCGGATCATCCCTGAACGGGGTCACACAAGTGCTCGCGTATTCGGATGACATCGCCGTTCTGGGCGATAATCTCGAAACCATAAGTAAAAACTGTGAAATCATCATGCAAGCAGCAGAAGAGGTGGGCCTAGAAATAAACGAAGACAAAGCGAAATACATGATTACGACGAGAGTAGGTGGACCTCAGAGAACACATATAAACGTCAGGGGCAAGATATTTGAAAATGTCAAAGAATTTAAATATCTGGGAACGATACTGACGACCAGAAACGAAACGTCAAAGGAAATTAACAAAAGACTACATTCCGACAACGCTAGTTGGCATGCAGCCAGTAAACTATTAAAATCCAAACTGCTATCACGTAATATAAAGCTCCGTGTCTATAGAACCATAATCATGCCGATTGCTCTATACGGATGCGAAACATGGGCTCTCACAAAACGGGAAGAGAACAAATTCCGCGTATTCGAGAATAAAGTTTTAAGGGGTATATTTGGCGGTAAATATGACGAGGAGTCAGGACAATGGCGGAAACTCCACAACCACGAATTGGAAGAGCTATACCGCAAACCTACAATAGTGAGAGTGATCAAGTTGCGAAGATTAAGATGGGCCGGACATGTAGCGCGAATGGGCGATGATAGGACCGTGCATAGAATTCTTGACGGTAAACTAACGGGGAAGAGACCGGCAGGCCGGCCGCGACGAAGATGGGAGGACAATGTTAGATTGGACCTCGAGGAGATCGGATCGGATGATCGAACGTGGAAGGAGAGCGCACAGGACAGGGAACAATGGCGGAGCCGAGTCGGTGAGGTCATGAACTTCCGGGTTCCTACAGGCCAGTAAATAATAATAATAATAACGTTTTAATGTCTGCCTTCCTGATGGCCGTTTCTGATAACCAGAATACATTTTGGAAAACTAACAATACCCTCCTTTTATTTGTTAGTAGTGAATTCGTTGGAATTCATTTTGCTCGTCCCACGGCACTGTAAATCAGACAGCGAATATGGTACATTTCGGCATATTTCGCCTTATTGCTTCCAAGAAGGCAAGCGAGCTGCCGAGGTCTTGACAGAAGGCACTACACCGCAATGGTTTGCCACGTTTCATTCCAAAGATATGAGCCTTAAAAATGAATTTCACAGCGACGGGCTCTTTGAGCTCGATTCGATCGATTTGTAGGCACTAGTCGAAAAAGAGCTGTCGTCAACTGTGTGAGGGAGTGGGGGGATTTTTAAAACAGAACATAGAACTGGTCAAAGGCATCTGCAACAGCTTGCCTACATTTCTTGTCTTGAAGTTTGGGTTTCACACAATTTCGCAAACCGCATGTTTCTTTGCAATTCTCAAGCGAGTAGTGATAGGTGACGAAAAGAGGGAAGCAGCACTTCTGTGCTGCTGATCTTGTATCATGTAGGATGTGGTGTTATGTAGGCTATTTTTTTTATTACACTTCTCTCGGAAGGGGCGAACCTATAGCGCCGAGTGGGCGCCCCGAGATGCCACCAAATAACGGTTGCAGTTCTTTTTGAACGCTCCGGAAACACTCGCGTGGGAAGGGAGTTCCACAGCTTCCCTGCTCTGTAACGCAACGAGTTCTAATGTAGGGATGTTCGCGCCGTCGGGAGATTAACCGCAAACTGGTGCGATCCGTCGGATTGTCTTGTGGAGCGCATATAAGCCGAATTGCGTGGAACAATACCACGAATCTCCGAAGAACAGTACCCGTGATAATATCTGTAAAACATACAGAGGTAAGCTACGTGCCTTCGATGTGATACCGACTGTAGTCCCGACGTCAGCGCCGAGTCTCCGATCAGGCGGATCGCTCGTCTCTGTATGCTCTCAAGTAGGTCGAGGGTATGTTTCGGAGCCGAGCTCCAAACGTGAGAGCAATATTCGAGCGCGGGTCTAATTTGGGATTTATATAGGAGAAGAAGTTGGGCCGGAATAAAATATTTCTTGGCTCTAAAAAGATAGCTCAACTTTCCTGAGGCTGGCCTGGCGATGTTCGACACGTGCTTATGCCATGATACATTCCCACAGACCGTGACGCCGAGCAATTTCAAACTTTCTCCAGCCTCGAGGGCCTGGCTATTCATCATCAGCTGTGGAACCTGTGGCGGTTCCGCCAAACCCCACGGTTCGCTTTCCTGAAAAACCCCCATAACTTTCACCCAATCTCCTAATTTCACTAATGCAATCGCATTAGCATCTTAAATACTTCACGCATTAATGAGATCAAATCTGTAATCAAAAAAGCCCCTGAAAAGAAAACTTACCTTTCATGCATCCCTTCGCATACAAATTCCTGTAAAGAATTTTTCCTTCAAGGGCATTCATACATATATCAATGTATCTCTGCATTAGCGACCAGGAACCGAGTTTCTAATTAGTGTAGATATTCACACTAGAGTTTGATCCTGGCGTCGCCATAGATGCCTTGTTCAATTGACACAGATGGTATATACAAACCGTCATTGTGTAATCATCTGAAATGCTTCGCAATGACTTGCAACTATTGATACAGCTGCAAGTACTTCTCGCTAAAAAAATTCTTTGTTTGAATCTTCAAACAATCACCGACGTCGCGATTAGCCGTCGGATTGGATTCAATAGCATAAACATATGCAAACAAAAAAATCCGATTCTTCCAGTCGGCAGAGATACGATATACGATCTCTATTATTTCAATCCATTTTAGCATCTAATGAGTGGCTGATATTTACTGAGCTGACCTTCATTACCGGACGATGCATTAGGTCGCTTCTTTCTTTGTCTGAATCCCTTGTCTAGGTTTCGTTTCGCTTTTGACCTGCAAGCGTTATGTAAACAATCTGATCTGAACGATCGATCTCACACACACCACCATGATCTCCATTACGAGATCTGATTTTCTTGTTCCCACAAGAGAGACTTTACGTTTCTCTGGTAGTAGGTAAATCTTTTCCCTAGTGGATGGAAACACTTTCTCTCTCAGGGAAAATGCCCCTAAAAATTTCCCTCGTAGCGAATCAGATCTGTAGGAGATGATTATCGCTAAGTCGTTTGCCACCATCCAACCGAGCAAGTCGGTTCGGCTTCCGCTCTCCGTCATGCGGCGGAGAGGCGATATATATTCGGAGTCGTGGGCGAAATAAATCCGAATTACTCGGTATTGCTGTACGTACATTTTATTCGTCACCCATTGAGTTGAGCGTGGATTTATCGAAGTCGTCGTTTGAGTGAAGTATAAAAATATTAAACATATTCAATTAAAGAAAGTCGTGTGTGTCTAAATTTAACCGAATAATAAAAAACATTAATTATATCCAACCTGTGCACAGTGGTTTATTATTAATAGAATTAACCTCCAACATTTTTAAAGAAAATAAAGCGGATTAAACAATATAGCAGTAGTTTTACTTCCTTTATTGGTGCGTATCTTGTGGCGGAGTTTTTTATCCTTTTGTCGGCGGAACAACGGATGAACCTTCGCGCGTGAACAATAGACGATGCGGATGGAAGTGAACGGAGTGCTCATGCCTGGCACAATACTTCCTCCCCACAAACCGATGATCCAGTTTTCTTTGTGAATGTTGTATATTGTGTCTTCGTTGCATTGAAGTCGACGAGATTGGCTCTTCCCCACTGCAGGATCTTATCTAGATCCTGATTCAGAGAGTCAATCTGTCTACATCTCAGCTGATGCGACGTGAACCAATCGGCCGAACACTCGAAAAGGAGGAAACGAGCGTACTATCATCCGCAAAACTGAACACTTTGTTATCCGTTGTCTCCAACAAATCATTTATGTTTGCAAAAACAAGGTTAGAGCCAAAATAGAAATTAACAGGATACAGATCCGAACACTCGCCGTCCACAACAACCCGGATCGATCGATTTTCAAGTAAATTCTTCGTCCAGTCGCAAAGCTGTTGGGAAAGTCCATATGAACGAAGTTTGCTCAGCAATGCCCCGTGCCAGACGCAGTCAAATGCCTTGGAGATATCCAATGCGACCGCCCTTAACTCACCATGCCGTTCAATCGCAGATGTCCACATTTCGGTTATAAGTGTCAAAAGGTATCCCCTGGACCGCCTACCACGGAATCCGTATTGACGATCATTCAGAAGTCCGTTGCACTCCAAATACTTAACTAATTCAGTATTGATGACTTTTTCCATCACCTTATATAAAATAGACAGTCATGCTATCGGACGGTAACTTTGTGGGAGACACTTTTTCCCCGTCTTTGGGATTGGCTGAACTCGAGCGATTTTCCAGCAGGCAGGAAAGGCCCTCCGTGCATAAGATAAGCGAAAGAGTCTGCCAAGAACCGGCGATAGTTCCGGAGCACAGTTCTTAAGGACTATTGCTGGTATTCCGTCCGGGCCGGTTGCCTTCTTACAGTCCAATTCACGTAGAATGCGTTGAATAGTACGCGGACGAAATCTCATATCCCGCATGGAAGGTGGCTCCAAAAGACCGGCATCGAGGTTTGAATTCGCGGAAAATAAATTCGCGAACACATTACCTTTATCCTTTGAATTCGTGACTAACGTCCCGCTGGCTGCCACCAACGGAGAGAAAGAGGAGGATGCGAAGTTACCGCTGACAGCCTTTGCCATTGACCAGAAGGAGCGCGAACCGGTCGGGCACCGAAGGAGTTTATTGATCACTCTGTTGTTGTGATCCTTCTTCGCGGTATCAATCGCCTGGTTGCACACGTTTCTGATTCTGACAAAGTTCGTTCTGTTAACATCGGTGTGATTGGAGCGCCATTGCTTAAAAGCTCTATTTTTTGCCGCTGTAATCTGCTCGCATTTTTTGTCAAACCACGGTTTATCAGATGGACTTCGTTTGATGGAATGCGGAATGTAGATCTCCATCCCCAGAAATATAATCTCGGTGACCGACTCCGCGCAAGCGTTAACATCGGAGTCTCCGAAGCACACCTCCGATCACGGAAAGGATGCGAAGAAATCTCGCAAATCGTCCCAGTTAGCAGCCCCATACTTCCATACATGACGAAGCTGCCTAGGCCGGTTATTCGCTTGATATGCAAGTGCTTGCGCGACAGATACCAAGCAGTGATCTGAGTGTTCCAGTGGCGCAGAAACCTCTGCGGTATAAATACTGGGTTCGGATGTCAGATCCAGAGTGTTCGCATAATCGCCTCGGGCATCCGACATTCGCGTTGGTTCCTTCACGAGTTGAGTCAAGTTGTGGCTAACAGGAAACATCTCCGCCAGCCTCCCAGCCCCGTCCGTTCTGTTCGAATGTACCAACTAGCCGGAATTGTGCACATTAAAATCGCCAAGGACAACAATTTCAGAAGCTGGGTGGTTGATCTGTATCCAGTCGACGATATGTAAAAGATGTTCGAAAAATATCGCCGGCAGATCGTCATTCGGGGAGCGGTGAAAACAACAAAGAAATTTAAAGGAATTCCTCAGCACGACCCTCAACCATATGATGTCCATGTTATTGGGTTCCAACGCCTCCATCCTCTGGCAAACCAGATCGGACCGCGCGAAAATGCAGACTCCACCCTTAAAACGGAATCTGGAATGTAAGTCGTATCCTGAGCAACGAAGATATGTCGAATCAGTTGACGAATCGACCTGGGTCTCAGTTAGCGCAAGGATATCAGGTTTCGTTGTTTGCAAATATTGGTGGACGGCGTTTACATTGGTATTGGTGAAACCGATGCCCCTGATGTTACAAAATGCCGTCACCAGTCGAGCGTGGGCAGAGCCTTGAGAGCAAGCCCGGTTATGCGATGACGAACCTCTTAAAGTTCGGTTATTTATCATGATACCTGCATGATGTTCCCCCTGACATAGTCCCCCCGGAGATCCGAATGGGAGACTAGTTTACCACTCGGCTTTTAGTCGCCTCTTACGACAAGCCGGCCTAGCTGTGAGTATATTCTAACGCCCTACTCACAGGGCATAAAAGTGGTGTTTTCAAAAAATGAGGCGTTACCTATTCACAATTTAGGGCATGCTTTCAGCGCTATAGATTCTTCCCTCATGAGCGCAGATTGTGAAAGCAAAACTTGTGCTCCAGCCCGCAATTTTCGTTTACAAGTCAGAAAGGTTCAGAAAGGTAGTACGCCAATGATAAGCTTCACTAATTAATTAGGTCTTTACTCCGATTACTTGTGCTCAATCTCCAATTGTGCTCCCTCTACTGCATTGCGGACTATATTTGAAGCAACATTACTTTAGGTGTTATGTATTTCTGTGTTGTATGACACTTTGTTATTTACGTAACTGAAGTGTTCTTCTTGACCAAACGAATGTCGCTTTATAGCTCAAAGGGTTCGTTTTTAGACTGAGTTTTCAACGATAACGATAACGAGAACAAAGAACTTTGTGTTCGAAACAACCAATGCCATCTTCAACCAACCTCACAAACAATCATTCTGAATAAGGTATTTGCCATTTTTTGATTTAGGCATGTATATAAAACTTGGGTCAATTACTGCCCGCCAGAAATGAAACAGCAATTAAAGCAGTGTAGTGCTAGAGTAAAATGTCCATCAAAGGAAGTAAATACTGATCTATTGAGCGATAGAACCCACCCTACTGCTTTCTAAGACACGGAAAAGTGGAAGTCTGTCACAGACAAATGTTATACAGCATTGTTGGTTGGATTCCATGAACGAGTGATGGAAAATTTTTTCTTTTGGGAAAGAAAACATTGATGTTCTACTAAGATAACTTCTCTGCCATTGTCACAATCAAATTGGCCGATTTGCACTAGAAATTGTTGTCCAATAAATCTTATTCTCAGGATTTGGTTCCATTTCTCTTTCCAACAATGAATACTGATTGATTCGAAAAAATTTCTCCCGAGGAAATATTTTTTCCACATTTTGAGATAAAGAAGCTTTCTAAATGAAACCACATGTTTGATAGTCGCGGAATTCATCGAATATCTATACGAGGGTGAAGCAAATATAAACGGTAATTTTACTTTTTTGCTTAGCAACAAGTTGCAAGTTAGATAATCTTGTGCGTGGCTGTTGTTTGATTTATGAAGAGTAGGGGAATCGGCTTGGTTAGCGGTCGTGCCCGATGTTGTAGTCAGTACAGCCACGAACGTTGCGCACCATATTGTTAAGTTTTCGGAAGTCCACACGTACGCGGTAGGAGCGGCTTTTTTCCTAACCGCGTTAATTCTGCTGGCAACATTAGACGTTGATTTGCGTATGATGCATTTTTCACACCATTCGTCGGTTTGTTTAAAGTAGTGCTTCTGCTTGATTGGCTGGAAGGGGACTTGGTGCTTGGCGATATGGTTTCACTTCGCCATCTGGCACGATCTTTAGCGTGACTGGCATTCGGTGCACCCTGTCGACTGAAACATCAACTTCAAGTTGTCCAATTGGGTTTGTATTTTACTTACGTAGGCCGGATAGAAGCGAAAAACTCCTTTCCAACTTGACGTCTTCAAGTTGTTTGTACACGCGCTCCTCCATCATTGTCACGTGAGAACCCGTGTCGACCATGCATTTAATTTAGGCTTTTTTTGTGGTTATTCCCTTCAGGCGATTACAATTGGCAACAATGTTGACGCTCTTCATTACTTGCGGGCAAGCTGTGGAGATGTGTCCGCTCTGGTTGCATTTGAAGCTTTTTTTTCTGCTCGACAGTCTTTCCGTAAATGTTCGGTCGATCCACAGAAATAAAAAAAAAGAGTGGTGAGAGGCCGACTTAGGTGAGACAAGGACAAATGTCGCCTTTATCTTGTCTCTGGCTTCTGGTCAACTTGCGATAACCTGAATCACCCACATCCGTGAGGCTCGGTCTCGAGATACCTGAAAAAGAAAAAAAAGGGGGGGGGGGTATCTAAGGATAGTGTGGACAGGGTTAGTTCAAATGTTCTCTAACTACTTGGATGGAGGGATGGCGGGAAAGAAATCATACAAGACTGGGAGGTTTCGAGTGCGGTAGTAAACGCAGATCACGTCTTCGGCGTCTGATAATCCGCGCTTTGGTCGGTGTGTGTGTGTGGGTGTCGACCCACAGTGATTCTATTTATTGGTGCGCAAGTACCCGTCTTTTTTGTCGCTGCCGTTCTGTTTATTTATTTTGTCGTTTCGGTTTATACGCTCAAAAATATCGTACTTTTCTTTGAGTTCCTTGAATGATTTCCAGCTGTACATATTGTATTTTATTCGGGTTTTATGTCCAAACCATCCACAATGTAGCGTATGACTGAGTTCGTGTCGACGCTAAAGAGTGCGGCGATTTTTTTCATTCGTAAGATGTATTCGTGGATACTTTCTTCTTTGCACTTTTCCTTTCCCTTAGCTGCTTGTGGATTTCTGCCCTGCTGTATGTGCGTTCAAATTCGCTTGCCAATAACAGACGTAGTTCTCGGTATTCAAACACAGAAACCGATTCCAGGAACAGTTTGGCGTGTCGTCTTATCTTGTGCTTGCACATACTTTTGCTCTTCGTTCATACCGTAGGCGTCGGCATTCTGTTCGCAATTTTACAACCACTGTTTAACTGGAATTGTTTCTCCGTCGAAGTCTGGAATGATTTTTGCAAAATTTTCAAGTCATTTTGGTTTAGTTCGTCTGCTTGGATTTTTAAAGTGAGCAATTGAACGACTTGTTGCAGGCTCTCGTTATTCTTCATCATCATCGGCACTACAACCGGGATCCGGTCTTGGCCTTATTCAGCAGGTCTCGAGGCTTGTTAAATTTTCCATAATAATTTATTTTTACGGGTAAGGTTATTAGCCTTGTTCGCCCGTTTGCCTATTAAATTCGCCACCCCCCTCGGATTTTCTTCACATTTCCATTCCTTTGACAGTGCTTGGCGTTGACTCCGTCTCGCATGCGTTTGGGTTTTTCCCTTCTTCCTTGCTCATTGTTTTCCTTTGTTGTGTTTGTGACCGTGTACCTTTGTCGATACCGCGCTTAGGATGTTTTTTTTGCCGTCATGCACTGAAACGTTTCTTTGACTTGTGTTTCGGATCCGTTCTTATTTTCCGTCTTGAGACTCTGATTTGTTCATCTTCTTACTCTTTTCCTTTTGATTTTTATGGGGATGGATTTACGGTTGAGCCCCCAAATGTAAGAATTCAAACTCCGGCCACTTTAGGGTTTGATAGTTTTAATCACAAAAGTTAGTATGACACAATAATTCAATTCAAAGGGAGTTAGTATAACATAGTAATCCAATGTTTAAATTAAATTAGTACAACATAACCATTCAATGCTTAAATGAAACAAAACTGTGCGATAGAGTTCCCAGTCCGACAGCTCCAGTCCAGGGTGGGAGAGACGGCCCTGCACAAACAACCGAAGCGATCACGCCACTGACTACTGCAAACAACTTAGCAGAGGCGAGTCTGCAACAACAACCGAAGTGACTGATACGATCACACAGGAACCGATCACGACTTTTGAACAACCGGACTCGTTGAGAATTGGGCTCCTCGATTGTATAGTGGTTAGTATACCCGCCAGTAACGCGGAAGACCGGGGCTCGATTCCCCGTCGGGGAGCCTCTGGCGCAAGACTAATGACCTTGCCCGGAAAAAAAAATCATTATGGAAAATTTAACAAGCCGCAGGACTTGATAAATAAGACCAAGACCGGTCCCCGGTTGTAGTGCCGATGATGATGATGATGATGATGATGATGATGGACTCGTTGACAATTGGAGTTCGACTGATTGGGATTATGTTGCTTATCTTAATGTTGGGTTTATGGGGCTCCGGCTGCTTGTCTCTCTTTCATACACTTGGGATGGTTGGTGCACAGTTGCCAGTAGCGTTATCGTACTTTTGCAGATATGCACCAGTACATCCTCAAAATTTGAAAACATTCGATGCAAGGCATATCTTTGAATTCCTGACAATTACCCTTTGGAAAACCTGACAATTACCCTTTTCTGGGGCAGCCACAGTAGTTGTGCCCCTGAACGATCTTTGTCCCGAAAAACAGCGGCATTTTATTCCTACATATCTGGTAAGGTTAATTTTGATGTTCGTCGTACTATCGCCAAGCCTATTTCTTATTTTCACCAATGATTTCTCCACAACCCAAAATTTAATCTATTCTTTTGTTTACGATAGCACGTTGAGTTTTTCTTGGTATTTCGAACATGCTCGACTAAACTTTCCCACTTCGCATTCATGGAGATAATCTAAACGAGTGGAATTCGATGAATCAGAGTGTTGCTTTCCGTCGTTCAAGAGAAACGTCTATAAATGGCATTTCTATCGAAGGAATGATAGAATGGCATTTCTAGCGAAGCAATGAAGAGCGTGATTCAAACGCGTGTTATGAAAAGACGGGCGTGTGCAAGAGGATGTTTCAAGTCGCTACTTAAGCAGCGAATTGCTACGTTAATGCTCTGATGATTTCTTTTTCGGTTCTCTTTTGGTGCTGTGTTCTTACTACGGTTACTTGTAATCGCAACTGCGAAGAGTGTAGGGAAATGCTAAGGATTTCATACGAGATGCTAAAAACACGTCACTCTTTTAAATCTGACCACCCTTTGCAAAATGTAAATTAATTCATACTGACCGTATCCTACTCATCGTTCTAGATATTTCACTTTTATTTCACACTAACGTGCGCACAAAAGGGGATTTTGGAGTACCCTTAAATGTCAGAGTACTAACTAACTATTTTCTATGAGAGCTTGGCAGTTGAATTGAAAGTCAATTTTAACCGAACAATTAAACACTTGGTGTCGTTTGAAGCACCCTATTCATGTGTTCTCCCATGATTTAAATTAAAGACCTATGTCTTCCTCAATCTCCCCCTCCTTCTATCATCATCATCATCGGCACTACAACCGGGGACCGGTCTTGGTCTTATTTATCAAGTCCTGCGGCTTGTTAAATTTTCCATCATGATTTTTTTTCCGGGCAAGGTCATTAGTCTTGCGCCAGAGGCTCCCCGACGGGGAATCGAACCCCGATCTTCCGCGTGACAGGCGGGTATACTAACCACTATACTATCGAGGAGCCCAATTCTCAACGAGTCCGGTTGTTCAAAAGTCGTGATCGGTTCCTGTGTGATCGTATCAGTCACTTCGGTTGTTGTTGCAGACTCGCCTCCTTCTATGCTCGCATATAAAAAAGAAAGAACAAATTGATTCGCGTAATATAAAAACAAAAAACACTGATTGATCTTCACTCTCTGCATGCTACATTTGGACCATTATGCCCTGAGAATAATATCAAGCAACCCTCGAAACTTAGACTGTATATTCTCGCGGAGACCTACATTTAACAAAGTTTTATTAACTATTATTATTATTACATTATGTCATATTGAGAATATTGCAATGATTATAATTGAGTATGCACAAAACTACGGCATATATAGAAATGGGGTTTTTGGAAAGATCCATAGATATGTCTCACCTGCTAATCTGTGAATCGTGTAGGAAGAAGGAACCCTCTACTCGGCAGGATTAAAACGGCGAAGTGTTGCACTTTTTGGAGTACCAAACACAAGCTCTACACCGGTACTAACTAACACACCTTGATGACTTCAAAATAAGCGTAGAGGTAGAATTAGCAAACCTAATCAAACGAAAGTGGCCAACAACTAGGTAAAGGGGACAGAGTTGAAAATTTAGAGAGACTTGCAAGATATACGTGTACCGAATTTAAGCAGATCGTGTTCTTGTTGGAACGAAGACATTAAGGAGCATCGTTAACTCAGACGTGAATTCGGTATTCGGATGAAGTCAAGCTCATTGTCTGTAAAGGCAACAGACGTGTTGGAATAAGCGGCGACCTCGTATGCATACACATATCCAGATAGCTCCATTCTCTTCGGATGTCATTGGATTGTGCATTATACAATAGCGGCATTCAAATGAACAAAGCCATTAAAGTCCTATTACACCAAGGCTAACTACTTAGTTCTACGCATCCAGGAGGTGTTTTAAACGATCGGTCCAATGTTACTGCTTTTTCTTTTGTGTGCACAGACACGCGTTTTACGGCGACGGCCATCCCGTTTCTATCATGGCTATGCATAATTTTTCCACATTTTCTCCTCTCCAAATGCCATGAAATGTAAACATATTCGGACGAAACGAAATAAGTATTTAGCATAAAGAAAACTTATATCGGGGAATTTTTCCTGGAAACCTAAGCGACCGTTCTCTCCTTAGACATCAAACGATGACAAACAGCAGTCGTCAAACCGCAGTTGTCCGAAATCAATGTCGTTGAAAGGACATTTAAAAAAATCCTTATAGCGATCGGTGATTGGAGAACATTTCCGCCGCTCCTCGGGTTAACGTGTTAATTTGTAATAATAACTTTAACTAGTGATCATATTCGCGTGATCCTTGAAACAAGTGCAGTGCAATCCCAGTGTATTGAATTAAATTGCCGGTCGTGTTTGTCGGGCTCATGCACAAAGAGAGGTCAGTAATTTCGAAAATTGTGTGATGATGGTAATTTCATTGTTGGTTTCATGATCAGGAGCAAGGAGTTATGTTAAGTATAGGGAGTTATTTTTTCCCGAATGTAGGTAGGTTGAAAATCATATTGTAAGTCTGTATCTTGTTCTGAAACGAGCTTCCACCTTAACAGGTGTGACGAATTGAAAGGAACTGTTTAGTAAAATTGTTCCGATTATTGATTTAATATTTAAGTGGATACTTGTTTCATAAATTTCTCCAATAATATAAACATATATGATAATAGAGGAATTCCAAAAGCCAACGCGTGCCACAATTAGCGTAAGTGCATCAAAATGAGGCAAGTCGTCTTAGTGACAGGTTTTCAAAACTACCTTCATATTGAACTGAGTTTTTATAGTAATATGAACCCTGGCTCGTTGTGCGTTTCCAATGAGTTTCAGTAATGAATTCTGCGATTCCAGCGAAGTTTGTTTGTCGTCTCAATGCTGCTGTTCTTGAAGCGCACCGTTGTTCCTAGGTTCCATTGACGACCTTGTGATTGAACAATAAACTAACTGTCGTATCAAATTGCGGCAAGCTACAGAATCTTAAGTTAATTACGAGATATTTTGGCGAAGGTTAGGGTCCTACAATGATTTGACGTTTTGTTTTCCTGCTGGATCGCAGGAGGAGCAGGGCATATTAATGAGTTCCTATACTTTATGGACATTTTTTATAATGAGTCGATAATAAATACATATAGGGAGTTGTTCTCTTAACTTATTCGTCTTTCCAGGCGATACTATTTGTTGAAATGCAAATAATACATTTACAATTGAATTCAAAGTCTCAAAAAGGAGCACAATAGGATTACCCTCGTTTAAGTTGCGATTTATTGTCTCTGTGCAAAGCACTTAAAGTTATTCAAAGACTAGATTTACGACAGCACCATTTGTCAAACATGCGGGCAACGGTGTAAATATGGTACCTCAAATGAGCTTGCATAACAGCGTGCCGGCATGTCGATAAATACGCCATTTTAAAGCAGATGAACTTAATTTTGAAATTGTGTTTCATACTGCTGGGAGAATTAACTTGATTTAACCGCTTTATTCATTAGTAGTTACAAGTGCTTTTTTTACTAACTCGCGCACAAAAGGGGATTTTGAAGTACCCTTAAATGTCAGAGCACAGTGCGAGCGGATGGAGAGGAAGTGGATAAGGAAAGGAGGTGTCGATGTATATTGATCTTGCTTGGCGTAGAATGGGGATTTGGGAAATATACAGTGCTCGGAAAAATTATAGAATCAAACGTAAACTTCAGTTTTCTTGGAATGAGTAATAAACTTTTATGACTAGTTTTGTGACAAAATATTGTCAACCGACAACAACTCAGAGAAAACCCTTTAATGGCTTAATTGCTTTTTTACCAGGAATGGTAATTACTTTTCTGAAAAAAACCCTAATTTCGCCTGTGAAAAAGTATAAACTCAAGGGATTTATATTTTAATTTTTTGCATAATAATTTATTTAATATGGAACGCTTTGTCCGTTATTTCTTCTAATAGTTAACAATCTTCGTGGTAGACTGGAAATAAGATTGTTTAAAGTGTTGTCCGGTATATTACACCAAGCTTCAACAACTCTTTCTTTGAGTTACTCCACGTTTTGAATTTCGGGCTTCTCCTGATCATAAACCCCCCTTGCCAGGATTCCCCACAGGTTATCAATAGGGTTTACGTCTGGACTTAAAGTTGGCCACCGTAAAAGTTTAATTCCATACTCTTGAAACCACGTTGTTGTTGTTCGTGTTGTATAGATAGAAGCGTTGTCCTGGTGAAATATAACATCTTCGTCCTCTGTTAGGGTTATTAAAGGTAGAAGATGCTCTTCCAACACTTCTTGGTACTTTTTGGCGTCCATTCTTCCAGAAACAAAAACAATTTCTGTTTTCAGATTTAAAATGAAAGTTGCCCACACCATAACTCCTCCTCCTCCTCCTAAGGCCTTGCGTAACATGTTTTTCCTTTCTTTCCTGAGATCATGCCAATAGTACTTGAAGCCGTCGGGGGTGTCTAGATTAAATTGTCTTATCACTGACGATCACATGAGACCACATTTCACTATGTTGGATGTGTGTTTCAGCGAATTCAATGCGTGCTTCATTATGTCACTGAGTGATGGTTTGCACGAGTACTTTTGATACACCAAGTTGCTTGAGGCTATTTCCCATTTTCTAATCAGGCTAGAATCGCAGTCCAAATTAAAACGTCCCACCATTTGAGACGAAGATGCTCCTGTTTTGGACATTTCCCTTAGAACGGCTCGGTTTATTTATTATTGACTTTTAAATCAACAAACGGTCAAAGTTAATATTTTAGTTCTTATTGCTTTGTATATATCAGATATCGGTACCTAATGGGAGTGTCTAAACAGCTGGGTATAGCTGTATGCCAAACGTGAAGGTGATAAAGCCTTTTGGTTGGTGTGAGATCGGGAAAGTAATACCGACAGGTGTAATAGGTAGACTACTATTATACTGTTACTATTTATTGGCCTGTAGGAACCCGGAATTTCATGACCTCACCTACTCGACTCGGCCATCGTTCCCTGTTCTGTGCACTCTCCTTCCACGCTTGACCATCTGATCCGATCTCCTCAAGTCAAACCTTACATTGTCCTCCCATCTCCATCACGGCCGTCCTGCCGGTCTCTTCCCCGTTGGTCTACCGTCAAGAATTCTACGCACGGTCCTATCGTTGCTCATTCGCGCTACATGTCCGGCCCGTCTTAATCTTAGCGACTTGATTGCTCTCACTATTGTAGGATTGCGGTATAGCTCTTCCAATTCGTGGTTGTGGAGTTTCCTCCATTGTCCTACCTCCTCGTCGTATTTACCCCAAAGATACTCCTTAAAACTTTATTCTCGAATACGCGGAATTTGTTTTCTTCCCGTTTTGTGAGAGCCCATGTATCGCATCCGTATAGAGCAATTGGCATGATTATGGTTCTATAGACACGGAGCTTTATGTTACGTGACAGCAATGTTGATTTCAGCAGTTTACTGACTGCGTGCCAAGTAGCGTTGCCGGAGTGTAGTCTTTTGTTAATTTCCTTCGACATTTCGTTACTGGCCGTCAGTATCGTTCCCAGATGTTTAAATTCTTTAACTTTTTCAAATATCTTGCCTCTGACGTTTATATGTG
This sequence comes from Microdon myrmicae, assembly GCA_963931805.1. NCBI lineage: Eukaryota > Metazoa > Arthropoda > Insecta > Diptera > Syrphidae > Microdon > Microdon myrmicae. The sequence continues at coordinate 4,186,608 of OZ007500.1, read as the reverse complement.
TTCCCTGAAGTCCACCTGCTCTCGCCATAATCATATATTTTGTTTTATCTTCATTTATTTCTAGGCCCACCTCTTCTGCTGCTTGCATGATGATTTCACAGTTTTTACTTACAGTTTCTAGATTATCGCCCCGAACGGCGATGTCATCCGCATATGCGAGCACTTGTGTGACCCCGCTCAGGGATGATCCGGCCATGTTGTCGTCTTGTACCTTTTTGATGACATACTCGAGCACGGTGATAGGTCATCTCCCTGTTTTAGTCCGTCCCGGATTTCAAACGGTTCTGAGAGGTGGTTTTCTATTCTAACGCGCCCTTTGTTTTCGTTCATGCAAATTTGAATGAGCACCGCATATTTTTTCGGGATTCCCAGCCCAACTACAATATGGTGGAGTCTTTGCCTTGCGAGTGAGTAGTAGGCTTTTTTGAAGTCAACGAACAATTCGTGAACCGTCTCTCCGTATTCCCACTTCTTTTCCAGCAGTTGCCTTATTATGAACATTTGATCGCTTGTTGACCGGTTTCTACGGAATCCGCAATGGTAGTCTCCCAGTATTTCTTCTGCGTACGGTGTGATTCTCGCCAGTATGACATTTGTTAGTATTTGTGTGTGGTTGGGAGCAATGAGATTCCTCTGTAGTCTTCCCAGTCAGATCTCTCGCCTTTTTTGAAAATGGGGACGACTATTGAGGTTTTCTATTCTTCCGGAGTGACTTTCTTATCTCATATGGTTTTGATGAGCTGGTGGGTCTTTCGAGCGGTTGCCTCTCCTCCATGCTTCACAAACTCTGTCGGTATGCAGTCGACTCCGGGAGCTTTGTTGTTTTTCAATCGATTTATTGCGTCTACAACTTCGTTGAAAGAGGGCTCTGGGATCTGAGGCTCGACTGCATGTACGTCTGGTGCGTTTATTTGTGGTTGCTGGGTGCGCACATTGAGCAGGTTTTCAAAGTACTGCTTCCATCTTGTCACGATATTGTTTCTTTCTGTCACCAGACAGCCGTTTGTGTCTCGGATTACTTTGGCTCTCCCTCGGTAGCCATTTCTAATAGAATTTATGCCGGCATACATACCTTTGATATTCTTTGCTCTGGCATTTTCTAGGATTTTTTCGATCCGAGTCTTCTCCCATTCGCGTTTTTTGCGTTTGAAGAGTCTAATTGTCTCTTTCCGAATTGTCGCGTATCTTTCTGCGTTGACTTCATCATATCTTTGTAAGTGGAGGCGTTTACGTTCTTCGATCTTCGCTCTGCACTCATCGTAAAACCAAGGTTTAGACTTAATTGCTTTCTTAAATCCTAATACCTTTTGGGCTGTTTGTTTGATTGTGTCTCTGATCGATGTCCATTTAGTGTCCACACTATTGGTTTCCTCTTCCTCAGTGCTACAATTCTCTAGGATGCTAAATCTATTCCTTAGTTCGTCTTGATATTCAGCCCCATTGCGCAGGTCTTTTAGTTTATCAATGTCGAACTTTTTGCTCGTCTCCCGTGACTGCTTATGTGGGTTTGCTGCGAGCCGACTCCTGATTTTGCCCATCACTAGAAGATGATCGGAGTCGCAATTTGCTTCTCTATATGATCTTACGTCAAGGATGCTCGAGTGATGTCTTTTGTCTATGAGGAAGTGGTCTACTTGGTTACGCATTACGCCGTCGGGTGCTATCCATGTGGCTTAATGAATTTGCTTGTGCTTGAACATCGTGCATTTTAGTAGGTAGTAAATACCAGATCTTTTGACGCTGGGAACGTGATAATTCGAATTCCAATATTAAAACCTTTCAAATTTGCATCAATCACCGAACTCATTCTATGCACTCGTTTCCTCTAAAACTTGGCACATTTTTTTCCCGATAATATGTCTTTTATGTGTGGACGTATTCAGCTCTCAAATCTGAAAAATACTAGAGGTGATTTTCTCGAAAAAACTAGTTTTTTAGTTTTTTTTTTTTCAAGTGTGCGTAAACCACAAAAGTTAAATCTTTGTGCTGGAATTTTCCCATTTCGTTCACTAAATCCTGAATGTGTTATAGGAGTCGATGTATACGGCCGCCGCGTTGCTTTACAAAAAAAGGCTCATGTTGGCGCTTTTGTGAGCGAGCGGATGAGACACAAAAAACACACCGCAATCTAGTTTAAGATGTATATAATCATATGTATACGTTTCTATTGAATTGAATAAAAGGTATGCCTACAAAAAGATTTGTAAGAAGTGGTCGATTTGCGGTTTTACTTAAGATAATTCGTTCGTAATAGCGTTAGAGTGTAAACATGAATTTGCTCGTCTATTGAACTATTCAGTTAATTCAATCTAGTTACGAGACCTTTAGATAGTCACAAGAACTGATATGCCTGTAAAACATCACTGGTATTGTGGTCCAGCAGGCATACACTAACACACAGTCAAGAACATAGCGCCAAAAGAGAAAAGCAAAACCAATCATCGAAGCCATATATTACCAGTTCATAGCTTAATTTTTTTGTTATTACACTTCTCTCGGGAGAAGCGATCCTATAGCGCCGAGTTGACGTCCCAGATGCAACTGTTGCAGGTCTTTTTGAACAGTTGCAGGCGGTAACGCTCCGGGAACACTCGTGCGGGAAAGGGGTTCCACAGCTTCCCCGCTCTGTAACGGAACGAGTTCTGATGCAAGGATGTTCGCGCCGTTGGGAGATGAACCACAAATTGGTGCGATCTATCGGATTGTCTCCTGGAGCGCATATAAACCGAATTGCGAGCAACAATACCACAAATCTCTGAAGAACACTACCCATGATAATATCTGTAAAACAGACAGAGGTCAGCTACACGCCTTCGATGTGCTAGCGACTGTAGTCCCGACGTCAGCGCCAAGTCCCCGAACAGGCGGATTGCTGGTCTTTGTATGCTCTCAACTAGGTCGAGGGTATGCTTAGGAGCAGAGCTCCAAACACGAGAGCAATATTCGAGCACGAATCTTGGGGTTTTTACATCAGAAAAAAAGTTGGGTCGGAGTTATATATTTCTTGGCTCTAAAACTATAACTCAGTTTTCTAGAGGCCGACCTGGCGATGTTCGACACGCGTTTATGCCACAATACATTCCCACAGACCGTGACGTCGAGTAACGTCCAGCTTTCCTCAGATTCGAGGGCCTGGCCAATCATCATCAGCTGTGGAACCGATGATCCCCTTTTCTTTGTGAATGTTGTATACTGTGTATTCGTTGCAGTGAAGTCGATGAGATTGGCCTTTCCCCACTGCAGGACCTTATCCAGATACCGATTCAGAGAGTCGATCTGTCTACATCTCAGCTGGTGTGACGTTGATGCACCCATCGGCCGATCACTGGAAATCGTACTAGATCGTACTATTTGTTATCCGTTGACTCCAACAAATCCTTTATGTACAGCAAAAACAAGATTGGAGCCAAAATAGAACCTTGAGGCACACCTGAACTAACAGGATACAGATCCGTACACTCGCCGCCCATAACAACCGGGATCGATCGATTTTCGAGGAAGCTCCTCGTCCAATCGCAAAGCTGCTGGGGAAGTCCATATGAACGAAGTTTGCTCAGCAATGGCCCGTGCCAGACGCGGTCAATAGCCTTGGAGATATCCAATGCGACCGTTCTTAACTCACCATGCCCCTCAATCGCAGATGTCCATATATCGGTTATAAGTAATCGCCTGCCACGGAATCCGTATTGACGTTCATTCAGAAGTCCGTTGCACTCCAAATACTTAATTAACTCGGCATTGATGACCTTAGATAACACATCAGTAATGCTATCGGCCGGTAATTTGGTGGGAGACACTTTTTTGGCTGAACTCGAGCTTTCCTCCAGCAGGTAGGAAAGGTTCTCCGTGCATAAGATAAGCGAAAGAGTCTGTGAAGAACCAGCGATAGTTCTGGAGCAGAGTTCTGAACGACTATTGCTGGTATTCCGTCCGGGCCGGTTGCCTTCCTACAGTCCAGTCCACGTAGAATGCGTTGAATAGTACGCGGGCGAAAGCTGACATCCCGCATCGAAGACCGTACCGGTGCGATCACAGGTGACTCCAAAAGACCGGCATCGAGGTTTGAATTGACGGAAAATAAATTCGCGAATACATTATCCTTTGAATTTGTGACTAACGTGCCGCTGCCCGTCACTAACGGAGGAAAAGAGGAGGAAGAGAAGTTATTGCTGACAGCCCTTCCCATTGACCAGAAGGAGCCAGAAGGAAGTGACGTGAACCGGTCGGTCACTGAAGAAGTTTATTCGTCACTCTGTCGTTGTAGGCCTTCATCGCGGTATCAATCGCCTAGTTGCACGCGTTTCTGATTCTAACAAAATTCATTCTGTTAACCTCGGTGGGATTATAGCGCCATTCTTTAAAAGCTCTATTTTGTGCCGCTGTAATCTGGTCGCAATTTTTATGAAACCAAGGTTTATCAGATGAATTTCGTTTCATGGAATGCGGAATGTAAATCTCCATCCCGAAATAATAATCTCTGTGATCGACTCCGCGCATACGTTAACATCGAAGTCTCTAAAGCGCGCGTCCGACCACCGAAAGCAGGCGAAAAAATCTCCCAAATCCTCCCAGTTAGCAGCTCGATACCTTCATACATGGCGAAGCTTCTCAGATCGGTTATTCGCTTGAAATGCAAGTGGTTGCGTGACCCATACCAATCAGTGATCTGAGTTTCCCAGTGGCGCAGCAACCTCCACGGAATAAGTGCTTGGCTCGGATGTCAAAAACAGATCCAGGGTGTGCGCATAATCACCTCGGGCATCCGGCACTCGCGTAGGTTCCTTCACAAGTTGAGGCAACTTGTGTCTAACAGCGAACATGTCCGCCAGCCGCCAAGCCTCGTCGGTTCTGTTAGAATGCACCAACCAACGGGAATTGTGCACATTAAAATCGCCATGGGCGATAATTGCAAAAGCTGTTCGAAAAATGTCGCTGGTCGATCATCATTCGAGGCGCGGTAAAGACAACAAAGAAATGGGTGCCAAGGCCTCCATCCTCTGGCAAGCCAGATCGGACCGCGCGAAGACGCAGAGTCCGCCCTTAAAACGGAATCTCGAAAGAAAGTCGTATCCTGAGCAACGAAAATATGTCGAATCAGTTGACGAATCGACTTAGGTCTCAGTTAGGGCAAGGATATCAGGTTTCGCTGTTTGCAAATATTGGTGTACGGCTTTTACATTCGTATTGGTGAAACCGATGCCCCTGATGTTACAAAATGCCGTTACCAGTAGAGCGTTGACAGAGACTCGAGAACGAAGCCGACTATGCGACAACGAATTTCTTAAAGTTCGATTAGTTATCAAAATATTTGCATGATGTTCCCCTTGACATAGTCCCCCCAACCATACACATCCAACCATACACCAATCTAAGGAATTCAACTAAGCCGATTTTAATATGTCTTCGGAAGGTACACAAGAATTTGTCTATCTATAAAATAATCCAGTAATTCAATAAGTCAGTTTATCGAAAATGTATTCAAATAGTAGGCAAGAGTTCGTCGATATCTAGAACAGTCTAGTGAAGTCTATTTACACAATGTCTAGAGAGCAAGAAACCTCCCATCTACAGAACTATCATGTGAATTTAGTAAAGTCAGTTCATTCAGTACTCTTTTTGCTAGTATGTTATGCATGTACGTATCCACGGATGGATATATCCAGTGAATCCAATGAAGTCTCCAAGTTGTCTTTAGGTATTGTGATTCGCAGCCATTTTGTACTACAGACGAATTTTTCTAGTCAGTTCATTCAGTACTCTTTTTACTAGCAGTTAACCATTTACTTATCCACCGATAGAGCTATCCAGTGAATCCAATGAAGTCTCCAAGTTGTCTGGGTAATTCGCAGCCATTTGTACTACAGACAAAGTTTTCTATAGACGAATTTGAATTAGCAAGGTTTTGTCCTGCTATGGAGCGGTTCAGGTTATCTTCAAGTAGTAGTGAATGGTGAGCTAGTCAAGTCAGTTCATAGAGGGGATACTCTAAGGTATCTAGTTAGCAACGATCTGTCCATCTACTAATAAATCTAGTGAAGTTAATTCATTCAAAATGTTTTTAGATGCACCAGGAGTTGCGCATACTAAGAGCAATGTAGTAGCAATGCAAGGTGTACTTTTAAACATCTAGCCAGTAATAATTTTTATGAATCTGTAGGACAATCTGCTGAAGTTATTTTTTTTTCCGATTTAAAAGTTATGTTCATCTGCAACTATTCGACATTTACTCTCTCTAAATACTAGTTCTGAAAAAGCTCAATGGTGGTGTTTAAAAAAAAACATTGGTGAAATTATACAATTAAAACAATTTACTGTAGTGAAATGAAAGCACATTTAGGCAGACATCGTTTGTTTGTGGCTGTAGAACGAGAATATACAGAGACAACATTGTTGTTATAAGAAAGTTTCCGATTTCATTTTAATGGTAAATATATAAAAATTAAATAGTTTTTATTCTGTCGTTTATACGCAATCGACTATTAATGTATGTATAATATGCTGGGATTTGCGCACACCTTTCAGTAGTTAGTATTAAATATATCATAAGTTTTGTCAACAATATTTTTTTCAGAAATGATATATAATAAAATAGACAGAAAGCGAAGCACTCAGATACCAACTATTTAGCGAAGATTTCGTGCGATAGCAATGAATATTGTACGATATAAAAGTGTATTTGAGTAGCTTCAAGGATTTTTTAATTATTGTCTAGTTTCGAAATTTAATCGAAATCGATTTGAGGAATATTGTGTGAAACTCTTAGTACCAGAGAGGAAAGACTTACAACTATCAAAATAGGTAAAAAACAGGCAACTCGACGAATAGTTAAGCCCCAGAGTCAACAAGGTAAATATTATTATAGACAATGGTTTACAATTAATGGTTTTAGTTTTTTGTTTTTTATTTTACTTTCTGATTAGACAAAATGGCAAATTTCATGATGTCTGTTGGCGACGGTAACGGGAACGGCAGTAACAACAGCAACATAAACATCAACGCTTGTCGTTTAAATCCTGGGGCGAATGATTCATTTCAATTTTCCAATAATGCACTGTGTCCAGTTAGTTCTAGTTTGATAGGAACCGGGAGAATGAATCCGTCGTTTTCATCACACTACCGGCCTAATTCGGCGGGAACCTTCGATGAACCATACCATCATAATTCGCTAGTAACTTTACGAGAGTTGCGATGGAGTAAATATTATGACTATGATATTCTTATAGCGATGTTAAAAAGACGTTACGATTTTTTAAAAAATGGCCTAACAATGACCGGTTTAACAAAATCTTTAGGAAATATTAATAAAAGTAAATGTGTCTTAAGGTTGCATGGAAAGGATATGCCGATATTTGGATTAGCTCCAAAAACCGATCCTGTAGTATTAACAAATTGTAATATGTGTAACGCTATTATCAAAGCACCCAGTCTGGAACGGCATATGAGAGCTCGTCATCGTTCCTATTTACGTAATATAATAACATCGTTAGCTAATACCTCAACAGATCGTGATACTTATGGTAGTTCAACGTCGAAATCATCACATTCCCTAGTATCTTCTTCATCTTCCTCTTCAACAACAACTACTACTTCCACAACCACTACTACAGCTACAACAACAGCTACAACAGCCACCACCACTCAGGATAGAATACATCATAGTTCTTCTAGTAGTGTACGATCTCCTGCTGTATCTTCAAGAGCAACGACCACGTCGGCACGATCGAGATCGCCGGGCTCTTTACGATCTCCCATACCATCAAAATCACCAATTCAATCTAGTCGATCACCAACATCACCGGTTACGGTTACAACAAAACCAAAGGGCCGTGGGGTGGGGAGGACACGGTCGAAAAATGGGAAAAGTGTCAAAAGAAAAACCTCAACATTACCAACAACGATACAATCTACGTCCCCGCAAGCAATAACTACATCAACATCATCAACAATACCTTCGACGGCGTCGTCGATAAGCCAAACAACGATAGCAAGTGGAATGAACATATCAACAAATTCGAATAACAATAGACCAAACTTAATCAATAGTCAAGGTTCAAGTTCCTGTTCGATGATATCATCGTCCTTTCCATCCCCATTATCGATATGTTCCTTATCGGCTTCGCCCTCGGCCGGGTCGTCAATTACCTTAAGCCCATCTGGTAGTACAAATGCAGCTATGCTAATTGATATGGCATCTATTGGTGTGCAAACTTCACCAACACCAACATCAGCAAACTGTGTTATCCCAATAACATTGCCATCATCATTATCGCCATCAACATTATCGTCGTCGTTGCCGCCATTATCCACACCGTCATCTCCATCGACTTTGTCCATAACCTTACCTTTATCATGCTCTTCCACTGCGTCAGTACCATTATCTTCAACTTCTACCTCAATAAGTCAATTAACTTCAACTGTTGTAATGTCATCGTCAACATCCCCGACATCCACATTAACTCCAATACCTTCACCAGCAGCATTCAATATTAATCCACCTAGTACAATGAAGAGTTCTGTCGGAGTAGTCGGTTCCAATGGTGTCCAATCGTTAAATGGGAATAGTATTGGCTACAAACCATCAAATAGTACAATGCCCGGTCAAAAGGTAAGTATCCTAGTTCCTCGGTTACTAAATTTTTTACTGCTGTTTAAGTGATTGCGCGAATACCCAAGCATCTATACTACTAGTAACGGTTTTAGTTTTTCTAAAAAAAATGACTAATCATTTTTAGAACTTTAATAATCAGTTTTTAAGAAATCTAAAAACAATAGAAACAAGTTTAAGTTATATCCAATTGCCTTGACCTACAAGAAAGTTCTGTTAACTCGCTAAATTTCAATGGGACCGTAAATAATGTAAATACTCCACTTTCACAGATGAACCAGATGAACTACAATAGTGCCCACGCCAGTGGCGTGGCGCAAATCGAGTCGAATCTCATTGAATCGACATATTCATTGCTGGCTGGAGCCAATGCGAATATGCCAACGACGCCTTACATAATGAGCAATAGTGGTGGGATGGTTATGCCTTCAAACCAGATCAATAGCAATTCGAACATGTACTCAAATATGAATATGGTACATATGAATTCTACCACGCATCAGCAACCACAACAAATGCAACATATGCAACAGCAACAAGTACAACACCAACAATATCCATTTCAGCATCCGCATCAACAACAACACCAACCTCGACAGCAACAGCAACAGCAGATACATCAATTTCAACATCAACAATACCAGTATCCCCATCAACAGCAGCAACAACAACAACTACAGTTTCAACATCAATTTCAACAACATCCATATCAGCAGCAACAGTTTCAGCCGCAACAACAACACCAATCATTTCAACAACAATCGTTCCAACAGCTTCCGTCACATCAACAACAATTTCCACAACAATCTTTTCCCCAACAACTTTCCCCACAATTGTCGTTTCAACAACAATTATCTCCACAACCGCAATACCAACAGCAACAACCATTTCAACAGCATCAATTTCCACAGCAAACACAGCAACAGCAACAATATCAACAACAATCACAATTACAAGAACAGCTACCTGATTTTGTAGAAGCGCCCCTATCACCTTCATCAATGTTATTGTCAAATCTTAGTGGTAGTCAAAGCATCTCCACACAAGGGTATCAGCAACCACAGCAAAGATACCAACGGCCCCAACAACTGCAACAGCAGTTCCGTCAAACACAGCTGGTGCGTCCACAAGAACAGATTTCACAGCAGCGGCATGAGCAACCCCAACTTCAACAAAACCAACAAATTCTTATGCATATGCCTCAGCAGAATATGCTCAATATGAATGAGTTACCATATCAATCTGACATCTCACAACAAATGCAATGTGTTCAAGACGTTGATTATCAACAGAAGCAACTACTACAACAAAATCAACAACTACAACAAAGTCATCAGCAGCAACAACCACAGCAAGATGAGCTAGAAAAATATCAACAACAGCAAAGTGGATTTACCGGCAGCAACAGTATTGAATTAGGAGCAGTTAATGGTTCAGAAATATGCGATGGATTCAGTGGAGAAAATGACTGCAGAACTGAAGGAAATGAAGAAAAGGATGACACAGATAACCTAAAGGATGAAGAGATCAATTTAAAAGAAGAAATTGGCGACGAAAAAAAGGAATTAGGCGACGAAAAGGACGTTGCACTGGACACAGAGGGAAACAGTGAAACAACCGTAGATGGCAGTGATACACCCGCTAAACCTACCGGAAAACCAGGTGTGCCTGCGACCCCAGATACCGAAACTGCCGATACAAAAACTCTTATCAACTTAGTAGATAGCTATTTAGATCAGAGCGCTTCCTTAGACATCTTAAACAATACAAAACTCCTAACTGAAATTTTAAACGGATCAGGCACTGTCTTAAACTTCGAAGAAAACTTCGTTAGCAATGACGACCAATCTCCAGCAAAAAAGCCACGACTAGAAGACGATGCCAATAATTCTTCATCACCAACACATACAGTGGAGTCCGATCAGGATTTGCCATCAGAAGAAACGACTTCCCAGGAGGATATAGTAGTTCCATCCCCACCAGCCGCCGAGCCAGTACGTACACCTTCACCACTGGATCCCAATATAATTCAAACATCACAAATCATACCAACACTTCAAGTGCCACCTTCGGAGGAACAGGCCATTGATAATCTAGAGACGTCTAATATGCTAAACGAACTCGGCTCGTTGTTAGAAAACACAGTTGGTCCCATAGAGAATACATCAGCAAACAACACAAATTCGAATAACATTTTCTCAAACGATCTGCCTCCTGTGATTGAAAATTCGGAACCGACGGATATAGATACGAACCTTATAGATTCATCTGTGAAATGTGATCTGACTGGAATGAATGATGTTCCGTCATTAGACGCTGCGGAGTTCCAGGAAATCATCTATCAACATCAGCAACAGAATGCCAACTGTAATGCAGAGGAGAACATGAAAAATGGATACTTAATGTACGGCGTCTCTTCAAGCAATGATAACCAGTATAATCAGCAAAATTCCATGACAATGACTAACGGCAATACCTCAACTACAGAAAGTAATTCAGGTCTAAATCAAGCGCATCGGGACATTATTTATGAAATAACTAATGGCGGCGACGACGACGCAACGGCTGCTCTTTTCGATCTTTTACAATCCGCTGAATCGGACGACTTGTTAACGCAAGATTCGGGAAAATTGTCACTATCCCAAGAGCTTACACAAGCACAAGAGGAGACACAGTCACCATTGGTTCCACAGGATCCAATGCAATTGCAGGGTCAAATTCAATTACAAATGCAGCCGCAAATGCAATCTCAGATGCAGGCGCAATTTCAATCGCAACTACAATCTTCGTTGCATCTCCAGATGCAGCCGCAAATACAACAGCAGCAGCAGCCATCACAATCTCAATTACAAACGCCGGCTCAAAATACTTCATTGCACCAACAGGTACAATTACAATCCCAAATCCAAAATCAAGCACGGCCGCAAATTCAAACGCTACTACAACCTCATATGCAATCTCAATCTCAAATGCAACTACAAACGCAAACGCAGTCTCCGGCCCAAATCCGCCCACAGATACAGACACAGCATCAAATGCCTCAGATGCAAATGCAGCTTCAGTCTCAACTACAAACTCAGAATATTTTGCAAAGGCAACAGTTGCTGGTGCCATCTTCACAACCACAACAACAATCAATGCTGGGGTCTTCATCACAACTACAGCCACAGTCGCAATATCAATTGCAAACTCAGCAACAAACACATTTCCCGTCTCTGGTTCAACAACAAAAACCACAAGCGCAGTATCAAAGTTCAGCTCAGCAACAGACACAGATGATGCCCTCGCCACAACAACAGAATATATTTGTGCCGTCCCCCCAACAACAACAAGCCCAAAATATGTTGGTGCCTTCGTCACAGCAGCAGCACACCCAGATGATGTTAGTACCTTCACCACCACAGCCACAAACAATGATGGTGCCGTCACCTCAACAACAACCACAGACCTTGTTACAGACATTAACACAGCAACAACAATCGCAAACAATGATGGTTCCGTCTCCCCAACAGCAACATACGCAAAATATGATGTTGCCTTCACCTCAACAGCAAACACAAGCGTTGTTGCAGTCTTTAACTCAACAGCAACAGCAGTCACAAACCATATTGGTGCCTTCGCCGCAACAGCAACAACAATCGATAATGGTGCCTTCACCTCAGCAACAGACACAGGTGCTGTTTCAGCCTTTAACTCAGCAATCACAACAGGCACAAACAATGCTGCCAACTTCACATCCACAACATCTAATGCAATCCCTACAACATCAACTAGTCCCGACATTACCTCAGCAACAACAATCAACAATGTTGGTGCCTTCCCCTCAGCAACAACTAATACAACCTATGTCCCAGCAACAACAACAGTCACTTGCCTTCACCTCGTCTTCAACTCAACAGGAACTACAAACCCTGTTACAGCCTTTACCTCAACAGCAACAGCAAACGTATTTGTCGCAATTATCTGAACAATCGCCACAAGATGTCTTCTCAATGCCTTATTCACAATCTGACATCAGCGAGGATTCTCTGAGCATAACCCTTAGTGATATCGAAGCCTTAAGCGCAGGAAACTCCTGTGATATTAAACTATTAGATAATTTCGATGCTATTATATCTCCCGAAGATCTAATGGCACCGTCCGAAATATCACTCCTCGAAACAGCCATAGAAGCTGTACTGTCAGTCGTAGAATCTGACACCGAGTCATCGATGCCGCCGACCGAACCAATTTCGGTATGCGTTACAACTCCTTCCGAGGTGTCACCCATGTTACTAGAAGTGCCTCCGGCTATAGGTACAGAGATTCCACATTCATCAGTAACAACAGGGCTTCCTGCGTCATCAATCGCGTTGGAGCTTGCGCCGTCTTCCATTGAAATACACCTTCCTCCATCTGGGTTCTCTTCTCAACTGATTGAAGAAGAACCCATGGAAGGAGACCTCTCTACAGACGATTTTGGATCAGATCTTCCTTCCTCGATCGAGGCAGATCTTTCCTCATCAGCTATTGACACAGAATTCCCTTCATTGATGGAGATAGAACTTCCTCCCATAAATGATATCATTCCGGAGGATATCAAAGCGAAGGTTTCCGCAGAATCACCTATGCGTCTAACACCACCATTACTTTCGCCGTCACCGCCGTTAATTTCACCGCCATATCTTCTAACCCGTTCTCCCACACCGCCACTGCCTTCCCCATCACCCCCGCTGCCACCGATAATATCACTGCCACTGTTGCCACCGCGGTCCCCACCATCATTGTTACCGTTTCCGCCACCACCTCTAACACCAACGCTGGTAATGCCACTACCGCTACCGCTCTCCCCGTCGCCATCGCCACCGATACAGCCAGTGCCGAAAGAAATAATCCCTAAACCCAACCCAGAATTTGTTGAAATCCCTAAAGGGAACGCAACCTGCTTCGAGCCAATTGGCATACACAAGAATCTTCTGATGATCAATCTGAAGAAGCTGCCAACGTCTCGTTCACTAAAGAAGAGCAATAGTAAAAAGGACAGAACCAAAGCTGGGAAGGAAAACGACACAAAAAGAAGTTCCAATAATGCATCATTTGTCCTTCCGATTTGTAACTACCATGCTGCCTTACCGAAACCTCTCACCCTAAATGCATATGGAATGCATAAATGCCCCGATGGACTAATTTATTTTCACCGAGACTACGTCAATATGAAACGGCTAGATGAAGAACTATTATTTCCTGAAGAAGAAGATCCAGAACCTTTTGAAAACAGTGATGACAATATTAATCCTATCCTCTCTCCATTGTCACCGCTCTCGATGCCGTCGCCTATCTCGACGGCGGATAATGTTGTGGAAAACGGCGATGGTCCTTCGACCCCAAACACCCCGTCACCAGGATCAGTAATCGACGCAAACGAAGTGAACAATTCCATAGCTAGCCCTGGACTTAACACTAATAGCAACAGTCCCACAAACGTCAACAGTCCTACGCCCCTTAATTCCATATCAATTCCTTCACCGTCGAATCGGGTGAGCATTCATCCGGCCAATGTCCATTTATCGAATTCCGCTGGAGCGAACAATAAAAACCAATCCCGGCGAATTGGCTCTTTAAACTCGTCTATTTCCAACATGGCCAAGTGTCGTCAAGTAGCCGTTGGCAGCGCTGCTGGCAGCCTTGCATTCACATCACCGCCGACGACATCACCTCGAAGCAATCCAAGTCCGACAAATTACGTGGATCAATTTTCTCCTTCAAATGATTTCGATGAAGTCGATGAAAATAATACATCAGCATTGGGCGGAATGATCAACGGCAACATCAGTCCACCCCGCAATATCAGCCCCAGTGGCAGTCTCAGTCCAGTTAGCAGCATCAGCACCAACACCAACAGCAGCACCCCATCCAGTAGCATCAACAACGATAGAATTAAGTTACATAAACGTTCCCTTATTATGGAGTCTGTGCCTATCACGAGCGTCGTAAGAACGTTCAGACTGACCCCTGATATTATAGCGGAATTACTTGACGCGTCAAATAATCACTTTGATAACGGTTATTCCCCAGGTAGCTCTCCTTTAAGTGCATCAGAATTGTCTCCCCCACTTCCATGAACCTTAAAAACTAAAGCCCAAGGTCATCCGCGAGGCAAACACATAGCCAGAAAGTCCTTAAAATTATTCTCCTCATTTCCGCAAATGCCTCCCATTGTGTTTGTAACCGTAATTAATGTTATTTAAAAGTTTTAATCATTAGTATCGGAAGTTTTCATTGTCCTCAAAGGGGTCATTTCCTCGTTATTCGTGGCGCAAGGTTCCCGAAACTTGTGATAATCTTCTTTTAATTCAATTGTAATTTTTTTAAATAATGATTTCGAAGTTTGATCCTCAGTATTTTCATTCAAATAATCAAGTATTAGTATCACGAATGCCGCGGCCAATCTGAATAACGCCGAGCGCATGATAAGCAAAATTTTTTTGTTGTTGCTGTGGACATCTGCGCCATAAACTTATATCATATCAGTAATATCTGCCACGTCCATTGCAATCTCGTTAGTTCGGCCCTGCTGTTGAAAACGTTGTCTGATGATGTCCGCTCTTATCAAATTCAGTGTATTACACTACTTCGACAATATGATCTTAATGAAGGATAAAAAATATTTTTATATATATGAAATACTCTTTAAAATTAGCGGTAACACTCGTGATGTTCATAACAACTTCATCATTCATGTTTTCAAGTCCTGGTTCCAATGATATATTATCGTCTTTTTGATATTGGCATCAACGTCTTGCATCGTTCTTTATCATCGAAATCTGTTGTCATCAAGTTCTGCAATTAATCTGAATACCGATATTATTGTCGAGGATTATCACACCGCTTGTGATATAGGCCTTCATTCCACTATAAAGGACCTTGGAGATCTTCATCGTTATCCGCTATTATTTCAATCAAAATCTTTTAACTCCTGCACAACTGCTTTTGAAATTGGGCTTAATACCTATCGCAGTCACTTGCTTGTATAACGGTATCTAAATCGACTTATCACTCCAGGTAGAAAGGAGCATACGGATCTTTATCCTTTAAATCATCACAACTTCAAGTTACTTCACACTTTGTGAGATCATTGGTTGACAGCGAAGTCTTTAATTATATCGAAACCGTAGAGGAAAGTATTATTATCCTTAATGCTTATTAATGTTTAATGCTGATCTTGCACACCATCACCGTCTCTTACATCGGTATTGATCGCACTCCCATTCTATTTGAAATATTACACATGAAAATCGTGTTTCCCATTATGTTTGGAGTCCTCTCGCAAATCTTTGAAATACGAATTTATGCCCAACAAAAGTTCTCGTTACCGGTCTCAAAAAATCTTTTTAAAATCAACTTATTCAAAGTGGTAACGTCGTGTCATCGTTCAAGTCTTTCGTTTCTTTCACATCAAAGCGTTTGCTTACTTCACGTGTTTCTTTATGAATATCGAAATGAATTTGCAGCATTTCCACCTTGATATTCATTGTACCTTAATGGTTCCCCGGTTATGTCGTTGCTACCATAAATTCACGATGAATGGCGCAAGCATTGAAGTTCAGGTTGCCACCAAAACTTCAGTGCAGTAGAAATCTGCGAGAAAATCGTGATCGTTAGCATTGATGTCGTTATCAATTGCCAGTTGTGATCACTCTTTGCTGTTATGTCATCTGCACGAACATTTTGATCGATAGCACTGATCAATATTCCCTTTACATTTCTTCGAGGAGGTCGTTTTTTACTCTTGATATTGTTCTTAATCACGATCACATGATCTACATCATTCGAAATCACACCTCTTGGGTATTAGACGAAAGGTGAGGATCGTCATTCTTTGTACCGTCGTTCTCATGACCTGACAACAAAATTTAGTTCAATTGAGATTCAAGTTTTTAATCGGATTTAAAGCCTTTCATTATACGACGCTTTATGAAAATCGACATTGCTATCCTGTCTTATTTTTCAGATTGCCATTGTTCGCCACGCTCAATCCGATGGTCTTCATACTTCTTCATCGCTTTTGGACTTCATGTCTTTCGCTTCGTTCTTTATAGCGCCTTCAACAATCTGGGTGTAGTCAATCTTTAGATCGCAACTGTTCTTGAAATCGTCAGTGTACTTTATATTTTTAACCTTACTGTCGTTGATGTTTGGTCATTCATTTTTGTTCCCAAGAATCTTGGGGTGTCAAATAGTCCGCCATATCAGAGCCCGGTTTTGATATGGTAAGCTTTACTTACTGCTCTGATTCGATCCGGTGTCAGAGGGGCGCCGTTGTAATACAGCCGGTATACTCCTAGCTGCAAACCATGAAATGGGCACGGTAACACCCTGGATTAGGGGTGGCAGATCTTTGTGTTACTCCTCGCTAGCCTGTCTGACATGGGTGGTCCTACTGGAAGCGTATGCTTCCGTCAGCACAGCCTGAGTGATTCATCGTAATTAAAGCTCCTGCACCACGTCAAGGTTTCTACCAAGCGGGGTGAGAATAATGTCAGTGAGGGTAATCAGTTCGCGAAGATTACGATGGACCGGACATGTGGCAAGAATGGGCAACAATAGGACCTTGCGTAGAATTCTTGACGGAAGACCAACGGGAAAGAGATGGGTAGGACTTCTTTGTTTGGGCACTTTCTATTAAACAACAAAGGCGATCTAAAAATCGATGACGATAAGAAAACCATACATAACATACACCACCGATTTGTAATCGAAATTGATAATATTATTCCTCAAGTTGATGATTGTTTTACGATCTGTCGTTAAATCAATACTGCGATCAGAGTGTTCAGTATCATAGGTGCTTACAACACCATGTTTAAATTCAGCGCCCCAGTCAATAATAGCTGATTTCCCTGGTGCAGAGTCTCCATAACGCTAATCAAATCTCTGACTTTAACAGTATTTTTTCCCATCAAAAAACAAAATTTGTCTACACCGAAACTCTCTTTTAACCATTGTTTTAAAAATAGCTAAAGTTGTTTCACTAAAACTACTGTAATTTGAGGACTGAACGTCAGATTGTTATAAACAATTTCGAATTACACGTTCTTCACTATCAATCCCAAACGCTATAAGGTCTTTATTTTTTCATTTTTCCCTTTATAGCTTTAATTTTCAACGCCTTTTTTTTTGTACAATAGTAATTTTTTTTTAGCACAACGCCTACTGTAGCGCTGGTTATTTTTTAGTTATCGATTTCTTTCTTCTTTCAGTTATCGTCTTTCCCTTTTGAAAATAGTCAATGAAGATAATACCACGTGTATCCCAAAACACAGTAGCCATAACCTTTCCAGTTGATTTCACCGTCTTTGCCTTCTTTGGAGCCCGTTCGCATATAACAATCCACTGTTTTGACTGTTTTTTCGTCTCGGGAGTGTAGTGGTGTATCCATATTTCATCTACAGTTACTAATCTGGCCAGAAACTCACCTGGGTGCGACGCATGCGCTACAAAGGTTTTCAGCTGAGAGTAAATGAGAGCACAATTTTTTTCATACCCAATTTATCATCCGAAATTGAAACATGAAACAAATTGAAAATTGACAAATACCTAGTGAGGAATGATGCTTACTAAAAACAGACCATTAGCGATGCTACGAGCGCCATCGTAGCCGTTTCTAAGAACTTATTGACCTAGCCTCGTATCATCAGCGATCTGGATACCATTATCGACCACATCGTTCTCAGGAGCGTCATCGCTATTATTCAAATTGGAATCGCCCTTTAGATTGTCATCGGTCTTAGACTGATCTTGAAGGTCTTGTCATTTATCAGTAAATTTTCGTTTTGTGGGTTGCCATTGGTCCCTAGATCCTCACTTTAGTCAATTTGTATTTATTCTTTAGATCTTCTTCTATTATTGAACTTTCGTCTGTTTTCACGTCGTTATCGTTACTCAGATTGCCATGTGTTTTTTTTAATATTTATTATACTTCTCTCAACTGGCGCAAGACTAATGACCTTGCCCGGAAAAACAAATTATCATGGAAAATTTAACAAGCCTCAGGACTTGCTAAATAAGGCCAAGACCGGTTCCCGGTTGTAGTGCCGATGATGATGATGATACTTCTCTCAGGAGGAGCGAACATATAGGGCCACAAATAATAGTTGCAGTTCTTCTTGAACAGTTGCAGGTTTTAACGCTCCGGCAACACTCGCACGGAGAGGGAATTCCACAGCTTGTCACTGGCTTTTGATTAATCCGTCATATATAATCATCGCATCTTACTTAGTCATGGTTGCCATCTTTTTTCATATGGTCACAAGGCTGTTATCGTTATTAAGGTTGAAGCCGGTCCTTAAATTTGCATCGCCCTTTAGATTGCCATTGATCTTTCCGATCGTCCTCCTCTTAAGGTCAGACTGTAATGTTTCTTTATATGAATTACCTTCTGTTTTTAGATCTTCAGATTGCTATCGATTATTTAGATTACCATCATGTTTAAATGTAGCTGAAAGTTCCCCGTCTTTACTTCCTTCTGTTTAAGTTAATGGGATCTCTTTCGCGCAACTTTTCCCAAAGACTCCATTTACTCGTCAAAACCAGACGTTGTTAGGAATTTGCTAAATGTATCAGTGTTGCAAATTAAGGTATAGGTGCAACAAAATAAATAAATAAAGCTTGAAGTAGTGCCTACTTGTGGCGTTTCTAACAGATACACACACTATACACAAGCAAATAGTGAGGAACACCGAACGAAAATCGAATAAGAAAATGTATCAGAGCCGTATACCATAGCGATAACATAACAATTCCACATCAGTTGAGTGTACTTGAGTTTAGAAATTGAATTTGTACACGCGGCAGTGGCCTGACGTGTTGAGCATTGGTTACATTTTTAGTGATTCTAACTGTCATAGCGTCAGTTCGAATCACACGTTCTTCACTATCATCGCAATACGCGATATACTCACTGTTGTCGGCGGGTTTATGTCGCTGTCGATCCCACGCTGGTCTGTCCAATAGAGACGTGAGATCAGAAAGTTTCTCCTTTCACTAGGGCCGGATTTCTCATCTTTATAAATGTTTTGTCTTCTCTTCCACATTATTTTCAATTCGAAACTGTTTGAAATAATCGCCTTTTGCAGCGTTTCTGCGTTTCAACTAAATGTTTCGTTTCCATTTTTGTACTTCAGTTTCACGATGACCGACTACGACTGCTCCCTACTGAAGTTTTACGGCGAATGAGGTTGTGGCGTCTCTAACAGATACACACACAATACACAAGCAAATAGTGAATAACACCGAACGAAAATCGAATAAGAAAATGCATCAGAGCCGCATACCATAGCGATAACATAACAATTCACATCAGTGGAATATACCTGAGTTTAAAAATCGAATTTTAAACACGGCCAGTAGCCTGATGGGTTGCGCTTTGGTTCAATTTTTGGTGATTCTAACTGTCATAGCGTCCGTTCGAATTACACGTTCTTCACTATCAATCCCAAACGCTATAAGGTCTTTATTTTTTCATTTTTCCCTTTATAGCTGTAATTTTCAACGCCTTTTTTTCTTACAGTAGTAATTTTTTTTAGCACAACGCCTACTGTAGCGCTGTTTATTTTTTAGTTATCGATTTCTTATATTATTATTATTATGTATTTATTAGTTTCGTTTCACCCGAGTTTTTTGACCTGTGGGGACCCGAAAGTTCAAGACTTTACGAACTTAGCTACCCCAGCGTTCCCTGTCTTGTGCACTTTTCCTCCATGCTTCCCCCTCTGATCCGACCTCTTCATCCTCGTCGCGGCCTTTCTACCTGTTTCTTATCCGTTGGTCTTCCGTCAAGAATTCTACGTGCGGTTCTGTCGTTGTCCATTCTCGCTACATGCCCAGCCCATTTAAATCTTGCCGACCTTATGGGTCTCAGTATTGTTAGTTTGAGGTATAGCTGTTGCAATTTGCAGTTGTGGAGTTTTCTTGATTGTCTTGCATTCTCATCATATTTAGCTCCAAAAATACCCCTTTAAACTTTATTCTCGAATATGTGGAATTTTTTCTCTTCTTGTTGTGTAAGCGCCCATATCTCGCATCCGTATAGAACAATTGGCCTGATTATGGTTCCATAAATATGGAGCATTATATTACGGACAGCAGTTTAGATTTTAGTAGTTTGCGATTTCTGGATTCCCGTCAGTGTAGAGAAGGCTATCCTTTGCATATTGTTATCGATTTTTTAGATCAACGTCGATTTGTCAACGACCGTTAGATTGGCATCGGTTTTTGATTGATCGATAATTATGTGTTGGAGTTATAAATGACTCGGGCTCGTTGATCCTGAATAAATAACAGTCTAGAGTTAGCAGTGAATTGAAATGTTAATTTAATTTGCGAAAAGAAAATTTGTCGATTGACACGGAATACACATGATAAAATTGGATCAAAAATTCAAGGCATGTTTTTCTATATCTTTTACTTGCTCTTGCGTTTGAATCAGGCAGTTGATTGACGGATGGGATCAGTGCCAACTTCAAGTCCAAGAACTGTGTGAAGTTCGCACAGACCGACGGTTGTGTTGAGTAAGACCAGCTGTCAATTTGATCAATTCTCAACATTATGTCATCATCGTTCTTTACATCGTCATAGATCTTGTTTGTCATCCTTCTTTCGAGCGTGTTATCGGTTTGAATTGTAATATTTCTTTAGATCGGCATATAGTTGAAATCGGTCGTTAAATTATTGTCATTCTTTTGATTCCTATTCGCTTTTAAATTGTCATAATTAGTTAGATTGTAATTTTTCTTTAGATAGATGTGGGTCGTGCGATTGCCACCTGTCTTAAGGGGATCATAGGTTTTTAGGCCGTCATAGGTTTTTAAACCGACGTCCGTTTTTAAATCATCACCGTTTTTTAGATCATAATCCATCTGTAAATTGTCATGTACCAGTAGCTCGTAGTTGACCTAAAAATAATCACCGTTAATTTGTCATCGAGATTTAGATTAACATCTACCTAACAATTGTCATTTGTTTTTAAAATCATTGGTGGAGTTAACCCATTCACTGCCAACTACGATATATTTCGTAGTAAGCGTCTGTTCCAAAACTGCCAGCCACGATATATGTCGTAGTTTGCGTTACGAGTTTAGATTCTTTGCAATTGGTCACATAATAGCTTTATAGCTGTTTGATTTAGGAATTATTAGCAAGGAAGAATGATAAATGATAATTTTTATTTTAAAAACACATTTAATATAGTTTTTTATTATCAAATAATAATTCGGTATTAGATTTTGTGAAAGTCTATGTTCTGTTACATGGCAAGAAACCCAAAATTTGCCTGGCGGTGAATGGGTTAAGATCTTTCGTTTTTCGAATTGTTAGATCACCAGGGTTCTGCCTACTTTAATATTACCCTTCCATCCATCCCTATCATCGCGTTGGTGAACAAAACTATTGTTATCGTTTTTTAGATCATCATCGGTATTTAAATAGTCCTTAGGTCATCCTCGGCCTGTAGATCGTTATCGGTCTCGGGACTGTTATCCGTTTTCTTATCGTCATCGATTTTTAGATCGTCCTTGTTGTTTAATAGAAACTTTCCCAACAAAAAAGGAACGTAATAAGGAGGGCGGTTTTAAATGGTCATTAGTCTTTAGGTCATCCTCCGTCTGTAGATCGTTATCGGTCTTGGGACTGTGGCGTTTCTAACAGATACACACACAATACACAAGCAAATAGTGAAGAACTCTGAACGAAAATCGAATAAGAAAATGCATCAGAGCCGTATACCATAGCGATAACATAACAAATCCACATCAGTCGAATGTACTTGAGTTTAGAAATCGAATTCGTACACACGGCGGTGGCCTGATGGGTTGCGCCTTGGTTCAATTTTTGGTGATTCTAACTGTCATAGTGTCAGTTCGAATCACACGTTCTTCACTATCATCCCAAACGCTATAGAACTGTTATCGGTTTTCTTATCGTCACCGATTTTTAGATCGTCATTGTTAATAGAAAGTTCCCCAACAAAAAAGACACGTAATAAGGAGGGCGGTTTTAAATAGTCATTAGTCTTCAGGTCATCCTTCGTCTGTAGGTCGTTATCGGTCTTGGGACTGTGGCGTTTCTAACAGATACACACACAATACACAAGCAAATAGTGAAGAACTCTGAACGAAAATCGAATAAGAAAATGCATCAGAGCCGTATACCATAGCGATAACATAACAAATCCACATCAGTCGAATGTACTTGAGTTTAGAAATCGAATTCGTACACACGGCGGTGGCCTGATGGGTTGCGCCTTGGTTCAATTTTTGGTGATTCTAACTGTCATAGTGTCAGTTCGAATCACACGTTCTTCACTATCATCCCAAACGCTATAGAACTGTTATCGGTTTTCTTATCGTCACCGATTTTTAGATCGTCATTGTTAATAGAAAGTTCCCCAACAAAAAAGACACGTAATAAGGAGGGCGGTTTTAAATAGTCATTAGTCTTCAGGTCATCCTTCGTCTGTAGGTCGTTATCGGTCTTGGGACTGTTATCGGTTTTCTTATTGTCATCGATTTTTAGATCGTTGTAGTTGTTTAATAGAAAGTTCTCCAACAAAAAAGGCACATAATATAGATAAGATTCCGTCCATATTTTAGATAAGCGCGCCATTTGAATTTTCGAGGTTATTAAGAATGTGTGATATTCAAAAACATCTAAGGTGTGGGATATTCAGAAACGTCTAGGTTCATATTAGGTTTCAGCTCATTCACCAATGTAAAGTATAGTTAATAAGTCATTAAGGTATTTAGACCTTGATTAAGTTGAAAAATAATAATAGACGTAGGCGTTAGACTCGATATTAAGGATAGTTCTTAAACAACGGTTTAATTGGTAAATTTTGTAACAATGTTTTAATGTTTCTTTGGTTGTAATAATAGGTACATATCAAACTGTGGGTCAATTGTATATACATCGCACGGAGAATAAGGAAGAAAGCACTGTTCCTTTAACAGGTGACTATTATGCAATTATTTCAGATTTACATGGCAGGGTGAGCCATCATTTGTAAGATACAATATATAACATATTTGTAATACATTATCTTATATTGTAGATTTGTCATATTTGTCCGGTTGCTTCTCCAACGAGCACTGCACGTGTTAGATTCCTGGTTATCCCAATGAAATGTGGTCGACTGAGACGCACACCTTTTGAGATCATTTCAGAAAATAAGAAAAAATCGGCGGAATTCAAATTCTGTACCCCGTAAATACAGAGGAGAGAAAGTGTTTGCCATTTCAATGAGAAAAGTAATATGAACAAAAATGATTTCGAAGTTTTAGCGCTCCTACCGATCACCTTTTATCTCGAATTACATCCTACTACTTCATCAATAAGCGTGTGGTTTTAGGCTTAGGTTGTCACCGTTTTTAAACTAGAGCAATTTGTTAAGTTAAGGGGGTATTCTGGTCTAGACACACGAATTTAACGCAATTTTTGAAGTGCTGTAAAAAAAAACAATCAATATTTTTACTATTCATTTTTTTATAGGATGTTTATTAATATTTCAAGAATACAGTAAAAAAAATTGAAAGTAAAAAATTCAAAATTTAAAAAGTTAGCAGCTGATGAAATGGGGGATCTCAAAAAGTTGGGACGCGACCATACCCACGATTTAACCCTCCTAGCAATCTGAAAAAAAAGGATTATTAATTTACAGAAATGCCTCTATCGTTGGAACTAAAAAAAGTTGAAAAAATTTTTTTTTAACAAAATGGCGACTGATTGAAAAAAAAATTATTTTTGTACCACTTTTTTTTTTACTTTTTCGAATTTTTTAAAAATAGTTAACATTGAAATTTGGGGATGAGGATAGTCCATGCAATAGAAAAGCCTATAAAGAAGACATATACTAAATTTGAGGTGAATCGGTTCATTAGAACTTGAGATATCGTGAATAGATTTGAAAAAGGTGGTTTCGAGAAAAACGCGTTTAAAAATTTCAGGGTATTGTAGCTTCAAGTGACATAATATTGCTAAAGCAGCTGTAACTTCGCCAATTATTGGAATTTTAAAATTTCCTTTGGACAGCATATTCTTAAAAGTATAAACTCTAAGAAAATATAAAAAGAAAAAAAAAGATTTTTTCAAAATTCTAGACCAGAATACCCCCTTACTTGATTTAAGCTGAGGTTTGTGTCTCAGATTAGATCTTATTCACTTTAACATACAATTGGTGTAACTGCTCACATCTCTGGGCATGATTCTATTGAGGCTTTAATGCACTCAATCTAGGCGACGGGTTTATATTATATGAATTTGGACCATACTGGCGTCAATTAGTCGGACTAACTTCATAAATCGTATTATTTTAATTTGGCCAATAAAACATACGATACTTGGCCATGCTTTTCCAATTGAGACAAAGCAAATTGAAATGAATTCGCACAAGACCTGAGTTATTTATCTAAACCCTCACAACATCCTAACTTAACTAAACGGTATATAAATATTTTACCTTGACTCTACTAATGTTGCAGTTTGTCGTTGGAGGATTTGCGGATCAGCGCTAAAGCTAAATGTCTTCTATACTTTATAAAACCAATAACGAGATAATAGGATTAGGTATTATAAATCAGTTTAGAGTCTCACAATGCTACAGCGATAGCATTAAATATTCTACTATGCAGAGGATAACAAACACTTGTGCCTGAAAGCCTTATGCAAAGTTGTTTTCCCCATCTTACACGCCCATTAAAAACCAGGGAATCAAACCGGACTTCTAAACAAATTTTACTTGGAGTAACAAATATTAATTTTATTCTTGTAGACCCTTTGTTACTTGAAAAGTTTACGTCAAGAAATCTTCCCAACTTTAGTGGGTCAATAAAAAGCTGCCTATAAACAAGGTTAATTTTAATAAATGAATGTTACGTCTCACGGCGTTGCAAAGGTTTTTTCTATAAGACCTTCATTCTATAAGGCTTTTACAAGGTTTTCTGCGAAAGTGTATCATAATAGAAATACTTGTTGATGAAACTCTTGATATCTCTAAGGTATTTCATGTCAAATGCTCTCATTACGTTTTAAGTTCAATAATAAATGTTAGATTCGATAAGATCTATAAATTATAATACGACGGTAGTTATAGGTTAGTTAGTTTAGTTGTTTGAGAAAACAGGCACGACTTTCAAAACCATGTACATTTCTCGAGAAAAGCAGCATCACGATGTTCGAATTTCAGGATTCTAGTGGAGAAGACACTCCATTCTGAAATAAGATAATGGATTGATTTTTGAAAACTCTTTTAAATAGAGTTCGCACAAGAAAAATTATGTGTTAGTGAATGTGTCCTATATATAGAGCCTCTGCCAATGAGGTACAGTACGAACATTTAGGATTAGGATTAGAAGAAATAAGAGATTATGGAAAAGTAAATATCAAGTCCCTGAAGTTAGAAAAAAAACAATAATAATAGATATTCTATTCTAAAAAAAAAAACAGTTTTGATTTTGGATTAGCAGCTAGGCGAACACGGGCCTTCATCATCGTCATCATCATCGGCTCTACAACCGGGAACCAGTCTTGGCCTTATTTCATCTTCATCATCATCATCGGCACTACAACCGGGATCCAGTCTTGGCCTTATTTAACAAATCTCTACACCGGTCCCGATTTCGAGCCGATGTCATCCAGTTTGGCACTCCCAGGCTCTGGGCGTCCTGGTCTACGCCATCCCTCCATCGCAGACAACTTGTGCCGCGCTGTCTCCTTCCATACATCCTGTCACAAAGGACTTTCCGGGCAGGCCCCTCTTCGCTCATTCGAGCTAGGTGTCGCGCTCACCGGAGTCTACCGAACTTGATTTTTCTTACAACATTAGCTTCAAGGTAGATTGCGTACAACTCATGGTTGTAGCGTCTCCGGAAACGTCCTTCCCCACATACCGGGCCAACAATTCTCCTTAAGACCTTCCTATCGAACGCGGCTAAGAGTTCAGAGTGCCTTTTATTGAGCACCCAGGTCTCGGATCCATACATGAGTACTGGTAAGACCATGGTCTTGTACAGTAGTAACTTGGATGTTCTGGATAAATTTCAGGATTTAAAGAGCCTTGATAGACCAAAGTAGGCTTTGTTGGATTTGATCAGCCGTTCGCGTATTTCATTTTCCATATTGTTATCGGCTGATACTATTGACCCAAGGTACTTAAAGGATTGCACTAGTTCAAATTCGTGCTCCGCTGCCCTGATAGTTTGACCAACGTTAGGTCTTCTCTTCGCAGAAGTTGCACCATGTACTTAGTATTCCCCTCATTAATGTGCAGTCCCAGTTTTTGTGCCGCCTGCCTGATCTGGGTGAAGGATTCCTGTACAGCCGATTCAGTTCTCCCGATGATGTCGATGTCATCTGCGTAGGCAAGTAACTGGCTGGACTTGGTAATAGTCCCTCTTGTTGTAACGCCAGAGTCACTGATTGCTTTCTCCAACGCCAGTTTGAAGAGGAGGCAGGCCAGACCGTCCCCTTGTCGGAGTCCATTAAAGATGTCTATTGGTTTGGACAGCAATCCTGCTATTTTTACTTGGCTACATACGCTGGTCATGATCAACCTACAAAGTCGTATCAATTTGTTTGTAATGCCGCATTCTCTCATGGCATTATATAGTTCTTCCCTGAGTATGCTGTCGTAAGCGGCCTTAAAGTCTATAAATAGATGATATAATAGAAACTTAAATTCCAGACATTTTTCCATCGCCCGCCTAAGGGTGAATGAATATCAGATCAATCGCTGATTTGGCTGGGATAAAGTCACACTGGTATTGACCAATGATGACTTTAGAGTATGGGGCTATCCGATCTTGTAGGATAGAGGAGAGTATCTTATAAGCGGTACTCAGCAATGTTATACCCGTATAGTTGCTGCACCACAGTGGTATCTTCCATCTTATGTATGGGGCAAATTATTCCACGACGCCAATCTTCCGGCATCTCCTCTTGCTCCCATACGTGCACCACGATCTCATGAATTGCGTGATGTAACGCTGTCCCTCCTTGTTTGATCAACTCAGCTGGTATGCCATCAGCTCCCGGGGCTTTATTTGATTTTAGCTGTCTAATGGCTTTTAATGTTTCCTCAATGCTTGGTGGCGGCAGCATTTGATCTTGGTCTTGCATTGGTGGAGCCTCCAATTCTTCTGTGAGCTGACCATTTAGCAATTCATTGAAGTACTCTTCCTATCGCTCTTGAATGCCTTCAGGATCGGTGATCATATTACCCTCTTTATCCTTGCAGTATGTGCAGCGTGGTGTGTACCGCGTTATACTGCGGATTATTTGGTAGAACTTCCGCGCCTGGTACGGACCTCGCTCTCTACTTTTCTCTATTTCACAGACAAGGTTTTTTCACAGGCACTTTTCTTTTTTCTGTGAAGTCTTTTTTGAGATCTTCCGAGCTCTTTGTATTTCTCTTCGCGTACTCGCGTCCTATGAGACTGCTGAATTGTCCGGTATGCAGCATTCTTACGTTCAGTCGCTAGTTTGCACTCATCATCAAACCAATCGCTTCGATCTCTATGACTACTGCCTAAGATGGAGTTGGCAGTACTAATGACAGTATTCTTAAGGCGTGTCCATTTCTCTTCTACGTCCGGCATTCTGGCCCCAGGACTTACTCTCGCTCCGTCGAGCTCTACGAGGGCGAGTCTTAACGCATGACCAAAGGTGTTACTTCTATTCTCATTGCGTAAGGCAGCCGTGTTGATTCGAACCTGGTCCGTGGATGCAATACGTCTCCGTAAGGCGATCTGCGCTCGGAAAACTGTACCAACAAGATAGTGATCCGAGTCGACGTTGGCACCTCGATACATTCGTACCGCCATCAGGCTCGAGAAGTGGCGGCGATCTATCAACACGTGGTCAATTTGGTTGCGAGTGGCTCCATCAGGTGATACCCAGGTGGCTTCGTGGATATCTTTACGCGGAAACCTGGTACTCGCGACGACCAAGTTTTTCGATGCTGCCAGTTCGATGACTCGTAGTCCATTGTCATTAGTGTTCTCATGCAAACTATGGGAACCTGTGTAGTGCCTGAAAACCGGTTCCCGACCCATTTTCGCATTCATATAACCAAGAACGATTTTCACATCGTATCGCGGGCAGGCATTGAGGACCCACTCGACGTTCTCGTAGTATTCTTCTTTTTTGTTGTCAGGGGACTCCTCTGTAGGTCCATACACGTTTATGAGGCTTATGTTCTTAAACTTGCCTCGCACGCGAAGAGTGCATAGCCTTTCGTTTATTGCATTAAAGCCGATGATGGCAGGCTTCAGTTTTTGGCTGACTAGAAACCCTACCCCGAGCACATGGTGTTTTGCATGACAGCTGTAATAAATGTCATATTCCTTTCTTTGAATAACACCACTCCCCGTCCACCTTATTTCTTGTAATGCTCTTATGTCAGCCTTATATTCGGACAGGGCATCGGCTAGCTGCTGAGTTCTGTATAGTGAGTGGACGTTCCATGAAAAAATTCTTAAATCGTTTAGCCATTTTCGTTTCCGTGGTTGTCGTCGTGTATCCGGTCCATATCCGAGGCTTGTTAAATTTGCCGTAATAATTCATTTTTACGGACCTGGTTATTAGCCTTGCGCCAACCTTTCTCAGGATGTCGCTACATGCATTGGTTCACTACTTGGCGGGTGCCAAAGTAGCTATCTAGGGCTGTCACGTGGAGACTGCATGTGAACTTGGATTGAACAGGGACAAGGATCGTCCTGGCCTTCGCCGGGTTGAAAGCAATCAGTAACTTTGCCCTGTATGTTTGCACCCATCCCCCTGAAGTTAGAAAAAAACAACAATAATAGATATTCTATTCTTAAAAAAAAAAAAAAAAAAAAAAAAAAACAGTGTTGATTTTGGATTAGCAGCTAGCCCAACACAGGTCTTCATTATCGGCTCTACAACCGGGATCCGGTCTTGGCCTTATTTAGCAAGTAAAAGTTGATAAATCTTCCATAATTTGCTTTTCCGGGCAAGGCCATCAGCATTCACACAGGTCTTCATCATCATCATCGGCACTACAACCGGGAACCAGTCTTGGCCTTATTTAGCAAGTCCTGAGGCTTGTTAAATCTTTCCATAATGATTCGTTTTTTCCGGGCAAGGTCATTAGTCTTGCGCCAGAGGCTCTCCGGCGGGGAATCGAACTCCGGTCTCCTGCGTGACAGGCGGGTATACTAACCACTATACTATCGACGAGCCACACAGGTCTTCAGATGATGAAAAAAGCGACCATGTCTAGGAAAACATGGTTGGCTCCGAAAACATTGTATGGTGACGAATGTGTGCGCGAAAGCAATGACCTCAATGAAAAACGGTTATTATGTACAGAAAGCATTAAGGGGATTTTCTCTTTTTTTTAATTTTCAAAAATTAGATTATTTTTATGAATACAATAATAATTTAATTAATTCCTTTTCGGCATTATTACGTATTCCATCAAGAATATAAACAAGTTCTGTTTTTAGCACTTTTATTTCTTATTCACTAGTGTAAAGAGCGGCTTCAAAAAAGTTTACTTTAATTTGTGCTAAACTTCGCAGTAAGAAATTAAGTAAAAATTCAAACCGGATTCTATTCATAAGGCTTTATATTAGACACTAAACCCAAAAACACATTTGTTTTTAATATCTATTGTTTAATACACATTTTTAAGCACCGATAATACTCGTTGTATAAAAAATAAGATGTGTGCATTTTTACAAGTCTGGCTTTTATTGATAACGAATCAAATGGTGTATATTTTTTTTTTTACACTAATGCGCGCACAAAAGAGGATTTTGAAGTACCCTTAAATGTCAGAGCACAATGCGAGCGGAATATAATAGCCGAAGGAAAGAAACAGGTTGCAAGCACGAACCTAAAAAAAAGTGGTTTCTAGAACAATATATTTAAAGTCTAAATAAAAACCCGATTCTACATAGGTGTCCCTATAAACATATTTACCTGCCTTTTTTTTTTTTAAGAATTACTTAATTAGATTTTGAGAAAATAATTCTGTGATGTTTAGGAACACTCTTAAGTAAGAAATCTATTATTTCTAAAAGGGAAATTCCCTTTAAAACCGTGCTAACAAATAAACTTCCTCACTAATGTAGTACTGATGGGAGAGTACTGGCAAGCTGTCTATAATATGTACAGATCACTGCATGTTAGAGTGTTTGGAAAAAGAAAAGAAATTAGTTGAGAACAGAGGAGGCTAGGGAAACAGAAGTGGGCGGAATTTGTTATCGACGATACAGTGAGCGAGAATGTTATACTGAAAGTATGTTGCTTGGTAATGATTGAGTATTAGCACTGGCTAATAACTAAAATATGGTCCTTCGGGCATTTTAGATCCAGATTCACCCCATTATCTTAACTTCACCAGATCATGGTTATAAATTCTTTTTTCGGAATGGAAGTTTCTCGGAATGGTCATCATAGTTCTAAATTAGTTTCTTCCTTTCTTCCGCATTTTGTACACAAACACATGTTTTGAAAACGAATTGACCATGATCTAGTGAAGTTAAGAGAATCGCGTGAATCTGGATCTAAAGTGCGTGAAGTAACATATTTTAGGGTCTATAGTTATTAGGATCATCTTCATTCCAAAAAACAACTAGTAGAGTGGAGTTAAGTTAGTGGGTTTGATGTGTATCCGCAATACGCGAAAAAAAAGAAGTACATCATTTAGGAGCGTTGGTGAGCTCAAAAACCTTCATTCCGGAAAAAGTCAACTAATAACCGCGGTGCAGTAAATCTAAGGTATCGGAGTAGATGCGGATTCTATACACGCGGAACGAAAAACTAACATTCTAGTTACAATAATTCGAAAGCTATCGTGACTGAGGAAGCGCACAGTTCAAAGATATTTGATACCCGCCTTGAAGAAAAAATTCGGAATGTGAATTCTACTCGTATGTACGGGAACTGACGGGCATAGTACTGATAGTACTCTCTTCTTTTCTTACTTATGTAGGATTACAGGACATATGGGATTCCTAGTGAACACGAAATCATTGCCCTATAAAAGTCTAAAAGAAGGAAGGAAAGCTTTGACTCCTAAAGACGTGATTTGACAAAGAGGGGTGCATAAATGGAGGCAGGGTGAATATCAATTAAATCTGTAAAAATGGACAACACCAACGAAATGAAAGTATTGTATAATCGGAAAATGTAGGCTGAGACAAATTGTTTTAGGAAACTGGCAGAGTGGAGGTAGTGGACTGATGAAGTCGAACCCAAATCATTGTCAGCACAAATTAGGAGTTTTAATCTTATAGAATATTTCGGCTTAAAATTAAAAAAATTGGGAGTGCGGAGGGAAAAGTGAATAGAATGAAACAGCAAAATGAAATGAATTTAGGACTCAAAGTTGGTCAGAGAATTGTGACTGAAGTAAAATTAGTTTTCTTAAATTTCGTCGTCCGATAAAAATGTCGGACTAAATAAGAATTCAAGTACATACTATAACTGCTGATTTGGGTTCCCGCAAAATAACGATGCATACATCATACAATCACATTTTTCATATGCCATCTGGGCGCCTCAGAAAATCATTGTATCACCCCAATTTATTTACTTTTTAATCATCGTCTTACTTTTGCAATCATTGTTTTACATCAATTTATTTTATTTTACTTTTTATTTATTTTGGTTTCTTTTTTTTTAAATACTGGTCGTCTCGAATATTTGACCCCGAGTTTGATGAAACTTTCGCCTTTTTAAGGAATTTAGAAAAAATATCTACTTGGCTATGACTGTCCTTGCAATGACTTTGGTGTGCTTTAGTTAACGTTAGCAATATAATTAGAAGAAAATAAATTGTATTCCTTATCCTCGAGATGTACGTACTCGAATTAATTAAAAAATAGAGTTTGTAATGTTGAGAACATTAATTGATGAAATGTACCATGAGATTTCGATATCGATGTGTGTCCTTGGTAATCGTGAATATACAATACCAGAATACAAATATTTTTATAAATTAAATTTAAGTTATATAGTTATAAGACAACTTTGAGTTCAGTGGAGTTGACCAAATTTGCAATAGGCTAAGAACGAATGAGAGAGAGTGTTTCAGAAAGGAGTGATCGAGAATATGCGAGGTTGCGAGGAAGGGCAAACGAATTATGTGTATGTATGTGTATATGGCTGTGTGTGTGCTTTTGTGTAAATTTATATGTGAATGTGTGTGGCTGTGTAATACGAGTGCGTAAATTGTATTCCATATTATTCTGAAAATAAAAGCAACAGAAAGAAGCTATAAATATTAATATTTAACAAGATCCATAAACAATACAAATTTTATGAACAAAACTGAAAAGCAATAATACTTATTTCGATAGTACTACACTTAATAAATCTTTTGAGGGGTAGAGCGGAGGGGGGGGGGGGGGGCGTACAAAGAATGAAATATGTTATAAACAATGCAAGGAAATTTTATAAATTAAACAAAAAAGATATAGTTAATAAACTCTAAACAAATAAACCGAAAATTATTAATATATTATATCAAAATTATCAAGGAACACAGATCGCGAATGTGAATGATTTGCGCCTTATTATATATTAAAATATTGAATAATTGTAAATAATTTGAGTGTATTTATATATATACATAGAAAGCAACAAATATTACAATAAAACAAAACAAAAAATGCATTATTTTAAACATAAACCCATTTATATGTAATTATTTAATTGTATTAAATATAAATAATTATTAAAAAAAATATATTTGGAACAAAATTCGTGCACGTGCAGAGCATGATGGAGTGTGATAAATAATTTATAATTTATAATATTTTATTTTCATTGTCAGGAACTACGACGTTTGAATACTTTACTATGGTTTATAGCGACTCCATTCGGGAAGCTTTAAAATTATTATTATTATTTTTTAATTTGTATTTAATATTTTATTCAAGAATAAGAGACTAAGAGTTACGAGACTATGATCCGTAAAACGTTCAACGGATTGTTTGTTGATTTATTTTCTATATTTGTTTTTAATTAAAATTATTATATTAGTTTTAGGAACGTACAATTAATATTCTTATTTCAGGTTAGTTTGATTACTACGCATAAGTGAAATTAACCAAATTTAAGGTTGTCCTCTCATTATATTCGGATAAAAAAATCAAACAAATTAAATTGAAAACAACAAGTGATGTATTAATAAAATAAAGTCCAAAAACAAAAACAGAAACGAAAACAAAAAACAAAATAAAGTATAATATTATTAATGATCTAAACTTATTTTATATTGCTGAACGGATAGTATAAGAAAACAATCAACCTAGATAAATAGGTGCTAAATAAAGTTGAAAGGTTGCTAGCTTTTTATAATTACTTTGATTGGGTAAAAAAATTAGTTCAGTACACAACTTATACAAAAGATGTTAGTAACTCATACAGGGATGTTGGTTAGTCCCGCAAGCAGCCTCTTTTTTGGGACTATCATGATACACTTGTGGCGTTTCTAACAGATACACACACAATACACAAGCAAATAGTGAGGAACACCGAATGAAAATCGAACAAGAAAATGCATCAGAGCCGTATACCATAGCGATAACATAACAATTCACATCAGTTGAATATATTTGAGTTTAAAAATCGAATTCTAAACACGGCCAGTAGCCTGATGTGTTACGCATTGGTTCAATTTTCGGTGATTCTAACTGTCAGCGTCAGTTCGAATCACGTTCTTCACTATCATCCCAAACACTATACACTCACACAATAAAAAATATTCTATCTGTTCGACGACTCAATCCAAGTAGTTCTAGATGGTGTATACCTGCTCTTCCTTTCTTCATTTATATCATAAAGAATCTCATGGTTAAGAATAAGAATTAAGAATACACTTTGTACCTTAACGCTTGATTTTGAGACTTTTCTTTTCAGTTGAATAAGAATACACTTAATACCTTTTACGTTTGTTTTGAGACTTGATCTGACTTTATTGAACAGAAAGCTGTGCTATTTATACATAAATATTGTCCAGAAATCAATTATTCATATGTTATTATCATCGGCACTACAACCGGGATCCGGTCTTGGCCTTATTTAGCAAGTCTCTCCACCGGTATCCGGCCTATATCCGAGACTTGTTAAATTGTCCATAATAATTCGTTTTTCCGGGCAAAGTTATTAACCTTGCGCCAACCTCTCTCAGGATGTCGCTGCATGCATTGGTTCACTACTTGAAGGGGGCCAAGTAGCTATCCAGGGGTGTCACGTGGAGACTACATGTCAACTTGGATTGAACAGGGACAAGGATCGTCCTGCCCTTCGCCGGGTTGAAAGCAGAGACTTTGCCTTGTATATTCGCTTCCACCCCCCTTATTTATATGTCATCAACATCATCGGCACTAAAACCGGGGTCCGGTCTTGGCCTTATTTAACAAATCTCTCCACCGGTCCCAATTCCGAGCCGTTCTCATCCAGTTTGGCACTCCCAAGCTCTGGGCGCCCTGGTCGACGCTATCCCCCCATCGCAGACAAGGTCTGCCACGCTGTCTCCTTCCATACATCCTGCCGCAAAGGGCTTTCCGGGCAGGCTCCTTTTCGCTCATTCGAGCTAGGTGTCCCGCCCACCGGAGTCTACCGAGCTTGATTTTTCTTACAACATTACCTTCAAGGTAGACCGCGCACAACTCATCGTTGTAGCGTCTCCGGAATCGTCCTCCCCCACATACCGGGCCAACAATTCTCCTTAAGACCTTCCTATCGGACGCGGCTAAGAGTTCAGAGTTGCTTTTATTGAGCACCCGGGTCTCGGATCCATACATGAGTACTGGTAAGACCATGGTCTTGTACAGTAGTAGCTTGGATGTTCTGGATAAATTGCGGGATTTAAAGAGCCTTGATAGACCAAAGTAGGCTTTGTTGGATTTGATCAGCCCTTCGCGTATTTCATCTTCCATATAGTTGTCGGCTGATACTATTGACCCAAGGTAGTTAAAGGATTGCACTACCTCAAATTCGTGCTCCACTACCATGATATCTTGACCAACGTCTTCTTTTCGCAGAAGTTGCCACCATGTACTTAGTTTTCCCCTGATTAATGTGCAGTCCCAGTTTTTGTGCCGCCTGCTCGATCTGGGTGAAGGAATCCTGTACCGCCGATTCGGTTCTCCAAATGATGTTGATGTCATCTGCGTAGGCAAGTATCTGGCTGGACTTGGTGATAATAGTCCCTCTAGTTGGGACGCCAGAGTCACGGATTGCTTTCTCCAACGCCAGGTTGAAGAGGAGGCAGGCCAGACCGTCCCCTTGTCGGAGTCCATTAAAGATGTTTATTGGTTTGGACAGCACTCCCGCTATTTTTACTTGACTTATCATGGTCAACCTACAAAGTCGTATCAATTTGTTTGGAATGCCGATTTCTCTCATGGCATTGTATAGTTCTACCCTGGCCATGCTGTCGTAGGCGGCCTTAAAGTCTATAAATAGATGATATAATAGAATCTTAAATTCCAGGCATTTTTCCATCGCCTGCCTAAGGGTGAATTTCTGATCAATAGCTGATTTGCCTGGGATGAAGCCACACTGATATTGACCAATGACGACTTTAGCGTATGGGGCTGTGGCGTTTCTAACAGATACACACACAATCTTCTCTTGCTCCCATACGTGCACCACGATCTCGTGAATTGCGTGATGTAACGCAGCCCCTCCTTGTTTGATCAGCTCAGCTGGTATGCCATCAGCTCCGGGGGCTTTATTTGATTTGAGCTGTCTTATGGCTTTTAATGTTTCCTCAATGCTTGGTGGCGGCAGCATTTGGTCTTGGTATTGCATTGGTGGAGCCTCCAATTCTTCTGTGAGCTGACCATTTAGCAATTCATTGAAGTGCACTTCCCATCACTCCAGAATGCCTTCAGGATCGGTGATCATATTACCCTCTTTATCCTTGCAGTATGTGCAGCGTGGTGTGTACCGCGTCATACTGCGGATTATTTGGTAGAACTTCCGCGCCTGGTGCGGACCTCGCTCTCTACTTTTCTCTATTTCACAGACAAGGTTTTTTCACAGGCACTTTTCTTTTGTCTGTGAAGTCTTTTTTGAGATCTTCCGAGCTCTTTGTATTTCTCTTCGCGTACCCGCGTGCTATGAGACTGCTGCATTGCCCGGTATGCAGCATTCTTACGTTCAGTCGCTAGTTTGCACTCATCATCAAACCAATCGCTTCGATCTCTACGACTACTGCCTAAGATGGAGTTGGCAGTACTAATGACAGTATTCTTAAGGCGTGTCCATTTCTCTTCTACGTCCGGCATTCTGGCCCCAGGACCTAGTCTCCCGCCGTCGAGCTTTTCGATGGCGACTCTTAGCGCATGACCAAAGGTGTCAATAAACGTATAAACAATTCCAACAACAACATAATAAACAATTCCCCGTCAGTCGCGCGCCCTCCCTCTGACGGTCTTTAAGAAATCAAGTGTTGTCATTTGCAAACATTTATGGCCCACCCTATATAAAGGGACTCATACTGTAGGACCAGGTGATTTTAACCAAGATGTGTAGTTCGGCTGAAGAACGATTCCCCGTTTATGGCGGTCTGCGCACTCTGACTTGTGCGTCACATGAACAACATGTGCTATTCTTGATGCTCTGAATCAAATATGGGAACTGAATTTCAGGTTTGGACGAATACACATTCTATAAATTGTGTTGAAATCAGAAAGAAAAGTTTCTTGCATCTCTTCAGAAACTATCATCATCATCATCGGCACTACAACCGGGATCCGGTTTTGGCTTTATTTAGCAAGTCTCGAGGATTGTTAAATTTTCCATAATAATTTATTTTTTCGGGCAAGGTTATTAGCCTTGAGCCAAGTTTAGAAACTATTCATATACGAAAAGTATAAGGTGTTTAGCAACCGTAAAAATCCTGCGAAGAAAAAAAGGCAGTTACGCCATAATAGCCCCCTGGACAACAGGAACTTTCCTAATGCAGAGCAGAGATGATCAACAGTAGGACGGATTTGCCTGTGCTGAAGTCAAGGGGGAATTTGTTCAACTTTTGTTGTGTTTCATCGTGGTGGTGAATCATCATCATCATCATCGGCACTACAACCGGGAACCGGTGTTGGCCTTATTTAGCAAGTCCTGAGGCTTGTTAAATTTTCCATGATAATTAGTTTTTCCAGGCAAGGTCATTAGACTTGCGCCAGAGGCTCCCCGACGGGGAATCGAACCCCGGTCTCCCGCGTGACAGGCGGGGATAGTAACCACTATACTATCGAGGTGGGGAATAGAGGAATTCAAAAGCATTATAGACCGGCTAACTAAAGATACCATAGCAAAGAGCTCCCTAACAACTGAATTGATTGGGACTTTAACCCATGGGAAAGCTCTACATCCGACAAGCAGAGCCCTTGCACTTCTATATGTAGTACTCCTAAGTAACGGTGTAGAGGATGTCTGGTATGGACCGAAATAGACATTGTACGCAAGAAACGACAAAGAGTAAGAAATTGTAACACCCACAGCTCCATATGGATTTCATCAACAGATCAGAGGAGGGACATAATACACAAAAGCAAATATTAGGCGCTCTGTTTTTTTTTTACACATATGTGCGCACAAAATGGGATTTTGAAGTACCCTTAAATGTCAGAGCACAATGCGAATGGAAGGAACGGAAGTAGATAAAGAAAGCCGGTATCGATGTACATTGGTCTTAAATGCCTGGACATTACAACGGGGAAACATATGATCAGGTAGAGCATTCCAAAATCGTGTGATTCGGCTAAAGAATAACTATATTTATTTGTAGTTGAGCTGGGAATCCCGAAAAAATATGCCGCCCTCATTAAAATCTGCACGAACGACAACAAAGGGCGAGTTAGAATAGAAAACCACCTCTCAGAACCATTTGAAATCCGGGATGGACTACAACAGGGCGATGGTCTCTCACCATGTCTCTTTAACCTTGTCCTTGAGTATGTCATCAGAAAGGTACAAGACGACAACATGGCCTGTTCATCCCTGACAAGTGCTCGCGTATGCGGATGACATCGCCGTTCTGGGCGATAATCTAGAAACTGTAAGTAAAAACTGTGAAATCATCATGCAAACGACAGAAGAGGTGGGCCTAAAAATAAATGAAGGTAAAACAAAATATATGATTACGGCGAGAGCCGATGGACCTCAGGGAACACATAGACGTCAGAGGCAAGATATTTGAAAAAGTTAAAGAATTTATATATATGGGAACAATACTGACGGCCAGTAAAAAATGGCGAAGGAAATTAATACAGGACTGCGTTCTGGCAACTCTAGTTGGCATTCAGTCAGTAAACTGCTGAAATCCCAACTGCTATCACGTAATATAAAGCTCCGTGTTTATAGAACCATAATCATGCTGTAGCGTTCTACGAACGCACAATTCCGCGCAGGTAAGGTTCCTACCTTCAAAGAACTTACTTACCTGATAACGCAGCGCACGTGCCCACAGACACGCGGCCAATAGTCGTTGTCGTGTATCGAGAGTAACGTGTGTGAAGAAAGGACGAGAGTAATACGCGTCATCGAGTTAATTAAGCGCGGTATTAAACGAACATTTTGTAACAACAATTTATGTGTTAATAACGAAACAGTGTTTAATAAAGTTAAAATAAGAGTTGTAAATAACGCTCCAGGAAACAACTTATCTGCGTTTCATTTGTGTCAAATCCGCTCCGGTGCTGTTTTGTTTTTCGGTGAACAGTGAACACCCATTCAGACATTCCACAAATCCGCCAAAATGCCGATTGTTCTATACGAATGCGAAACATGGGCTCTCTCAAAACTGGAAGAAATCAAATTCCGCGTATTCGAGTATAAAGTTCTAAGGGGTATATTTGGGGCAAATATGACGAGGAGGCAGGACAATTGAGGCAACTCCACAACCACGAATTGGAAGAGCTATACCGCAAACCTACAATAGTGAGTGTTGCTGCAATGAAAAAGGAAAACTGAGCAAGTAAACGGCGCTTCCTCTAGCGACGCCTCAGTCTCTCCTTTCATGGACTGTGCTAACGATGATTTATTCTTAATTTGAGGGATTGTACCTCCAGACTTTCCCAACAGCTTTGCGACTGGACGAGGAGTTTCCTTGAAAATCGATCGATCCGGGTTGTTGTGGACGGCGAGTGTTCGGATCTGTATCCTGTTAATTCGGGGGTGCTCCAAGGTTCTATTTTGGCTCCAACCTTGTTCTTGCTTCACATAAATGATTTGTTGGAGACAACGGATAACAAATTGTTCAGTTTTGCGGATGATAGTACGCTTGTTTCCTCCTTTTCGAGTAATCGGCCGATTGGTGCACCTGCGTCACACCAGCTGAGATGTAGACAGGTTGATTCTCTGAATCGGGATCTGGATAAAGTCCTGCAGTGGGGAAAGGCCAATCTTGTCGACTTCAATGCAACGAAGACTCAGTATGCAACATTCACAAAGAAAACTGGATCATCGGTTCCACAGCTGATGATGAATGGCCGGGCCCTCGAGGCTGGGGAAAGTTTGAAATTGCTCGGCGTCACGGTCTGTGGGAATGTATCATGGCATAAACACGTGTCGAACATCGCCAGGTCAGCCTCAGGAAAACTGAGTTATCTTTTTAGAGCCAAGAAATATTTTACCCCGGCCCAACTTCTCCTCCTATATAAATCCCAAATTAGACCCGCGCTCGAATATTGCTCTCATGTTTGGAGCTCGGCTCCTAAACATACCCTCGACCTACTTGAGAGCATACAGAGACGAGCGATCCGCCTGATCGGGGACTCGGCGCTGACGTCGGGACTACAGTCGCTATCACATCGAAGGCGCGTAGCCGACCTCTGTCTGTTTTACAGATATTATCACGGGTGCTGTTCTTCGGAGATTCGTGGTATCGTTCCGCGCAATTCGGCTTATATGCGCTCCACAAGACAATCCGACGGATCGCACCCGTTTGTGGTTCATCTCCCGACGGCGCGAACATCCCTACATCAGAACTCGTTCCGCTACAGAGCGGGGAAGCTGTGGAACTCCCTTCCCACGCGAGTGTTCCCGGAACGTTACAACCTGCAACTGTTCAAAAAGAACTGCAACAGTTATTTGATGGCATCTCGGGGCGCCCACTCGGCGCTATAGGTTCGCCTCTCCCGAGAGAAGTCTAATAAAAAAAAAAAAAAAAAAAAAAAAAGCCGGACTCTTCTCTGGATAAACGGGCGTCAGAGTCTTGCCCAGTACAAATCCCTAATCGACCAAGGAAAATTTCAACGATGAAGCGCAAAACACGTTGCAATAACTTTGCTTTCTTCCTATTTATTAATGATTAATGATTACTCAATATGTATTATTTTTAGATTATTCCTGATCTCTTTGCTGCTGGTCTTGAACAAGACCTTTTCGTTAGGAGTTCCTTCGACGACTCCTACTGCTTCACCAATGTGCCCGCCTTATATAGGCCCGCAGTTGTCCCCTCCTTCGCTCGTTTCTTGGGATCTGCGTTTCTTAGTGGCTACATGGAATCGGCGTGCCGCTGATCGTTGTTTCCCTGGAAATGTGTGCTGGCGCTTGTCTTGTCTTTCCTGGGAATTCGTGATGCATCGCCAACAGTGAGAGTAATCAAGTCGCGAAGATTAAGATGGGCCGGACACAAATGGGCAACGATAGGACCGTGCATAGAATTCTTGACGGTAAGCAAGCGGAAAAGAGACCGATAGGGCGGCCGCGACGGAGATGGGAGGACGATGTTAGGTTGGACCTCGAGGAGATCGGATCGGATGGTCGAACGTGGAAGGAGAGCGCACGGGACAACTTTCGGGTTCCTACAGGCCAATAAATAATAATAATAATTTATTTGTGCGTCTGAAATTGACTTTCAACCTAAACTAATGCGCATTTTTAGATTGACGGATATCACAAGAAAATGTTTGAAGTGGCAGAACGCATTCAGTAAGTTCATTTGAGCAACGACTGGGATAACACCTATAGAA
Source organism: Microdon myrmicae (assembly GCA_963931805.1). Taxonomy (NCBI): domain Eukaryota; kingdom Metazoa; phylum Arthropoda; class Insecta; order Diptera; family Syrphidae; genus Microdon; species Microdon myrmicae. The sequence goes on along the minus strand of OZ007500.1, from coordinate 4,145,013 downwards.
AAGAAATAGGCATGATACTTTGCGCGTATTAATCGTCTTATGGCTGGGTGCGCCATAACTTTCACTCCTTTTTTTATTTTATATCTCCCAGGAAAGACGAACCTATAGCGCCGAGTTGGCGCCCTTGGATGCTATTTTTTCTCAATCGAGTTCATCAGCCAAGCTCCGAAAAATGGTCAAGGATTTCCCCCAATCATTTCACAAAGCCTATAGCTTAATGGGGTGGTATTTCACCGGGCGGCAGAGCTTTGTGACCCTACATACAAATCAGTAATTGTGCCGAACTGCATAATAGCAAGACTCGTCGGTTGAACCTACGCTTGCACAATCAAACGCAAGACACAACCTCCTTACCAACTCACCCATTTAGGCAGCTTTTTTGCATCCTATCGAGCACGTGTAGCACTGTTTTTGATGCACCTGACCAAATATGGGAGTTGAACTCCATTTTAGGGCGAATGTACTCCTTGTAAATAGTGGCTAGGTTGGATGGAGTGAAGTATTTTTGCATTTCTTAAGGAACCCCATAGATTTGGCTGCACTTTTCGCAGCTTCAAATATGTAATCGTTCCGGTTAAGAGCCAAGTTAATTCGAGTGTCGAGGATTGATAGTTCCTTGGCTTCGTCGATGCAAGTGCCGTTCATCAAGAGTATGTTTACTTTGGGGTTCACCTTTGACGACAAGAGGTAGCACTGGGTTTTTAATGCATTCAACTCTACTCGATGGCTACCCAACGTGCCATCATGAGCAAACGAGTGAATTGGTTGTGGGTAGTGGACAAGAGATCATTTGTAAATATGATACAGAGAGTGGGTGAGAGTACAGAACCCTGGGGAACACCTGCATTAATTTAATGGGAGCCAGGTTTTCACCATAGAGAACCATTTTGATTGAACGGCCAGAAAAATAGTCTCTTATCCACCGGATCAGTGAATTGTCTACTCCATAGGAATGTAATTACGACAAAAGGGCTGGATGCCAAACTCTGTCAAAGGCTTTTGAAATATCCAATGCGATAACCTTGCATTCGCCGAAGCAGTTTCTTATATTTTTTTATTATATTACTCTCATGAAAGGCGAACCTATAGCGCAATGTCAGCGCCCTGAGATGCTATTTTTTCTCGACCGGGTTCATCAGCTAAGCTCCGAAAGATGCTCAAGGATTTCTCCAAACCATTTCACGAAGGCTATGGCTTAATAAGGTGCCATTTCACCGGGCGGCTGGGCGTTGGGAGTCTACCTACCACTCAGTAAAATGGATGGAATGGCACCACTTTTCGGTAAGGCACGCCATCAGGTCTCCGGTGGACCCGTTGCTATGAAAGCCATATTGTCGGTCATTGAGGAGGTCATTTGATTCCAGATATTTCGAAAGTTGACGGTTAATGAGTGAAGAAGATAAGTCGATTAGAAGAAAGGAATTATTTGTCTTCCTTTTTGGAAATTGGCTGAATGTTCGCTGACTTCCGTCTGCTTGGGAAACGGCTAGTAGAATAAGCCAAATGAAAGAGTTTCCGCAGTGGTTTAGCGAGTGAAGAAGGACATCTCTTCAAGAGAATTGGGGGAATGCCATCCGTACCAGTGGATTTGTGTGCGTTCAGCTCCTTGAGTGCGCGGGCAACAGTACGCGTTCGAAAATGAATCTGGCTCATGGGATGCTGCTTATGCTCAAGTTGAACCGGAACTGATGTGGTATCAGGCAGCGTTGAGTTGGCCGTAAAATGTGCAGCAAGTAGATTCGCTTTCTTTATTGGAGTGGTGACTGGTCTGCCAACGACTATAAGCGAAGGAATGGATGAGGAGACAGAGTTTTGGCTGTTTTTTACAAATGCCCAGAAATTTCTACTACCTGAGGGAGAGTGTAGTATTTTTTGTCTCATTTCCTGATCATGCAAGAACTCTGCATGACCAGGTAGTGATTTTCTAGCTCTCTTGAATCTTTTCCGGTTTCCCTCCGCTCTTTAGGTTTAATGGCTTCTGCTACGGACCTCGCATCCGTGTCCTCGCCCAACACCCACTAATTACCGGAAATTTCCACTCTCTACCTGTAAAGGAAAGAAAAATCGTCAAGTAGCAGTAAAAATAATAAAAAAAGGCGTTGGCGCTGAATAAAAAATAAGAACGTCAGAGGCATAAAAAACAGTCATTCGATATCAAACAAACAGCTAGAGAGAAGGCTAACGGAGAAGGCGAGAGATTTTCTGACAACGAAAACTAATTTTATGTGATAAATAATAAAATGAAATAAAGTGATAAAACAAACTAGCCAGCTGAACAGGGGGTCACAAGGATCAAACTCCCCTGCACCCTGAATACCGGTCAACAAGCAACGACCGCTCCACGGTCAACTACCCTTACTATATTCATAATTATATTGTTTACAAATTGTTAAACATTTATACAACACTTATCGGCACCCGGAATCGAACCACATATTTCTCTTGGGTTTTATACTCCTTACCCTGTGTGGAATAAAGGTCCACATACCAAATAGAATCGTGCATGTCAATGTGTCCGCTATAGAGTCGACATCGTTTTTGGGGATAAACAACGACCAATTTAACCTCCCAAAAAAGTCGTTCAGACCTTCCCAGTTAGCTTTCTCGTAGAACCGTACTGTTCTTTTAGGAATTTTCTCGTTAATGTTTCTTTTGGTTAAAGCAAAGTTTAGCTGACACGACACAGTGGACTGAAATGCCCAAAGCGAAGAAACTTTAATCGTGTATTTGTTCAGGTCGAAGGTGAGAAACAGGTTCAGTGTGTTGGCGGAATGACCATCTATGTCTGGTACCCGTGTTGGCTCATTGATGAGTTGAGTTAAATTATTTGAAAGCCACTAAGGCTTATGCACATTGAAATTACCACAATAACGATTTGGGTGTGCGGATATAGGGACAACATCCTATCGATAGAATCAGATAGAGCATCAAATTCGTTAAAGGATGCGTTTCTATCCAAGTTCGAGGTTCTATGTACAAAGTAGTAACGTGTGAGATGGTTACGAAGATGCAGTTTTAGACACGAGAAATTAAGTTCTGGGTTGGACCAGAGCCCATATTGTGGCAGAAGCTGATGAGCAATATCACTGTGTATGCATGTGTCTAGATGACGATGTGCAATGGCAGTAAGTTATAACCAGGTATAGTAAAATCAGAAACATCTGTATTAGTTATTATCTGGGTTTCGCTAAGTGCAAGGATTTTTTTTACACTAACGCGCGCACAAAAGGGGATCTTGGAGTATCCTTAAATGTTAGAGCAGGGTGCGAGCGGACGGAGGGGAAGTGGGTAAGGAACGGCGGATTGCTGGCTTCTGGTTAGAAACGTGGACAAACATAGCACAAATTACATCTTAGGCTGCAAATGTTACATTCTATTGAAATGGCCCGACACAGAAAACCAATACCGCCTCGGGAAAGGATGATAGTTAGGACCAGCGATAGATGAGCGAAAGCAACCACTACAGGTGTTATGCTCTTGCAGCAGGTGCCCCCCTAGTTCGGTGCCGAAATCCAGGTCACAACCTATCCACGGCGAATATTACGCCACTCAAACACCAAAAACTCTCCAAAGATTATAAATATATCGAGAGCATCGATGCCTGAAGGACGCAACAGAGGTGTGAAATAGAGGAAAAACACACGCACTGCACACTTGCACACAATTATCACACTAAGGCGCGTGTGTGGAGATCCGTTTGTTTACTTCGGATTCCATAGAACACTTGTGCAATCTGTGTCCAAAGGCATGAACTAAATCATATGCACAGCGTATTCATAATAATGCTGAAAAGCAGCAAAACACCACTATTACGTAGGCCTTCAACTGCAATAGCATAGGAGCGAAGAGATAATACTTCCAGTAACTATCGAAGAAGCGACTTCAGAAAACATGACGTGAAACTGGAGGTAGTTAGTTTAAAGACGAGTTGGCTCTATTAGCTCCTAAGATCCCCAACCCTAAGTATTAGATTACTCTAAATATCCAGACTACCCCGATGTCTGGAATCACTTGAAGTGAATTCTCCTGCGTAAATTAGTTTTAAATTTATCAACAGATTAAATGATTGCAGACTAAATCCGGAAAGTGGATATACGGGAAGTAAAATCATTGAGCACAGAAACGCACATTGAAAAAAAAAAACTTGATGATGCCTCAGTTGTCCCTCACAAACCCTGCCACCCGTGGAATAAATAAATGGGTGGAAACAATGTAAGTAAAATACATTAAAATGTCTTTAGTATCATTGATCAGAAATGAATAGTTGTGCAAATATATTGTGACGAGCTGGCAAGACTCCAAAACAAAGTACTGGAAAACTGGATACTATGAGCAAAAAGAAGCGAGAGGAAAAACGATGTCTCCAGTGACAGAAGTGTCACTTTTGACAGAGGAGCGAATAAGAAAAGAACGGTTGTCAGCGAGTCAAGATGGTGCCAATGTAACGGAGAAGAGTTCGCCACCGTTGGACATTTCGGAGATGTTCAGGATGATGATGGTAAAATTGGACGCGCGAGCTGCAGAGTTTAAGGCAAAATTGGATACCCAAAGGCAGTGTATGAAAGAACTCTGGGACTCGGAAGCGGAAGAATCTGAGGATGAGGAGGAATTGGAGCCACATGAAAGGAAGAAACTCAGGAAGAGCAAAGCTATGACCGACAGCAGTGAGGAAGAGGAGGAAGATGACGATGATGTGTTACGTGAAGAACTGAAGGATCTCATCGATGATAACCCGATTGAAGAGGACGGCAGTGATGGTGAAGACACTGATGCTTCAGGCCGTTCCCCGAAGCGGATTTACAATGATGATGACGAGTTGGACGACCGACTGGAAGACGACGACTGTGACCTTATTGAAGAGAATCTTGGTTTTAAAGTCGAACGCAGAAAGCGTTCCAAGCGTCTGCGTCGTACACAGGACGAAGAAAGTGATGGAAAGGAACAGCACGTCGATGAAGGTTCAGCACGTGAGGCTATAGCCGAACAGCTATTCGACGACGAAGACGATGTTGAACGCAGCTCTGAACGTAGTCACAGGGAAACTGTTGAGAATTGATCAATTGACAGCTGGTCTTGCCCAACACAACCGTCAGCCTGTGCGAACTCTACTCCAACAGAAACTGAGGCGGCAAACATTTCAATGATGATGAGGAATCGGAGTCTGATGCTGAGGATTTTATTGTAGACGACGAAGGAAGGCCAATTGCTGAGAAGAAGAAGAAAAGACGACTTCTAGTCACTGACGCGTCATTGCAAGAAGGTCAGGACAGTTTCGGTGTAGATTTCGACTATGAGGATTTCACTAATTATGACGAGGACGGATACGAACCTAATGAATTGGAAATGGACCACTTTACGGATTTGGACAATGAAATCCGTAAAACGGATATTCCTGAGCGAATGCAATTGCGCGAAGTTCCGATTACGCCTGTTCCAGAGGGACACAATGAGCTACAAGATGAAGCTGAATGGATTTACAAACGGGTTTTTTGTAAATTAACTGTTTCCGAACAAGAGAGATCAACGGATGTTGGAGGTCGAGACCGCTATTGTAAGCCACCACATACGGGGGGAAAGATCAAGCAAACCCTAGATTGTAGGCGTAATCAACGGCTAGAGGTGCCGTTCATTGCGTTCTATGGAGAAGAACACGTGAAACCAGAATTAACGTGCGACGATCTATGGAAAGTCTATTACTACGACGCACGCTGGTGTTTACTGTCAGCTCCAAAGAACAAACCGTTCAGTTATTTGAAAAGATGCGGAACTAACAGTTGGATACGCTTATGAAATCGACAGATGCTCCAATACCAGATGATATGCGTGTAATTAAAGAGGAAGATCTAGATCGTTTACGTGATGTGCAAACTCCAGAAGAGCTTAAGGGTGTGCACATGCATTTTCTCTTATACTATTCGCATGAGATCCCTAAAATGCAAGAGGAATTCCGTCGTCAGGAAAAGGAAGAATGGCGGCAGGCTAGAGTTGACGCGAAAAGGAGAGCAGTAGAAAATTTGGAAGAAGGTCAAGAACTTCCACCGCCGAACGCCAAGATGAAAGTGGTACATCGTGACCGACTGGCAACTTTGGTTAACCCAGAGGACCAGTGAAGTTAGTTCGGGACGAACTAATCTAGGCGGAAGGTAGTGTGACGAGCTGGCAAGACTCCAAAACAAAGTACTGGAATATTCTGGAAAGTACTGGAAAACTGAAGACTATGAGCAAAAAGAAGCGAGAGGAAAAACGATATCTCCAGTGACAGAGGAGCAAATAAGAAAAGAACGGTTGTCAAGAGCAGAAAAATAAAGATTTTATAGAAAATTGATTTCACGGCTTATTTTGTGTGAATAATTAATCCAGCGAACCCTAAGCTCGCTACAATATGTTACTTTGGAGCATGAGATAACATCCAAAAATGATAAATAAATATTTTCTTTGCCCCAAGGGACAATTGCTTGTCCTCGGATAAAAAACTTCGTTCCACTATGCATCCAACAAGTGGGCTTGGTAAAAACCCCTACCGTAATAAATTCACTCCCCTACAATGCCATCCAGATACAGATAATTCTGAAATGGACGAAACTGATTCGCCAATAATCAGAAAAGTGTATGTGCCACCAATCAAAGTGCTGCAAAAATCACCAGAATATGTGCATAGCCTCATGAAAAAGCTTAAAATATCCAGTTATTCAATAAAAAAATTAACAATTGGTATAAAAATAATGTTCGGAACTATTGAATCATTTAATATTGTGTTAGAAAAACTAAAAGAGGATAACTGTCAATATTTTTCTCATGATATTAAAAGTGCTAAAACTTTCAAAGTTATTTTGTATGGACTGGATGATATAAAAACTAATGAACTCAAAGCTGAACTCATTTCGCTTGGCTTAAAATGTTCTGATGTTAAAAAAATTGAAAAAAAACATGATAAATTTACTGACTTTTTTTATCTCATTCACTTTGAAAATGGAACAATTAAATTAAGTGAACTTAAAAAAAATTATCGCTCAATTTTTCATACCCAAGTGAGCTGGAACTTCCAAAGGAAAATCAAAGGTAAGGTGACACAATGCTTTAATTGTCAAATGTTTGGACATGGTGAGAGAAATTGTCACATAAAAACATATTGTGCTACTTGCGCTGGTTCACACAAAACAAGCGAATGTAATAACGCTTCGGTAAATAAATGTGCCAACTGCAACGGCAATCATAAAGCTACTGACGTCACATGCACCAGTAGATCTAAATACTTAGAATTAAAAGAAAGATCATCTGGAAGATCCAAGATCCATCCAAGAACTCATTTCGCTGCATCAACTCAAATTTCAAATCATCAAGCTTGCCAAAAACCGATTTCGTTTGCCTCTATGAGTGATTTTCCTACGCTTCCACAGCCACAGCGACGACTGGGACTAACCAATGCTCCGAGCAAAAGCTTTCCAAATTCAAGCCCGCAAATTCAAAGTTTACCACCAACAATTAATGCATGGGAAAATGACTCACGCGGCGCTTCTTCATCAAACAATAACAATAATTTACCCAACAACAATTCAGCACTCTTCACAATCGAGGAACTAAATTCCTTGTGCATGGAAATGATCTCAAATTTATCAGTTAGTAAAACGAAAATAGAACAATTTAATGTGATCGCGCATTTAGCCACTAAGTTTTTATACACTAATAATGTTAAGTAAAATGGCAGATACACATATAAAAATAATTACTTGGAATGCTAAAGGCATACGTAATAAATTTCATGACTTTTTAAACTTTTTAAATAGCTATAAAGTTGATGTTGCTCTAGTAACAGAAACTTGGCTTAATTTTGATATAAGACTCCCATCATCTGACTTTAACTGCTATCGCATTGATAGAGTAGACCAAAGGGGTGGGGGAGTGGCAATCAATTCAACATTCGCTTTTACCTGTAATTCCAACTAGGCTTGTGGAGAATGTAGGTGTAATGATTAAGTTAAGAAACCATAAGACAGTAAAAATCTATTCTGTTTATTTCCCTGGTGGAACTTCGTCGGATATTAAAAGAAAATGGCTCAAGCAGGATTTAAAAAAGTTATTCACAATGAATGGTGAATTTCTATTAGGTGGTGATTTTAACTGCCGGCATAGAGATTGGGGGTGTGTAAGAGCTAATGCTTGGGGCAATATATTGGCTGCCCTTCCATTGGCACTACCAATTAATATTTTTTATCCACCTTGTCCAACTTATTTTCCCGCAGGTTCTCGTGGCATCCCCTCTGTCCTTGACTTGTTTGTGTCAAATGTCCCTGGTCTTATAACAGAACCCGTTTCGTTAAGTGCTCTCAGTTCAGATCATAATCCTGTTTTTTGTAACCTTTCTTAGTTGGGTGAAAGAAAGATTCAATATTTCCTGGACATGAAGAATGCTAATTGGAATTCATTCAAATCAAAGATTAAAATGAGCCTTCAAAATAGTACTACAAATCTTGAAAGAGTGTCTTGTAAAGGTGATGTTGACCTTATTGTACAAAACTTTACACAAGCTATAATTTCTTCGGTTGATGAAAGTATTCCCAAAAGAGTAAAAAAAGATATTTTTAAAAAACTTCCAATCCATATCTTAGAGCTTATTAAAGTGAGAAACATTCATCGAAGAAACTGGCAGAATTACCGTCAGCCCTTTTCTCGATCAATGGTTTCCCATTTTAATGAGCGCATTACTGACCAGATACAAATCCATCGTAATAGAGAATGGAACAAAAAACTGAGCGTTATGGATAAAAATGCTAAACCGTTCTGGAATGTAGTGAAGTTAATCAAGAATAAAAACCGTAAAATACCATTTCTGAAGGATTCTTCTACTACTTTTTTTACAGGTTTTGAACAAGCAAACCTATTTGGAACAAGTTTTTCAAAAAATCACTTGGTCTCTCAGCATTTGGGTGAATTTGAAACTAATGAACTTGTCGGTAACAGAATCGAAAGATTCGACACCACAAACGAATTAACTCCTCTAAATGCATTTGTAGAAGAAGAAAACGTAAGAAATGTAATCAAGTGCTTGCAAACACGAAAAATAGGAGGACTAGACAAAGTTAAGAATGCCTATCTAAAACAATTGCCTCATATTGGAATTAAATACTTAACATTTATAATCAATGCATGCCTTAAATGTCAATACTTTCCTCAATGTTGGAAAAAAGCAATGGTTGTACCTATCCTTAAGGCTGGAAAAGCCCCAGATAAACCTGAAAGTTACAGGCCAATTAGTTTACTTAGCAACATAAGTAAAGTTTTTGAAAAAATCCTGAAACAACGTATTTTAAAAGTTGTTTCAGATAAAGATATTTTCCCCGATATCCAATTTGGATTTCGACGCTTTCACAGCACCTCGCACCAGGTTAAACGAATTTGCAGCCATGTTCTAGACCATCGTTCACGTGGTCAATCAACGGGCATGATATTGTTTGACATTGAAAAAGCTTTTGATTCCGTATGGCACAATGGGATAATATATAAAATGATACAGTTCGACTTTCCTTTGTATTTGTGTAAGGTCGTCCAGAGTTTCTTATCCAATAGATGTTTTCAGGTTCATGTCAATTGTGATGTTTCTAGATTGATATTTTTTGATTGTGGCGTCCCCCAAGGCTCAGTACTTGGTCCAGCTTTGTACAATATCTACACTTCGGATTTTCCAAATCTACCGCAGTGTGAATCAGCTATCTTCGCTGACGACACTGCAGTATTTGCGTCGCATGAATTTTCTCTCAACGTTGAGACAAATCTAAAGCATGCGATCGAGATACTTGAAAAATATTATATGAGATGGAAAATCAAGCTAAATGTTGGGAAGACACAAGCCATCTTTTTTACCCGAAAGAGAAAAGCTTGCTATCTTCCCAGCAGTCAGCTGCAAATAAATGGTACCACGATTGCATGGGAGCAATCCGTAAAGTATCTCGGAGTTCATCTCGATACAAGACTCACATTTAAACAACATATTCAAAGTACTCTTAATAAAATGAGTATTGCTATTAAGATGCTTTACCCTTTTATTAATCGCAAGTCTTTACTCACAAATGAAAATAAGATTATTATTCATAAAGTTATTTTCCAAGCTATACTGTTATATGGGTGTCCAGTATGGGGTAACGCTGCAAGGTGCCATTTAAAGAAGTTACAGGTATCACAAAACAAAGTTTTGAAAATGATGCTAGACCTCCCTTGGCACTATTCAACCTTAGGTCTCCACGGAAGGGCGGATGTTGAATTGATTTCTGAAAGAATTCGTAAACTAGTATATAACTTTAACATCAGCTGTGAAAGTTCTGAAAATCCTCTCATAACCCAGCTTCTTGCTTAATTTGTCATAATTTCATGTAAATATTTACATTTTATATTATTTATTATTGGTTTTATTTTTTTTTATTTTTTTTTTATTTTATTTTTTTTTTTTAAATGAAGGTTTTTCTTTTTCGTATTTTCCTTCGATTTATTCTTTTAATTATTAATTATACATATTTTTCTTTTCTTTATCCAAGATAATGTTTCAGTTGTAAGATATAACTTATCAAATCTCTGAATTGTAAAATGTGCGGTCACAGACTTTTTTTTTTTTTTGAAAATATTATTACGAAATAAAAGATCTCTCAAACGATGCCAATAAGTGGGGATCTCGCACTTGATGAACACCAGTAACTAATAAAGATAATATGACCAATAAGACAGGCGATAATCGATAAAACAATAGTTTTCTCTAAAAAAGTTCGTTGTGTTTCATTTGTCAAACTTTAGTTTTGTTCTTTTTATTAACTTCTGGGTGATGTGTAATTTAAATATAATGGGTTCTCCAATAGGGATTTGAAAATTTTTTTTCGGTAGCAAATTTTTATAATTTCCAGATGTTGTTCGTTCGTGTACTTAACCATGATGAAAGTTGAGTTTACTGAATAAATTGACAGTGACAGTTCGATGATTAGTGAAAGGGTGCGTTCACAAATTAAATTCAAAGTTGTCAAGTCCGTATTGGAAAACCCGATATAAATCGGGGATGTGGAAATACAGATTCTGTAACTACACGCAGCTTTTGGTAGACGCTCTTCTCCATCTCGAATCCTATTATAGCGCCGCCTAACTAAGTACGTATACAACAACTAAAGGAATTTTTCATACCCTTATAGAGCAGGCTTTAAACCAAATAGGGAGCAGAACACTTGACAGAACTATTCTTTTGAGTGATAGAAATCCGATTATGACCTTCTAGTGGATATATATTCTTAACCACATTCAGTGCCAGACCACGGGCATGATAGTGGCTTACCAAATTAATTATTCTCCAATCCCACGAGCACACTTTTTATAGGGCCGGTTCTATTTGTTATATACTGTTGCCATATGCGAATCAGGCTCAGATCAATAGTCTTCTTAACGAAATGGTTAAAAACAACTACGACGGCGCCTTGGAACTCGCTCCCAGTGAGGAGAGAGTATGTCCTGGATTAACATTAATGGAAGCTGAACACGTCATTATCATGTGACTACTGATTTCATTTTCGGCACAAGTTGTAGAGATCGGGTCAACTGATTCCACGACGAGCTGTTGATTAAACGTAAAAACGCGATGCGACCGTTTTAAAGAATACGATTACATTTGGAAGAATATGAAGGGTTGAGAAGAATTCCGGTAAATAATCCCGTCTGTGAACTAGATTAGTACAAAAAACCCAAACCATATCAGGCATGTCCAAGTTATAGCCATTACAGATCATTTTACAAATGCTATAAGGACAAACAGGGTAATCTGATTTCCGGTCTATATTGGAGCAGACCACTTTCATGTATCGTTAAAAGAAGAATTGCCGCCACAAAACATAAATAAAGTTAACAGAGATTTGACACCAATATTTATATGGCCACGGGGCTAAATAAAGATAAGCAGAATTCGAAGTACTCTAAGCCAAGGGTGGAAATGAAATGCACTCTGCCATCGAAAACACATTCTTTTACTCATCGTAACCTTGTTAAACGCCATACTCAACTCCTCGTAAATGTTGGTATATGTTAACCCGCAAAATGTTATCAACGCCATTGCCCGAGTAACTCAGACATCTTTGAATTTTATGGGCGAAATATTACGCATGTACTTTGTTGTGCGGTTCACGCGAGACTGTCTGTGCTATGGCCGCAGAACTTAGCATGTTTACAGCAAATTCTTCTCTGTTTCTGGTGCATATCACAAGATGGCGCCAATGGTAGGCGTTAATATTTATGAGCATGAATCAACCAACAAAGGATTCATCCCATCATCCTCGTCAATAAGTAACACACGCTGCAGGTTCATCAATGTCAAGTGAGTCAATCATGGACTTATAGCGTTTGGGATTGATAGTGAATAACGTGTGATTCGAACTGACGCTATGACAGTCCGAATCACCAAAAATTGAACCTGAGCGTAACACATCAGGCTACTGGCCGTGTTTTGAATTCGATTTTTAAACTCAAGTATATTCCACTGATGTGAATTGTTTTGTTATCGCTATAGTATACGGCTCTGATGTATTTTCTTATTCGATTTTCGTTCGGTGTTCTTCACTATTTGCTTGTGTATTGTGTGTGTATCTGTTAGAGACGCCACAGACACATGTCATTGCCTTCGTGCAGCATCAGTTACACTGGCACAATATGAATCAATTAATGACTCATGCATTAACACCAACCAGAGGAATCATGCCACCATCTTCGTACGGAACCACGAATATCAACGATCATGAGTCGTCAAGACTAGAACTCATGAGAGTATCGGCGGGCACGATCAATCAGAAGTCTATTGCAATAAAACGATTGTGGTGAAACCGGAGGATTTATGGCTGCAATAGGCGATTGTAAGCTTAGAACAATAAGGTTAGGATAAGGAGATTTGTTTATATAGGCTGTAAGGAAAAAATAAAATTTTCTCAGGAGTCAAAGGAAATTTCCTCGTGGCTCGAGAAAAGGTTGGTTAGGTAGTAGTCGGTCCCAAGGTGAGATACCACCCCGTCACGCTGTACATTCCGCGATATCGCCGAGACAAATCTTCGGCGGTGTTTCGGATGTGTGGCTGATGGCCCGGACTGACACGGAGATAAGTCACGATGGTACCTTCTGAGGTAAAGAATTCCGGAGGTAAACTAGTTTCCCATTCGGATCTCCGGGGGGACTACATCAGGGGGAACATATGCAGATATTATGATAAAAACCGAAGTTTAAGAAATTCGTCATCGCATAATCGGCCTCGTTCTCGAGGCTCTGCCCACGCTCGACTGGTGACGGCATTTTGTAACATCAGGGGCATCGGTTTCACCAATACGAATGTAAACGCCGTCCACCAATATTTGCAAACAGCGAAACCTGATATCCTTGCCCTAACTGAAACCCAGGTCAATTCGTCAACTGATTTGACATATCTTCGTTGCTCAGGATACGACTTACATGCGAGATTCCGTTTTAAGGGCGGAGTCTGCGTTTTTGCGCGGTCCAATCTGGCTTGCCGAAGGATAGAAACGTTAGAGATCAATAACTTGAACATCGTGTGGTTGAAGGTCGTGCTGAGGAATTCCGTTAAATTTTGTTGTTGTCTGTACCGCTCCCCGAATGCCGATCGACCGGCGCCATTTTTCGAACATCTTTCACATACCGCCGACTGGATACAGATCAACCACCCAGCTCCTGAAATTGTTGTCCTTGACGATGTTAATGTGCACAATTCCGGCTGGTTGTTACATTCTAACAGAACCGACGAGCCTGGGAGGCTGGCGGAGGTGTTTGCTGTTAGCCACAACTTGACTCAACTCGTGAAGGAACCAACGCGAATGCCCGAGGCAATTATGCGAACACCCTGAATCTGTTTTTGACATCCGAACCGAGTATTTATACCGCAGAGGTTTCCGCGCCACTGGAACACTCAGATCACTGCTTGGTATCTGTCGCGCAAGCACTTGCATATCAAGTGAATAACCGGCCTAGGCAGCTTCGCCATGTATGGAAGTATGGGGCTGCTAACTGGGACGATTTGCGAGATTTCTTCGCATCCTTTCCATGGTCCGAGGTATGCTTCGGAGACTCCGATGTTAACGCTTGCGCGGAGTCGGTATCATAGATTATTCTCCTGGGGATGGAGATGTATATTCGACATTCCATCAAACGAAGTTTGTCTGATAAGCCTTGGTTTGATAAAAAATGCGACCGGATTACCGCGGCAAAAAATAGAGCTTTTAATGGCGCTCCAATCCCACCAATGTTAACAGAACGAATTTTGTTAGAATCAGAAACGCGTGCAACCAGGCGATTGATACCGCGAAGAAGGCTCACAACGACAGGGTGATCAATAAGCTCCTTCGGTGCCCAACTGGTTCGCGCCCCTTCTGGTCAATGGCAAAAGCTGTCAGCAGTAACTTCGCATCCTCCTCTTTCCCTCCGTTGGTGACAGACAGCGGGACGTTAGTCACGAATTCAAAGGATAAAGCTAATGTGTTCCCGAATTTATTTTCCGCGAATTCAAACCTCGGTCCCGCCCTGTTGGAGTCACCTGTGATCGCGCCAGTACGGTCTTCCATGCGGGATGTGGGATTTCGTCCGCGCACTATTCAACCCATTCTGCGTGAACTGGATTGTAGGAAGGTAACCGGCCCGGACGGAATACCAGCAATAGTCCTTAAGACCTGTGCTCCAGAACTATCGCCGGTTCTTGGCAGACTCTTCCGCTTATCTTATGCACGGAGGACCTTTCCCACCTGCTGGAAAATCGCTCGAGTTCAGCCAATCCCAAAGACAGGAAAAAAGTGTCTCCCACAAAATTACCGCCCAATAGCATTACTGTCTATTTTATCTAAGGTAATGGAAAAGGTCATCAATACAGAGTTAGTTAAGTATTTGGAGTGCAACAGACTTCTGAATGATCGTCAATACGGATTCCGTGACAGGCGGTCCACGTGAGACCTTTTGACACTTATAACCGATATATGGACATCTGAGTTGAACGGCATGGTGAGTCAAGGGCGGTCGCAGTAGATATCTCCAAGGCTTTTGACCGGACGAGGAGCTTCCTTGAGAATCGATCGATCCGGGTTGTTGTGGATGGCGACTGTTCGGATCTGTATCCTGTTAATTCGGGGGTGCACCAAGGTTCTATTTTGGCTCCAACCTTGTTCTTGCTTCACATAAATGATTTGTTGGAGACAACGGATAACAAGGTGTTCAGTTTTGTGGATGGTAGTAAGCTTGTTTCCTCCTTTTCGAGTGATCGGCCGATTGGTGCGTCTGTGTCGCATCAGCTGAGATGTAGACAGATTGACTCTCTGAATCAGGATCTAGATAGGGTCCTGCGGTGGGAAAGGACCAATCTCGTCGACTTGAATGCAGCGAAGACACAATATACAACATTCACAAAAAAAAAAGTGGATCATCGGTTCCACAGCTGATGATGAATGGGCGGGCCCTCGAGGCTGGGGAAAGCTTGAACTTGCTCGGCGTCACGGTCTGTAGGAATGTATCATGGCATAAACACGTGTCGAGTATCGCTAAGTCAGCCTCAGGAAAACTTAGCTATCTTTTTAGAGCCAAGAAATATTTTACTCCGGCCCAACTTCTTCTCCTATATAAATCCCAAATTAGACCTGCGCTCGAATATTGCTCTCATGTTTGGAGCTCGGCTCCTAAACATACCCTCGACCTACTTGAGAGCATGCAGAGACGAGCGATCCGCCTGATCGGGGACATGGCACTGACGTCGGGACTACAGTCGCTATCACATCGAAGGCGCATAGCCGACCTCTGTCTGTTTTACAGATATTATCACGGGTACTGTTCTTCGGAGATTCGTGGTATTGTTCCACGCAATTCGGGTTATATGCGCTCCGCAAGACAATCCGACGGATCGCACCCGTTTATGGTTCATCTCCCGACTGCGCGAACATCCCTGCATCAGAACTCGTGCCGTTACAGAGCGGGGAAGCTATAGAACTCCCTTTCCACGCGAGTGTTCCCGGAGCGTTACAACCTGCAACTGTTCAAAAAGAACTGCAACAGTTATTTGGTGGCATCTCGGGGCGCCCACTCGGCGCTATAGGTTCGCCTCTCCCGAAAGAAGTCTAATAAAAACAATATATATATAAAGACCAGAATTGGAGTCATTGGCCAGCGTATTGAACGTGCTACATATATTGACAACTTTGTGCGAGCAAGTATGAGGGATTGCCAGACCAACGGTGGAGAGTTAAGGGCTAATTATTTTTGACCAAAGCCGGAAATGGCACAGAAGTCCGCGCAATGAGGGTCCTTTGCAAACACCAATCTGTCGTGTTCAATTCCACATCAGGGATTGAATAGTGTAGCTTCATTCGTGACCAAAACCAGAGATAGAGTCAAGTGGTTTCTCTGTATGTTACTGCGAGCATTGCAAACGTGCATGAAATGTCGCGATGATATTTTTGATATAGAAGAAGGGCGGAATTGAATTCATTGTCGTGCTCAAGTGTGAGCGTCATACTTGGAAGTAGATGTTATGACATCTGACGTAATTGATAGGGCAGAGGTATAATTGTTTTACTTCGACGTGTTAGCATGGGAAAGGTTCACCAGAAGTAGGATTCTTTAGAGAGTTGGCTAGATCAAAGACCCAAGAGTTGGTTATTACAAGCTTTGGCTTTCTTAAATTGGCGGTTAGGATCGAATTCTCATCCTGCATTCTAGAGTGATCACTGATTCGTTTCTTCATATCTGCTGTTTTCTGTTATGTGCTCGATTTACGGCCGAAGTTGTAATTGTGAACATCAAAAAGGTACATGGGTTGTGTTGACTTTATTATTATCGAGGTGATTGGGGGTATTGAAATCATTGCAAGCATCCATTGGACGAGTTAAGCTCTATATGCGCTTCATTTTTGATTAAGATGGGTGGTGGAGTTGTGTATTTAAACTGTCGTAATCGCTCATCGGTTGTGTTGCGTTTCAAATCCAGGAAATTTACTTTTTCTACCAAACCAAGAGATGAAGTCATTATCACAGATTTGGATGTGAGCATTGTAAATATTAGTGAGGTATGTGGTTTTTGTTTGTTTGCAATTTAATCGACGTGTTTTCCAATCAAAAAATGAAGATTAACTTATCAGGTAGCACATTTTGGGCAAACGGGTTATTAAGGCATTCTTTTTCCTAAACTTATCAATTTTCCTATACACTGAACTGTCGAATATTAGATTGTATTCCCGACTTTTATTTCGTACGTGTGATACGTAACCATCGGATAATGTCCCCAGCTTAAGTGTCCGTTCCCAATACTAATGCCACTTAAGCACGGCTGATTCAGGGTTGACTGCATCTGACTTCAATGGGTAGACCGTGACGAGGCAAATAGCTACCGCCATTTCTGGCAATACGAATCGGGTAATAAATCCTGCAAGAAGATTCGCGTAAACGCTGTTTATTCGATACAAAAATATTCTTGGAAGAGACAACTTATTAACTAGTCTTAGTGTTAGTTTCGTTGATGGGCAGCGCTTGCAGCTCATCGGCGTGTTGAAATATTCACATTGTATCACCCGTGACGAAGGGCTCCATTACTTCTAGGAGGCTCTGGGATGTCCCGTACGATGGATTTGTTAACTTAAAAGCTTTACGTGGCATGGATATGCTGGATATGGCTGGTTTATGTTGCACTTGCTTTGGCGGATTAGTAAACTGACCTGAAAATGTTCTTCTCCTTCAATTTGTTACTTTTGCGTTTGATTTACCTTTCAGAAAAGATGCGGAACGAGAACAGGTCTACCAATTGTTTAGGAAATCGAAGCCTCTCCTTAGACCATCGTTGTCTAGCAGAAGCTTCAGATCCTCGCACAGTAACTTTTCGTCATCCTCTGACGGTGCTGATGATGAAGATGTCCTCATTCCACCACTTGATTGACTGCAGCAGTTCATCATCAGTTTAACTTGTTCCTCATCATTAGCAGTATTCAGATCGTAGCCATACTTCGATTGCTGCATCTTCGTCACCACGGATTTGCCGTTTTTCGAAATCATCTTAAGGAGATTCAGTTCTATGTTGTTGGGTGTTCTGTGGCACGGCGCCGGTTCCGCGAGCACCATTGGCTCGTTATAGAATCGCTGGTACTTGCCATTCACCTTGTCGATTGGTTTGTGTTCGTGATGTGTGCCCGACATAACGCCGACCTTATTGCGATTCGAAATATTCGAGGCCAGTTCCGTATGGAGTTTCTGGAATGTTTCAGCGGGTATCTGCAGAGTGTCACCCGCAGCTGAGAGTTTAATATCTTTCACCTCCGTGGACTTGGAATACATTTCACGGTTTCTTCCTTTATATTGGGGCGATTTATTGGCTTCCTCGTCAAGGAACAACTTAAGATTAATCTGCGATTTGGTTTTGTAGCTAAATGGCATTGAGTACACATCTCGGAAAGTGCCCAGCGTCTCATCGTGTATCACTTTAAGACCAACCTTCTGGTCGGCGTACGTTGAGAGGTTCCTCCCGTCGTACTCGTAGAACCTTCTAATTGCTAAATTATGCGGGTGGGTTGGTTGTCGTGAAAATTTACTACTACTATCCTCAGTCTGGTTGGGCGTGACTATCGACGACATCGACAGCGACGAAGCCGACGTCACAATGGAAAAATTATCAAAGTACTTCAGCGAGATCTCTGGGTTCATCAGAGTTTCATTAATAATTTCGTTGTGCTCGTGAGCATTGAGCTCCTCCCAGATGTGTTCATACGTCGACTTTGTCTCATCGATGTCTAAGGCGATCTTTGCAGCAATTGGATTTAATTTATTGAAGTAGTCGCTGATCTTCTCGATGGAAAATTCAGTAGGCATGTTGGGCAGTCGGGTTTCTCGAAGTTTCCGAAAATATACGGAAGAAATCGTATCCTGTAACACTGTTGCTCAGTCCTGTCGACAATACATCCAATCATTTATTCGTTATCGAAAATTGTAAATAGTTTTCTGTTTTTGCAGAATCCTTACTTAATATTTCTGCAATTCTTTTGTCCCTTATGTTCAGTCGAGGGAATGGGATGAAATAAATAGAGGCGACTGGGAACTAAATATGGAACGCTGTATATAAGTTCGTTTCTTAAGCAACTCGAAAATAAACAAAAACATTTAGGAGAGCAGCAAGTGAATGCACCCGGGCTGATGTAAAACAACAAAACAATTTTAACCCGGACACCCCCGCCCGAGAGAAAATTTCCTCCGTTAACTCAGATGAACAACAGCTGCTCCGCCGGGTACCTTTGTGAAAAGTTGATGCGTTTGATCTATTACAAACCATCAATGCAGTCGTATAACACGTTTCCAGTACACTGAACAAATATTGCACTCTAATTAAATTCGCTTGTATAACACTTTAGCGAACGTAAAACTTTTATTATAAATTTTCGTAGACCGAATATTGTTATTATTTTGATGTTTTTCTTATCAAATATATCTACATTAAGAAATTACTGTCATAAAATATTAAGCAATGTATTTAGCTGCTGTAGTAGAAAGAACCGGGGAACCTTGAGATCACATCTGAGAATTGCAGTTTTATGTAATAAATACATGATTTGTTTCTAGATTTCGGGCTAAAATGTGCATTGGGACGATGTGTAGTAAAGTCGGGTGATGTTTGTTTGTTTCTTCGCCTGGAATACCCTAGTACTGATTTTGGCAAAATGAGAATTAGTAAAGTCAATTGAAGTTGGTTTGTTTTTATTTTTCTTTTTCTGTACAGAATGCAGTCCTATTGATTTTGTTAAGAGTGCGTTGCTCCTAATTTTGGAATAAAGTAGACCTAGTACCCTAAAGTCGGTTAAAGCTTGTCTATTTGTACGCTGCATTTATCATCTATTTTCGACTTCCCACTTTGCTAAGCTAATATGTTTACAATTTTAGTGATGTCAGCTTAAAGGCACTTGAGAAATTGCAAAATTATACGAGGTGTTCGCCTTACGTTTTACTTACTGGTGACGAGTTCATGTTGGACAGGTCCAAGAGGGAAAACAACACCTAGTATATGAAAATTTGCTGTTCGCGTAACAATTTTTGGACTGAAGGGCAATCGGAATCTTTCAGCGATCCTATTGTATTTGTTGAGCTGTAGGAACCGACTTTATAAAAAAAATGCACAAAACTAATATGACTTCTTTACAAATTGGGTGTGAGGCAAAAGGTCAAAGTGTTGGTGGTACCATTGAAGTTTGGTAACGAATACAGCTTAAAAAGTTAAGGCTTTTTTTTCACTGAATGACTCTGTAAGGAGCTCTAACTGCTCAGCAACTACCTTATACCCTGTTCACATATAATGTAGATTGTTATACCACTGTATTTAAAATTCGATAGGTAGTGAGTGGTGGTTTCATCATCATCGGCACTACAACCGGGATCTGGTCTTGGCCTTATTTAGCAAGTCTCTCCATTGGTCGCGATTTCGAGCCGATGTCACCCAGTTTGGCACTCCCAAGCTCTGCGCGTCTTGCTCTACGCCATCCCCCCATCGCAGACAAGGTCTGCCGCGCTGCCTCCTTCCACACATCCCGCCACAAAGGACTTTCTGGGCAGGCTCCTCTTTGCTCATTCAAGCTAGGTGTCCCGCCCACCGAAGTCTACCCAGCTTGATTTTCTTACAACATTAGCTTCAAGGTAGATCATGATTGTAGCGTCTCCGGAATCGACCATCCTCACACATGGGATCAACAATTCTCCTTAAGATCTTCCTCTCGAACGCGGCTAAGAGTTAAGAGTGCCTTTTATTGAGCACCCAGGTCTCGGATCCATACATGAGTACCGGCAAGCCCATGGTCTTGTACAGTAATAGCTTGGATGTTCTGGATAAATTGCGGGATTTAAAGAGCCTTGATAGACCATAGTAGGCTTTGTTGGATTTAATCAGCCGTTCGCGTATTTCTTCTTCCATATTGTTATCGGCTGATACTATTGACCCAAGGTAGTTAAAGGATTGCACTACTTCAAATTCGTGCTCCGCTACCCTGATAGTTTCACCAATGTTATGTTTTCTCTTCGCAGAAGTTGCCACCATGTACTTAGTTTTTCCCTCATTTTGTGATCTGGGTGAAGGATTCCTGTACCGTCGATTCGGTTCTACCGATGATGTCGATGTCATCTGCGTAGGCAAGTATCTGGCTGGACTTGGTGACAATAGTCCCTCTTGTTGTAACGCCAGAGTCACGGATTGCTTTCTCCAATGCCAGGTTGAAGAAGAGGCAGGCCAGACCGTCCCCTTGTCGGAGTCCATTATAGATGTTTATTGGTTTGGACAGCAATCCCGCTATTTTTACTTGACTAGTTGCGTTGGTCATAGTCAACCTACAAAGTCGTATCAAATTGTTTGGAATGCCAAACTCTCTCATGGCATTATATAGTTCTATCCTGGCCATGCTATCGTAGGCCGCCTTAAAGTCTATAAATAGATGATGTAATGGAATCTTAAATTCCAGAGATTTTTCCATCGCTTGCCCACGGGTGAATATCTGACCAATCGCTGATTTGCCTGGGGTGAAGCCACACTGGTATTGACCAATGATGACTTTAGCGCATGGGGCTATCCGATCTTGTAGGATAGTGGAGAGTATCTTATAGGTGGTACTCAGCAATATTATACCCCTATAGTTGCTGCCCACTGCGATATCTCTCTTCTTATATATGGGGCAAATTATACCACGACGCCAATCTTCCGGCATCTCCTCTTGCTCCCATACGTGACTAATATCTTATGAATTGCGTGATGTAACGCTGTCCCTCCTTGTTTGATCAGTCGTTGGGTATGTATGCTGTTAATTCCGGGGTGCCCCAAGGTTCTATTTTTGCTCCAACCTTGTTTTTGAGTCACATAAATAATTTGTTGGAGTCAACGGATAACAAAGTGTTCAGTTTTGAGGGTGATAGTACGCTTGTTTCCTCCTTTTCGAGTATTTAGCCGATTGGTGCGTCTGTGTCGCATCAGCTGAGACGTAAACAGATTGACTCTCTGAATCAGGATTAAGATAGGGTCCTGCAGTGTGGAAGGTCCACTCTCGTCGACTTCAATGCATCATCGACTTCAATACTATCATCCGCAAAACTGAACACTTTGTTATCCATTGTCTCCAACAAATCATGTATGTGAAGCAAAAACAAGGTTGAAGCCAAAATAGGACCTTGGGGCACCCCCGAATTAACAGGATACAGATCCGAACACTCGCCGTCCACAACAACCCGGATCGATCGATTCTCGAGGAAGCTCCTCGTCCAGTCGCAAAGCTGTTGGGAAAGTCCATATGAATGAAGTTTGCTCAGCAATGCCCCGTGCCAGACGCGGTCAAAAGCCTTGGAGATATCCAATGCGACCGCTCTTGACTCACCATGCCGCTCAATCGCAGATGTCCATATATCGGTTATAAGTGTCAAAATTTCTCCCGCGGACCGCCTGCCACGGAATCCGTATTGACGGTCATTCAGAAGTCCGTTGCACTCCAAATACTTAACTAACGTATACTACGATCTCATGAATTGCGCGATGTAACGCTGTCCCTCCTTGTTTGATCAGCTCAGCTGGTATGCCATCAGCTCCAGGCGCTGTATTTGATTTGAGCTGTCTTATAGCATTTACTATTTCCTCAATGCTTGGTGGCGGCAGCATTTGGTCTTGATTTTGCATTGGTAGAGCCTCCAATTCTTCTGTGAGCTGACCATTTAGCAATTCATTGAAGTGCACTTCCCATCTCTCCAGAATGCCTTCAGGATCGGTGATAGGATTACCCTCTTTATCCTTGCAGTAAATGCAGCGTGGTGGGTGCTGCCTCATAGTGCGGATTATTTGGTGGAACTTCCGCACCTGGCGCGGACCTCGCTCTCTACTTTTCTCTATTTCACAGACAAGGTTTTTTTCCCAGGCACTTTTCTTTTGTCTGTGGTCTTTTTTCAGATCTTCTGAGCTCTTTGTATTTCTCTTCGCATACCCGCGTGCTATGAGACTGCTGCATTGTCCGGTATGTAGCATTCTTAGTCAGTCGCTAGTTTGGACTGATCATCAAATCAGTCGCTCCGATCACGACGACTACTGCCTAAGATGAAGTTGGCATTACTAATGACAGTATTCTTAAGGCGTGTCCATTTCTCTTCTACGCCCGGCATTCAGGAGCCCCAGGACTTACCCTCCGTCCGATTGCATAAAGCAGCCGCGTTGATTCGAACCTGATCTGCGGATGCAATACGTCTCCGTAACGCAATCCGCGCTCGGAAAACTGTAACAACAAGTCCTAGTCGACGTTGACACCTTGGTACGATCGTACTGTCATCTAGCTCGAGGAGTGGTGGCGATCCATCAACACGTGGTCAATTTGGGTGCGAGTGGCTCCATCAGGTGATAGCCGGGTGGCTTTGTGGATATCTTTACGCGAAATCATGGTACTCGCAACGATCAAGTTTTTTGATGCTGTCAGTTCTATGGCTCGTAGTCCATTTTCATAAGTGTCCTCATGCAAACTGTGGGAACCTGCGTAGTGCCCGAAAACCGGGTCCCGACCTATTTTCGCATTCAAATCACCAGGAACGATTTTCACATCGTATCTTGGGCAGTATTGAGGGCCCGTTCGACGTTCTCGTAGAATTCTTCCTTTTCGTCGTTAGGGGACTCCTCTGTAGGTCGGTGAACGTTTATGAGGCTTATGTTCTTAAACTTGCCTCGAACGCGACGAGTGCACATCCTTTCGTTTATTTCTGTAAAGCCGATAATGGCAGGCTTTAGTTTTTGGCTGACTAGAAACCCTACCCCGAGCAGATGGTGATTTGCATGACAGCTGTAATAAATGCCATACTCTTTTCTTTGAATAACACCACTCCCCGCCCGTCTTATTTCTTGGAGTGCTCTTATGTCAGCCTTATATTCGGACAGGTCATCGGCTAGCTGCTGTGCAGCTCGAGCTCTGTATAGTGAGAGGACGCTCCATGAAAAAATTCTCAAATCGTTTAGCCATTTTCGTTTCCGTGGTCGTCGTCGTGTATTCGGTCGATATCCGAGGCTTGTTAAATCTTCCAAATAGTTTGTTTTTCCGGGCAAGGTTATTAGCCTTGCGCCAACCTTTCTCGGGGTATCGCTGCATGCATTGGTTCACTACTTGGCGGGTGCCAAAGTAGCTATCCAAAGGTTTCACGTGGAGACTGCATGTCAACTTGGATTGAACAGGGACAAGGATCGTCCTGGCCTTCACCGGGTTGAAAGCAATCAGTGACATTGCTCTGTATGTTCGCTCCCATCCCCCCGAATGGTGGTCTGGAAAGATAAAATTGCGCGACATATCACAGCTAACACCCATGGTAACTTGTACTCGCCCTCGAGCTAATTAATGAAAGCCCGTTCCCACTGTTCATTAATATTAGACGTAAAGAAGATTCCTCCAAAACAATAAAGAGTTATTCAAGTTAGTCGGAGGAATTTAATACTTCCTCGGATAATTTGAATATCATCTGCTTCCACACCAAGCGTAAGGACACAATGCATCTTCAAAGACCACCCAGCTACACGCAAAAGCCTCCACCTCTTAATACTAACCTCTTTGGAGCCAACTTCCACCGTTAATCGGGTTACACGCAGAACCATCCGTATAACCCCTTAATGCACATTTAAACGGTAAACGGTAAACATTGTCCGTATACACGAAGGTGTGCATTAAGCGGTTAAAGGATGAAGTGCTCTGCAAGCCCTACTACATTTTGCACCCCATATACCTTGAGAGCATATCCCCAAATCAACATTGAAACCAATGTCAAACAAATTAAACTAAACGTTCCAACATTGAATTCAATTTATAAAATCCAACACGTGATAAACGAACCAAATGTTCATTTGGTTCGCATACACGTCAAATTCCCCAAATAAAATTAAATGTTCGTACCAGATGTCCCACCCGCAAACAAGTATTGTTGAGAATCATAAAACGCGCACCCGCAATTTTATGATTCTCTAAAAATTTGTTTTGCACAAATTCGGTCCCACAAACTCAACATTCATTATCACCTTTCTAAAACCAATTTTAAAACAAACAAATGGCGCCATAAAACGAACCATATGTTCATGTTATCGCGCACCAACATCTAGGATCATAAATGCGCATCCGCAATATCCTTTGGTCCGAAGCCGGAAAAGGTAAAAAAAGGTAAGTGAATGGCGGGTGTCCAAGGAATAGTGACAACAAAGGAGATAGAAGGAGGGATGGAGTGTGAGCGTTGGACCAGGACGGTCAGTTAAAATCGTTAATTATGTAACAAATTTCTCTATATCTGTTACTTTTCTGTATGCGGTTTAAATAAAATACGAAAGCCATTTACATAAAATAGTATATAGTACGAGAGTGCATCAAATACAAACGATCATTTTACTTGTTTGCTTAGCAACAAGTTGCGAGCTAAATAATCTTTTGCGTGGCTGTTGTTTGGTTTATGAAGAGTGGCGGAAACGGCTTGGCTAGCGATCGTGCTCGACTTTATTGTCAGTATAGTCATATGTGAGCAAGAGGTCTGTTGCGCAACGGATTACTATAAAATTTTTAACAAATGAAGGAGTTAAATCCTCGGAAATTTTTTCTCGATTGAAGGCACAGTCTGGTGATGATACACTGTCTCAGAATCTTGTGTATACGTCGGCTAGAGAAATTAAAATGCTGTCGAGAACGTATCGAATAAGAAAGTTATGATCGACGCCCAAGGACAAGTCGTACAGATGACAACATCAGTTCGAGAGCTTATTGAAAGTGATCTCCGCTTAACTGTTGGAGAAAATTCATCAGAAGCGGTTATCAGCTATGGAAAAAGCCGCTTATCGAAACAAAAGACGCGGTATCCCTATTCGAGATGTCATCCTTCTTTATGACAACGCCAGGCCTCACACCGCGTCCTTGACAAGGGACACATTGGAAGAAATGGGCTGGAAATCCCTCAAACAACCCCCTTATAGTCCAGACTTGTCTTTCTGTTTGCAACTGGCCAAAAACTATTTTATCCTAGGTGGAGATATGAACGCCAAGCATACAAATTGGGGAAATTATATATCTTATGCCAGAGGAAATCAGTTGGCTGGTTGGTTAGATATGTATCATGTAGAATATAGAACTGACCAACTAGCTACGGAATATCCATCGTTCCCTAGAGGTAGATCGTTCCTAGATATCTTGCTTATTGACTTACGACTGAGACTACTTAACACCAACATACGAAACAGAAACTGTTTACGGATAATTGAATACGACAGTGACCACAGTGTATTCATGGCAGTAATAGAGCTTCCGAAAGATCTGGCAGATCTGGAGGAATTCGTGATCCCACAACCCTACAACTACGGGGCAATGCGATTGCCACGATTCACGAGACCATTAACAAGAGAACTTCGTTCGAATGACTTTAATCTGCTAATAAACTGAAACCTGACAAATTACGAAATCGACGAATACATTCAACAAATGGACGAAACCGTAAAACAAACAATGGACAAAACAATTCCCAAAACAACAGTTACAGATCACATAAACATGTACAGAAGAAAGAGTAGACTGCTATCAAATATAAATCAATTACACAGGCAGTTTAGAGACCCAAGACCAGGAGATAATATCACTGAAATCCCGATTAAAAAACCTCCAACAATTACTTAAAGCTAACAATAGATTAGAAACAAATTTGTATTGGAACAACAGAATTCGACCTATAAAAACTAATAACCCGAATATGTTCCCACAAATAAATAAGATATTCAGGAGAAATAATCGAAACGAGATTCAGTGTCTTCACATTCCACGTACCGATGTACATAAGCAGCTGCTAATCAATATTGGCATAGATACACAGAACGCTATCCTCAATAATTATCTCTTGGTGATCGAAGATCCTTTGGAAAAGGTGAACTCTGTGGGAGCTTTTCTTTTTTTTTTTACGGACTATGCATCATTTCACAGAGAATACCATTTGTTACGGACCATGCCTGTTTTGAACTCAGCATGTATTCTATTACTCCTGCCGGAAGAACTGTCCGTCTCATATGTCTCTCCAAAGTCGTTGGTGCGGTCTCGAATCTCACGCACTCTGTGAGTACGTGTTCCGCATTTTCTATTTTGCCTTCGCAATACAAGCAGTATGAGTGATTCACATGTTTATACTTGTGCAAGTATTCCCGAAAGCATCCATGTCCTGATGTTAGTTGAGTCAAGTAGTAATTCAGCTCGCCAAGTTTTCTTTTCACCCATGTTTCTATGTCCGGCATCATGGTGTGGGTCCATCTTCCTTTGGTGGAAGAATTCCACCTCCGTTGCCATTCTCTTAGGCTTGAGGGCTCTAATTGTGGCCGTATTCTCCGACGATTCTCTTGAGAGACCTTATGCAATGCAGCGTTTTCTTTAGTTGCAATGTCAGGTGGCGTCCTCCCGGCCACAATATTTATAGCATCTTCGGATACCGTTCAGAATGCACAGCATACTCTTAGTGATGCCAGCCTATGTGCTGAGTTCACTCCCCTCATGCATACATTATAATGGAGGTGTTGACACTGGTTATGAGTTTCTTTATGTGGGGCCGGGGCCCCCCAACATTGGGAAGCAGTCTCACCAAAACCTTGCATA
Organism: Microdon myrmicae; assembly: GCA_963931805.1. Classification (NCBI taxonomy): domain Eukaryota; kingdom Metazoa; phylum Arthropoda; class Insecta; order Diptera; family Syrphidae; genus Microdon; species Microdon myrmicae. Next base: position 4,117,397 of record OZ007500.1, on the reverse strand, counting down.
CTCTTGCCGTTTTTTCACTCGTTTTCCTCAGGTGTTGCTTGAAGGTCAACTTGTTGTCGAGTATCATCATCATCATCATCTTCGGCACTACAACCGGGATCCGGTCTTGGCCTTATTTAGCAAGTCTCGAGGCTTGTGAGGTTATTAGCCTTGCGCCGAATGTCGAGTACTCGTATAACTCCAAGATATTTAAAATAGGGACTGGATCTGATTATTTGTCCTTCTATTTCCAATTCAAGGTGTTCAACTTCCTTGCGGCTGCTTATTAAAACTTCCCCTGTGTTATGTCTCGGCTAGTTTCAGTCCGACCATATCTAGCCAGCATTTAATGCTCTGGATTGCTTGGGAGCAAATATTCTCTAGGTTATCTATGTTTAGCTACGGCCACTATTGCCAAATCATCTGCGTACCCAATGATTTTAACCCCTTCTGGTACATTGAGCCTGAGCACATCTTCATACATGATATTGCATAACAGCGGACCTAATACAGTCCCTTGGGGTACACCCACCGTTATTTTATATTCCTGTGGTCCCTCATCTGTATCATAGAGCAGTCTTCTATCCGATAGATAGTTTGCTAGTATACGCACCAAGTAGGTTGAGACTTGTAGATCGCCCAACGCTTCTAGAATCCGATTCCAATTCACCGAGTTAAACGCATTTTTAACATCTAGCGTCACCACCAAGCAATGTCTTTTTGTACCACCTAGCCATTGTGCTCCAGCTATCGCATTGCGAGCGATGTTGCACACCACAGATAGTGCCTTACCGGTTGATCTACCTTTCCGGAACCCGTACTGCCATTCGGAGAGCCCCGATGTTCCCTCAGTGAATACTTCCAGGCGAGTGGCAATTACTCGTTCAAGCAGTTTTCCTGTTGTGTCCAACATGCACAACGGGCGATAAGACGACGGCGCTTCTTGATTCTTGACTCCTGTTTATGAGATCCTGCGGCGCCATTTGTGCGGTACCATTATCATGTTTACGAGCATGATAAAACACTAGCCGCCGTACTTCCTTGCACCACACGATTTATGACTCGGCCATAAACCCGAGTATATTTGCATGCCGTCATCATCCACATTTGCCCGCAACCGGCAAATCACAATAACCATCAGCAAACATCTTTAACACCAGAAGGTGTTAATTGAATCGCCGCCACCGCAAAAGGGACCACCATCAATGCAATGTTTTTAATTTTTTTTGTGCAAGAATGTGCGTCCTTTTTTCCTTGTTTTCTGTGTACACCAGTAATTGGTGTGTATTATAGGAACTCTCCTTCCTATTGTCTTTGTTTCGTACTCATGTCTATTGTAAACAGGAATTTTGAAATCCTGTAGTCAAAATTAGAGATACGATTCGATGTATGTATTAGTAATGCTCTGCGGCGAGCATGATTTTTGTATCGATTAGATGTAAGAGTAGTAGTATAAGCAAATTGTATATATAGCTTAAGGATTGGAAAAATAAAATTAGAATGCATCCGACAGTAACCCCGGCGTGTTCTCATTTCTCATATTTCAGCTAATTTTTATCCTATGAGATATTTAGTGGCGTTGCGCCCAAATATTCAGGATTCTTTTAGATATTTAGTGGCGTTGCGCCCGAATATCGCCATACAACTTATCACACTAAGGGTGTTGCACTCTAGTGTACAATAGGTTTGAGCAACAGTTCGGTACAGCGAACGAAATACATCAGGTCAAAAGAGGCCTGATTCAACATTTGGTGACCCCGACGTGATCTCATTTCTCATATTTCAGCTAATTTTTATCCTATGAGATATTTAGTGGCGTTGCGCCCAAATATTCAGGATTCTTTTAGATATTTAGTGGCGTTGCGCCCGAATATCGCCATACAACTTATCACACTAAGGGTGTTGCACTCTAGTGTACAATAGGTTTGAGCAACAGTTCGGTACAGCGAACGAAATACATCAGGTCAAAAGAGGCCTGATTCAACATTTGGTGACCCCGACGTGATAGTTTCACATTGGTTGCTGCCCCCTCACCGGAGGTAAGGAGCAATATCAGTGAAGACTAGTCACAGAACGCATATCCTTGGGCGATCAACATTCGCCAAGGCAAACTACCATCAAGGTAGAGGACATCCGTGGACGTGATAGTTTCACATTGGTTGCTGCCCCCTCACCGGAGGAAAGGAGCAATATCAGTGAAGACTATTCACGAAGCACGCATCCTAGGCTATCGACAGCCTAGTTAACTACCGCCAGTAGACGACATCCGTGGGAGTGTTTGCGAAGCACACCCAGTGAACAACAGCACGTCCGTAAGCGATCCACATTCGCCACAACAAACTACCAACGAGGTAGAAGACATCTGTGGACGTGTTTGCGAACATACCCACTTAACAGTACCACGTCTTTTCAGCAGAAAAGAAGGTAATGGAACGGAGCATGGACGCCCGTGAAATAACCAAGGTCCTAGCCAGGCAAAAGGCCTTACAACGCGAGCTGACCAAGCTTCAGGCAGCCAGTGGCAAGAAATGGACCGACGCGTTAATGAATAAAGCCAGGACGGCATGGACACAATTCAACGATAATCATTTAGAGATTATCGAGAGTATTAAGGAGGATCACGACTATATCCGCCTTAATACATTCGAACAGGTACAATCGATGTACCAACAATTGATGGCGACGGCGCCAATAAAACGGCAGTCCGAAGGTGCAAATGACTCGGTATGCAGCCCACAAACAGACGGCCAGGATATGGAAGACGACAGCACTGCCCAGGAGGCCATTAGAAGTATACGACGATACAAGCTGAAGAAGGAGACGCTCATTCGGACGCTTGACAGAGCGCGAACAATGAGAGGAACAGCACAAATGAGCTTCCATCAGGAACTCCAATTCTCGACCATCACAAGGCTCTGGGCAGATCTAGAAGAGTTACATCTACGGATTGGAGAGCTGGTCGACGATCCTGAGACGATAGGGTACGACAGCCTCACCCATCAAGAACTAGAAGAACAAGTCGAGTTCTCATTGGCCAGTCTACGCAGCTCTCAACATGAGACGAGCCAACAACAACAGAGACAGATCCCCTCGGTACCAAGCGGCCAATTGCCGAAGATCACCATCCCAAAATTTGATGGGGATTATTCAACGTGGAGACAGTTTGCCGATCTGTTCGGAGAAATGGTGCACAAGCAGCCATTAAGTAATTGCCAAAAGATGTGGTATTTGAAAACCAATCTGACCGGAGAAGCCGAAAGTCCGAAGTCCGACATTTTACCACATCAAACGACCAGTATGATGCGGCATGGCAGATGCTGCAGAATCGTTTCGAGAACCACCGACTACTGGTTGGTTCACTCATCAATAAACTTTTGTCCCAGCCATCACAGTCGACGACTGGGTCGAATTGCGCGCACATAAAGGCCCTGCATGACACTACGCAGGAATGTCTTCTAGGTTTGAAGAACCTCAACGTCGACACCAGCAGTTGGGATGCTCTTTTAGGGAACATATTGTTGCAAAAATTGGACCGCAACACCCATTCCCTGTTCGAGCAAGGCCTGGCAAAACCAAAAGAGATCCCATCCATCAAGGAGCTGTTGGCATTTCTGGAAGTGCGTTTCCAATCTCTGGAAGCAATCGGGTCCAAGGATCATAAGAAGGATGAACACAAATCCCGAACAACGTTGACGTCTTCAGTATCCCAGGCCACATTCAAGAAGGAACAACAGTGTGCTGCCTGTGAAAAGGCACATGCCCTTTATCAATGTCAGCAATTCCAACAACTGACAACGGAAAAGAAGATGGACATCGTGCGCAAGGCAAGGCTATGTCGTAATTGTCTCCAGCAGGGACATTTTGCAGACAGATGTGTAAAAACTAGATGCAAGGAGTGCAATCAAAAGCACAACACGTTGCTGCATCCTACAAACAATACACATCGAGCTCCGACCTCGGAGTCAAGTTCCCAACCTCAGCTCAAGGACCAAACACAATCGGTGTCTTTGGGAGCATCGACAGTGAGCTCGTCCGTCAAGAAATTAACACTCCTCGGTACAGCTCGGGTAAAGCTGTCAAGCAGCAATGGCCGAACAATCGAATGCCGCGCCATTTTGGACTCAGGGTCACAAGTCAATCTTATCAGTGAACGAGTCATCAAGAGACTAGCATTAGTCACAAAATCAACGAATTTGACGATACACGGCATCGGGGACGTACCCCAAAGATCCCAGCGACGCGTGAATATGGAGCTCACTGCCACCACAACGAAGTTCGCCACGCGACTCGAAGCGTATGTGATCGGCACGATCAGTTCGCCACAGCCAAGTCAGGAAATCGACATTTCCGCTTGGAAGCTCCCATTGAATGTCCAGCTAGCAGACCCAGAGTTCCAACACCCAGGCAGGATCGATGTCCTGCTGGGAGCCGAACACTTCTTCTCATTATTATCCATTGGTCAAATTAAACTAGGACCAACACTTCCGGTGCTCCAGAATACCCGCCTCGGTTGGATTGTCGCCGGACCAACCCATCAACATCCAGTGGCAACAGCAACTTGTGGGGTGTGTACTACCGATGACGAAGAAGGCATCAAAAGGGCCATCCAACAATTTTGGGAATTGGATAATCCGGCGGACGGTCAGGAACGACGACTCTCACTTAAAGAACAACAATGTGAGACATTATTTCGCCAGCATCGCATCAGAGATTCCGTGGGCCGCTTTACTGTTGGGCTACCATTTGCCAGCGACCCACAAACGCTAGGAGATTCCAAGGAACTAGCACGCAATCGGTTCCTGTCCCTAGAACGACGTTTGGAAAGGAACTCTGAGATCTACGACCAATATAGGACCTTTATGAAGGAATACCTCGAGTTGGGACATATGGAACCAGTAGATGCGATGAAGATTCCGTCGCCGCAATATTACATTCCCCATTATCACGTGTTGAAGCCAGACAGCACCACTACACGATTACGAGTGGTATTTGATGCATCGGCAAAGACAACCACTAATACATCGTTGAACGACATTTTGCATCCCGGACCAGCTTTACAGGAGGACTTGTTTGCCGTGCTGCTCCGATTTAGACTCCCACGATACGTGTTCACAGCAGACATCGAGAAGATGTATCGGCAGATCAGCATCAGGCCCGCTGATAAGCAATACCAACTGATTTGGTGGCGAGCTAATCGCGAGCAACCATTAAAATGTTACCAGCTCAATACGGTAACTTATGGCACAACTTCAGCACCATACCTGGCCATCAAGTGCCTACGTCAGTTAGGTGAGGAGGCCTCTCCACAGTTCCCACATGCAGCAGAAATTATCAAAAACAACTTCTACGTGGACGATGTCATGACTGGCTCCAACAGCCTGATCACAACAGGTGTGATGCAAAAGGAATTGACGGCGCTATTGAGCCAAGGAGGCTTTAAATTGCGAAAGTGGTGTGCGAATCATCCAAAACTCCTGGAACATATTCCAACCACAGACCAGGAAGTCGAACTGGACTTTAGCAACAGTGAAGATACCACCATCAAAACATTAGGGTTAATATGGCTCCCAAAAGTAGACGAATTTGGAATCCGAGTTAACCTGCCACCCAGAATACGTTCATCAAAACGCACCGTAGCCTCCGACATTGCTCGAATATTCGACCCACTAGGACTGATTGCGCCAGTAACAGTCATCGCCAAGAGATTCCTCCAAGAGTTGTGGGGATTACAACAAGATTGGGATGCAGCACTCCCAATGGAATTCCAAACCAGGTGGCTTCAATTCCGCGAGAATCTTAAGACGACCGAGAGTCTAAAGGTTCGACGACATGTATGCGGTGGAGCAATTACCAAAGATCCTCAATTACATGTGTTTGCAGACGCTAGCGAGAAGGCGTACGGAGCTGCCGTATACTTAAGATCAACGGGATCGGATGGACTAATTCACGTTCATCTATTATGCTCAAAAACGAGGTTGGCCCCACCTCCACCTAAGCGAGTGACCATTCCTCGCCTGGAACTCTGTGCGGCAGAGTTAGCGGCCACCCTGTGTGGAAAGGTGCAACGGCACCTGCGACAAGACAACATTCCGACCTATCTGTGGACAGACTCAGAGATCGTGTTAGCATGGATCCATTCAACAGCGGCTGAGTTCCAAACATTCGTAGCCAATCGGATAGCTACCATACACCAACATAGTGTACCTGCACAATGGCGGCATGTTAGATCAAAGGACAACCCAGCCGATCCGCTATCAAGGGGGGTGGATCCGGATAAACTAAGTGCATGTGCTATTTGGTTCCACGGCCCATTCTTCCTACATGGGGACGAGAAACATTGGCCACCCGCATATATCAGGAAGAAGGACTGCGACGTGGAACGCAAACGTACGGCCACTGTCGCTTTGTCAATTGAAGCAGAGGATCAGACGATCGACCGCATCAACCATAGGAACTCGTTCCAGCGACTTCAACGTATAGTGGCATACATGTTGCGTTTTGGAACCCCGACCCACCGACGAAGCCGTGTCTTCGGGTCTTTACAACCAACGGAACTTGCCAACGCTCGGGTTAAGATCCTGCGCGCAATACAGAGGAAGGAATTGGAAGGGGAACTGAAACACATCCACCAGCACGGCGAGCCAGCTCGATCGAGTCCCCTCAGTGCCATGAACCCATTCCTCGACTCTGACGGACTGCTGAGAGTAGGCGGGCGACTTGGATCATCTAACCTATCTTATGAGTCCAAGCACCCCATTATTCTACCGCATACGCACGTCATCACAACAATCATCATCCGAGAATTGCACATGGAACATAGGCATATCGGCCCACAAGGCTTACTCGCAGTGACGCGGCAAAATTATTGGCCAACCAAGGGAAAGAACCTCACACGCACCATCGTCCAGCACTGTGTATTTTGCGCAAAAACCCGCCCAAAATTATTGACACAGATCATGGGGAACCTACCCGTCACTCGAGTACAACCCGCTCGTCCATTCTCAAACGCAGGAGTCGATTTTTGTGGACCGTTCCAGACCCACTTTCACATCAGGGGTAAGCGACCCCAAAAGAGCTACATAGCTCTGTTCTGCTGCTTCGCGACAAAGGCGGTCCATCTGGAGTTGGTAACGGACCTTTCAGCAGAAGGGTTCATCGGCGCTCTCAAGCGCTTTTCATCGAGACGTGGAAATTGCTCTCACCTATATTGTGACAACGCTACTAATTTTGTAGGAGCGCGTAATCAACTGAGAGAGGTCGGAGAGTTGTTAGCGTCAGAAGGAGCTATCAACAAAGTGACCTCATCTCTCAGCACCAGGGGAACACAATTTCATCTGATACCGGCCCGAGCCCCGCATTTTGGAGGACTGTGGGAGGCGGCGGTCAAATCAGCAAAACACTTGATGCGATCATCACTGCATGCAGCATCCCTCACATACGAGGAGTTGCAAACCATCATTACGGAAGTCGAAGCCATTTTGAATTCCCGGCCTCTTACCCCAGTATCCGACGACCCAAACGATTTATCGGCACTCACTCCGGGGCATTTTCTCATTGGAGAGCCTCTGACCGCACATGTGGATGCTCACGCTGTTCCGCTAAACGTGAAATTACCCACACGCTGGAAATTGGTCACACAGTTGAAACACCAATTTTGGAGACGATGGCATGTGGAATATTTACACCAACTACAGGATAGAAGTAAGTGGAAGCAGCGAGTCCATAACATTAACACAGGGACAATGGTCATCATCCAGGAAGATAATACCCCACCCTTGCGTTGGAAGCTCGGCCGAGTACTTGGCACACACCCAGGGGAGGACGGCCTGATTCGAGTAGTGGACGTGCGAACATCTTCCGGAGTGGTTCGGAGACCCATTCACCGCCTAGCGCCACTGCCAATCGAGTGCGACAACCCCAGCGACTTCTCTCGCCCAGCATCTACAACGGATGAATCGCCCAAACACGAGGATTCCCCTTACAAACGACGCCGAATGGTCAACGATCAGGATCATCGGCCCACCAGTCATGCTTCAGGGTTGAATTGTTATTCAACGGGGGGAGTATGTTTATGAGATCCTGCGGCGCCATTTGTGCGGTACCATTATCATGTTTACGAGCATGATAAAACACTAGCCGCCGTACTTCCTTGCACCACACGATTTATGACTCGGCCATAAACCCGAGTATATTTGCATGCCGTCATCATCCACATTTGCCCGCAACCGGCAAATCACAATAACCATCAGCAAACATCTTTAACACCAGAAGGTGTTAATTGAATCGCCGCCACCGCAAAAGGGACCACCATCAATGCAATGTTTTTAATTTTTTTTGTGCAAGAATGTGCGTCCTTTTTTCCTTGTTTTCTGTGTACACCAGTAATTGGTGTGTATTATAGGAACTCTCCTTCCTATTGTCTTTGTTTCGTACTCATGTCTATTGTAAACAGGAATTTTGAAATCCTGTAGTCAAAATTAGAGATACGATTCGATGTATGTATTAGTAATGCTCTGCGGCGAGCATGATTTTTGTATCGATTAGATGTAAGAGTAGTAGTATAAGCAAATTGTATATATAGCTTAAGGATTGGAAAAATAAAATTAGAATGCATCCGACAGTAACCCCGGCGTGTTCTCATTTCTCATATTTCAGCTAATTTTTATCCTATGAGATATTTAGTGGCGTTGCGCCCAAATATTCAGGATTCTTTTAGATATTTAGTGGCGTTGCGCCCGAATATCGCCATACAACTTATCACACTAAGGGTGTTGCACTCTAGTGTACAATAGGTTTGAGCAACAGTTCGGTACAGCGAACGAAATACATCAGGTCAAAAGAGGCCTGATTCAACAACTCCTTTTGGTATAAGTATAAGCCGCTGTTTTTTCCATCGTTTAGAAAATTGTCCTGTTTGAGGGTAGGTTGTAAAGTGACCGCTGAAGACTTCCGGCTTTTTTGTTAAGGCAGTCTTCACTACAGCGATTTTTTGACAACCCTTGCAGCCAAGAGCACCTCTTCAGTGGTCACGGGAGGTATCTCTCCTTCAGTAATACTCCACTCCTCTTATACTCTCAGCACCTCATCACACGGCCGGAAGGGGACAGCAACGATACTGGCCATGTCACTTTTACGTTTTCGCATTTGACTACTGTTGTTGTGTAGTGTTTTCATAACCATCCTGTAGGCGCTGCCCCATGGGTTGTTATTTAATTCATCCCTTAGGGAGCAGGACGCGTCATATTTACTTTTGCGGATTACATTCCTGAACACTTTCCGTTTGTTGACGAATTCCGCATGCAACTGTGGGTAGGTGTTACGGTTTCTTGCTCTTTGTTGCAAGCGTCTTAAGCTGCTGCACTCCGATCGCATATGGGCGATTTCTGAGTTCCACCAATACACTGGTTTGATAGCCCCTGCTGGTTGTCTTTGTCATGGCATAGAAACATCACATGCGGTAGTTAGTCACTTCATGACTTTTCCAGCCTGCATGTTCGCATCGGCCTCTGCGTCAAACTGTGCGATTTGATCTTCCAGTATATAATCGAGCAGTTCCGCATCGAGATCCTTCTCTTTCCACCCATTTTTCTGGGCTTTCTTCGCCAATTTGCCAGTGATAAATGTGCGGTAATATTTCGTACATCACGGCGTGGTGGTCACTATGGGTGTAGGTGTCTAAAATTCGCCACTTCATACTTCTTGCTAACATGGAGCTGGCAAATGTGGACCGGCCTCTCTCATTTATAAAGGTGTCAACAACACCATCATTAAGTAACATCACATCTAGGACTGCGAAGGCTTCGAGTAGTGCCTGGCCTCTACTGTTGATCCTTGTGCGTCCCCATTCTACTGCCCAAGCGTTGAAATCTCCAGCAACTATAAGAGGGCTCTTATCTCTAGCTTCTTGTGTTATTCTGTCCAAAAAGCATTTGAAATGTTCTATGTCCCACCTTGGCGGAGCGTGACAGCAGTAGAAATGAATTCCCCTGAACTTAGCATAGGCAATTCCTTCCAGCCGCTAGACACTTCTGCATTCCATGGGAGAATTTCCAGTTGTCCAGATGGGCGCTGTTCCGCTGCTGTCTTCCTCCCATGTTATAGTACCAGTGCCAGCCATCCTGTACTGCTCATTGATGAGTACCACGTCGGCAGCTTATTCCTTAACCGTTTGGGAAAGGAGATCTTGTGCGGCTCCACACGGCAACGACCGTGGTAATACCTATAGAAAAGAGATAGGCATAATACGTTCCGTCTATGTTCTAATGACGGAATTAAACGACTCACAGCTGAGTCCCCAATAAGTTTCGCTGCTCATTTTTGCCCCCAATCGAGCACGTGTAGTGCAGTTTTGGGTGGGCCTGTCCAAATATGGAAGTTGAACTCCATTTTGGGATGAATATACGCCTTGTAAATAGTGGCCAGGTTGGATGGAGTGAAGTATCTTTTACATCTTTTAAGGAACCCCATCTATTTGGCTGCACTTTTCGCAGCTTGAAATATGTAGTCGCTCCAATTAGGAATCGAATTAATTCCAGTGCCGAGGATTGATAGTTCCTTGGCTTCGTCGATGGAAGTGCCATTCATCGACAGTATATTTACTTTGGGGTTCACCTTTGACGGCAGGAGACAACACTGAGTTTTTAAGGCATTAAACGGTTAGATAAACCCCATTGATATATCTTGTTGAGGTCGGAATTCAGTGTATTAAGCATAATCTGCTGATTGGTATTGACGTTCGAAGAGTTTGGCCGGGAATGTTCGTATGAGTATGAGAAACTCAATGTGCTATTGTGGCGTTTCTAACAGATACACACACAATGTGCAAGCAAATACTGAAGAATACCGAAAGAAAATCGAATAAGAAAATGCATCAGAGCCGTATACCATAGCGATAACATAGCAATTCCACATCAGTTGAATGTACTTGAGTTTAGAATTCGAATTCGTACACGCGGCAGTCGCCTGATGTGTTGAGCATTGGTTACATTTTTAGTGATTCTAACCATGATAACGTCAGTTCGAATCACGCGTTCTTCACTATCGTCGCCAACGCTATACTATCATCAGCAAACGAGTGGATTGGGTTGTAGGTAATGGACAAGAGATCATTTATAAAGATGAGGAAGAGAGTGGGTGAGAGTACAGAACCTTGGGGAACACCTGCATTAATTTGATGTCAGACAGATTTGACACCATCAAGAACCACTTGGATTGAACCGGCCAGAAATAGTCTCTTACCCATTGGATCAGCGAATTGTCAACTCCATATGAATGTAATTTTGAGAAAAGGGCTGGATGCTAAAGTCTGTCGAAGGCTTTCGGGATATCCAACGCAACAACCTTGCTTTCTCCGAAGTAGTGGATGGAATAGCTCCGCTTTTCGGTAAGGTACGCCATCAAATCTCCTGTGGACCTGTTGCTACGAAAGCCATATTGGCGGTCATTGAGGTCATTTCATTCCAGATATTTCAAAAGTTGACGGTTAATCAGTTATTCCATTACCTTCGAGAGAATAGAAGTTAGTGCTATGGGTCGGTAAGAAGAGAGGGATGATTTGTTGTCACCCTTTTTTGGAATTGGCTGAATGTTCGCTGACTTCCATCTATTTGGAAAACGGCCAGTAGAATAAGACAAATGGAAGTGTTTCCGCAGTGGTTTAGAGAATGAAGAGGAACATATTTCCAAGAAAATTGGGGTAATGCCATCCGGATCAGCCGATTTGTTTGCGTTTAGCTCCTTGAGTACGCAGGCAACAGTAGTCGTTCGAAAGTGAATCTGGTTCATGGTGTGCTGGTTATGCTCGCGTTGAGTTGGCTGCAAAATGTACAGCAAGTAGATTCGCTTTCTCTATTGCACTAGTGACTGGTCTGTCATCGACTATTAGAGAAGGAATGGATGAGGAGACCGAGTTTTTGATGTTCTTCACGAATGCCCAGAAGGTTGTACTTCTTGTGGGTGAGTGTAGTATTTTTTGTCTTACTCTCTGGTCATGCAAGAACTTGGCGCGTTGAATATACGCATTGCAGTCATTTCTAGCTCTCTTAAATCTTTTCCGGTTTTCCTCAGTATTGTTTGATTTATACAACCGGAAGCTTAACTTTTTAGCCTTAATATCTTCTCTGCACCCGGAACCGAACCACATATTTCTCTTGGGTTTGATACTCTTTACTCTGTGTGGCATAGAGGTTCGCATGCCAGACAGAATCGTGTCCGGTATAGAGTCAACATCGTTATTGAGGAAAAATAACGACCAATTTAACTTCCCAAAAAAGTCGTTCAGACCTTCCCAGTTGGAATGCTCATAGAACCATACTGTTCTTTTGGGAGTTTTCTCGTAAGCGTTGCTGTTGGTTAGAACAAATTTAGCTGAACCGACACAGTGGTCTGAAGTGCCTAAGGGCGAAGAAACTTCAATTGTGTATTTGTTTGGGTGCGAGGTGAGAAACAGGTCCAGTGTGTTGACGGAATGACCATCTATATCTGGTACCCGTGTTGGCTCACTGATGAGTTGAGTTATATTCTTTGACTCGGCAAAGAGCTGAGCATACTGACCCTCAGTGGTTGTGTGACCCGAGTGGCGAAACCACTGAGAGTTTTGCACATTAAAATCACCCGCAATAACGATTTCAGTGCGGGGATATAGGGTGAAGATCTTATCGATGGAATCAGATAAAGCATCAAATTCGTTAAAGGATGCGTTTCTACCCAAATTTGGGCTTCTGTAAAGAAAACAGTAATGTATGATATGCCTACGAACGTGAAGTTTTAGCCACGAGAAATTAAATTCTGGATTGGAGCAGAGCCCATATTGTGGCAGAAGCCGATAAGCAATGTCACTTCGTATGTATGTAGCTAGACAACGATGCAGAAAGAACAAAGGCACTAGGTTATAACCGAGTATAGTAAAACCGGAAATATCTGTATTAGTTATTACCTGAGTCTCGCTAAATGCAAGAATTGCTGATTTCTGGTTACCGACGTGGGCAGACACAGAGGAGAAATTGCATTTTAGGCCGCGAATGTTACACAGATCGACGTGAAATTCCCGTTCCATTGAAATGACCTGACACAGATAACCAATACCGCCTCAGATAACGATGCAAGTCGGACCCGCAATAGATAAGCGAAAGCAACCACTACATGTGTTATGTCATTGTAGTAGGTCCGCCACTAGATCCGTGCCGAAATCCAGGTCACATCCCTTTCATGACGAATATTACGCCACTCAAAACACCAAAAACCCTTCAAAGATTATAAATCAATCGAGAGTATCGATGCCTGAGGGATGCAACAGAGGTGCGAAAAAGGGAAAGGAAAGGGTACGAGTATTCCCGCACTGTACACTTCCACACAATTTTCACACTACCGCGCGAATCCCATAAATATTAGTGCACTACACTCGGACGCATTTGTCGTGATACGTTTGTTTACTTCGGATCCCACAGAATACTTGACGCGCGAACCGATAGTGCAATTAAGGTATCTTGTATTTACTTAAGATACTGTGACGCATATGACAATCAGTACTAGAATATTCGAGAAAGTCCGAAACAAAGTACTAGAATATTCTATAAAATACTGGAAAACTGGAGACTAGGAACAGTAGAACATTCAAGGCCATGGAACGGACGGAAACGAAACGCCGAATCAGAATGAGGAAACGGTATAAATACGTTGCACACAGATCATGGACATAAGTAGTGAAGAGTAAGAAGTAAGAAGTAAGTAGTAAGGAAGCGATAAGTCAAGAAATCGTTAAGTGTACGGTGAAAGTAACGGTTGTTATTAACGGACCAATAAAGTGTTACATTAATTCAAAGTCGATTTAACGGCACTTATTTATTAAAAATAATGAATCCAGCGAACCCTAAGCTCGCTACAATTGGTGTCAGAAGTGGGATTAATTATTGGTGAAGTGAATAAGTCTGTGAAAGTGTGTTGTGACGATATCATATCGACATTTGGAGGATCTTCGCGTTCCTGAGATGAAGAAGGAACTTGAGGACCGGAAACCGGATAGCAGAGGAGAGAAGCAAATTCTTCGACAGCGTTTGCAAGCAGCATTGGAGGAAGAGGGTATTGATGTTGACACATATGTTTTTACGATTGGGCCAGACTGTCCGGATGGAGAAGAAACAGCGAGTCAAGATGGTGCCAATGTAACGGAGAAGAGTACGCCACAGTTGGACATTTCGGAGATGTAACGGTTGTTATTAACGGACCAATAAAGTGTTACATTAATTCAAAATCGATTTAACGGCACTTATTTATTAAAAATAATGAATCCAGCGAACCCTAAGCTCGCTACAATTGGTGTCAGAAGTGGGATTAATTATTGGTGAAGTGAATAAGTCTGTGAAAGTGTGTTGTGACGATGTCATATCGACATTTGGAGGATCTTCGCGTTCCTGAGATGAAGAAGGAACTTGAGGACCGGAAACGGGATAGCAGAGGACAGAAGCAAATTCTTCGACAGCGTTTGCAAGCAGCATTGGAGGAAGAGGGTATTGATGTCGACACATATGTTTTTACGATTGGGCCAGACTGTCCGGATGGAGAAGAAACAGCGAGTCAAGATGGTGCCAATGTAACGGAGAAGAGTACGCCACAGTTGGACATTTCGGAGATGCTCAGGATGATGATGATAAAATTGGAGGCACAAGCTGCAGATGTTAATGCAAAGTTGGATGCCCAAAATTCAAAATTCGACGCACAAGCTGCAGATCTGAATGCAAAATTGGATGCCCAAACGCAGTGGATGAAATGTAATTTTCAACACTTTAGGGAAGAAATTCAGTCAAAAATTCGGAACGAAGTAGAAAATCTGGATCTAAAAGTCACCGATAAAATAATGCGAATCGAAAAGAGACTTGGGTGTGTTGAGAGAAATAAGACATCGCTTAGCAATCAACATGACTACAAAGATACCAGGATGCAACCGCCAACCTTCGATGGAACGGGACCCTTCTCTGTATTTATACCTCAGTTTGACGCTGCGGCCAATTATAATAAGTGGTCGGATGAGTAAAAGTCAACATTGTGGCGGTTCCGCCAGATCCCACGGTACGCTTTCCTTAAACACCCCATAACACCCATCTTCCCATATAATTTCGCCAATGCAAATCGCATTAGGCAACTGAAAACGCTACACGCATTAATTGGAGCAAAGCTATAGTCGTAAAGCTTCTGCAAGAGAATTCTTACCTTTTCAAGCATTCCTTCGCTTACAAATCCCCTGTAAGAGTTCTTACTTTCCTTATCATAAATTATCCTGAAAAGAAAAACCCCGGTTCACATATCATGTAACCATCCCAGCCAGAGATAATTATCATGGCGTCGCCTATTCCCACCTTCATTCATGTATACGATAAATTTCTTTATGTATACATTTAGCTGGCGACGTTTTTCTCCCAGCACAATGTGCAACCCAAAGCAAATACGCATTTCAAGTCCCTTGACATCAATCGAAATCCAAGCATAATCAATGCAAATGGGTATTCAATACGTATCCTTTCTAGCGATGCCATAAACACCATTTCCCAGTAACTTCGCTACAACCAATTAGCACATTTTCACATCGGAACATCGTCTCTTTGTTTAGCCGCACATGTTCCAACAAAGATTCCATTGGCATCCGACGATTACGGTTTTATTTGCTTTACCGAAATCGTATCCTAGGAATGCAGTTTATGTCTTTCTTTGTTCTAGGCACACATACCATCATGACCACGATGAGCGAGTGAGCTCTGAACGAGCAAAATATCGTGGAGTCAAATTCCATCCTTCGACCGGACCAGGTCGTTTCTCCTATCGCTACCCTGGTGCGCACAAGGAAGCGATAATCAGCGATAAACCTCGGTGTCAAGTGGGTGCTAAGGTTTTAACGTCTTATTTTTAATCGGTTGTGTTGCAGTGCGTGGTGCCTTTAAAGTAAATCGGGAGTTATGATAGTTTCATTAAAATTAAATAATAGAAAAACAATAAAAACAATCACCACCAACAATCCCTTGTGTTTTGCTCTCCTGTGCTGCAGTTTCTTTTCGGTGTTTGACGGAACAATTGGTGACAATTGGATGGAGGAGGAAGTGAACCGTGTGCCCGTGTTCGGCATAATACTTCCTCCCCACAACATCACTAATCTTGTCACTCCGCGAGGCGGCTGCAGAATTGCTAAAAACCATACCAGCAGAGAAGCAAACAGATTTCCAAGCGGTAAGAGACGGCCTTGAAGCTAGGTATGGAGACAACCACATGCAGCAGGTCTACCGCATGCAACTGCGGAGCAGAACGCAGAAACCTGGAGAAAATCTTCAACAGTTGCAGGCAGACATTGAACGATTGGCAAACTTGTCTTATTCAAATATGACTAAAGAATTTCTGAACGAGGTAGCAATGGATGCATTTATAAATGCACTCCAAGATCGGGACTTGCAACAAGCCGTTCGTTTGACAGGAAAGAAGACGACTAATGAAATACTGGCGTTCGCATTGGCATATGAATCTGCTAAACTGGCTACCAGGAGTACATATAGAGTCCGAGAAATGTCCGTCCAGGAATGTTCCTGCCAAAGAATCGGTCATGTACAACGGAGAACTCCGAGACCTGATATGAAGTCTTGGACATGCGGCGAAGTCGGCCACATCTCTGTTGACTGTAGGAAACGTCGACGAATGAATGAAACATCAAGTGAGAATTGTTGTTCATGCGCTAATCACAAGAGGAGACTATCAACGGACCAACCTGAGGCCAATCACTCAGGAAACTTGTAAGGGCAGACTTTACGGGGCGAAAGTCGCCTGGTGGAATGTGCAGCCCCAGCATCGTAACTGTATCACAACTCCAACGGGATAACCAAAGTTTGGTTATAACTACGATTGTTAATGCAAGGACAACAACAGTGACAATCGACACTGGAGCAACGAGATCCATAATTCGGCCGGATGTCGTGGGCAAAATAACCCTTAATAAAAATAGAAGATATGCTTTGAAGACTGCCACAGGAGAATGTTCTACAGTCTACGGAGAAGTGGAGAGTATAATAGTGCTGGGCAATATTTCCATCTCCCACCAATTTTTGGTTGCCGATATTACGGACGAATGCGTTCTTGGAATGGATTTCATAAAGGAGCATCAAGTTGTTCTAGATATCGGTCAAAGAACACAGCGAATTGGTAACTTGGAGGTTGCTATTACACTGCAGGACGAACAATTGCGAAGACTGAAATGTTATGTGCGTGAGGAGGATGAGATTCCAGCTCGTTCAGACTCGGTAATTTGGACCAGTCTCGAGAGTGATCCCAGTGACAATCGATTTTACATCACCGAAGCTGTACAAAATCAGCGTAAGGGGAACATCCTTGTTGGGAAAGCCCTTATCGATGCGAAGAAGCACATCGTACCTGTCAGAGTACTAAATGCGTCCGAGGAGCCGGTCGCAATAAGAAAAAGGGGGGTAATCGCAGAATGTGCACCCGTGTCAATGATAAGCACAATTCAGACAAGGGGATAGGACTATTCAATTCAACAGCCCGCTGGTGCATCATCATCATCATCGGCACTACAACCGGGAACCGGTCTTCTTGGTTAATAAGTTGATGTCCCAGAAAATCGAATTAACAGACAGAGAAAAGGCAACCGTTAAATCACTCCTGAACGATTTTTCTGATATTTTTGTAACAGGAGATGATAAATTCGGACGCACCGGTATAGTTAAACATCACATTGACACGGGTGAGTCAAGACCTATAAGGCAGCCACCTCGTCGACTTCCGTTGGCCAAACAATCAGAAGTAGGCAACATGTTTCGAGAGATGGAGCAAGGAGTCATCGAAAAATCATCGAGCCCATGGGCTTCGCCGGTAGTGCTTGTCAAGAAGAAGGATGGGACAACTAGATTTTGTGTCGACTACCACCGGTTAAACGACGTTACGAAGAAAGACAGTTACTCACTTCCTCGAATCGACGACACACTAGATACCCTTTCTGGAGCTCAGTGGTTTTCAACATTGGACCTAAAAAGCGGTTACTGGCAAGTGGAAGTGAAGGAGGAGGAGGACAAGGAGAAGACAGCGTTTACTACCGGAAACGGACTTAATCAATTCAACGTGATGCCTTTTGGATTGTGTGATGCTCCAGCAACGTTTGAACGATTAATGGAAAGTGTTCTACGGGGACTTACATGGAAGACGTGTCTTGTGTACTTGGGCGATATCATCGTTGTTGGAAGGAATTTACCAGAACACATCAATAATCTGCGCTCCGTCTTCGAACGACTAAGACGGGCCAACTTAAAGCTCAATTGGAAGAAATGTGAACTCTTCCAAAGGAGAGTAAAATTCCTGGGACACATCGTTTCATCTCCAGGAGTTCAAACAGATCCTGATAAGATAGCAGCTGTCCAAGAGTGGCCTACTCCAGAAGATAAGCAACAGTTAAGAAGCTTTATGGGATTAGCCACATATTACCGACGATTTGTTAAAGGTTTCGCCAATGTGGCTAAACCCCTACACGAACTCACGGGTAAAGACAAGAAATTCAATTGGACAGAAAAGTGTGAGGCAGCGTTCACAACATTGAAGGCCGAGTTACGTAAGACTCCAACATTGGCATATTCGGATCGCCCATTTATATTGGATACTGATGTAAGTAACACAGGAATCGGAGCAGTGTTGTCACAGGAAGTCGATGGTAAAGAGAGAGTTGTCGCATATTATAGTCGAGTTCTATCTAAGCCAGAGAGGAACTACTGGCTGCTGGCTGTCGTAGAAGCCGTTAAGAATTTCCATAAGTACCTCTACGGACGTCGATTCCACCTTCGAACGGATCATGCCGCCCTGAAATGGCTGTTAAATTTTAAGAATCCGGAAGGACAGATAGCTCGATGGATCGAACGACTTCAAACGTACGATTCCCAAATTTCCCACCGTCAAGGGAAGGTGCATAATAACGCTGATGCTCTATCAAGAAGACCATGTAAGCTAGATTGTAAACATTGTCATAGAGCGGAAGAGAAAGAAGAGGCGTACGACCTGCGAACTGTACAAGTAGAAGTACTAGATGGGTGGACGAGTGATGCTATACGCCAGCTCAACTTCAGGATAAAGATATATCGCTAATCCTGGAACACAAAGAAAAGAACGAACGGCCAACTTGGAACAGTATTTCCGACAAGAGTGGAACATTAAGGCATATTGGGCACAATGGAATTCCTTGCGGGTGGAAGATGGAATTCTAAAGCGTAAATGGGAAGCCGCGGACGGAAAATTCCATCGAATGCATATTGTAGTCCCACCATCAAAAGTGAAGGATGTACTGACAGAAATGCACGATGCGGCCTCCGGTAGACACCTGGGAGTTAATAAGACAATTTCAAAATTACGATCTCGCTTCTACTGGCTTCACATGAGAGATGACGTCGAGTCTTGGTGTAGGAAGTGCACAACTTGCACTGCGACCAAAGGGCCAACAGCAAAACCAAGGAGCGCTATGAAACAGTACAACGTGGGCGCAACTTTCGAGAGAATTGCGATGGATATCTCAGGACCTTTTCCAAAAACCAACGACAACAACAAATACATGTTGGTCATCATGGATTACTTCAGCAAGTGGGTGGAAGTCCTTCCAATTCCAAACCAAGAAGCAACAACCGTCATTGAGCAGCTTATCAATAATTGGATCAGCAGATATGGAGTTCCCTGTGAGCTTCATTCCGACCAAGGCCGAAACTTCGAATCACAGATATTTCAAGGCATCTGTGCGGCACTGGGCGTAAGGAAAACCAGGACCACACCCTTACACCCGCAGTCAGACGGAATGGTCGAAAGGTTCAACCGAACAATAAGAGAGCATTTATCGAAGGTCGTTGGTGATGACCAACGAGATTGGGACAAATATGTACAAACCTTTCTCATGAGCTATATATTGGCTAATCACGATACGACAGGTCATTCTCCAGCAAGAATTATATTTGGACGAGAGATACGATTACCAGCCGATCTGCGATTCGGAATACCTCCAGACGCCATAGATCAGACCGAAGACTACGTACCTGAATGGAGAAATCGCCTCGATGAGATTCATCATTTGGTTCGAAAGCAAATCAAGGTGCCCAGTGACAGGAGGTACGGACAAGGTACGACGTTCGAGCCAACGCATCCGTATTTAATGCAGGCGATAACGTGTGGCTTTATAACCCTCATCGCCAAAAAGGGAGGTCTCCGAAGTTGCAGCAACATTGGGAAGGACCGTATAAGATTCTCACAAGAATTAACGACGTTGTCTATAGGATTCAGCGAAGACCGAACGCCAAGATGAAAGTGGTACATCGTGACCGACTGGCTACTATTGTTAACCCAGGAGATCAGTGAACTTAGTTCGGGACGAACTAATCTAGGCGGAGGGTAGTGTGACGCATATGACAATCAGTACTAGAATATTCGAGAAAGTCCGAAACAAAGTACTAGAATATTCTATAAAATACTGGAAAACTGGAGACTAGGAACAGTAGAACGATCAAGGCCATGGAACAGACGGAAACGAAACTCCGAATCAGAATGAGGAAACGGTATAAATACGTCGCACACAGATCATGGAAATAAGTAGTGAAGAATAAGAAGTAAGAAGTAAGTAGTAAGGAAGCGATAAGTCAAGAAATCGTTAAGTGTACGGTAAAAGTAACGGTTGTTATTAACGGACCAATAAAGTGTTACATTAATTCAAAATCGATTTAACGGCACTTATTTATTAAAAATAATGAATCCAGCGAACCTTAAGCTCGATACAATACCCTAAACGGATTACACAATTCATCCGATGGTACGGATCACGAGGCAGAGGCGCACGTGCTGACTCGTCAGCGGTTAGCATTATACTCCATACTGATCTCTTCTTTCCAAATCGCTCTTGGTATTTTCTTGACTGTCCATTATCGCTATGGCCAATTCATGTTCTTGTGACTTTATCATGGTTGTTACACTTGTGAATCTCACACTATACAACTTGCGACTTTATTTTTAAAATAAAGTTTCAATTAACGTCCTTTAACATCTATCAATTGCATTTCAGCTGCAACTTGAATTCATTCAATGTCCTGCAGCTTTGCTTAAATTTTGTCTTACGATCTTTATCCAGATCTCTTCTTTATCAATCGCTTTTGGTAGTTTCCTACCAGCCCATTATCGCTATGGCCAATTGATGTCCTTGTGACTTTATCATGGTTTTTACACTTCAGTGAATCTCACACTATGCAACTTGCGACTTTATTTTTAAAATAAAATCTGAATTAAGATCCTTCCCAATAGAAACTTTATACAAAACACCATACAAGGAAAAACAAAAACGGCAAACACCTTCTCAATCGGATAAAATGAATTTAATTCTTCAGACAGGAAACGATGGCGGAGTCGAGTCGGTGAGGTCATGAACTTCCGGGTTCCTACAGGCCAATAAATAATAATATCTTTAGACATTGTGCCATCGAACTATAGCGTTTGCGATGATAGTGAAGAACGTGTGATTCGAACTGACGCTATGACAGTTAGAATAACCAAAAATTGAACCAATGCTTAACACATTAGGCTACTGGCCGCGTGTACGAATTCGATTTCTAAACTCAAGTACATTCGACTGATGTTGAGTGTAACTGATGTGGGATTGTTATGTTATTGCTATGGTATACGGGTCTGATGCATTTTCTTATTCGATTTTCGTTCGGTGTTCTTCACCATTTGCTTGTATCTTGTGTGTATCGGTTACAAACGCCACAAAACTACCACCAGGGCGGCGCTTTGGTTGCTAAGGACAAAAATACTGGGCCACAAATTCAGGTCAATCTGACTTCGGAATGTGAAACGATCTCCTTTTTTTAATTAATATTCTTTTTTTAGTTATTTAATTTAATTTTATTCTTTTCAGTAATTTATTTCGTTTTTTTTTTTTTCATTTACCTTCGGTCTTCTTCTGAGATTAATTTTTCAAATTTATTCTTTCACTCATAAAATTGAATTTTATTGTATTAAACTTGAAGTTCACTTTTATTCAGTATTTTATTAGTTCATTCTATATTTATAGTTTCTCTCTTTATTAATTTTGGTTTGAATTTCATTTATAATAATAATATTCATAATAATATTAATAATAATTCCTATTTGTAATAATTGCAAATATAATGTTTATAATAAAAATTAAATCATCGATCTTACAAGGTGTAGTATGATAATTTTCTTCTTTTTCCGTCACCAATATTTTTCTTCTTGATTTTTTCTTTTTTCCTCCCTTTTTGTTTTTTTTTTATATGATTTTTCTTATTTTATTCACCTGGTGGCGTTCAGCCTTATTTTTTATATACTTTTGTTTTTTTATTCTGGAGTAATATCTAAATATTTAAGTGAAAATAAACTATTTTTGTATTAAATTAAAAAAATCCTTTTATTAGAATGTTTTTGTTTCACTGATTTTTTTTATCATATAAATATATGGAAACTGTTATATATTCATATATTTCGTTCAAGGTGTATATTTACATATAGTGTACGGCGGCATGTGAATGAGTGTACTTGGAGCGTGTTTGGTAAATTTGTTGCGTTTTACTTATTTTTAATTTGAGAATGAAATAGAGAGAGACAGACGGCAAAATGATTCAATTATTTGATTGTTACTTATCCTTTGAGCTATTTTAATTAATTGCTTGTCCCTCCTGTTGCATTAGAGTGAAATATATATTTACGTATATATATTTTATTTTGTTTTTGTTTTATTTGCTTATGTTCATACACTTTGAATTTGTCTTATAAATTTTATTGAAATTACAAATATATTCTTGTATATCATTTTGTAGATATACTTATTTATCCTTATGAGAATAATTAAACCAAGGAAGGGGTTTTTATTGCGATTTTACAATAAGTTTTCTCTTTAATTTTATAATATAGTACTGTCTTGATTGGAAAGAACACAGTTCTACTCTATGTTCTTGAAGCGTGAGTGTCGGACAACAGTGTCCTTGGAAATGTGGAAGAAACGAAAACAAGAAGAATTAAACACCAGGTCGAATGAGGACATATAGTTACATGTTATTATATATATCCGCTACTTAATTAAGAACTAGTACTTTTTTATCGCGTTCCTATTTACAATAAACTACCAAAAGGATTCTTTGCTAGAAAAGTCTGCGTACACGTATGTACACTTCCATATACATACATGCGGGTGCTTATGTACATATTAACATACATAAGAATAACGAATATACTCAAATTTGTACACATAAATAAAATGTATATAAATATATATAGTTTTTAAAGTTTAATGTAGGTACTTACGCTGTTCTTATATAAAATTGCTTATATAGTATAGCGGGGATGTGTGCATACACAAGTCTTGTATATACCTAGAATTCATGCATACAAAAGTGCCCAGAATATAATTGTGTCTATATTACATCGTGTTTTTATATTACAGATGGTAAACAGTTGATTTAATATAATTTACTAAAACGCATCGATCCCTCCTCTTTCCAAAATGGTATTGTTTTTATTTTATTTATGCATATAAGAATGATAAAATCTATAGCCACCATCGATGTACTGAGTTGATAGAGTCTTACATCGTCATGATCAGGTTTTGGACGGATGTAGGTGTAGAAAAAATAGCAGTAACAGAAAACTTACAATACAGATGTCGAAATATGTCACTGAGCTACATTCGACACAATTGCATTTACTATGCTGCGAACATTGAAGCTATATACCCAAGCTAAGCTACAGAACGATCCGCCAGACAAAAACAGGAAATCGACTCAAAATAGTCTATCTTCTAACTTTATCATTATTCTTAGGGCGTTGTTCATTTGGATTTCGGGTAATTTAAAGGTTGATGAAAAAGATTTTGGGCGTTAGTGCACGCTATGCTAGACGCGTCTAGTGGGTATGTTGGGATAAAATCCAATGTTTGTGACAGTGAAAACCAATTCATAGCGATAACATATGGAATGAAGATCGAAGGTAAAGCCTCGTCGGCCACTTTCCACCCAGCATCTATCCGCTGGAAAAATGTTTGACAATGTCAAAGTCGACATTGTTTGAAACTTTACATTTCCCAGATCGAATGAGATGAATGAAAGTTTGAAACTTTACATTTCCCAGAATGACAGAATAGTATGTGCCAAATGTGCACACTCGCATTAGACATTTGATGGGAAATAAATATGGCATTGTCTCCAAACGTTACATAAATATCAAGTTAGAAGTTCGGCAACCATGCTGGATAGTGTGCAAACAGACACAAGGAATCAAACTTATACTCGTCCAAACTTCTAACCAAAACAGATCCCTAATTGACGTAGTCAAGGCTATAACGACAAATCACATTGAAAGAAAACTGCCTAACGAATTGCGTATGTCCAGACACCACATGGCTTTATTGTACAGGAATTTACTATTTATTAGTCTATAGGAACCCGGAAGTTCATGACATCACTGACTCGGCTGCGCCATTGCTCCCTGTCCTGTGCAGTCCCCTTCTACGCTTGACCATCATTGTACCGGCATAAAATAGCAAATGAATACAGAGTCGTCAGTTGAACTTGGGTATAATACATCAACGTATATCACAGTCTCCTTCCGATCTAAGCTATTGAGGCGGTATATAGCATAATATGACCCATGACTTACAGTTCAGCTGAATCCTGGAAGACATTACCACAGAGTTTAAATACATCCGTTTTGAGGTAATAATTGATGGTCATGAACATTTTCACCTAACAAGCGATGTTAGAAGGATCGAGTCAATACTAAGGAAGATATGAGACATTTATTTTGAAAGTTTTTTAAGTCCATTTATTGTAAAATCGAGATATTTAAGTTCAACATTCTATTAGCATTCCAATGACCAGCTAATCTCTTCTTTACAACATCTTAGTAGTTTTAAACATCAGTTACAATATTTTTTTGAATGAAAGGATAGCAAAGAATTGATCATATTATCATAGCGAACTCGATATTTTTTTTTTTTTGGAAACGGACTTAAGCCATTTTCAAAATAAGGCTACACTCAATAAGTTTCCGGTCTCGCAAATATGGATGACACTATTCTTGACACACCCATATTAAGGTCAATAAGTCATTAGAAACACCTACGGTTGCCCTCGTAGCATCGCTAATGGTCTGTTTTTAGTAAGCATCATTCCTCACTAGGTATTTGTCAATTTTCAATTTGTTTCATGTTTCAATTTTGCATGATGATTGGGTATGAAAAAATATCTGCGAGATGGGTGCCGCATTTGCTCTCTTTTGGAGCGCATTTGTAGCAACCGAGATAAGTTTCTGCCCAGATTAGTAACTGTAAATGAAGCATGGATACACCACTACACTCCCGAGACGAAAGAACAGTCAAAAGATTGTTAACTGCGAACGGGCTCCAAAGAAGGCAAAGACGATGAAATCAGCTGGAAAGGTTATGGCTACTGGGTTTCGGGATGCACGTGGTATTATCTTCATTGACTATTTGGAAAACGGACAGACGAGAACTGGACAATATTATCCGTCATTATTAGGCCAGCTAAATGAGGAAATAAAAGAAAATTGTCCTCTTTTTCTAAGGACTTATTGACCTGCCCTCGTATATCTTATTACTATTTGCCTTCAAATGATACCAGTCAACATTTCATGACAATCTGACGTTCAGTCCTCAAATTACAGTAGTTTAGTAAAACTTTAGCTATTTTTAAAACAATGCTTAAGAAAAAGTTTCGTGTGTTGATCATATTTTGTTTTTTTGATGAGAAAAAATACTGTTAAAATCAGAGATTTGATTAGCGTTATCGAGACAAATCCAAGGAAAACCAGGGAAATCAGCTATTATTGACTGATGCGCTGAATTTAAACGTGGTGGTGTCAACACCAATGACACTGAACACTCTGATCGCTCAAAAATAGCAGTTGTTCCGGAGAACAAACCAGTGCACAAAACGGTTTTGAATGATCGTAAACTGAAGCAGCGTGAAATAGCTGATACCTTAAAGGTGTCGGAATGTAGTGCGTTTACAATTTTACACGAAAATTTGAGCATGTGTAAATTCCTTTTGAGGTGGGTGCGGAATTTGGCATAGCGCTCTTTGGAGCTGTTCAAGTGAAGTGAGATAAAAAGCATTTCTTGCCTTGGTATTAATGAAACATGGATTCACTACTACACACCCGAATAAAAACATCGAGGATTGAGTGGACAGCAGCTCGTGAAAGTTTTTCAAAAGGACCAAAAACTCATGGTTATGGCATCCGTAGTTTGGGACGCGCATGACATTTTGTTCATCGACTACCTTGAGAAACGTAAAACTATCAATATCGAATATTACATGGCATTATTTGAAGGATTGAGTGTAGAAACCAAGAAAACAAGACCATACATGCAAAAGGAAAAAGTGCTGTCTCACCAAGGCAACGCACTGCGTCACAAGTCAATGAAAACAATGTTCAAGTTGTATGAATTACGCTTCGGATTGCTTTCCCACCCACCGTGTTCTCTACATCTACCCCCGCAACGCCAGTATTCATTATTCCCCATGGGAAAGAAATTTGACTCGAATAAAGAAGTGATTGCTGAAACTGAGGCCTATTTTGAAAGCAAGGATAAATCGTTCTATAATCAAGTGGGATAAGCGTTAGACTGAATGAATCACGTTGCTGAACAATGTCGAAATTTGTTTTAAAAAATATATATATTACACCAGGAACTTACTGAGTGAAGTGTTAAAGGAATCATATTGTAAGCCGAAATATAAAGGACTATACTATCATATGGTTGAATAAGTCCCGATCGCCCAAGATCAGCCTACGTATTCCCAGCAACAGTACTGCATAGTTTAGTTTGAAATTTTATTTGGCATTTCATCTAGTTCGTCTATAAAGTAGCATTGCAGCAGCGACAGCAGCTTGACCTTCAAAGAATATTTGTGGAAAAAAAAAAATACGTGTAAGAATCGCATTAGCGAGACTGCTATTTGCTTTGGTCGGAGCACTGCGGCCTCGCTTTAAGAAGCTGATGACCAGCGCAATGTAGTCATCCCAATTCATTCGGCATACATATGGATAGGCGTCGTCCAAGTAAGTCACACATGAGGAAAGTGTATTCGGTGCTATAGCGTTTGCGACGATAGTAAAGAGCGTGTGATTGGAACCGACGCTATCACGGTTAGAATCACTAAAAGATAGAACCAATGCTTAACACATCAGGCCACTGCCGCGTGTACGAATTCGATTTCTAAACTCAAGTACATTCGACTGATGTGGAAATGCTATATTATTGCTATGGTATACGGCTTTAATGGATGTGCTTTTGGTGGTGTTGTTCTTCACTATTGGTCGTGTGTATCTGCTAGAAACGCCTCAGTACTATGCAGTGCTCCTTTGACGGTATCTAAAAATGGCAACAAAGGAGGTGCACTGCCTTTAAATTAAGGTGAAACCACACCAATATACCTGGTAGGGAGACGCGGGTGAAAAGAAATCACGGTGAGCTGAATTACCACTTGGCTCAGCTGACATCACACTACAGACAGTTTAAATATACAAGCATGTTGCTGATCGGGAAGGCAGAATATGTAACTACAAACTGCGGGAGTTTCGGAACCACACGAAGGCCTCTGGAGAGGCACCTGAGACAAGTAGTTACTCCAGCAGGTTCTTAACAAATGTGGCGAGTGAGATGAGATGAGCGAAGTTACAGTTAACCTCCATCCCGACTGAAGATGAAATATCTAGACTGAAACTTCTGGAAGTAGAAAAGGGAGTGAGTGCTGGAGGTAGTTTTAGTCACATATGTATGTTCACATTGATCCAGAAGTACCCCTTAGATAGTTTCACCTTCCTACATAAAAAAATTATAAAGTTCCATAAGTCCCATCGCTTGATCTACCCCTATGAATTAATGTGTGATGGAGTTTTATAAAAAGACTGCTCCAGAGTGTTGAAAATTATTGCATCATGCAAACAAAAATTAGAATTAGCTTGGATTCTATCAAGCATCGGAGAACGAGAACCGACCTGAGGAATCACACTGACTAGTTTGGTGTTATAAGTGGTCGTTTATACTGCGCCAACATAGAAGGGATTCCAGCAACAAAATGCATTAAGGACAGTACAGAATGACCTTCATCGAACCAGCCAGATAAATTCCCACAAACATCTTAGCATGGCAGATGCTTCGAATCTTTGAAAGCAGAACCACGAAAGACGAACCTCCAACTTGAAAAGCAGATTAATCTTAAGTTACCCCACCCTTACATGAACTACCATCTCACCCAATTATTGCTAAGGCGCCGTGGTTACCGTAAATGCATGGGTACGCCAGTTCTCTTCTCTGTTCAAGATGCTGACAATGAGACCCCCACCTCATTTCGTAGGCCGTATAATGCGGCCAGATGAATATTGGACCAATATCTACACATTCACGAACATGGAAGCCGCATAGCCGAGGCGTTGACAGCGCACACCCAGCGGTACGCGTTCGGACTTCTTTATTTTCACTCAACTTATTGTTTGGTAGTTTAGATATTTAATATACCTAAGCCCATCAACTTTACTGTTGGGACTTAGACACAATAATGAAAGGCAACTTGTGGTTGCAATTTCTACAGCTTGCGGTGAAATCGAAAGATTAACAGAAGATCCACCTAAAGAACTGACAAGACTGGCACAAAAAACCTACATCTGTAAGAAGACTGGCGAAGGGCATGCTTTAGTGTATAGGCTTGAAATTATCTACTGAGTCGAGTTACTGGGGTAAGGCACGGAGGACCTTCCCTACCTGCTGGAAAATCGCTCGAGTTCAGCCAATCCCAAAGACGGGAAAAAAGTGTCTCCCACAAAATTACCGTCCGATAGCATTACTGTCTATTTTATCTAAGGTAATGGAAAAAGTCATCAATACAGAGTTGGTTAAGTATTTAGAGTGCAACGGTCTTCTGAATGATCGTCAATACGGATTCCGTGGCAGGCGGTCCACAGGAGACCTTTTGACACTTATAACCGATATATGGACATGTGCGATCGAACGGCATGGTGAGTCAAGGGCGGTCGCATTAGATATCTCCAAGGCTTTTGACCGCGTCTGGCACGGGGCATTGCTGAGCAAACTTCGTTCATATGGACTTTCCCAACAGCTTTGCGGCTGGACGAGGAGCTTCCTCGAGAATCGATCGATCCGGGTTGTTGTGGACGGCGAGTGTTCGGATCTGTATCCTGTTAATTCGGGGGTGCCCCAGGGTTCTATTTTGGCTCCAACCTTGTTCTTGCTTCACATAAATGATTTGTTGGAGACAACGGATAACAAAGTGTTCAGTTTTGCGGATGATAGTACGCTTGTTTCCTCCTTTTCGAGTGATCGGCCGATTGGTGCATCAACGTCGCACCAGCTGAGATGTAGACAGATTGACTCTCTGAACCAGGATCTAGATAAAGTCCTGCAGTGGGGAAAGGCCAATCTTGTCGACTTCAACGCAACGAAGACCCAGTATACAACATTCACAAAGAAAACCGGATCATCGGTTCCACAGCTGATGATGAATGGCCGGGCCCTCGAGGCTGGGGAAAGTTTGAGATTGCTCGGCGTCACGGTCTGTGGGAATGTATCATGGCATAAACACGTATCGGGTAACGCCAGATCAGCCTCGGGAAAACTGAGTTATCTTTTTAGAGCCAAGAAATATTTTACTCCGGCCCAACTTCTTCTCCTATATAAATCTCAAATTAGACCCGCGCTCGAATATTGCTCTCATGTTTGGAGCTCGGCTCCTTAACATACCCTCGACCTACTTGAGAGCGTACAAAGACGAGCGATCCGCCTGATCGGGGACTCGGCGCTGACGTCGGGACTACAGTCGCTATCACATCGAAGGCGCGTGGCCGACCTCTGTCTGTTCTACAGATATTATCACGGGTGCTGTTCTTCGGAGATTCTTGGCATTGTTCCACGCAATTCGGTCTATATGCGCTCCACAAGACAATCCGACGGATCGCACCCGTTTGTGGTTCATCTCCCGACAGCGCGAACATCCCTGTATCAGAACTCGTTCCGTCAAAGAGCGGGGAAGCTGTGGGACTCCCTCCCCACGCGAGTGTTCCCGGAGCGTTACAACCTGCAACTGTTCAAAAAGAACTGCAACAGTTATTTGATGGCATCTCGGGGCGCCCACTCGACGCTATAGGTTCGCCTCTCCCGAGAGAAGTCTAATAAAAAAAAAAAAAGGCATTTAACTCTTCTATTCATGGTATTGAAAAACCCAAGGTTCCAAAGTTCTGACCGAATTCTAGTGCATGTAACGTCTAGGTGTGACATTTTACTCAGATCGAGCGACTATACGAAAAATGCGGCTGTACAGAAATAGGGTTGAATCAAAATAATGTTCCTTCGCAAAACCGAGGTGTTATCTATTTTACAGCTATTTTGTGCAATTAAAGAAATTTCAGCGAAAACTTGAATCAGGAATTTTGTTGAAGAAAATAAAAAGAAGAAAAAGATAAACATGACCTAAAATAGTTCGTCTACACTTCGCGAAATCTGTGTTAAGTGGTTTGGAGATATTATTGGCAACTTTTTTTTTTCTTGGGCTGAGTCAAGCCCAAAAAAGATCTTATTCATCACCATCATCAGTACTACAACCGGGATCCGGTCTTGGCCTTATCTCGAAGCTTGTTAAACCTCCATAATAATTTATTTTTACGGGCAAGGTTATTAGCATTGCGCCACGGAATCTTATTACCAGAACGCAAAAATATAAAACCGTTACCAACAATCTGCTAACAACCGGGCTAAAAGGGAATGTAGTCTTTAGCAAATTTTTTCTAGGCCTGCCTGAGGATTACTTCCAAAGACGTAAGCTGCTGGTATCGCAGTTGGCGGCTATTTCCCCACGAAAGCTAGCTCTACACATTGTGCATTCAATAACGTTCTGTTTCAGGCGTTTCGATATTATTTTTATGTTAATTAAAAGAGGGTCGATGCGGGTATATAAGGTATTTTCTTATAACACTTTTTTTTTAATTTGTTTTCCTTTTTGTTTGAAATTTACAATTGCTATTGTATTTTTTATTTTCGTTTTCGTTTTCATCTTCTTTTTTTTTGTTGATTTTATATTATTAATTATGGTACGAAAAATTTAAATGGTTTTCGATTTTATTTATCGCTATAAATGTAAATAAAAAAATGTGTTAGATAAAATTAGAATTTGCAGTGCGTATAATTTATCAAATGTATTATTATTCTTATCATTTTATATTTTGGAATATGCTTTTGAAAATATCCTTCTTGATCTTGTAGCATTGCCGGTGATGTAATTCTAATCCTAGTCTTATAGTAAATATGTAACTTTATCATTTTCTCTTCATTATTATAAATCCTCCTTTCTCGTCTGATTGTTTAACTTTAGATACATTATCAGATAAGTGGATGATTTTTATTTTATATAATTCATTTAAAATTTAGATGCATCTTTTGTATTTCATAATTTTATTGTTTTTTTTTTTGTATTCTTTGTAGTTTCTATATAATGTAATTCTTTTATTTTCTTATAGTATTATTGCAACTATTTTAGAAAGGCAGTTTTTGTTTTAAAAGATTTTTTGTGATTTGTTTGTCGTGGTTCTGTGTGATTGGACGCCGGATTGGCGAGAGCAGAACCAAACCTTGTGCATTTTGAATATTTATTATTAAAAATTTCCGTTGTATTTTACAAGCTGCACATAAATTTAAAATTTCAGAGTAACAAAAACTATATTCTATATGTTTCATATAAATGAATATATATTATATATACACCATATATATCATATAAATTTCATATATATATATATCATCTATATATCATATATATATATATATATATATATATATATATATATATATATATATATATATATATATATATGTTATATCTATACGAATGAATAAATGAAGTGCACATCCCTGTGTATGTTTATGTGGCTGAAAATTGCGTTGATGCATTACATTCATTCGATCGTTCGGAATATGATGTACTAGAATTCCATTATGTACACAGGATTTTAGCCAAACGGATGGATGAAGCTAATATCTCATTAATCGCCCTCTGTTAATTTAAGGGTACACACTATTACATTAAGAACATACGATATCAACGGAGTATTAATTCACGCAGAGTTTTAAATTTAGAAGACCGATCAACTTATAAACATTCGTATGTCACGCCACTTTATCCAAGAAATGCAAACTACTCCCACAAGGAACGATTAGAGATTTTGCGACTTCCGCTCCTTATTAACAGGAATAGATATCACTCACTTCAATGACACTATGGCAACTCTACTAACCCTCCAAAAACTTGGTAAGGTGGATAAGGTTAAGTCCCAGGTGACGACTGAAAATGTAGAATCCTCCATGGGACATTTACATTCACGGGAATCTTCCTACATTTGAACGGCACGGGCGTAAAAGCATTCCTAGATGAAACTTTAGAAACCACATCACCCCCACAGAGTCTCGTATACCGGCTTGACATCACTGGTTCCCAGAAGCGACAGATAAGATCGTAATTAGAATCCAACACATAGATTCATCCAATGCGATCGTCTTTTGTGCCGTGCGGTCTGGATCCTTTTCCCCGAAGTTCGTAACTGTAGTCGTAAATATACATAATATGTTACGTGTGCCGTGCCGAGTGCGTCTTTCCGCCCCGAAATCCAATCAATCAAGACCACACGTAAATTCGCCTGCTTTCTTTTTCCAAAACCCAGGCAAAAGGCACAATCAAATATTTAACACAACTGCCAAAAGTTCGTCTCCAAATGGAACAAACGCAAAGTCCCCGAACGAATCCTTCTCGATCAGACGTTCACATGGGTAATGAAGCAAGTGGTTATGCGTGCGTTCGAAAATGACGGCGATCTTCAAAAAGCCTCGAGGGTGCACGAAGGAGAGGTACGAACAATCAGTCAGAAAAGATCAAGGGGTGAGTCAAAAAGCCACGAAAAGAATTCCGCAATGAGAAGGTTAAGAAAATCCAGTGAACCAAACAATCTATGTATAAATAAAATTTTTAGAAAATTTGGATGGAACTCGTAGTAAAGAATATAAACCAAGGATATTAATATAACAAAATAAAGTCGCGCGAGCGTTATTTAAAAACATTGGGTCGAGTATTCGATAGGAAACAAGGCTATGGATGTACTACAACAAGATCGCAGAAACATAAAACAGGACTGTACAATAAAAACTAGGGCATCCACGTAAAAATAAGACCTGCAGATAGAAGACTACAGAGTAGATAAGACATCTACGCAAAACAAGACCTCTAGAACAACAGATACGCACGTGTAAACTGACAGTCAAGAAAAGAAATTGGATGCGAATGCTCGGTTAACTCTGACGATTTACGCGAACAAAACGTCTGGTTTGTTCTACGGTTGCTGTAAGGACGGTTCAAGGACGAAAAAGACCTGGCACCTCCTATTTCTCGTCATTTTCTGGCTATCGTTTTTTATAAAACTTTATCCCGTGAGAGTATAAATATATACATAATTTTTTTAGCCTTGCCCAACTTTTTTATTCATATACAAAATTCGTTGCGCGAATTAATGAAATCACCGTTGCAACTTTGAAAAGAAGAAATTATTTTTTGGGCGGCTTTTGGTCCTTGTTGATTTGTCTTCATCTCGTCTGCAAGACATTGTTTTCTTAATTTAAGGTTTTTGCTGTGGACAAATCAGTTTGTCAAAATGGACATTTTTTTTAGTAATAAACAATCAATTATATATTTAAATGCAGATCGCAAGTTGGGGTTTCCCAAGCTGCTGTTTCCAAAATTTTGAAGTGCCAAATAGACCCTGACGCAAGTTGTCCGGTTCCCATACAATTAGAAGGATTAAAGGAGAACAAAACACCTACAACTCTTGGATTTCTTTATTTTCTTTCTTTTTTATTTAATATACTTCTCTCAGGAATCGGCGTCCTGAAATGCTATTTTTCTCGACCGGGTCCACCAGCTATATCCGAGAAGAAATCTGGGAGATGACGAGTATAGATTCCGCAGAAATAGATCAACAAGCAACCAAATGTTCACAGTTAGGCAATTGTTGGAAAAGAAGTGGAAATAGGGAGAGACGGTTCATTAACTTTTTATTGACTCCAAAAAGCGTAAGACAGAGACTGTAACATACTGTAGTCGAGCTGCGAAAAATATGTCACCCTCATTCAAATCTGCATGAACGAAAATAAATAATCAGGTAGAATAAGAAAAAAATAAACACCCCTCAGAAGCATTTGCAATCCGCAACGGAATAAAGCAGGGGGACGGCCCCTCACCGTGTACGAGGGTTGCCTCTTATGTTTAGGGATTTGGCAACCCCAGTGTTGCAATCCGGCAATTGACAGCTCTGTCGTAAAGTTGGACATTTTTGAGGTTATACGCACTCAGAACGTTTTGACATACGAGCGCTATTTGTGTTGTTTACAGTAACTTAAAAGATTCATCTCGGCCCAAAAATGGAATTAAATCGTCAACATTTTCGTGCGATTATTTTTTACAACTTTCGGCGTGGATTAACTCAGCAACAGTGCATGGATGAACTTAATTCAATTTTTGGCGATGAAGCTCCATCAAGGACCAGTGTTTATCGATGGTATGGTGAATTCAATCGTGGTCGTAGTTCACTCCAAGATGAATTTCGTGAAGGTCGTCCACAATCAGTTGTTGTTCCGAAAACCATTGATGCTGTGCGCGAACTGATATTGGAAGATCGTCATGTGACCTATCGTGAGATTGAGACAAACTTAGGCGTTAGTGGGACCAGCATACATTCAATATTGCATAAACATTTGGCTGTCAGAAAAATTTGTTCGCGTTGGATCCCACACAATTTGTCAATCGCCCAAAAAAAGGCTCGTGTCAATTGATCGAAAGAAATGCTCAAAAAATACGGTCGCGGTGCTTCGAAACACGTCTATGACATCATGACAGGTGATGAATCGTGGATTTACGCGTATGAGCCCGAAAGTAAACAACAGTCGACTGTCTGGGTATTTCAAGATGAGCCAAATCCAACAAAAGTTGTTCGCGCACGAAGCACTTCCACTCTTCACCACGACAATGCGAGCTCTCACACATCGGCTGCGAGAACTGCATTTTTGAGCACCCAAAACATCGATTTGATGGGTCATCCGCCGTATAGTCCTGACTTGGCACCGAATGAATTCTTTTTATTCCCGTACGTAAAAAACAAACTGAGAGGTCAACGTTTTTCGACACCTGAAGAAGCGGTTGCTGCATTCAGAATGCATGTGTTGGAGATACCTCAATCAGAGTGGCAAAAGTGCTTCGACAATTGGTTCAAACACATGCAAAAGTGTATAGATCTTCATGGGAAATATTTTGAAAAACAATAAAGTGATTTTCGATGATCAATATTTGTTTTTGTTCTCTAATCCCGAAATATAAAAGGCTACCCTCGTAAAACTTGGTTACGTCATCAGAGAGGTACAGAACGATCCGGCCATTATCCCTAAAAGGAGAAACGCAAGCGCTCGTTTACGCGGATGGCTATTTTGGGCGATCATCTGGAAATTGTAAGTAAACATAGCGAAATCATCATGCAAGCAGCAAAAGATGTGGGCCTGGAAATCAATGAATACAGGACAAATAGCGAGGGCAGGTGGACATCGGGGACCACACATGCACGTCAGGGAAGGATATTTGAGAACGTTAAAGAGTTTAAATATAGGGTTATGCAATATGGACTTGACAACTTGAATAAATTGACAGTGACACAGTTCGATATATATATATATATATAGCTCCTCAATAGTATACTGGTTAGTATACCCGCCTGTCACGCGGGAGACCTGGGTTCGATTCCTCGTCGGGGAGCCTCTGGCGCAAGAATAATGACCTTGCCCGGAAAAAACAAATCATTATGGAAAATTGAACAAGCCTCAGGACTTGCTAAATAAGGCCAAGACCGGTTCCAGGTTGTAGTGCCGATGGTGATGGTGATGTGACACAGTTCGATAATTAGTGAAAGAGTGCATTCACAAATTAAATTCAAAGTTGTCAAGTCGCTATTGAAAAACCCGATACCTGGGAGCTATACTGACGACAAAATATCAAAGGAAATAAACAAACGGCTGCATTCTGGCAATGGATGTGAGACATGGGCGCTCACAGACTCTGTGCATTCGAGAATAAGATCTTAGAGTACTTTTGGCGTCAAATATGATGAGGATGCAGGACAATGGAGGAAACACCACAACCGCGAATTGGAAGAGCTACCCATCAAGCTAACAGTAGTGAGAATCCTTAGGTATTATAGTAAAGCTGGTTAGAAACACATAATGAATGCGCCGCATCAACTGGGAGTACCACGCAGCCTCCCAAAGACCGCGATCTGATATTTCACACATATGGGTGCTAATATATGAGACGGGAGGTGGCCCAAGTAAATACTACGTAAAGAGAGGAGTGCCAAAGGGCTCAGTCCTCGGACTATTCCTATGGAACGTCATGTACGCCAGGGCAATAAATAAAAATAAGCCACAAGGAGTAGATATAGTAGTCTATGCGAATGACTTAGCAATAGTGACAATAGCAAAAAACCCCCAAGAAATCGATGAGAAATCAAACCAAGTTATAAAAACGATGCGAATTTGGCTCATAAATGCTGTACTGAAACTAGCAGAGAACAGAACAGAGGTTGTACTTCAGCCACATAAAAGTAAAAACAAATTAGCCTAGGTATCGGCGGATCCATGATGGAATCCAGCCTGTAAGAGTAATTTAAGAGCTTTAAAGAGAACAGCTGTACAGCTTTGTCTATTCTTCGGGCACTGACCCTTATTCACTTGCACTGGCGATTGATTGGGGTGTCATCAACGATGAATGGGCAGTGGCTATAGAGACGCGAGTGTGAAAACATCTAATATAATAAATTTATTAACTAAATTAAAACTTTTATTTTCACACAGCATGTTACACAGTCTCACCATTCAATATCTAGGGATTATACTGGATCACCGCTTGAGTTTTAAGCACCACATGCACTACACGGCAAAGAAGGTAGTCACAACACACGCACCACACCGGAGAGACTGATGCCAAGCGTGGACGGGCCTAGAGAATCGGGTAGAATGGTTCTGTGAGCAGATCAATCCTTCTATACGCAGTTCCCAGATGGACTAGAGCAACCGCCTACAGCTCATACACCAAGCTTAAGAAATCCGTCCAAGAAGAGGAGAATCCGCAGAGCCTACAGAACGGTGTCCACCGAAGCGGCCGCGGTAATTGCGGATCGAGTGCCTATAGAAATAGAAGCGGAATTAGGGGCAGAGATACACAAGCTGCGTCAACTGAACGCATGAGACTCCAGTGGATACAAAACCGAACTCGCGGCTACTCGAGATCGAAGTCTTATCCAACGGGAACAAAATAGGACACAGTCGTCACCGTAAGATGCACGCACAAAATGATACCGAACAAAAAAAATTTATAAATAGACCACATGGTGAGATCGTTTAATAGGCAATGAGTGCCTTGGAGAAGGAAGACACACACTGCCTTTCCTACAGGGGATGTATAGAAAATGCGGAACACATTCCAACCAATTGCAGCAGATTTCAGGAGGAGCGCAGTATGCTTGGTGAGTAACTAAACGGCGCAGTAGACGCCACCAGAATACGAGCGCTAATGCTAGGTTCAAGCAACGAATAGAAACCCACCAGCGTATAGCTCGACAATATCACGTAGAAACTCAACACACTACAAGAACTGCACCAACTTCAGAGACGTTATACTGCGACCCTGCACACGGAAGGAATGTCAAGAGATGATACCTGGGGGAACAACACGAATGGGGTGCAAACCGCGAGTGGGATTAGTACGTAGGCACAGTCGGATATCCGCGAACGGAATGAATCGGACATGCAAGTGGGCTCGGTCCCATCTGTATCTTTTGAAGATTATTACCACCAGATCATAATCATCGGCACAACAGCCGGGATCCGGTCTTGGCCTTATTTAACAAGTCTGAGGCTTGTTAAATTTTCCATAATAATTTGTTTTTCCGGGCAAGGTTGTTAGCCTTGTGCCAACTACCTCCAGATCGCAAAACAAAACAAAAATTAAGTCGCGAAGATTAGAATGAACCGGGTATGTAGTAAGAATGGGCAACGACAAAACCGTCCCACAGAATTCTTGACGGAAGACCAACGGGAAAGTGCATAAGACAGAGAACGTGGTGTAGTCGAATAAGTGAGTCATGAATTATGAATAGTTAATAATAGGGTCTATTAGCCAACCTTCGAAGGATGATCGTGACTGTCTCCCAATAATTTCACGGAGCTTATACCTTAATGGATAGCATTTCACTGGGCGGCTGGCCCTACCACTCAGTAGTTGTACCAAACAGCCACAATGGTAAGTCGTCAGTTGAATCTACATATGCACAATCAAATGCACCGCACAAAATGTTTACCAACTCAGTTATAGAGGCGGCATCGTATCAGCATATATAAAGCCGACGGGGAGAGGAAGATGGGTGTGAAAAGAATTCGTTTTGATATACTCCGGCTCTGTATGATTATGGCCCCGTACAAAAGAGATAACGCATTGATTTTGCAGACGATCATTTTATTAATAATATATTTTTCTTTCGGGAGAAGCGAGAACAGGGCCTTGAGGTGCCAACAGGTAACTGCTGGAATCTTCTTTCGAAAAGTTGCAAATTGTAGCGTTCAGGAAATACTTATGCTGGAAGAGAGTTCCAGAGAAGTCACGTTCTGCAGCAAAACCAAATTTGGTATAGAAAGATAAATTGGAAAGTGGTGGTATTTAAACTGAATTTCTTTAAATGATATCACGAATCACCAAGCTATAGTTTCCGTAATAAGTTTTGTAAATCAGACAAAAATCCACCGAACGTCTTCAATGCGACAATGACTATAGCGATGGTATTAGGTCTTTGTTCTCAATTAAGGAAATTACTGGTCTCTCTATGCTAACATGTAAGGGTGTGCTTAGGAATACAAATTCAATGGGATTCAAAGTTTAATTTGGGATTTTTCGAGGAGAGCAGTGGACGAAATTAAATAACCCTGAAAAAAAGACTCAAATTCCTTGAGGCAGGCTTTGCGGCAATAGAAAAACACTTATTAGAACGGCGCCAGATCAATATTACTATGTAACGCTGTAAGTGAAAGTTCCGTATAGCATTCCAAACACAAATATTCACTACAAAATGAATTGACCCGTGAACTAAAAAATTACTTGATCGACCTGAAAAAGCCAAAATCGGTTGGTTTCATGAAAAGCCAAATTAGTCACAATGGGTGTATGGTGTTAAATATAGTAATCGCCAATTTGATGTTAATCACAGAACACACAATAATCAATCTGCATAAAACCACAATGGTCATCGATATAACGGTTGATACGATAGGAGTGAGGCATTCAGCTCACTTTCTATAATTCGTCAAATTGGTCGTCGATCCAAGAGCTAAACAATTACTAAGCACAGCAACGAAATAGTTTATGATATACAATATAAGAAGAGGGATAGTAACTCGATTAAGCCTCTGCATGACTCAGTACATGGTTGATTTCTATCAGACATAATAGAGGATGGAGTTTTGCAAATAATGACTATAGCCTCCAGAAGCCAGTGAAAAAGTTCGAACCCATACTATAAAAAGGTTGGAACCAAAGTACCGATGCATCAGACCATTCCCGCGTGTTAAGCTTCGATTGCTACATTAATGCTCTGATATACGACTGAGAAGCCTATTCTTTATGTTCTTTTAGAGCTGTGTTCTTCACTATGGTTGCGTGTGCTTAATTTGTTGGTAAACATCCATACTACTTTCTCTATGTTA
Organism: Microdon myrmicae; assembly: GCA_963931805.1. NCBI lineage: Eukaryota > Metazoa > Arthropoda > Insecta > Diptera > Syrphidae > Microdon > Microdon myrmicae. The sequence continues at coordinate 4,077,535 of OZ007500.1, read as the reverse complement.
CGAATGCGTTTATGGAGCGACGATACGACTAAATCATGCAGAACGATGGACTGGAGCGTGTACTGGTCTTTCTTAAATAAGTGACGTAAAGTCCTGGTTTAGTAAGTTTTGTTGCGTACAAATCACCCTGGGGTCTTCAAATACAATTGATTTAACCCGATTTGACAAATCAAATTAATTTGTTACTTTTCCAAAAGTATTACCATGATCGGAGCTAGCAGAATTGACTCTACCTCTTTAACTATTTGCACATGATGTTCGTGCATAAAAACTAATTTCATTGTGATAAGCACAGCATCAACCGAACCATAAGAGCGATTCAAAACTAATGTATGATCGGTTCAATTTATCGCTTGTGGGACAACTATGGGAGCGCCGGGCTGGTGAAGTGAAACCCCAAATCCACTAATAATGTCAAGTATAAATGGCTAATATAAAGTGAACTACAATCTCACTGCAATTGCAGAACGAATAAGCGATCGACCTTTAGTCGCCTTTTACAAGCAGTTCTAGCTGTGAGTATATTCTAAAGCCCTACTCACAGGGCGACGTCATAAAGTTAATTACAGAATACTCCGTTGAACTGCAAGGATAACATATCAAATTGGCATATCGGCCTTCAGTGAAGCGTCGACTCGGCAGGGCAGGGTGCATGAAATCATACCTGTAGCTTATAAGATATAAGGCCACTCCATAGGCACTCTCTCTCACTGGAATATAAATATATAAAAACTGTAAAAATGATGATAAAAATAAAACAAAACAAAAACGAAATTTTAAAAAATTATCAAATATTTATTATTTTAAGATTATTTTTTAAGATTGTTTTTTTTTCTTCGAGTTTCGAAACTTAAAACACAAAAAGGATAATTAAATAAACAAATTATGCATAAAACGCGTGTTACAAAATAAACAATAGAGTGGTTAACTAATAATTTATGTATGTATATATATATATATATTTATGTATAAAAAAAATTACAAAATATTGGAGGTTGTAATGCACCACTCTGGTCACCTTGTTCAGCTGCTCTATGAAATTTTGTCTTGGAATATGTTTTGTCATTGTTTTATGTTTGTATAAAGAGAAAATGAATTTCTTGTTTGTTTGTTCTTGTTCAATTTTATCTTAAGCCTAACTTCAGAAGTCTACACTACTATATTTATATACGAACATCTGTATTTGTTTGTACACTAGAATATAAAAAAATTAATGTTTACTTATCGTTAAAAAAACTTACTTACAATTAATATGAAATATTTATAAGCTATATTTAATTATATACTTATATGTACTATGTATTTATAAATGTTTATGTATAAGCACGTGTGTAGTGTACGTGTGACATGTTTATGTTCATATGCTTATGAGTATTAATATGCGTATTGTATAAAAAAAATAACACAGGTAAATCTAAATTAAAACAAATAAAAAAAAAAAATAATAGAGATTAAAAACAAATATTTCTAGAAACATCTATACTTTAGGCTTAGACTTATATCTCATATTAATGGGAGACTGTGTCAAAATTGGCTGCAGTTGTTTATCTATATATATATATACTTTTGTTTTTTTTTATCTCTAATAAAATATATAAACTATATTCGACAATTTGTGTATCTGTAGAATGATGGTACATTTTGTTGTCATATATAATCCAGTATATTGATTTAACGCACTAGTACATAAGGCAATATATAAACAGTCTAATGGACAAGGGCTATAATCAAGCAGGAAGGAAAGTAAAAGAGAAGCTGCACAAATGTAGTGATTAAGACTTTAGTTATAGGAATAGAATGAGATTGTATTCCGTCCATTTTTTCAATAAAAATTCATAGTTCTCACGTGCAGATCAGAGGATAATGGACAAACCAACAGATTATAGTACAATGGGAGTATGTGCGGGCTGAGCAGGCGTTCAGTGCTATTGTGAACGCAGGACTCGCATGTAATGCAAAATTCGATTGCATCACAACTAAATCAATTCAAACTAGAAAAGAATTCTAGTAAGAGCCATGTTAGTTCAATTAAAAGATTTGAACACTTTTTTGTCGTCATCAATCAAACAAACTTACGTTGCCTGCATCAAATTCCAATAATAAGCAAATAAATATTCGTTGAAAGACAAGACAAGGAAGAAAAACAAAAGAGTATTTCATCTATCGCTCTTAGTAATCTGATAAATGAGAAAGATAAAGAAACGCAGTCGTATCCTTGTTTAAATACAAAAAAAAAGCAATTCAATCAATAATTCCCACTGATCGATTATCTTACGCACCTAAACCACTTCATTAACTACTGGAAGTGGTAACGCCATTGAAGCACAACCAAGAGGAAATGTGCACCGACTGGTCTATCTGTGTTCCTACAACTCACATATTCTGGCATAGAAAACATGCATTTCTCTATTCCCAAGGGAACAAACGACATGCAGGTAAGAAAAAGGGTCCTTTCGATAGACATTACAAATTCTGGCAACCGATATAAACGGATAAGTACATTTTTAACAATAAGTGTTACGAGTTATCATCTTAAGACGTCTTTGCAACTACAAAGACACTTAAGGTAGATTCGGATCGAATTCGCCTATTTGACATTTTCTAAATATGAGAAGAAAATGTCAGTCAATAGCTGCTAAGCTTCTTAAAAGTTGTCTCTTGGACCAAACCACATTAAAACGAAAGGAACGATCGCAAGCATCCTCAAATAAGTCAAATGGAAATGCGGTTTCTAAGTGAATTATACACCTTCGTGGCGTCGATTACTCTTCATCTGGGCAAAGTCTCTGCTTTCAACCCAGCGAAGGCCATTACGATCCTTGTCCCTGTTCAATCCAAGTTGACATGCAGTCTCCGTATGACACCCTTGGATAGCTACATTGGCACCCTCCAAGTAGTGAACCAATGCATGCAACGATATCCTGAGAAAGGTTGGCGCAAGGCAAATAACTTGGCCCGGAGAAACGAATTATTATGGACAATGTAACAAGTCTCGGATATGGACCAGATGCCGGTGAAGAGACTTGCTAAATAAGACCAAGACCGGATCCCATTTGTAGTGCCGATGATGATGATGATGACGTTTTTTTAAGATGCCTATCGTCCTTTAATCGAGACCTAAAGTTCAATCAAGCAATTTAGAAGACTGCGACACTCATGACCCTGTCTTTACTTTTTATACTTCAAGGGCACCATGAAAAACCCTTTGTATGTGCATAATACAAAAAACAAAATTATAATTGTAATGACAAATGCTGACGTAAAAGAAAACTAAAAATATATGGCGAATCTCCATTTTGACGAATGACGGTATCAGAACTTAGTGTGTAGCTACTTTTGCTGTCCTTATTTTTCATTTGCCCTATTTTTACTGCCTCGTTGATGACGTTTCTAGATGTTTATGAAGACCATTGCTGCCAAAAGCTCTATTCAGTCTTTTGGGTTCATTAATAATTATGAAAAGGAAGGATACATGAAATGAAAAAGGGCACTATCAAGAAGATGGAACTGGAAAGAGTGATATTTGTTTGAGTGACAGGATAGACACTTCACCATAGCAAGCATGTGCCGCTTTCTGTGTGATATAGGTCAAAGACAGTTGAGCGGATGGGGGAGTTAAGTACCATTACTAGACCGCAAGTTTGAATACAATACAGGAAAAAGATATATCTCAACGGTCTTTCCTACGTGGTCACATTTCTATTAAATTGGCCCCTTGTGAAAGATCTTACAATGAGTTAAAAAAACACGTGCGAACAGTTGTGCGAAATGGACGTTGCCAGTGGAATAGAAATCAATTTGTAAGTTCCCCTAATTGTCTTCTTACATTTTAACTACTTGCAAAGGTCACTCTTGCACAGCAGTGTGTGGTTTAGTTCAAGGATCTTCTCTATTGCGCACGAAGCGAGTTGAGCTGTAAAGTAATTAATTGTCCTTGGAAAGCTTTGGTAAGTTGAAAAACTTGGAATTATTTTAAAGAGAGAATTGGACATAATAGGGTGTAAACTACTATTACAGATTTGTCCTCTTTATAAAAATGTGTTATACCGTTTTCGTTACTTCTATAATAGAACCACACGATTTGTTGCAAGACATCCACCAATACATAGCTCCTCAATAGTATACTGGTTAGTATACCCGCCTGTCACGCGGGAGACCGGGGTTCGATTCCTCGTCGGGGAGCCTCTGGCGCAAGACTAATGACCTTGCCCGGAAAAAAAACAAATCATTATGGAAAATTTAACAAGCCTCAGGACTTGCTAAATAAGGCCAAGACCGGTTCTAGGTTGTAGTGCCGATGATGATGATGATCCACCAATACATAACTGGTTAAGTGGATACAGGCCTATTTGGTTAACAAAGCACCAATTCATTCCGCTTTTGGACGAAAAGAAAAAAAAACCTCTTAAGTATGATATTGAGAAACCGGGACGAAATGCCGTGAACCAATGAGCCATTTACCTAGAGCAACTTTTCTTTCAGAATACCTTTTGTACCGTACATAATATATATCCGATTGGTCAGTAAGTTTCCGAACTGACACATAGATGGCACAACTGTTGACAGATCCAACTGATTTCTGGATTGTGCTACTCTTCAAATGATGCATTGCAGATTACAGCAGCCTTAGTCAAATAACTTTGGCAATTTTCAAAACCATGGACTAAAAAGAATTTCGTATGTTGATCAAACATTGTTTTTTGATAGGAAAAATTACTGCCAAGGCCACACAGGGACGTCAGGGAGACTCTGTATCAGAGAAATGAACTATTATTGAAGGGTTTGCTAAATGTAAACGTGGTCAACCTTTGATGTTGAATGTACAGGCGGCCCAAACGAAGCAACGACTCCAGAAAACATCAAGCAAGTTCTGAAAATCGTGATGGAAAATCGAAAAGTGGGAGTGCTGGAGATAGCTGCGATAATGAAGATATTAATTAGAAGTGTTTTCATTATTGTACATCAAAATTTGGCCATCGGCCTTTTTTCAAATGGGTGCAACTTTTTTGCAGAATGAAACAAAAACGAGAACAAGCTATTGAAAACGACTGCCGACCCACACGATTTGAGCTTCTAGTTGCTCCCTCCCCAACCCACAATATTCTAAAGACCCCCAGGGATTACAGGCTGTTTGCAGAATGAAACGAAAACAACAAAACATTAAAAGCTATCACCGAATCACAGGATTTGAGCTTCTAGTTGCATCCTCCTTTTCCACCATAGTCTAAAGATCTGACCCTCAGTGACTACTGGTTGTTAAAAAAATGCTCTAGCGAAGGAAACTTTGAATTTGACTCAAATGAAAAAGTGATTGTAAAAACGGAGGCCTATTCTGAGCGCAAAGGTGAATTGTTCCACAAAAAACGCACCGAACAGTTAGAAGTGAATGGAGTGAATGTATCACTCTTGGAGGGGAGAATCTTGATAAATAGTCGAATTTAAAAAAAAATGTTTCTTAGTTAGATGGGAAACTTATTAAGTGACGTGTTCTATATAACGTGTAACTGTAGGTCCGCCAAGTGAACATTACCCGAGCAATATAGTGAGTTTAGCTCGAAAATTCATCGTATGCTTTTGAAACCAAAATATCAAAGTTTAAACGGAATCATCCCGAAACTACATTTTCAAAAACTCTTTGTGCTGTAGGTCATAAAGTTATTGATCGATCTGGCTGACACTTTGATGGGTTGCTGTCTATGACATTATCGGAAGGACGTACCTTCAAAATTTTAAAGATATCACATAAAAAACTTCTTTTTTTTTGGGTAAATTGTCGAGAAACTAGTCGAAAATTTAAATATTTGATTATATTATATATGCTTCCCATGCATATATCAGTAATTGAAACACAGATCAATAGAAAAAATATAACAAATAACACTTCCCTTTTGTTTTGAAAAAAATGTTTTTCAACACTTGAAAGTTGTAATAAAATAGTGTCGACATTTTAAATGTTGATGATTATTATATCATCTTTAAAAAATAATAAGACGGTTAATTTTTAAGGCTTCTCTCCTTAAGGTCAAGAACTTGATAAACAATGAACTCTTCCACAGAACACAACATGGGAAAACTACAAGCTTAAGTGTTTGGCACATGATCAAATGCGCCTACCACTCAAGCAAATCTTCGAGAAAGTTGAAAGTTTCTGTGTTTACGACCGTCAGAGCTTTCTCTTGAAGCAAAACTGTACTAAACGGAAGACTGAATGCCCATAACCATAAGGTCACCTACTTAATTAATTCTCCTTTCGAAGCAGATCCTGCAGGTAACAGAAAATTTAAACGTACATGTGAAGTAGCCATCAATTCTTCTAGTTAAAGAAGAACTCCAGAAAAATATTAGGCCTCCAAGTAAATTTTAAAAGGTTTACAAGACAAGTCGTTACTGATATTTAATGGCATCGGATCATTTTACACTGAACTCCATGGTAATGTGACATCAATTGACTTTATTAAGTCATTTCGTTAGAGTGGAAACAACATCTTCATTCTCAACTACGCGGATGTCAATTTTTGAATCATGTTGGAATTGCGACTGGTGGTGCTAAATGTAGATATCTCTCTCGATTCTAGCTTCGGTAACAAAGATTTGCTACATTTGAATACGTTAGGACTAAACATTGTTGACAACGTTCAATGTGGTTATTGACAGGGCTTTTCCGCTTTGGACGGGATGGTCCACTGGAAGGCGCTTCATCATCCTCTCGGGTGAAAGTGATCGATAGAGACGATGGGATGTTAATTGTTAAACGAATTTAAGAAGGACTTGACTTTCTATCGGCAGTGCTTTTAACAAACCAACAAAACGCAATTTGCGCAAAACTTTACTTTTCTACTTGCATTTCGAAGAAAAACCAACTGAAGGTCATCATATGGTAACTGAACATGGTGGAGAGCATGCTCCTGTAACTTCAACTGATTATTACTAGTAAAGATGGTTCAAAAGTGGAAATTTCAATGATAAGGAACATGAAGGACGGCCCAAATGAATAGCTGGAGGCATTATTGGATCAATATGAATGACACACAAGAAAAACTTGCTGAAACATTAGGAGTGACTTAACAAGCCATTTCAATACGCCTAGAAGTTGCGGGGGTAATCAATAACAATTTGAGCCCATACGGAATGAAAACGCGCGACGTAGAACGACGAAAATGCTTTTAATATGACTGATAAGGAACATGCAGACGGCCAGATATATTTCCAAATGAATATCTGGAGGCACTATTTTTTTTACACTAACGCACACAAAAGGGGATTTTGAAATAGTTTAAATGTCAGAGCACAATGAGAGCAGGGGGAGAGGAAAGGAGATATCAATATATATGGGACCAATATGAATGCCACATACAAGAAAAACTAGCTAGCAAATTGGGAATCACTCAACAAGTTATTTCTTTGCGCCTAGAAGCTACGGGAATGATCTAAAACTAAGGAAAGTCGTCCCCACACGACGTACAACAGGGACTTTTCACTTGCGAACAAGTTTTGCAACTCCACAAAAGGAAGCATTTTTTTCATTGCATGGTAATAGATCATAAAAAGTTGATTCGTTATGAAAATCCAAAGCGTAAGTGATCCCCCCTCTCCCTCTCTCTCTCTCTCTCACGATCTCGCGCTTGCGCTTGTATCAATATCAACCCCAAAGGCGAATATCCATGGCTCGAAGTTCATACTGTGCAATATTGCTGGGGTCAGTTCGGTGTTGTGTATTACTAGTTGCTCCAGCTTACCGAAGCCACCAAGGCGGCTCGTTACAGACTTCATTTGAGGTTCATAAAACGGCAACAATACCAAGTTGGCTTAGACAAAGTTCGACATGATAATGTAAAAACATACTTGGAGACGCTCAACTAGGAAATCTTACCCCCCCGATCGTGGTCTCCAAAAATTGTTCATTCTGGTTACCACTTATTCCCATCGAGGGTCCACGGATTGGCTGAGCATTTCGCGAATTTTTCAAAAATTAAAAATGGTTCGATTCATGCATCGCATCAAAAACCGGTGATTTTGTTCGTCCAGAAATCCGTACATTTCCCGAAAGATGCGAAAATCGGTTCTAACGATGAGTATTACTTTGAAGAAAGAACATTGTACAGTTTTGTTTTTTACAAAGCCTTATTTTAGTAAAATAAAATCCTTTAAAGCTCATAATATAAGCAAGAGGCAGTGATAACCGGAAAAATATTATAAGGGTAAAATCCCTGAAATTTTATTTACAATTAATCAAACCATACAACAGAAGCAAACCCTATGAGGATCAGGAGGAATGGAAACACCAGTAAAAATTCTGGAATGTTATCCTTAATAGGACATCAACTGACCAAATCATCCCATAAAAGCAAACCCTTTTGGGATCAGGAAAATAGATGTTTGCAGAAATCCGCTCTCGGGCACAGTTACAATGGAATCGACCATTGAGACGAAACCGTCAGAATACTCTTGACATTTAAAGGCTTCTCAAAATCCTTCTTCGTGTAAAAACAAACTAATCATCATTGCAGTAATAAAATGAATGCGGTAACTTTTGTTTTATTTGTTTCACTCACCGCCAATATGCATAGGTGATAAAATTTCGGAGAGTATCAAGCCAGAAATGGTCGAGAGACCATTAACTCCCAAAAGATCCAATAGGACTTCGGAAATATTACGCATCTTGGACGAAAAATGCAAAACCCAGTGGAGAAGGAAGCAAGTATCTCTCTGAGCAAGCAAGTATCAAAGTCTAGCATATTTACGGATAATAATAGGCAAGGTACTTGCCGCAATGCCTAAAGATGCCGACCAAGGCAAAATTGTCAAGCATATGAAAAGAGACTAGTGGAAAGTTTGCGATGGAGATGGGAGGACAATGTAAAGTGTGACCCTGAAGAAATGAGATCAAGTGGCGAAGCGTGAAGGGGAAGTGCACAGGACAGGGACGTAATCGAGTTACTGAGGTCATGAACTTTCGGGTTCCTATAGATCAATGGTAGTAGTAAATGCAATGACTTATATCATGATTGATATAGGAAGATCATGGTGGTCACGTAACCGAGTTAGTGAGGTCATGAACTTTCGGGTTTCTATAGATCAATAGTAGTAGTACATGCAATGACTTATATCATGATTGATATAGGAAGATATTGGTGGTCACGTAACCGAGTTATTGAGGTCATGAACTTTCGGGTTCCTATAGATCAGTAATAGTTGGAAATGCAATGACTTATATCATGATTGATATAGGAAGATCATGGTGGTCACGTAACCGAGTTAGTGAGGTCATGAACTTTCGGATTCCTAGAGATCAATAGTAGCAGTAAATGCAATGACTTATATCATGATTGATTTAAGAAGATCATGGTGGTCACGTAACCGAGTTAGTGAAGCTATGAACTTTCGGGTTCCTATAGATCAATAGTGGCAGTAAATGCAATGACTTATCATGATTGATATAGGAAGATCATGGTGGTCATGTAACCGAGTTAGTGACGTCATGAACTTTCGGGTTCCTATAGATCAATAGTAGTAGTAAATGCAATGACTTATATCATGATTGATATAGGAAGGTCATGGTGGTCACGTAACCGAGTTAGTGAAGCTATGAACTTTCGGGTTCCTATAGATCAATAGTGGCAGTAAATGCAATGACTTATATCATGATTGATATAGGAAGATCATGGTGGACACTGGAAACATAGCAGGAGCGGGAAATAAAAGCAATAAAAATAATCAAGTTTTTAGGTAGAATTAATAAATTTGATGCACATTTCGTTTAAAGTACCAGACTCAAATAAAACCTACAAGTCACTGCACACGATTCAATTGCTTTGCGTATTGTGCCGCAAAGAATATGTTCACGAAATGGACTTAAAGCACAAAACAATGATTTTAAAGAACATTTTGATCAATGTGAAACTTTTCGTAATACGATGTTAATTGGGATGTTACCAATTCCCATCGCTGGAGTTTTTGACGTTACAATTATAAATTATGCGTTACGCTATAAAAATAGTATGCATTTCAATAGCGAAAAGTTCGTCTTGAAAAGTCGATAAGATGTAGAACAAGGTCGTAAATATCCATAAATGAAAAAAAAGGCAAAAGGAGATTTCATATCTAATCTTGATATACGAGAATTAAGAAAACATGAAACTGCTGAACTAAAGGTATTGAGCCGATAACAGTTGAATTGGCAGCCAGATACGGCGACGATTAATGAAAGTAGGTTTTGGACCTCAGTGCTTGGCTCTCAACGAAACAGTTAGAAAAGATATGAACTGGCTAGCTACAAAAATTATATCGAGTATTAAAAAAACCTGATCTTATCATTTAGTCGAAACAATATAATGAAACCCCTTCTACGTTGATTCATAACGTGATTTTATTTTTATTACACTTCTCTCGGTTGAGGCGAACCCATAGCGCCGAGTCGGCAACCCGAGATGCCACCATGTTGCAGATCTTTTTGAACAGTTGTAGGTTGTAACGCTCTGGAAACACTCGCACAAGGAGGGAGTTCCATAGCTTTCCCGCTCTGTAACGGAAATCTGTTATTGGCAAATCCCGCTTTTACAGAAGCAAATGGAAATGCTAAACGTGTTCTAGGAGATCAAACTCAAAAACGAAACTATTACTAGTATTATTTATTGGTCTGTAGGAATCCGAAAGCTTATGGCTTCATTGACTCGACTACGCCATCATTCCCTGCCCTGTGCACGAAACTACTCAAAGATATAAATCCAGAGTTAGAAAAAGAGACGAGAAAATACAAGGCAATGGAGGAATTGACGAGGGTCCAAACCTAAGTTGCGTCTAGAATCTTCGCAACGCGATCTGAAGGAATCTATATTAAAACTGAACAGAGAAACAGCAATCAGAACCGCTACGATGTATCACGTTCCCCCTGTTGTTAAAGGCAAGCGCAAAAATGAGAAGTTCGCCCTGTTCGCAGATAGAAAGAAGCAAATGATATATTTTGTCTACAACCAGACGTCCGGCTGGTGCTTTCTCTCAGAACCATGAATACCATCATCATTATCATCGGCACTACAACCGGGATCTGGTCTTGGCCTTATTTAGCACGTCTCGATGCCTATTAAATTGTCCACAATAATTTATTTTTACGGGCAAGGTTATTAGCCTTGTGCCATAGAACCATGAATATACAGACCATAAAATTGGCACCCAATGGAGTGATTTTTAGGAATCTGCCTTATGTTGTAAAGAAGGCACCGAATTTTAATAAGAAACGTTAATACAGTCTATCTTTCCCTTGCAACAATTCATTAACAGGGGTAGATCCTCCAAATTACTGACAGTCGACAAGATTGGCTGTGAGAAGTGCAAACGAAAAGAGAAAATCGACACCGAAAATTGTTCGGGCTACACGACAATGAATCATGGTAGATCATTGCGGCGCATTTGAATTGAAATTAAGCGTGATCCATGGGGCGCTTTGTAGCAACATCAACTTCATGATCCAATTCTAAAACGGATTACAAAATTCCAGACTAAGACGACTTGCCCATTACGAACTAACTAAATCGAATGCTGGTGAGACTACTTGCAGGTGAAATCACGAGTATTTCTATATAAATCTGAATATTGAAAACAATTTTTTAACTTGAAGTCATCGCCAACGAACATTATTACGTTCCCAGAGTACATATGAAAAATTCGGTGAAAAGACGATGGAGGTTGCCAGTATAGAAAACGAAGCAATACTAACATTTCTTCACCAGACCAGGCGCTTCTTTTTCTTTTGATATCAACTATACTTGGAAAAAACAATTTATATATTAATAGACAAGTATTAAGAAACTTGTGTGATGTCGGAAATGGGAAGTTTCTGGTACATTGCAATTGAAACTTATATGGAGATAAACCCTTAACTGTGTGAAAACTTGTTATGAATTGGTTTTGAATAAAACACGTAAAAAATACAAAGGCACAGCGGAAGCCTAAATAAAAATTGCAAAGCTGACGTTGAACAGGATTTATGAGACACTAATATGAGAGATACCTAAAAATTCCTTTGCAGCCCATGTATGGGGACAGATTTTTCCAGAATCCAACAATCTGCAATCTGTTACCATTTTCTAAAAATTAATATTTATTTAAAGGTTCCAATACCCCAGCAGTGAATTGAACCAACGCACCATCACAGGTCTATCTCAACTGTTCTACCAAGTGACTGATGCACAAATTCCTAAGCAAATCACGAATAGCGACACAAAATAGTGAAAGGAGATTGCTTCCTGAGCTCGACGTGCGTCAGAAGATGTTTTCTGTAATAGGAAATTGTAAAGGCATTTTATAGGGCTGTCGTTTAATTTAATAAACAAGTTGACTATTTCGCTCTCAAACACTGAGAAGCGACAGGTTGTCGAAAATTAAGTACTTTGGCCTTCTGTTCAAAAACCTCACGACAAATAATTATGTTGGTAAATTTCCAATTGCCTGATCCGCTTTCGGTCGACGACAAGGTAGGGAAGCAACAAACAGTATTAAACATCCTGGAGAGGCGATCTTCATAAAGGACATTCAGACACTTTACTAGCCTTCCTTATATCGATTTTGGTAAACACAAATTAAACAATTGTTTGGGAAGTTGATCTGAATCAATGTGTTCCACCACATACAGTGCAAGGACTTTAGACAAATCAATATGATTTGTTTTTGAAGACATCATTTCTTTGACGATAAGAACTAAAGTCATAAATGCCAGAATATAACATTTGATTGGGAAAGAAATGACAATGGGGCATATAAAGTTATGAGACGGCAGTATTTTCCGGCGTAGAATTATTGTACAAAGTCAGAGTGGAATGGAATACGTCGAGAGTCAGTTGGATACAATTTAAGTTTAGTATTCAGAGATTTAGAATAAAATGGCAGCGCGTAGAGGATGGTGGTACAAATTCCGAGTCAATCTTATGTAACAGCCGTGTCATTGGCTGTTCTGTTGGCGTGAGGTGATAACAGGTGGTAATGTGCCCCCACATAAACCCCACGATAATACAAATCTAATACTAAAATAATACGATAAAAATCTATATCCTATAACTAATTCTGATCGACGTTAATTCCGACTATGTATTACTAGCGTATCGTTGCTTTTCTTTACTCCTAGCAGCACAGGTTGTTGTTCGAATTGAAGCGTTATGGATGCCTACACCTTGGGCATTATTGATATCATCTAAGGCTCGAAAACGTACAAAACCATGCTCAGCAACTAACATACTACCACTATTGGCACTTTCACCACTACTGCTACCCATACCAGAGCTACCGGTACCGGTGCCGCAGCCACCGTTAATACCGCTGACTCGTTCGGCGACACCTAGACTGGCTCCACCATTCCCGCTGCCGTTATCAGTTAAGTTCCCACCACTAGTACTACTTGTTATACCGGATGATGAGCATCCACCTCCCCCGCCCCCACTGCCACTAATTGGCCCTATTCCATCCACCTCGCCGTTCCTGGAACCACTGCCACTGTTGTTGATTAAATTCGTACGCTCTGCATTACTACCAATCACCATGTCGTCGTCTGATTGTAAAATATATTGTTGCATGGCAGCGCTGCTACTTCTCTCCAAGTGACAGTCGCGGTAAAAGTTTGCGGATTTTGTTGCGCAACCGCGATGCGAATGAGTTTGCAATTCTCGCTGATCATCCGAAGAGTCTCGTTCCAGTTGGCAATCGCGGTAGAAATTGGACACCTTCATTGCAGGGCCACGATGACCGTGCCGCTGCTCATCTGACGAATCGCGCTGATGATGGTGATGGTGGTTTGATGGATCCATGATAAGCAGTTCTGTGCCATGTGTTGCGCTATTACAACCTCCGCTGGTAACGACTCCGCCACCACCACCACTACTCACACCTGTACGCATAATGCGTGCGGATCCATTGATCAAGCCCCCACGAGGATGGTGGCTACCAGTGCTTAAGGTCTGTATGCCAGATGGTCGGGACGAGGATGAGGCCCCTGAAGAGGAGCTGCTGTTCCGGCCGTTAATAATCCCACCAATATTATTCAAAGTACCACTCTTACGAACTGCGCCGTGACGGTCGAATGAGTTGTAAGTCGCATAACGCCCACTTGTACAGGAATGTGTTGAATTGGAGCTGCGGCGTTCAGGATTCTCGTAGCTCGTACGTTCCAAATTCGAACGATGATGGTGGCGGCTGGAACTGGAAGTTCGATCATTGTTTCTAGATATCGGCCGATCGAGCATCATGTCGGACGGTCCTCCGACACCATCTTGACCGGCGCAGAATTTAGGTTTCTCAAAGTTGGAGAAGTCATATCCGCTAGTGCTACTTCCACCGCCATTGATCGGTTCGGAATAGCAGTTGTCTGAGAATTGGTGCTGCTCTGGTACTCTGTTTGTTGTGGAACGTAATTCGAAATTTGGGTTCTCATAGTGATCGGTTTGAGTATCAGTGAGGAAGTCAGAGTGATGTCCACTCTGTGAATCCATCGGCTGACGGGAATGAATGTGGCTTCCCATGGCATTGGTCGACTGAAGTGAGCCCGTATCGTATGGTCGGCCAAAGTTGTTTGTGGACTGTAATTGGAAGTCATTCCGTTGTGATCCGCCACCAGCGCCCATTGAATTTTGTCCACCCCCAAGTGAATTCAACGCGAATGTGTCATCGTAAATCGGTTTCCCAGTGCGCAAAGTATATGTGTGGAGGTTTGTATTAGCATTACATATCGCAGGATAGTCCGTATCAAATTGCTCCTGACTTGAACTGGATGTGCATGGCAAGAAGAAGCCGGTTACGTTATGACCAGTATCCGCATTCTTTTCACGTTGTAAACCACCGCCACCGCTACCTGGGCCCATTCCACCAACACCAACAACATCTGCTGACCCTCCTCCACCGCCGCCACTTGTTTTCAATCCTGCCACCCATGACATCAGAGTAATGATCGCTATTTCAATCAAACGCAGAGAAAACTGATAGCTCCACTGCACCCAGTCAAGCTCGGATGACGACGTTATCAATGGGCGCGTTGTGGAAATGCTGATTGCCCCAAATATCTGAAGTGCTGCCAGCAACACAAATAATAAGGCCGTGGCGATAGTTATATGAATGGCGTAGGAGAGATTCTGGAAGCCGTGAATATAATTCTGACTTTTGCTCCGCAGAATCCTCTTCAAGATCCGGTAGATATATAGGTACAGAACACCCAAGCTGAGGCAGATGAATATGTAAATAATCTGACAGATCAGTGACAATACCCTTGGTGGTGGAGGAGGTGGAATTGTGAGTTGATGCAGATGGTGCAACATAGATTGCTGTGTATGATGCTGTTGGCCATTGTACATCAGGTGGTTATTGTTCACCGTCGTTGTGGTGCCACGGTTCAGCACACCATTCCGATAGAGCTGCTGATAGTAATACTGCTGACTGTGGCTAGTTGTGTAGCTTTCGACATAATGAAGTGTAATGCAGAGGACGACATGGACTCCGCTGCCAACGACTACGGTTAGTGGGCGTATCAGGGCCGAGTACCTATTGTTCTTGTGGTTAAGACTTTTGATTAGTAAAAACAATATGAGAATTGAAAATGAGATTGTTAAAAATGTTGCTGGTAAATTTAGCAGGATCTCCGACACAAATATGTGAAATGATGAATGAATGTTGTATGCATCGTAGCAGAGATAGAATATTCTTGCAGTACAAATAATAATGAGGACCAGATGAATGCAGATGAAGTACGATTGACTAAATAAATGCGTTAGCTTATTATAAAATATCATTTTAAATATTGAATATACCCCCAGAATGGTGAAGAGAATCACAGAGAGATAGACATGGATGTTCCAGGCCACTGACCATGTGGCTGTGTTTTGTTTTGTAGACGATGACGACGATGAAGAAGACGATGATGAAGCTGTGGCCGAAGCCACTGTTGTCGATGACGTCGACGAAGATGAGGACGAAGACGATGACGACGAAGCTGACGATGATGACCCAGATGACGATGACGAGGCTGATGATGATGATGACGAAGCCACGTTCTGATGATGTGGTTGCTTCTGTTGTGGCTGTTGCTTATTACCACCTAGTGAGAAGTAAAAAAAAAAAGAAAGTTATTCGTTTACTTAATATAAATTCATATTTTAAATATAACATTATTGCACAAGAAGGTAGGCCGATTGGTAAAAGAAAAGTAGTATTTAACGACTATATGTGACAGAAATTACAGTAACTTCTGTTAAAACAAATTGAAATTATTACTATTAATAATTAGTTTGGCAACTTATTAATAAATAGTTTTAGCGCATATATGTGGCAGGAATATCTTCGGATATATTTGCTTCTTTTGAAAGACACAAATAGAGACATTGATTACAGTAGCTTCTTTTAAAACAAATTGAAAATATTATTATTGATAATTAGTTTGACAGCTCTTCTTTTCGCATGTGCCATTTATTACATTTCAGTTCTCGTGCTATTTGCTTCCCCGAAACTAAGTTAGTACCGATTCTTATCGTAACTTTAAAAAAAGTTGCAAACTATTGTAAATCCATGTTTAGCATATGTACATTGTATTAGAGAAAATGGGCACTACATTGTCCATCATGTGGGGCGAATACACGTTGGCACAAGGACAAACATTTTTCATACCAGTGACAAGGGTACACTAGTGCTAAGTTGACTCCTCCGGCGTATTTTCACTCACGGGTATGCTACATGGTTTATAATTTCGTCTACAGTAGTAAGGAATCAGCAAACTAAAGGAACACCAACAGATAAGTCTACATGAACCCTAAGGTAACCCTACGAATGAATTATATCGGAGCAATGGGAATCGCATTCGGAAAGATGACCGAGAGTGAAAAGAGTATTACGCCTAATCAATAGGCATATCAGTAGCGATTGGGAAACGTCCAGTTATTTAACAAGATCATGTTTCGACTACACGTCGTTACGATGTTAAACAAGCTATATGACACAAGCGGTATTGTCAAAGGCCACCAACGACGAAATGATCGAGCGTCGGAAAAGTGCTGAGTTCGACGAAGTAGCGAACACAGCAGTGAGGCGCAATTAATCGTATGATACGATTGGCATAGGCGGGCAATGCCCTATAATGGGTTCTCCACATGAAAGCAATTAAGTAATTGCGCAATTCATTACCGATGCATTTTAGCAGGGCAAACTTAACAACTACTGAAAATGCAAATAACCTTTGACAGGCAAATAACTTCAAAATAGGTTACGCGTTCTGATTCACCAGTAAATTGGTATATAAAGAGAAGGTTGCGAATGGGAAGATTATTATTATAATAAGATATAGTGTAATACGTAGTAAGAAGGCCTTAGCGTGTGTACAGCGGGCCTTCTTACTACTAAGTTTAAGTATATAATTTAAACTAAAAGTGTCGTTTTCGATATTAAAGAAGACTACTTGTAAAAGTGATGCTTTTGATATTAGAGAAGATTATTTGTAAAAGTGATGCTTTTGATATTAAAGAAGACTATTGTCTAAACCGGAGGGAAGCAAAGAGACAATAGAAGAAGCCACAATCACTGAAGAGCAACAGGCAAACCCGGAAGGAAGCTCGCTGACCCAAGACATGTAAGCAATCCTTGATGACTTAATGTTAAATCTAGATCCGGTATTCGGAAGGAATAAATAATAAAGCTAAAACCCAATTTTACAATCTTTGATGGAGAAATATTGAAACCAAATGCGGTACGAGCCATAAAAACGCTATTACCCTGTGGCCCTCGACGTGATACAGGGGCTAAACAAAATAAAACATTTTCCGATAACTAATTAATAAATGTTAGCATCTGGGGTTACGCTCAGGTGTTACATTTTTGGCGCCCAACGTGGGGCCTAATAAAAGAAAATATAACTAACTTAACCAAACGTTATTTCTGATAACATAAAATATTAAATGATAATATCAGAGGTTACACTCTGGTGTTACACAGTCATCCAAAACCTGGGGAGATCCTGCGGTCAAATTAAAAAAAGTTATCTCCAGGGACAAGGGAAGGCTTAAGGGGTTATATCTGTTTGGTTTGCCTAAAATTACGCCAAAACATTCCTAAATTTATAATGAATAACGTCCAAGCATAAAAAACTCAAAAATGTTCTCATAATCAACTTTTTTAGAGCAACTCTGAGATGTAAAAAGAGCAAATTTCGACTATTTCGTTGACGCTGCATTTTTAAATCTCGCGGTCATATCTATGCCTATAACTTATCGACCGCCGAGAATATACTTCAAAATTATGTTATAGATGTCGCTGTGTACTATACATACACTATCGTAGACTATATAGTATGTGTTTACTATTGTAAGAGCACGTGTTTCGTCAATCACCTGCACGCTGCAGTTCGTGTTTACCTTTCTTCTTTTGCCTTTATACCATAATTTATTCAAACGTTCTGAATTATGAGTGATAAAGAGTATGATGGCCGCAAAGTCGGAAACAGGCGTCCGCCTAACCGTCCTTCTTTCGAGCATGATTCAGAGTACGTTAGCGCGTCGGCAAAAAAAAAAAACTCTAAATGAACAATTAAAAGTGTGATAGAGAAGTGGATGCATCGTTTGGCCACCGTTTCATCAATTTTCTGACTGTTTTTAGTGCGACTTCTCAAGTTATGGTATGGAAAGAATGCAAAGGTGACGTGTCATTTTCAGAGGGCAGCAGACGCGGGCTTTGCTCCAAAATTATTGTACATTGCAGGAATAGCAAGGATCATTCTATAAACAGTTGCCTATTAATTAATGATTTTGGACATGAACTCAACACACGTATGATTTTTGCAATGCGCTTGCTTGGTATTGGAATCAATGGCATTAAAAAGGTCTGCGTTTTCATGGATCTTTCAAACCCAGTTTTTCAAGTAACGTACGATAAGATTATTTCTAATATTGCGATTGCTACCGAACCATTAAGTTTGAAAGTGCAGCTGAAAAAGAAAAAGAATTGTCTATAGAGCGATGGGCTTACAGTATCTGACGACGGGTAGTGAAGAAAGCGGGGCTTTTCTTCGCTTTTCGGGCTCGTTACGCTAAATGGTTGGTACACTTTTTTTTAATATACTCTCACGGGAGAGGCGAACCTATAGCGCCGATACGGCGCCTCGAGATACCGCCAAATAACTGTTACAGTTCTTTTTGAACAGTTGCAGATTGTAACGCTCCGGGAACACTCGCGTGGAAAGGGCGTTCCACAGCTTCCCCGCTCTGTAACGGAACGAGTTCTGATGCAGGTATGTTCGCGCCATCGGGAGATGAACCGCGAACTGGTGCGATCCGTCGGATTGCCTTCTAGAGCGCATAAAAACCGAATTACGCGGAGCAATACCAGGAATCTCCGAAGAACAGTACCCATGATAATATCTGTAAGACAGACAGAGATCAGCTACGCGCCTTCGATGTGCGAGCGACTGTAGTCCCGACGTCAGCGCCATGTCCCCGATCAGGCGGGTCGCTCGTTTCTAAATGCTCTCAAATAGGTCGAGGGTGTGTGTAGGAGCAGAGCTCCAAACATGAGAGCAATATTCGAGCGCCGATCTAATTTGGGATCTATACAGGAGAAGAAGTTGGGCCGGAGTAAAATATTTCTTGGCTCTAAAAAGATAGCTCAGTTTTTCTGAGACGGATCTGGCGATGTTCGACACGTGTTTATGCCACGATACATTCCCACAGACCGTGACGCCGAGCAATTTCAAGGCTCTCCCAGATTCAAAGGCCCAGCCATTCATGATCAGCTGTGGAATCGATGATCCACTTTTTTGTGAATGTTGTATATTGTGTTTTCGTCGCCTTGAAGGCCTTTCCACACTGCAGGACCTTGTCCAGATCCCGACTCAGAGAGTTCGTCTGTCTACATTTCAGCTGGTGCGACGTTGATCCAACAATCGGCCGATCACTCGAAAAAGAGGAAACAAGCGAACTATCATCCGCAAAACTAAACACTTTGTTATCCGTCGACTCCAACAAATCATTTATGTGAAGAAAAAACAAGTTTGGAGCCAAAATAGATTGAGGCACCCCGGAATTAACAGGACACAGGTCTGAACACTCGCTGTCCCCAACAGCCTGGATCGAACGATTTTCGAGGAAGCTCTTCGTGCAGTCACAAAGCTGCTGCGAAAGTCCGTGTGAACGAAGTTCGCTCAGCAATGCCCCGTGCCAGACGCGGTCAAAAGCCTTGGAGATATTCAATGCGTCTGCCCTTGACTCACCATGCCGCTCAATCGCACATGTCCATATATCGTTTATAAGTGCCAAAAGGTCTCCCGTGGGCTGCCTGCCAAGGAATCCGTATTGACGATCATTCAGAAGTCCGTTGCACTCCAAAACCTAATTAACTCCGCATTGGTGACCTTTTCCATTACCTTGACAACATGACCGTAATGCTATCGGGCGGTAATTTTGTGGCAGACACCTTTTCCCCGTCTTTGGGATTGACTGAACTCGAGCGACTTTCCAGCAGGCAGGAAAGGTCCCTCGTTGAGAAGATAAGCGAGAGTCTACCAAGAACATCCCACATCAAAGACCGTACCGGCGCGATCACAGGTGGCTCCAAATAAATTCGCGAACACATTAGCTTTATCTTTTGAATTTGTGACTAACGCCCCGCTACCCGTCACTAACGGCGAAAAAGAGGAGGAAGCGAAGTTACTGCTGACAGCCCCAGCCATTGACCAGAAGGGACGCGAACCAGTCGGGCACTAAATGAGTCTATCAGTCACTCTGTCCATATATCGGTTATAAGTGTCAAAAATTCTCCCGTGAAACGCCTGCCACGGAATCCGTACTGGCGATCATTTAGAAGTCGTTTCACTGCAAATATTTAATTAACTCGGCGTCGATGACCTTTTCCATTACCTTAGATAACATGGAGAGTAATTCTATCGGACGGTAATTTTGCGGGAGACACTTCTATGGGATTGGCTGAACTTGAGCGACTTTCCAGCAGGCAGGAAAAGTTCTTCGTTCACAAGCAAAACAGTCTACCAAGAACCGGCGATAGTTCTGGAACACAGTTCTTAAGGACTATTGTTGGTATTTTGTCCGGGCCGGTTACTTTCTTACAGTCCAGTCTACGTAGAATGCGTTGAATATTACGCGGGCGGAACTCCACATCCCGCATCGAAGACTGTACCGGCGCGATCACAGGTGGCTCCAAAAGACCGGCATCGACGTGTGAATTCGCGGAAAATAAATTCGCGAACACATTAGCTTTATCTTTTGAATTTGTGACTGGGAGACTAGTCCGTTACTGCCCGTTACTAACGGAGGACAAGAGGAGGAAGCGAAGTTACTGCTGACAGCCCTGACCATTGACCAGAAAGGACGCGAACCATTCGGGCACTCAAGGAGTCTATTTTCAATTCCTCTGTCGTTGTAACCCTTCTTCGCGGTATCAATCGGTTGGTTGCACGCGTTTCTGATTTTAACAAAATTCGTTCGGTTAACCACGGTGGGATTAGAGCGTCATTGTTTAAAAGCTCTATTTTTGCCGCTGTCATCTGTTCGCATTTTTTATCAAACCAAGGTTTATCAGATCAATTTCGTTTAATGGATGCGGAATGCAGATCTCCATCCCGAGAAGAATAATCTTTGTGGTGGACTCCGCGCATGCGCTAACGTCAGTGTCAACAAAGCACACCTCCGACCACGGAAAGAGCGCGAACAAAGTCCGCAAAACGTCCCAGTTAGCAGCCCTATACCTCCATACATAGCAAAGCTGCTTAGGTCGGTTATTCGCTTGGAATGCAAATGGCTGCGCTACAGATACTAAGCATTGGTCCGAGTTTTCCAGTGGCGCAGCAATCCCAACGGTATAAATGCTCGGCTCGGATGTCAAAACAGATCCAGGGTGTTCGCATAATCACCTCGGGTATCCGACACTTGCGTAGGCTCCTCCACGAGTTGAGTCAAATTGCGGCTAACGGCGATCATCTCCGCAAGCCTCCCAGCCTCGTCGGTTGTTAGACAGTACCAACCAGTCGGAATTGTGCACATTAAAATCACCAAGGACGGCAATTTTAGAAGCTGGGTGGTTGATCTGTATAAAGTCAACGGTATGTGAAAGATGCTCGAAAAATGTCGCCGGTCGATCGTCATTGGGGGAACGGTAAAGACAACAAAGAAATTTTACAGAATTCCTCAGCACGACCCTCATGGGGTCCGATGTAAATTGACGGGTATCCATCGCACCGAAAACAGTATCAAGCGGAATGACCGGTTGATATAGCGACTGATATCGCTGCCATCACTTTCAACTACGGGTTATCAGGCTTACGTTCTTTCTACGAGGCATTAGGAATAGCGGTTGGACGTACTTTATTCGACTTTTGCATGGAATCGGACGCCAATCGCATCAAGGCCGGTCAGCGCTCCATTTCCGAGATTGAGAAAACGGCTAAACGCAGCCTAACATCGACGAGACAAGAGCTGGTGGATCAGAATACTACTTTGGAAGAGCAATAATACTGTACTGAGATAGCAGAGTAAAGATAAAAAATTATTATAATTCTTTTAAATGTTGTTTTTAGTTTATTGACCAACAGCCGCCATTTTGCAAACTTATGCCAAAAAAAAATTTTTTTTTTTCATATTCCTGAAGAGTTGCTTAATTGATTCCTATATTATTTGTTAATGATTATTTAAAAACGGGCTCATAAAAAAATGAAAAAGGCCTTTTCTGGGCTCCAAATAGATATAACCTCTTAAGGGACTAAAAAGGCTTTAAGTCCCCAATAACTTTTTATTAGACGACAAAAAAAAAAAAAAAGAAAAAAAAAACTGTAACACGAATGCACGTACTACAATAGCATTAGAACTTTATAGCAAAGAAATTTGTATTATGAAGAGACGGTCGCAGAACTCCAAATAACTGAAATGACCACCAAAACAAAAGAAGAATTAAATGTAGGTTCTACAAAATCCCATATCTCGTTCAAATGACTTAAAACAAAGCAAGAATTTATAATTCCGTTTACTTTCAAGCAAATTATTATATTTACCAACAAATATTTACGTTAAAAACGAAATTATAATTATACAAAAAGAAACAAATCGTCCTTAATAAGATCACCGGCTAATTTTGTTTTACACAACCTTTTGAATTTAATTTTGTTTTTTTGTTATTTTTTTGTAAATATTATTTATATTTTAATTAATATACTAAAATACATATATAAAAAAGATTTTAAAAACTGTTTATAGCAAAGAATTTTAATAAAAAATTATTGTAAACAAAATACATACATATATACATATATATATATATATATATATATATATATATATATATATATATATATATATATATATATATATATATATATATATATATATATATATGAATATAAATGAATATAAATGAATATATATGAATATATATGAATATATAATAATAATAATAATACTTGTGAAAGATGATACAATATTCAAAAGCCATTTGACCTGCCACCCGCTAGAAATAACAATTAACTAGGGTGCTTAGCAAATTGAACGCTAATCTGAATATACAGCAAACATAGCTTGACACAAGTATATTCCAACATGCTCACTCCAATCCATTAGAACAACTGTTCAGCACACCAGGGTAAAGCCATAGAGCAATTTCTGTTATTGAGTCAGATAGAAGATAAAAACGTCTAAAACTACAACCATCTATTCACCATAAAAACAACCATCAAGAAAACCATCATTTTTTGACAGTGTCATTTGCATAAAACTAAGGAAGCTATTTAACTCAAATATGTGTAGTGTATATTTGGAAAAAACAGTGAATTAAGACAGTAATAAGAAACACAGATGATAAAATCAAATTATCACTCAAAGACACGAAACTCAATCTACCGCTTCACCGCAGCCTTTCGTGATTGCGTGCTATAAATATTTTCACGCGAGAAATAGCATAGACGGAAACCCCAACATGTCGTGCCGTCATAAATCAGAAGAGTCCCATGCAGGATGGTGTGAATTTACTGTTGCCTTACGCCGTGAATGTATCGGACGACGTGTAATAAATTGTCTATTCATTTGCGTAAAGCAGAAAGTTTCGTTTTGGGCGACAAGGTCGCACATAAACTTGCTTGCGTTTTTTACATGACGCTCAGGCTGGTATTTAAGTTGGTTAGTTGCTGATGGTGATTGTATCGCTGATGGTTCGATTCTCCACTTAAAGGTACAGTAGGCTTTTCTGATGGTGATTATTTGATAGTAGATTGAGATTGCCTACATATGCGAGTGTCTGCATTGCCATACTTGCAGAGACTTCCTGCACTATTATCTATATCAATTTTCTTGCGGAATGGGATTTCGATTGAAAAGGTCGAATAGAGGCGATGAAAGGGTATCGGCGAGTTTTATTCCCCTGCGGATTGTAAACGGGCCTGAGGGATGATTCGCCACCCCTTCCCAACTCAGGGTTGCATTTATGGGAGCACGATTAGTATGAACATCGGGTTAAACTTTATAATGTGGTGTAATCCTTAAACCTTTAGCGTGGTACCACTCTGTCGAATGTTCAAATTATTGGAACCAATTATGGGTTGTGTTTGAAGCGACTTGATTTGTATGAACTAACGTGGTGTGTTAAATAAGCCGTACGGGGTGATTTTCTACCCTCTCCCAACTCTGCGGTGTTGTATCTAAAGTGACTTCATTAGTATGAACACCAGGTTAAACTTTTGAACGTGAAATAACTTTTAAACCTTTAACGTGGTTCAACTTTGCCGTATGTCTAAAATATTATAATACATTCTGGTCTTTCTAATTACAATCTACGCGAAACGACCGGTAGAATACATCACTGATTTTTTCCTATAATATACACTCGCTCAACAAATTAGTAACTTTTAATATGAAAAAAACGAATGAAATGAAAAGTTAGCGCAAAGTTGTCGGGATTCTTTTTGGTTGCAATCCCTTGCTTGGAACTGACAATTTTCGAAGGTGAATTATAAAACATAATACAGAAAAGCCAAGGAAACCCACATCAGATGAACACCACTAGAAAAAGGAGAAGTGTATATAGTTTTCCTAACACAAGACTTACGCGAAAGCACAGTCGACCCAAAAAACTGGAAGAGGAGAAGCTACTCCGAGGAATGAAATTCGATTTGCTGGCAAGAACACGGCAGCAGTTTTTTGGGAGACGGGTGGAATTATTTTCAGAAAGGATATACAATGCGATCCTGGAATTATTTTTCCTTTCCAAACTTTAGAACAGTACTCGGTAATAAAAAATTGAGCAACAATGAAATGCGTGCGAGAACTTTGCGCTATGTCGGACACTTTGGGGAATACTATAGTATATTGCAGCTGCTATTCAAAACGTTATGTGCTCATAATTACTTAAGGGGTGAAATCGCCTGTTATCGGCTCCAAGTTACTTAACGAAACGTTAAGAATCCTTTGCGTACGACACTGATTTTAGGATATTAACCTAACAAAAGATCACGGTGCAGCAGAGTCTCCAATGTCGATAGAGAAGAATTATTTAAATTGGTGGAACAGAAACTCAATGCTTGTCCGAGGCAGAAAAGTTGCAGTAGAATCGCTTGCAGATTGTTATATATAGACCGCATAGTCTCTCACAGTTTTTATGAACTTATAGCGTTTGGAATGATAGTGAAGAACGTGTGATTCGAACTGACGCTATGGCAGTTAGAATCACAAAAAAACGGAACCAATGCGTAACACATCAGGCTACTGGCCGTGCTTAGAATTCGATTTTTAAACTCAAGTATATTCCACTGAGTGAAATGTTATGTTATCGCTATGGTATACGGCTCTGATGCATTTTCTCATTCGATTTTCGTTCGGTGTTCTTCACTATTTGTCACTAATGAAAATTTTATCGGATTGTTCGAAAAGTCGTGTTTCATTTTTTTAAATGAATGGTTTGGCAATTCTTATTTGTATCTGTGCAGCTTTTTTATCCACTTTTTGTTGATGACATTTAACGTAAAAACCAAGAAAAAAGTAGATGCGATTCGGTCGAGTTTTGGGCTTTCAATTTTGGTTCGAACGTGGAAAGTTTTGAAGAGTGTATTCGCTACATTTTGCTTTATTACTTTAAAAGAGGAAAAGAATCAAATGGAACAAGAGGAAAGCTGTGTAAAGTTTAGTACAGAAAGATCATGGAAAAACGCCAGTACCAGAACTAGTTCGACCGATTTCGCACAGGAGATTTTCCAGTGAAAAACGCATTGCTCCAGGCGCACTCCCGAGATTGACGACGATATATCACAGCATTACTGCAAACAAATAAACATTCAAGTGGATCATCGGTTCCACAGTTGATGATGAATGGCCGCGCCCTCGAGGCTGGGGAAAGTTTGAAATTTCTCGGCGTCACAGTCTGTGGGAATGTATCATGGCATAAACAGGTGTCGAGTATCGCCAGGTCAGCCTCAGGAAAACTGAGTTATCTTTTTAGAGCCAAGAAATATTTTATTCCGGCCCAATTTCTTCTCCTATATAAATCCCAAATTAGATCCGCGCTCGAATATTGCTCTCATGTTTGGAGCTCGGCTCCTAAACATACCCTCGACCTACTTGAGAGCATACAGAGACGAGCGATCCGCCTGATCGGGGACTCGGCGCTGACGTCGGGACTACAGTCGCTATCACATCGAAGGCACGTAGCCGACCTCTGTCTCTTTTACAGATATTATCACGGGTACTGTTCTTCGGAGATTCTTGGCATTGTTCCACGCAATTCGGTTTATATGCGTTCCATAAGACAATCCGACGGATCGCACCCGTTTGTGGTTCATCTCCCGACGGCGCGATCATCCCTGTATCAGAACTCGTTCCGTTACAGACCGGGGAAGCTGTGGAACTCCCTTCCCACGCGAGTGTTCCCGGAGCGTTACAACCTGCAACTGTTCAAAAAGAACTGCAACAGTTATTTGGTGGCATCTCGGGGCACCGTGGCGACGCTATAGGTTCGCCTCTCCGGAGAGAAGTCTAATAAAAAAAAATTACGGAAGCTTGCTAGTACTCAAAAAGTGTCGACTGGAAGTGTTCATGGAAATAGCTTGACTTCGTAAAAAAACTCACTTGACGAAGCGTGTGAACATCTGCGATCAACTCATCAAACGCGAAGAAAATGATTCATTCTTCAAGCGTATGATCGTGGACGACGAAAAATTGATTGTCCTCAATAATGTCAGCCGAAAAGGAAATTGGAGTTGTCGAGATGGCAAGCAAAGGCGGATATCCACTAAAAGAAGGTGATGCTAGCAATCGGGTCGGAGTGAAAGGGGGCAGTCTTCTAATTTTTTTTCTCCATTAACGTGGGCACAAAATGGGATTTTGAAGTACCCTTAAATGTCAGAGCACTGTGCGAGCGGAAACTGGTTTCAAGGAACAAAATGATTAAATCTGATGTCTACTGTGAGTAGTTACAAAACTTATGAGATACTATAGCGTTTGGGCTTGATAGTGAAGAACGTGTGATTCGAACTGACGCTATGACAGTTAGAATCATCAAAAATTGAACCAAAGCGCAACCCATCAGGCTACTGGCAGTGTTTAGAATTCGATTTTTAAACTCAAGTATATTCAACTGATGTGAATTGTTATGTTATCGCTATGGTATACGGCTCTAATGCATTCTCTTATTCGATGTTCGTTCGGTGTTCTTCGCTATTTTCTTGTGTATTGCGTGTGTATCTGTTAGAGACGCTACAATACCATTGCATAGAAACTGCTGCTCAACCGTAAGGGCGTGTGTGTTTCACTGCGAGACCACACACAAGTTTTGTCAATGGGCTAACATTACTGCAGCTTGGTTGGAATGTGTCGCCACAGCCACCATATACTATAGTTCCGACCTTATGCCATTAGACTTTCATTTATTTCACTCCTTGGAAAACTCCTAGTAGAAGTTTGCTTCGAAGACCTCATCCAGCAGCACCTTGACAAGTTTTTCGCAGAGAAAGACAAGAAGTTTTATGAAGACGGAATTACGAAGATGTTCGAGGTGTGGCGGGTCATCGAACAAAACGGTCAATGCATTATTGATTGAAATTCCTAACGTGTATGCAATAAGTGCATTCGAAAATCAAAGGCAATGCAATGACTTTTTGAACAATTCAATAGAACTTTACCGCTGCAGGTACAAGATATACGCTTAAAGCTATAATGATTACATTTTTATTGACCGCCAGCATGTGTCGGACCTGATGGCGGCGTGAACGCGTTAGGATACGAAATTTAACACCGGTCATTATGTTTAACATCAAAATTGTGTGCATTTGCGGATTAGGTTTGGATCAGTACGGCCTTCACTTCAGTAAAATCCCACCTATGAAAGGACTGAATGGAATATAAAAACGTCCACAAAAGTATTGACATTAGGATGCGTTTGCTTTACGAAATTGAGAATAAAAAAGATCGCATTTGGGGAAGAGTTGATTCATTAAGACAATACTTCGCACATTCATTATCGCGGTGGCCAAAATCGAGGATTTGATTTGCTTCCTATTAGCCAGATTTAAGCTCTGTTTACTTTCCGGAAGAAAAAAAATACCTCGCCAGGAAACGATGTGACTACGGTGAAGAACTCAAAGGCTTCAGATAACAACACAATGTTGAAGCTGTTGAACATTAGTCGAAAGAGTATAGTTAATAGGAGACTGTGTCGTGTACTTCTGTGGCTACCCGGATAGTTAATAATAAAATTCTGTAGCGAACCACCATTTGAAAGAGTAATATAATGCATGAAAATGGAATTTTAGGCAATCACGTAAGTTTGGTAATTATGAAACAGCCATCTGATGGGAGATATTTTTCTCCGTGGGACAGTCCTGCTCATTCAATCCATCTGTTCCTCACACTGATTCTCATTTCCTTTGTTGTTGTTATAAAACCCTAAAAGGAGAATAATTAAATCCTATGTATCATCATCGGCACTACAGCCGGGATCCGGGCCTATTATCATCATCATTATTATCGGCACTACAGCCGGGGTCCGGTCTTGGCCTTATTTAGCAAGTCTCGAGGTTTGTTAAATTTTCCATAATAATTTATTTTTACGGGCAAGGTTATTAGCCTTGCGCTAAAATCCTATGTATAAGGCGGTCTTATAAATATGCTAGATGAGAGCCTGTACTGTTCTAGAAAGATGGCCTAAACATAAACGGCGGATAAAGTTCTCAATTTACAAATTAGTGAACATAGCTTGAGTGGCGCAAGGCTAATAACCTTGCCCGGAAAATCAAATTATTATGGAAAATTTAACGAGCCTTAGACTTGTTAAATAAGTCAAAGACCGGATCCCGGTTGTAGTTCCGATGATGATGATGATGAACATAGCTTGAAATTAGAATCACTGTGACACTGTGCACTATAGAATCGATTGGGCAATGGACTTAGAGTGTGCTGCTGGGAACTGGTAGCAAGTTGTGGAACTCGGCATTGGAATCACGTTTGAATACTATGTGACTGCCGGCTTTTTTTGCTTAAGCCAAAATCGACAAACACATTTAAAAACCCCTATAATTGATCAACCAGCATACTTCCAACAAGAATGATAAGCAAGTTTTCGCACACAAGTGTTCACTGTAATACGTGGACTTAATTGTTGCTGCTTATAAAAAATGTATTTGCTTCAAAACTAGGATCTCTGAGAACAGTGCGAATTTGACAAATATACCTACTGCTGTGGCGCTACTGTGGTTTAAGAACACATAAAGAATTCAAGAAAAAATACCTGCAGCATTTGGTGTATCCGTTGATTTGGTACTCATCTTTATTTTGGGCTGTATCTTTGGCCCATCCTGGTCCTGTTCGGGATCGTCTTGTTCATTTGAGTCATCGCTATCATCACCATTGTCGTCACTAGTGTCAATTCCAGCCGCCGAATCGAAATTCTTACTCTGATTGATGTTGGGATTCTGATTGCCATTGCGGCCATCGTCTGGTATATTCTCCGGTGATGTCTGAACAACAACAACGGGCGAAGACGGTGGCTGATGGTTGAATGCCGGCCTCGAAGTAACTTGCTTTAGTAGCACTTCCGGTATATCTTCTTTTCTACCATTCGAGCCTGATAAAATTCTGCGAATACTTGGCAAATGTTCTTGTCTTGGATTATGGATTGCGTCACTTATTTCGGACAAGGGTACTGTGTTGACAGACCCATCGCTGTAACTTTCAATTCCCACACCGATCCGATTGCTTCCAAGTTTTTGTGACGGAGTATTGAGGGCTTTCTTTCGTTGTCCATCTTGATCTAAGGGTATCTGAGATCGATGGTTTGTGCCGAGGTAATCTCCACCGCCCGGGACGGGATTACTTGGTATCCCGATACCACTACTGCTGCTACTGGTGCCGCTACTACTTCCATTGGCTCCATTCAAATCGGGTGGCCTGAATGGTATTCTTTCGTGTCCAGGCTTCAGACTAGGTGGCGGTATGGGACGTCGGTTATTGTAGGTGCCAGTGTTTACGATAACTCCTTCATTGTTAGTGCCTCGCAGAGTAGGCTTGTCCGCAAAGGGATTCTGATATTCGGGCGGCAATGGCGGAGTGAACAAAGAACGTGCTGGTGGTGAGTATGACGGCATATCTCCGGAATACATTGGAATCGTTGGTTGGCTTTTCTTTAAGATATTCGGCACTAAAACGTGAAACAAACACAGCAACAAAGAAAGAAAGAGAAAAAGGATTGGTAAGCATGTGGTAATCCCGTTGGAAAGCTAAGAGTGAAACTAAACGTCAACTTACAAGACGGTGAAGGAGTTGAATTAAGTAAATGCCTATATCTGTCTCGATCATGATTGTGATGCCGATTTGGATTCGGGTACGTTGGATTGCTATTACTTTTCAATATGTCAGCATTTGGTGCGGACGTTGGCAGTGCGTGGTCTCTCTCTAAGTCCATCTCGTAATTGCGGTGATGAAGATTGATCTGCTGCTGATGAGCAGGCTTCTCTAGATATCTATTTACAAAGCAGAAAGAAATAGAATGTGTGTCTTAATGTGTTCTCTTTATAGAAGTGGCGCATTCAGTTCCAATAAAGGTCTTACCGTAAAGTCGTTAGCGGAGGTGTGGCAATTGTCGTCAGGCTGGGCACGTAACTATTATCTGGTATACTGCGTTTCGTAGTCGACGTCGTGCCGTATGCCACCTTTATCAGTACTGCTGCTAAACTGCGCTCCAAATTATCTAATTTATCTAAATAACGACCACCACCTGACCGTCCAGCGGCACTACTGTTACTCTCACTACTCTCATTGTTATGATGATGATGATTATGCGTACCAAGGGGAGTATTACTGCTGCCAATGTTGCCGCTGCTACTTAAACTACTACTGCTACCAATGTCCCTATCCGAATTCGTGATACCGTCAAAACCACTTGGGTCGACGACCAGCAATCCCCATGCTGGCCGTATCGCGTACAATTCGTTCAGGATAAAAATGATTAAAAAGAAATTGAAGGTGAAATATTTCCTCAGATATCGAAACACCCGCAAGTGGAATACGTTCTTGAATCTGATTCTATGTTGATGGGAAATCGTGAATTCGGTCTTTGTCCTTGATGACGTCACCATTGATTGTTGTGATAGTGGCTGGAGGCGTGGTGGTGCTACATTTGCAATCACAGGCGGCGTACTTACGTTTTCTGTTTTACGTAATGTTCTATGTCTAGTATTATCGATGCTATCATCCGCTAACTGTGGCAATGACAGTGACGACGATGACGGTGACACGGATCTGGATTCAGTTCCCTTCCGATCGTCGTCATCGTTATCATCCTGATTGACTGTCAGCAATCTAAGGCGTTTCTTAGCCACTTCTCTCCTTTGATTTATACCACTAGTAACACTATAGTAATTGTTAAGATCACAGTTTACATTTATAATCGACATTTTTGTTTTGTTTTGTTTTTTTTTTTGTTTACTCTTATTGTTTCCAATATTTTTAATATTTCAATTGAATTACTTTTTATTGCTTGTTCTTGTCTGGTGGTATTTGGATGCCCTACCGACTTCTTGTGAACATTATTCTCGCAGGATCAGACATCTCTTTTGCGTATCTCGAATTTACTACCTGTTACAGTCTTCATGATGCAAGGAAGTTCCTCTCTATATTACTCCACCCGTATTGTGGCATCTGAAATGTAGACAAATTTTTGTTTCAAATTAGTATCATGCATTTAAATTCTTTCGCATTAATGTATTCGGTGAGGTCATGTGAAAATACACGTGAATTTGTCATAAATTAGTCCTGGCGATGCTCATTCTTATAAAGAAAAACAGAAAAGCAAAAAAGCACGGAACACATGTACACTGCAATAAAAAATCACGATGGGCACCATGCAACAACCAATTCGTTCTGTTCTCCTCCACCTGACATCTACACTGACTGACTCATCGGTATTTTAAGGACGTTCAAAATCCTCTTGGGAAAATGAAGTGTTTCCCTGATTTGGCTTCAAGTATTGAAGAATTAAGCATGGAGGCAAACATGAATGTTATGCAGTACCAGACCAGTGCTTCGCGAGGATTCATTCACAAGTATATTATAACTGATACAATTTAAGCAGTTATATACGTGTACACAATAATTAAATTGGAGACAAAATTACCGGAAATTACTTCCAGGAGCGCCGCGTGGGTATTAAGATGGCCAAATTATGTTAATTAATCTTTTGTATACTTCACGCGTCAAAAGGGCTTGCAGAGTGTTTCAGTGTTTCGCAAGTATAGATATAGTTCACATATCGTTCATATTAAATAATTTCGGAGACAAAACTCCCGGAAATTAATTCCGAAAGGCGCCACGGGGGTGTTAAGATTGCAAAATTATATTAATCAATCTTTTCTTTACTTCATGTGCCAAGAGGGTTTAGGGTTTAATGTGAATGTGACAGCAGAGAGTGTATCCCGTGTGGGCACAAAATAAGAAACATGTTTCATACAGTTCCAGATTTAGGGTTTAATAAATCGCATGGACTGAAGTAATTACGAGAGAGCATCCTTGATATAGACAGATTTAATGAATGTGGTATTGAGGAATAGGGCGAAAAAAAGCTTGTAAATTGACTTTGAATGTCTACATGGCCCAACAAGGAATGTATTATGAATATGGTAATCTAGGGACTAAATCCGTGGAGATTCGGAAAATCGGAGGCCAACACAGAAGAAGGTCGACTACTGAATTAGGATTACCCCTTTCTGTAATTCCAGAAGTTATTGAAGAATGAATCGAATTTTTATTTTATTTCCTAATTGGTATTTTATTAAATAAAAAAAATATATACGATTGAAATTAAAAGATTTATGACCGCCCTTTTTATATCGCAAGCCGAACAAGGAGCAGCTAAGTGACAAGGCCATTCGCAATTTGCCGAGGTTGGTCTCTATCTAATCCCCATGCTTAGAATTTCCTCCTCGTATCGTGCCTTCGCCATTTAAATTAACAATTGTCTGGAGGAAGAGCACAGAAACCTGTTGATATTATCACGGGGCATAGAAAATGACATTCTTGGAATGTGAAGAATATTTGTCTATTTTTTTATTATCATCATCATCGGCACTACAACCGGGAACCGATCTCGGCCTTATTTAGCGAGTCCTGGCTTGTTAAATTTTCCATAATGATTTCCTGAGGCTCGTTAAATTTTCCATAATGATTTGTTTTTTCCGGGCAAGGTCATTAGTCTTGCGCCAGATACCCGTATATGCTGCAATTGAATTCCTGTCTGTAGACAACTGTATTAAAAGCAGCCTTGTATGTGCCTTATAGCATGCAACACCTAGTGATGAAACTACTCGTACAAGACTCAGACGCACTATTTTCAGTATTCTACTGCCCACCACAGATATTACTAAAAACTGGTGAAATCGAAAGTTGTCTGTTGGCCGAGCCCATGTAGCCCGTGAATTGGAAAATACGAACGGTTTAACATTAATAGAAAATTTTACACAGGCAACTAAAAATAATGGGCACTACAACCGGGATCCGGTCTTGACCTTATTTAGCAAGTCTCTCCACCGGGATCCGGTCCTTATCCGAGACTTACTAAATTGTCCATAATAATTTGTTTTTCCGGGCAAGGTTATTAGCCTTGCGCCACATATACGGGTATATGATGCCTTATAAATATTAGCAAAGTGAACTATTTTTTGCATCTCTTAAGACATCGCAAAAATCGTGCTCTACTTTTTCTGACTTGGAACACGTGCTCATTCCAATACCAAGAGTTGAAAATTCTTTGACAGCGATCTTGCAAGTGCAGTTAGCAGACATTGGTTCAACTTTTTTTTTTTTTTAATATTATAATATTCTTCTCTCAGTAGAGGCGCACCTATAGCGCCGAGATGGGACAGTTCTTTTGAACAGTTGCAGGTTGTACTGCTCCGTAAAAACTCGCGCGGGGAGGCAATTCCACAGCTTTCCTGCTCTGTAACGAAACGAGTTCTGATGCAGAGATGTTCGCGCTTTCGGGAAATGAACCGCAAATTGGTGCGATCTGTCGGGATGCCTCATGGAGCGCAAAATAAACCAAAAAAATCTCCGAAGAAAAATACGCGTAATAATATCTGTAAAACAGACAGAGGTCAGTTACGCGCCTTCGATGTGATAGTGACTGTAGTCCCGACATCAGCGCCGTGTCCCCGATCAGGCGAACCGATCGTTTCTTTACGCTCTCATGTAGGTCGAAGGTGTGCTTAGGAGAAGAGCTCCAAACATGAGAACAATATTCGAGCACCGGTCTAATTTGGCATTTATATAGGAGCTCCTCGATAGTATAGTGGTTAGTATACCCACCTGTCACGCGGGAGACCGGGGTTCGATTCCCCGTCGGGGAGCCTCTGGCGCAAAACTAATGACCTTGCCCGAAAAAAAAACAAATCATTAAGGAAAATTTAACAAGCCTCAGGACTTGCTAAATAAGGCCAAGACCGGCTCCCGGTTGTAGTGCCGATGATGATGATAGGAGAATGGGTTGGGCCAGAGTAAACTATTTCTTGGCTCCAAGAAGATAACTCAGTTTTCCAGAGGCGGACCTCGCGATATTCGACACATGTTTAAGCCACGATACATTCCCACACACCGTGACACCGAGCAATTTCAAGCCTCCCCCAGATTCGAGGGTCTGTCCATTCATCATCAACTGTGGCCGATGGTCCACTTTTCTTTGTGAGTGTTGTATATTGTGTCTTCGTTTCACTGAAGTCGACGAGATTGGCCTTTCCGCACTGCAGGACCTTATTCAGATCCCGATTCACAGAGTCGATCTGGCTGAATTCGACTAATCGGCCGATCACTCGAAAAAGGCGAAACAAGCGTGCTATCACCCGCAAAACTGAACACCTTGTTACCCATTGACTCCAACAAATCATTTATGTGAAGCAAAAACAAGGTTGGAGTCAAAATAGAACCTTGAGGCACCCCGAAATTAACAGGATACAGATCTGAAAACTCGACGTTCACATGCCATATTCATGTGGTTCAGCTAAAGAATATCTCTCTATGTTTTTTTGTGTTTGCATTTCTCCTTAAAAACCGAAGTGAGCGTTGTGTCATGGAGGGATGGAATACAACTCGATTAGGTCTTTTCTATTGGTGCATTTGGTTAATAATAGAGTTCAAGGTGGTTTGGATACTGTGCGAAGGCACCACCAAGCCGTGATGTATGAAATATTTCCACACATGGGATTCATCATCATCATCATCATCGGCTCTACAACCGGGAACCGGTCTTGGCCTTATTTAGCAAGTCCTGAGGCTTGTTAAATTTTCCATAATGATTTATTTTTTCTGGGCAAGGTCATTAGTCTTGCGTCAGAGGCATCCCGACGGGGAATCGAACCCCGGTCTCCCGGGTGACAGGCGGGTGTACTAACCACTATACTATCGAGGAGCCCACACATGGGATTCACCACTTGCAAATTGGCGAAGAGAGCCCAGAAAAATGGATGGAAAAAGAAGGATCTCGATGCGGAACTGCTCGATTATCTATTGGAAGACCTAATCGAACAGTTTGACGCACAGACCGATGCGAACAGGTAGACTGGATGAGCCATGAAGTGGCTAACTACCGCATGCTATTCTGCCACGATAAAGACAACCAGCAGGGGCAATAAACCCATAAATCGCCCACGTCCTGTCGGAATGGAACAGGATACGACGCTTGCAACAAAGAGCAAGAAACCGTAACACCTACCCACAGTTACACGCGGAATTCGTCAACAAACGGAAGGAGTTGAGGAATGTAATCCGCAAAAGTAAATATGACGCGTTCTGCTCCCTAAGGGATGAATTAAATAACAACCCATGGGGCAGCGCATACAGGATAGTCATGAAAACACTACACAACAACAGTAGTCAAATGCGAAAACGTAGAAGTGACATGGCCAGTATCGTTGCTGTCCCCTTCCGGTCGTGTGATGAGGTGTTGAGAACGCAAGAGGAATGTAACATCACCGAAAGAGAAATACCTCTCGTGACCACCGAGGAGTTGCTCTTGGCTGCAAGGGTTGTTAAAAAAACAAGACCCCGCGATTGGATGGTATTCCTAACGCTGTAGAAGACTGCAGCAGTCTATTCACGACCTACCTTCAAACAGGACATTTTCCTCAACGATGAAAAAAACAACAGCTTGTGATTTTACCAAAAGGAGTCAAGAATCCAGAAGCGCCGTTCTGCATGCTGGACACAACAGGGGAACTGCTTGAGCGAGTAATCGACACTCGCCTGGAACAATTCACTGAGGGGACATCGGGGCTCTCTGAATCGCAGTACGGGTTCCGGAACGGTAGATCAACGGGTAAGGCATTATCTGTGGTGTGCGACTTCACTCGCAATGCGATAGCTGGAACACAATGGCTAGTAGGTTCGAAAAAATATTGGGCCGTGGCGACACTAGACGTCGAAAATTCATTTGACTTGATGAACTGGAATCGGATTCTAGAAGCGTTGGGCGATCTACAAGTCTCACCCTACATGATGCGTATACTAGCAAACTATCGCTCAGACACAGATGAGAAACCACAGAAATATAAAATAATGGTGGGTGTACCCCAAGGGACTGTATTAGGTCCGCTATTATGGAATATCATGTATGATGGTGTGCTCAGGGTCAATGTACCAGAAGGAGTTAGAATCATTGGGTACGCAGATGATTTGGCGATAGTGGCGGTAGCAAGCAATCCAGTGCAGACATAAGACGGAGGCAGTTTTAATAAACAGCCGCAAGAAAGTTAAACATCATGATTTGAAAATAGAAGAACAAACAATCAAATGCAGTCCCTATATTAAATATCTTGGTGTTATACTCGACAACAGGTTGACCTTCAAGGAACACCTGCGGAAAACGTGTGGAAAAACGGCAGAAGTATGTAAAGTCTTGGCGAGACTGGTGCCTAATGTTGGTGGACCCACATAAGGGAACTGATAATCAGTGTCAACACCTCTATAGCGTTTAAGATGATAGTGAAGAACGTGTGATTCGAACTGACGCTATGGCAGTTAGAATCACCAAAAATTTAACCAAAGCGCAACCCATCAGGCCACCGCCGTGTGTACGAATTCGATTTCTAAACTCAAGTACATTCGACTGATGTGGATGTGTTATGTTATCTCTATGGTTTACGGCTCTGATGCATTTTCTTATTCGATTTTCGTTCGGTGTTCTATTCTATCTGTTACAAACGCCACACCTCTATTGTAATGTATGCAGCTCAAGTATGGGCAGGAACCGCACAGTATAAGTTGTACATGAGGGGAGTGAACTCAGCACAAAGGCTGGCATCATTAAGAGTATGCTGTGCATTCCGAACGGTATCCGCAGCATACTCTTAATCGCATCAACAAACCGCATGTTAGGTTTGACCTTGAGGAGATCGGATCGGATCGTCGAACGATGGCGGAGTCGACTCGGTGAGGTCATGAACTTCCGGGCTCCTACAGGCCAATAAATAGATAGATCCGCAGATGCTATAAATGTCTTGGCCGGGAGGAAACCACTTCACATTGCAGCTAAAGAAAACGTTGCGCTGCATGAGGTTTCACAAGAGATTCGCCAGCGAATACGGCTACAATTAGAGCTCTCAAGCCTAAGAGAATGGCAGCGAAGATGGGATTCTTCCACCAAAGGAAGATGGACCCACACCATGATACCTGATGTAGAAACCAGGGTGAAAAGAAAATATGGCGAGCTGAACTGCCACTCGACTCAGGTGATATCAGGACGTGGATACTGCCGGCAATACTTGCACAAGTATAAGCATGTCAATCAGTGCTGCTTGTACTGCGAAGGTCAAAAAGAAAAACACGTACTCACAGAGTGCGTGAGATTCGAGACCGCATGACCGATTTTGGAGAGACATATGAGACGGACAATTACTCCGACAGGTCAATTGAAAAGTCCCCGGCCTTCCATAGTAAAACACATTTTTTTTGGCAAAATTCGTTTTTTTTATTCAACATAATTCCCTTCGAGGGTGATACACTGATTATAGCGACCCTCCAACTTTTCGATACCTTTTTTGTAGTACGATTTGTCCTTTGCTTCAAAATAGGCCTCAGTTTCGGCGATCACCTCTTCATTCGACGAAAATTTCCTCCCAGCGAGCATTCTTTTGAGATCTGAGAACAGGAAATAGTCGCTGGGGGCCAGATCTGGAGAATACGGTGGATGCGGAAGCGATTCGAAGCCCAATCCATGGATTTTTGCCATCGTTTTTACTGACTTGTGACACGGTGCATTGTCTTGGTGAAGCAGCACTTTCTTTTTCTGCAAATGCGGTCGTTTTTCGGCGATTTCGTCCTTCAAACGGCCCAATAACGCTGTGTAATAGTCGCTGTTGTTGGTCCTTCCTTTTTCAAGATAGTCAATGAAAATTATTCCGCGTGCATCACAAAATACAGACGCCATAACCTTGCCAGCCGACTGTTGCGTTTTTCCACGCTTTGGGGCGGGTTCATCGTGTGCAGTCCACTCGGATGACTGTCGATTGGACTTCGGAGTGAAATGATGGAGCCATGTTTCATCCATTGTCACATATCGACGCAAAAACTCGGGTTTATTACGCTTGATCATCTCCAAACACTGCTCCGAATCATCAACTCGTCGTTGTTTTTGGTCAAAAGTGAGCTCGCGCGGCACCCACTTTGCACAGAGCTTTCTCATACCTAAATATTCGTGAATGATATGATGTACACGTTCAGTTGATATCTTTAGAGTGCCTGCTATTTCATTCAATTTCAATTTACGGTCATTCAAAATCATTTTGTGGATTTTTCTAATGTTTTCGTCGGTAACCACCTCTTTTGGGCGTCCACTGCGTTCACCGCCTTCGGTGGTCATTTCACCACGTCTAAACTTTATATACCAATCCTTGATGGTTGATTTTCCTGGGGCGGCGTCTGGAAACTCGTCATCAAGCCAAGTTTTTGCTTCAACTGTATTTTTTCCCTTCAAAAAGCAATATTTTATCAACACGCGAAATTCCTTTTTATCCATTTTTTTCACAATAACAGAAGTTGCTTCACTCAAAATACTATAATTCACAAACTAATGATCCGATATCTGTCAAATTTATACACGCGTCTTTTGAAGGTTAGGGCTAACTAAAAATCACATGGATTTAATTCTAGTGCCGCCATCTATGTGCCAGGCCGGGGACTTTTCAATTGACCCGTTACATGCTAAGTTCCAAACAAGCACGGTCCGAGGCAAATGATATATTAATAATGTGATAAGCAAATAAAACATATATGTATATATAAATAAGTATGTAGGAAATAATAACCTAATACTGTAGGAAATGTAACACAACGTAATGTTAATAAAAAAGTAAATAGATAGGAAAGGAAGTTAGTGAGAAAGTTAACAATGTGGTAAGCAAATAAAAATTAGCTCGTCCGGTTATTATAAATATAAGCTAATGGAACATGTGACGTATACCAGTTCTCTTATTTTTTTATATCACGATGAGTGGATGATTTCAAATTATAATTGAAGAAAAATAACAGTAAGGGAATCCCATAACGAAATACATATTTACCACCACGTTTATTTCGGTCTGAATAGATGGATTCAAATTGCAATAATCAGCTGTAATGAGATTTTATACTTAGCAATCCTAATAATATGAATGAGAAATGAGGAATGCGATGGAAGGCTTCATGTTCTCTTCCACTTTCTATTCAATTTCGTGTGGAGAAATTGTTAAGAGAAAAAGTAAAAGTATGTCCACCCGGCATGTTTATTTACGTTGAAGTGAATTCTAAGACCGTCTTGAAAGATACAATGAAAGATGACAAAAAAGAAATCAAAAGAACTGCAATATGCCATGGCATTTAAGATTTATCAAAAACCTGCTGGTTTTTGTAAATTTTAAAAAGTCACTAAGAGTCGAATTTTTCGCAACTTCAAATATGGTCTCGTGTCAACTAATTCGAATGCAACGAACTGATAGTTTTTTTTAAGTCAAGGTTACCAGTGCCATTCTCTGCCTGCCTTAGGATTCGTCTCTGAAGTACTGAATTCTCTTTAGCTGGATAATCGTGGAATCAAAATTCCTTCCCTTAACAAACCTTTCGCACTAGACGTCATGACAAGGCATCGGCTCACACTACATTGTTAGATCATGCACTTCATTCGCCCGACTGACTGGCTGCTCCAACAGAACCCCAGCAGTGCTTTGAGTAATGGAAAATGTGCCTTGTACCGGTGGGAGAAGCGAACAGATAATATAAATGTATGCGTCTCGTTATTTGACAGCCAGTCCTCATATATTCCTCCCAATTTGGAACTTATTTTTCAAATTTGACACGGCGCATGTAAAAACAGCACTGTGCAGGACTTAATATGAGCAGTACTGGTGACCCAGATCAAAGTCTTTCAATACCATCATTGGGACATAGATGTAACATATCGTGCCAATCTCCTTTTTATCAATATTAATACGAACGTTTCTCAACAGAACCTAGTGAATACATCCACTTTTTCTCGGAGTATTCGTCCACCACAGAGTGTCAATCGATTCGCTTTCAAAATTAACTTCAAACGTGCACGGAGAATCCTTCTTTAGCCGAACCACACGAGCCTGAAATGATGCCCGTTTTCAGGTGTATCTTTCTCCTTGCAGTCTTGAAGCATTCAACACTAACGTATATCCTTTCCCTTTTTTGCGACTTTTAGAGTATCTCAAAATCTCCTTTGTGCGCTTATTTTATATAAACAAAAAACGGAAAGTACTTTTTTACACAAATGAGACACAAAATCGGGTTTTTGATATTGTTCAACTACAAAGTACAGCACGAGTGGTTATCTAATAAGGGATGGAGTTTCTTACTCGTGCTCAACTATAGAGAAGAGAACAAAAGGGCAGCGGAATGTAACGAAAGCTATGCTTTATAAATGGAGTTGTTTAGGATACTTTATTGAAACTATACTCAAGTTTCCACTGAGCTCCAATTAAAAATATTTACGTCGAAACAAAGTCACCGTGGTACAAAGACTTTTTAACACGTTTTTTCTACAGCTGCTGCAGATAATTCTGTAAGGACTCACCATCGAATACAATGTATAGGCAAGTACGAAAAACAAAAAACGATTCTCAACGGAATAACGAGAAGAAGATCATCACATTGTTCGGACATTTTTAAAAAGAATCTGGAAAGAAAGATTTTCACGGAGGAGGAAATCATACTAAAGAAAATTGTTTTTAAAATTTAAAACAATCAAGAGAAAAAGATGCAGGGGTCCCACAACAGACCGATAAATTGATGCCACAAAAGCGAAATACCAGGAAAACCGAAGTCACTTAGTATTCATCAGTTTAGCCAGGCATCTGTACTGACCTGCCGAACCTTAATTAGCGCGTGAAGGGAAACAAACTCCCGACGAGGGTTGAAACATGTGGCAGTCAAAGTATAGTCAAATTTATATTGAGAGTGCGGATACGTAAACACACCCACGCACACAATGCATATATTAGATTATTTGGCCTCCGTAAAGGTGTTACGGGTACTTTTATAACAAAAGGATGCGATGTGTTCATTAATGTTAAAAGCAAAAATTAAGGAAAGGAAGTAGTACCCTTTCCACTATGCGTTCATTGGATGAAGCTATTGTGATATATGAGTATTCCCGCTGTGAGTGTTTATCCGATTTATCATCTTTTGGATAATATTACAGACCTACTTTGAGGTAATAGTGTGCGGTCAAAAACCCTTTAGTAGCCATAAATACATAAAGTACGGGTGTCCTTGAAGGTATGGCAGGGATTGTACAGCAGTTGAGCCAGCGCAGTTAGGTGTATGCATAGCCGACGACAAGAGAGATGTCATCGAAAACGTTGTGATAAATTAATTATTTATTCTCTTGAATATGTGTGGCAAGTTGTGGAGTCGACAATTAGTTTGTGTTCCTGCACTTTTCCTCGAAATGCCACGGTAATGTGCAAGTGGAGGATGGAATAAAGGCAACGTTGGTTGGTGCATTTTGTTGATATACCCTTGTAGTGAGAGGTGTGCGCTTGCAGAATAAAGCCTTGGAATTTCAGTGTAGCCCGAAAATGGAATTTCATGCAAACTAAAGTGGCGATATTGTGGACTGGTAGTTTGAAGGTTGGTTTTTATATGAAATTAACTATATCAACTGAGATGTGAGGACATAAGGGCGGGAAGTGGCCGACCGTAGTATGTTCTGCGCTCTTAACCGTGCTGATAACTACGATATGTAATTTTCCTTTAAAAAGTCGCGCAATATAGAGATTAT
Organism: Microdon myrmicae; assembly: GCA_963931805.1. NCBI lineage: Eukaryota > Metazoa > Arthropoda > Insecta > Diptera > Syrphidae > Microdon > Microdon myrmicae. Next base: position 4,034,782 of record OZ007500.1, on the reverse strand, counting down.
TAACCGTTTCATGGTATGTCATCAACTTTTGAAATATATGGAATCGAAGTTGCTCATAAGTCAGCGCGTAAGAATATTTTTAAGGTTTCGCTAAGCTAATAGATGAGCTGGTAGCGCCACTAAACAGATGAGACTTAATGATCGCCAATATGGCTTTCGTAGCCACAGATTTATGGGACAAGCTGATGGCATGTCTTACCGAAAAGGGGAGCCTAGATGGATTGGATACTTCTGTGAAGGCAAGGTTGTCGCATTGATTATTTCTAGAGCGTTCGAAAGAGTTAGGCACCCAGCTTTTTGTTTGAAATTACATATCTATGGAGACACACCAATCCGATGGACTGCCTAATCAATTCAAGTAGTTCTGGACGGCATCAAATCTTCCTCCCATCAAATTAATGCTGGTATTCCCAAGGTCTGGGGGATGGGAGCGAACATACAGGGCAAAGTCTCTGATTGCTTTCAACCCGGCGAAGGCCAAGACCATCCTTGTCCCTCTTCAATCCAAGTTGGCCTGCAGTCTCCACGTGACACACCTGGGTAGCTACACTTTGGCACCCCCCAAGTAGTGAAACAATGCATGCAGAGACATCAACTCAAGTAGTAATACCTCCTGAACCAACACCGAGAATTCTCATAACAGGCACAATCGACGATTTATTTCGTATGCGTCATCAATTTTTGGACACGAATAAAGAAATTCATTTCTGCATTCACACGAAACTCGACGCAAGGCTAATAACCTTGTCTGGAAAAACAAATTATCATGGAAAATTTAACAAGCCTCGGATATGGACCGGATACACGACGACGACCACGGAAACGAAAATGGCTAAACGATTTAAGCATTTTCTAATGGAACGTCCGCTCATTATACAGAGCTTGAGCTGCACAGCAGCTAGCCGATGGCCTGCCCGAATATAAGGCTGACATAACAGCATTACAAGAAATAAGATGGACGGGGAGTGGTATTATTTAAAGAAAGGAATATGAGATTTATTACAGCTTTCATGCAAAACACCATGTGCTCGCTAGGCTTTCTAGTCAGCCAAAAACTGACGTCTGTCATTATCGGTTTTAAGGCAATGAACGAAAGGCTGTGCACTCTTCGCGTGCGAGGCAAGTTTAAGAACATAAGCTTCATAAACGTTCACGGACCTACAGAGGAGTCGACTGACGACGAAAAGGAAGAATTCTACGAGAACGTCGAACCGGCCCTCAATACCTGCCCAAGATACGATGTGAAGATCGTTCTTGGTGAATTGAATGCCAAAATAGGCCGGGAGCGGGTTTTCAGGCACTACGTAGGTTCCCATAGTTTGCATGAGAACACTAATGACAATGGACTACGAGTCATCGAGCTGGTAGCATCAAAGAACTTAGTCGTTGCGAATACCAGGTTTCCGCGAAAAAAAAAACCATAAAGGCACCTGGGTATCAGCTGATGAAGCCACTCGCAACCAAATTGACCACGGGTTGGTAGATCGCCGCCACTTCTCGAGCCTGATGACGGTACGAAGGCACCGAGATGCCAACACCGGCTCGGATCACTATCTTGTTGGTATAGTTTTCCGAGCGCGGATTGCCTTACGGAGACGTATCGTATCCGCGGATCAGGTTCGAATGACCACGGCTGCCTTAGGCAATGAGAACACCAGTAATACCTTTGGCCATGCGTTAAGGCTTGCCCACGAAGAGCTCGATAGAGGGTGAGGAAGTCCTAGGGCCAGAATGCCGGGCGTAGAAGAGAAACACACCTTAAGAATACTGTCAACTTGTAGCGTCTCTAACAGATACACACGATACACAAGCAAATAGTGAAGAACACCGAACGAAAATCGAATAAGATAATGCATCAGAGCGGTATACCATAGCGATAAAATAACAATTCACATCAGTGGAACATACTTGCGTTTAAAAATCGAATTCTAAACACGGCCAGTAGCCTGATGGGTTGCGCTTTGGTTCAATTTTTGGTGGTTCTAACTGTCATAGCGTCAGTTCGAATCACACGTTCTTCACTATCAATCCCAAACGCTATGAACTCCATCTTAGGCAGTAGTCGTAGAGATCGGAGCGCCTGGTTTGATGATCAGTGCAAAGTAGCGACTGAACGTAAGAATGCTGCATACCGGGCAACGCAGCAGTCTCAAAGGACGCGGGCACGCGAGAAAAAATACAAAGGGCTTAGAAGATATAAAAAAGACTCCACAGACAAAAGAAAAGTACCTGGAAAAAAATACAGTCTGTGAAATAGAGAAAAGTAGAGAGCGAAGTCCGCACCAGGCGCAGAAGTTCTACCAAATAAACCCCAGTATGACGCGGTACACACCACGCTGCACTTACTGTAAGGATAGGGAGGGTAATCTGATCACCGATCCGGAAGGCATTCTGGAGCGATGGGAAGTGCACTTCAATGAATTACTAAATGGTCAGCTCACAGAAGAATTAGAGGCTGCACCAATTCAAGTTCAAAACCAGATCCTGCCGCCACCAAGCATTGAGGAAACATTAAAAGCCATAAGACAGCTCAAATCAAATAAAGCACCCGGAGTTGATGGCATACCAGCTGAGCTGATCAAACAAGGAGGGGCTGCGTTACATCACGCAACTCATGAGATCATGGTGCATGTATGGGAGCAAGAGAAGATGCCGGAAGATTGGCGTCGTGGAATAATTTGCCCCATACATAAGAAGGGAGAAATCACAGGTATAACATTGCTGATTATCGCCTATAAGATACTCTCCTCTATCCTACAAGATCGGATAGCCATATAGCGTTTGTGACGATAGTGAAGAACGTATGATTCGAACTGACGCTATGACAGTTAGAATCACTAAAAATTTAACCAATGCTCAACACATCAGGCCACTGCCGCGTGTACGAATTCGATTTGTAAACTCACGTACACTTTTAACAACAATGGTTATGTTATCGCTATGGTATATGGCTCTGATGCTTTGCTTATTCAAATTTCCTTTCAGTGTTCTTCATTATTTGCTTGTGTATTGTGTGTGTATCTGTTAGAAACGCCACAGCCCCATACGCTAAAGTCATCATTGGTCAATATCAGTGTGGCTTCATTCCAGGCAAATCAGCGATTGATCAGATATTCACCGTTGGGCAGGCGATGGAAAAATGTCTGGAATTTAAGATTCCATTATATCATCTATTTATAGACTTCAAGGCCGCCTACGACAGCATAGCCAGGGTAGAACTATATACTGCCACGAGAGAGTTCGCCATTCCAAACAAATTGATACGACTTTGTAGGTTGACCATGACCAACGTCACTAGTCAAGTAAAAATAGCGGGATTGCTGTCCAAACCAATAAACATCTTTAATGGACTCCGACAAGAGGACGGTCTGGCCTGCCCCCTCTTTAACCTGAAGTTGGAGAAAGCAATCCGTGACTCTGGCGACACAACTAGAGGGACTATTACCACCAAGTCCATCGGTAGATCCGTTTCGGCTGAACAGGACTCTTTCACCCAGATCGAGTAGCCGGCCCAAAAACTGGGACTGCACATTAATGAGGGAAAAACTAAATACATGGTGGCAACTTCTGCGTAGATAAGACCTATTATTGGTCAAACTATCAGGGTAGCGGAACACGAATTTGAAGTAGTGCAATCCTTTAACTACCTTGGGTCAATAGTATCAGCCGATAACAATATGGAAGAAGAAATACGCGAACGACTGATCAAATCCAACAAAGCCTACTATGGTCTATCAAGGCTCTTTAAATCATTAAATTTATCCAGAACATCCAAACTACTACTGTACAAGACCATGGTATTACCAGTACTCATGTATGGATACTCAGTAAAAGGCACTCTGAACTCTTAGCGCCGTTCGAGAAGAAGGTCTCAAGGAGAATTGTTGGCCCCATATGTGAGGGAGGACGATTCCGCAGACGCTTCAACCATAAATTGTACGTGATCTATTTTGAAGCTACCGTTGTAGGAAAAATTAAGTTCGGTAGACTCCGGTGGATGGGACACCTAGCTCGAATGAGCGAAGAGGAGCCTGCCCAGAAAGTCCTTTCTAGCGGGATTTATGGAAGGCGATAGCGCGGCAGACCTTGTCTACGATGGAGGAATGGCATAGGCCAGGACGCCCAGAGCCTAGGAGAACCAAAGTGGATGACATCGGCTCGAAATCGGGGTCGGTGGAGAGACTTGTTAAATAAAGCCAAGACCGGATCCCGGTTGTAGTGCCGATGATGATGATGATGTATTACCCAGGGCTCCATAGGGTCACACACCCCCTTCCACACTTTTATAAAACGCTCTCTTGTCCATTGAATTGTCATCGGCACTACAACCGGGAACCGGTCTTGGCCTTATTTAGCAAGTCATGAGGCTTGTTAAATTTTCCATAATTTGTTTTTCCGGGCAAGGTCACTAGTCTTGCGCCAAATCTCTTGTCCATTACCCACAACTCAATTCACTCGTTTGCTGGCGATAACACGTCGAGTTTCTCATACTCATATCAACGTGCGACCAACCTCTTTGAACCTCATTACTAATCAGTAGGTTATGGTCAATTCATTGAATTCCGACCTTAACAAGAGGATCTAACGGAAAAGAAATCCATGCTTTGAAAACTCAGTGCTACCTCTTGTGGTCAAAGACGAACCCGAATTTAAGTACACTGTCAATGAACGGCACTGTCGAAGCTTGAGTTAATTTGACACTTAATTGGTATGACCGTATATTTGATGCTGCGAAAAGTGCGGTTCTTAGATGGAGGATGGAGTAAAGGCAACGCCAAATGAATTGGGTTCTTAAGAGATGAAAGCAAAAATTGGTGTAGTAAAAATAAATCCATTATTTTTCCATGAAATTGAAGGCGCTATTCAGCACAGTTTTGTTCGATAACTTGTTGCCATTTATAGGGTAATTTTATTATGCCACTCATCCTTATTGGCAACAAACTGGGACAGTCGATTTTTACAAGCTTCTCTTGAGGTGACTTTTTCGGTCCGGACTCTAAGGTGGATGCATAAGAACCTCCCAACCAAGCTCCTGGAGCTTCTGGCGACTCTGGAGCGGAAGTGGATAAGATAAGGACGTGTCGATGTATATTGGTCTTGAATGCTTGGACACTACAACGACAAGGAAACACTATAGCTATAGCTATAGCCTTTGCTACGATAATGAAGAACGTGTGATTCGAACTGACGCTATGACAGAATCACTAAAAAATGGAACCAATGCTCAACATATCAGGCCACTGCCGCGTGTACGAATTCGATTTCTAAACTCAAGTACACTCAACTGATGTGGAATTGTTATGTTATCGCTATGGTATACGGCTCTGATGCTTTGCTTATTCGAATTTCCTTTCGGTGTTCTTCACTATTTACGTGCATATTGTGCGTGTACGAGGGTTGCCTTTTATATTTCGGGATTAGAGAACAAAAACAAATATTGATCATCGAAAATTACTTTATTGTTTTTCAAAATATTCCCCATGAAGATCTATACACTTTTGCATGCGTTTGAACCAATTGTCGAAGCACTTTTGCCACTCTGATTGAGGTATCTCCAACACATGCATTCTGAATGCAGCAACCGCTTCTTCAGGTGTCGAAAAACGTTGACATCTCAGTTTGTTTTTTACGTACGGGAATAAAAAGAAGTCATTCGGTGCCAAGTCAGGACTATACGGCGGATGACCCATCAAATCGATGTTTTGGGTGCTCAAAAATGCAGTTGTCGCAGCCGATGTGTGAGGGCTCGCATTGTCGTGGTGAAGAGTGATCCGTCTTCGGCGGTTGGTTTTCCTGATTTCTTGGAAGACAACTGGCAAACAAATGGTTGTGTACCACTCAGAATTGACTGTTCTGCGTTGTTCTAGTGGTACGTTTGCGACATGTCCAGTTTTTTCGAAAAAAAGGCGACCATTTGCTTGGAAGTGCTTCGTGCGCGAACAACTTTTGTTGGATTTGGCTCATCTTGAAACACCCAGACAGTCGACTGCTGTTTACTTTCGGGCTCATACGCGTAAATCCACGATTCACCACCTGTCACGATGTCATAGACGTGTTTCGAAGCACCGCGACCGTATTTTTTGAGCATTTCTTTCGACCAATTGACACGAGCCTTTTTTTGGGCGATTGACACATTGTGTGAGATCCAACGCGAACAAATTTTTTTGACAGTCAAATGTTTATGCAATATTGAATGTATGCTGGTCCCACTAACGCCTAAGGTTGTCTCAATCTCACGATAGGTCACATGACGATCTTCCAATATCAGTTCGCGCACAGCATCAATGGTTTTCGGAACAACAACTGATTTTGGACGACCTTCACGAAATTCATCTTGGAGTGAACTACGACCACGATTGAATTCACCATACCATCGATAAACACTGGTCCTTGATGGAGCTTCATCGCCAAAAATTGAATTAAGTTCATCCATGCACTGTTGCTGAGTTAATGTACGCCGAAAGTTGTAAAAAATAATCGCACGAAAATGTTGACGATTTAATTCCATTTTTGGGCCGAGATGAATCTTTTAAGTTACTGTAAACAACACAAATAGCGCTCGTATTTCAAAACGTTCTGAGTGCGTATAACCTCAAAAATGTCCAACTTTACGACAGAGCTGTCAATTGCCGGATTGCAACGCTAGGGTTGCCAAATCCCGAAACATAAGAGGCAACCCTCGTACTTTAGCTTATATGTATTTATATTGCTTGAAATACGCCCAAAAATGGGGTGGTAGCCCCACTAAACTAAACTGCACCCGAAATCGAACCAAATATTTCTCTTGGGTTTGATACTCTTTACCGTGTGTGGAATAAAGGTTCGCATCCCAAGTAGAATCGTGTCTGTCAATGTGTCTGCTATAGAGTCAAGAGGAAATATAACGACCAATTTAACTTCTCAAAAAAGTCGTTCAGACCTTCCCAGTTGGATTTCTCGTAGAACCATACTGTTCTCTTAGGAGTCCTCTCGTTAACGTTGGTGTTGGTTGCAGCAAACTTGGCTGACACAACACAGTGGTCTGAAGTGCCTAAGGGCGAAGAAACTTCAATTGTGTAATTGTTTGGGTGGGAGGTGAGAAACAGGTCCAGTGTGCTGGCGGAATGACCATCTATGTCTGGTGCCCGTGCTCATTGACGAGTTGGGTTAAACTATTTGAATCAGCAAAGAGATGGACATATTAACCTTCAGGTGTTGTGTGTCCGGAGTGATGAAGCCACTGAGAGTTATGCACATTAAAATCACCCGCAATAACGATTTCAGTGTGCGGATATAGGGCCCTATCGATAGACCCAGACAGCATCAAACTCGTTAAAGGATGCGTTTCTGTCCAAGTTTGTGCTTGTGTAAAGAAAGCAGTAATGTATGATATGCTTAGGAACGTGAAGTTTTAGCCAAGAGAAATTACATTCTGGGTTGGAACACAGCCCATATTGTAGCAGAAGCTAATAAGCAATATCATTTCGTATATATGTGGCTATACCACGATGTGGAAAGAACAGAGGCACTAAGTTATAACCGGGTATAGTATAATCAGAAATATCTGTATCAGTTATTACCTGAGTCTCGCTAAGTGCAAGGATTGTTGGTTTCTGGTTAGAGACGTGGGCAGATATAGAGGAGAAATTGCATCTCAGGCCGCGAATGGTACAAAGATCAATGGGAAATTCCCGTTCCATTGAAATGGACCTACACAGCAAACCAATACCGCCTAAGGATTATTTGAAGCGAAAGATAAATCGTACAACTCACACGGTATAAACACATTAGAAAAGCATGGGAATAACTACATCGTTAACACATAGTTAACAAAGATGAGATGATCAATAAAGAATTATTTTGCAAAGAAAAATGTTGGTTAGTCTCAGAACTTATTGATTGTCTGACTGTCTATTATTAGAGCAGCTGTTTGTCATATCAAGTCCAAATTTTGACGTTTTTGTATACAAAAAAGTTTGGCCATGTATAATGGAACAAATAACAGAACTCAACGCGCTGTTCATATCAAAAGAACAACTTGGGTTATGGATGATAAGATAAAAATGAATGAATTACACCACAAAAAATCATAGCAAAACCTCCACAAAGCAAAAACCAAAGCGTCACATAGTTTTCCATATATGAATCGCGCCAAGTGTGATGCCTGTATGGTAGCGTGAGTAAGCCAACTGACTACGCAATTCTAAGTCTTGCTATTTCATTGTCATAATCAACCATTGCAAATCCTTGTCCTTCAAAATAAACATAAAAGCGTCAAACATCAGGATTGACAACGACCAAGCAAAACAGCCATGTAATAGGTTTATCGACACTGATGTTTTCGAAGCGATTGGCATTTATCCTCTAGTCGGTTTTTATGTCTACCCCATAGGCATGAATACTTGATCCCTATACCACTGGCTCTAATCCCTTCCTTCCGTTGGTAGTGTACTTCAAGGCTGTATTACCCCTGTTTTGTGCATATGAATTAGGAAAACAAAATAAATTTAGGATGGGAATTGGACTATTGACAGTCGTACAACAGACTATCTTCCTAGGGCTTAACAAATACCTCCACTACCACGTTAGCTCTCCTGACCTGTTACGAACACTCCGACTTATGTCTATTCCTAAAGCAGAAACGAAATAAACTTTTCGAAGTTTTTGATCTCCGAAACTTAGCAATTCTCTAAATCAGGGATTAATGTGGTGGAATCTCATTGGGAAAGTACAAATACAATAAATTCAAAACAGTGCTATTGTGATGGATACACTCGCAAGAAAATACCGCTTTCCGCATTTCTGAGTAAATCCGGCATTTAATGTTACCCAATCCGATGTTGGACCCTCTCGTTCGGGTGGTAGAGACTCGGTGGATCCCTCTTGTGTCATGTTGAAGTGGAGCCAGTCGACCACGTTTCCCCATCGTTAACACAAACGAAGATACAAACAGCTTAGATATTGATCCAACTACATATACTATACTTATCACATTGGTCATGGTCATGTTGGTTCATTTAGGACATTATATTTCCATATATCTCCGGGCTCTGCGTGGGGGGTATAGTATATTTATGCATTAAATTAATAATAAATGCTAATAAGGCTGCCTGCAGGGCATGTGTTTGGCTGTTGAAACATTAAGAGGGTAGGACGGTACGGTTGTAGTCCCATGAAAAGCGCTGACCAAATTCACCCTGAGGTAGTACATGGCCCAATTACAAGTTTGACACAAACCAATTCAACTGTTGTATGGATTTCTACCGAGAGTCGTTGGACGGTTGTAAAATATTTTCCCTATGATTCGCATATACCAAAGTGGGGATTTTTGATATCGGGAAGGGTACATGTTTTGTATTATTCATCGTCTTGCTATTCCACAAATTGCTTCTGTGGAGAATAATTTAATCTAAATTGCGACATGGGACGACAAGTGGGGTTATATGTGAAATGAACTTTCTAGGATTCACTTGGCAAGCGTACTCCAAGTTTCCGTACGGTACAATTCTTTGAGTCTTTGGGCAAGAGGGATGCCGAAAGCAAGTGTAGTCGTTGCACGTATGAGCCTACCTGTGCGAATTTTAAGGAGCCAATGTTTCTATGTTAGTGTTCTTGGCGTGTAGTTAGTACTTCTTTGAGACCTGCGAGGACTAGATTTTGAATGGAGCAACACAATGAATTCAAATGTAGGTGTATGTATGTAAACTCAAAAGAATAACAGGAGACTACAAACATTTAGGAGTTGAGATTCCATCGTTTCACATTTCGGGGCTATAACTCCCAAACCCATTCGCTGTGTCCCCTTCTTGCCAACAGCCCCCCTTGATAAATTGATTTCTTTTTCACAGCTAGGGATTTGTGCCTCCATGTAACTACAATATATTAGTAGCTAGCTATCTACTACACTTGCCTCTCAAATACCGCATTTCTGGCACCGCACACAATTTACCCCGCATCATAAGTTGGCAAAAACCTCCCTCCCTACTGTCATTTCGCATTCACGTTTCTTTACACACCAGCTGCTCTATTCTCCTGCTCCAAATGAACATAATGCGTGTAAAAAGTTGCCAGGGCTTTAAATAGAGTCGGGACATGACTGCACAAAGGGTTCAAAGTGAAAAGGCGAAAAAAGTCCACAAATTACTTGGAACACGCACGAACAGCAAGGAGCAGTGTTATTTGTGTGCGACTTTCTTTTTGGCCAAGGATATGTGTATTCTTCTCCCAGTCCTCAGCAAAATGCGTTGATGACGACGACGGGTTACATGATGGGTGGTGGCGGTTAGTCGTGTGAAGATATCATAACGGACGTGGAAATTAGATCGTATCTCACCCATTCGTTCCTTTGGTTTGCTACGGTGGTACGGTATGGCATGGGGGTGTTTAAACAGATAGTTGTTGTATGGCTCCTTCCTTAACAGCGACCACACGCAGTAAGCTGTGTAACTTTGTTATTTTAGATTTAGGCAGGAGACTGGGTTGGGGGCATCGTTTTAGATGAAAACCTGGTATCGGGCCTGCCGGATGTGTGTGCGAACGAGTGTTTCCCTATCCCATACGATATTGATTGAACACAAAGGAATGTGTAAGCCACAATTTTAGGTTCTCTACTCTTTTTTTGTTTTCGCTTTGTAGCCGTTGTTGTTTTATTTTCGTTTTAGCCCTTTGTCCTGTTCTTTTGTCCATCCTTTTGTTGTTCGTATATACATCAGAGAACTGCTGCTTTCGTCGTACATATGCATTTCAAATGAAGGGTGTGAGCATTAAGCTTGTATTGTGTTGTTACTCCCCTGCGAATACCGTCCTACTATGCAGCCCATTCAGCAGTATTAGCAAGGTTTTCTTTTTATCCTTTTATACAAGAAGGAAGGACGGCTTGGCCAGGTTTGAATGGACGACGAAAAAATTGTTTTTAACTCCAAAGGACATGTTACACACTTGTCATTGAAATAGATCGCTTTAGAAAGTTACTTGCACGAACAATGTACAGTGCGCCAGAGGAGACTGCCGATGTGACAGGGGCAGCTGCATACGCTCCAAAAGGGTTGCCTTGTAAAGTGGACATTTTATCTCAATCTTTTCGAATCTAGCGCGCACCCTCATTTTCATTTTCATACGTTTTTTACAGTATCCATACACACATTGTCTCTAGGCTCTTGAATTCTTTTCCCTTGATTCTAAATCCTCCTCTCGCTAGAATGTGCAATAAAGAAGAAGGACGACCTTAAAGGAAGCTGTGGTAAGTGATGTAAAATTTTGCCCAAGACTAGGCGTAATGCAGAGGCAAACGGGGCTGATGATTGCGACTGCACGTACCCTTATGTGTGATGATAAATAAAAACAGAAAAGCGTTTCCCTTTTTCTTGTACCAAGTGAATTCCAGTTTTAGGTGAAGCATGGGTAGACAGACACTTGTACAGACATTGTATTGCTGCATGTCAGCATGTCACACTTTAGCTGAGATTACTCTTTATGAGAGACACTAGCACAGAAAAGAAAGCAAAAAGTTGAAGAGAAAGAAGAGAAGAAAATGAAGGTCCTTAGGAATCAGGATTTATACGCTATACTCGCTATACTCGTATGATGGACCCTAAGAAACGATAGAGGAAATGCTGGAAACTATGTTGAACTGTGCTGTGGTTGCCGGTCAAGGATGTGGAAAGAACTACTAAAGTGGAGGTAACCTCTCAGGAAATATTTGGTGTTCACAATAAATCTGATGAACCACCATACAGTGAAGTGCAGTGGCAGAACAGTTGACTGATGATAAGCAAGCATGCGGTATATTATTCATATTTGTTAAACCCTAGTTGTACTAGATTGCTTGCCGACTTTACACCTGCTAGGACTAAGATGAATTGAGCGCGAGGTGCACGGAACCCGGGGAACCGCAAGGTGAAATTTACTGCCGAGCTCAACTCTTTAAATGTTGTTTTTATATGAATTGGGCCCTTCTCCTATTTCTCCTTTTAAGTGCTTACACTTTCTTACACACCGTTCCATAAATAGAGTCTTACTTTAAATAATAAGTACCATCGTTCTCGTTAAGTAAACACTAGTGTAGAGTTTTCAACGGGCTCTTCTACACTCGTTGAAATGCGACCGTCGCCAATTCCTGGTGTTTCAACCACAATTGCTGATATCTTGGATCCAGTTTCTCCACTTGCTTCACAATGTAAAGGATTTCATTTTTTGCGGCCGTGAACTGAACTGATGTGAACATACGACAGTTACAGTAAACAATTACTACATTGCATAAGTAGTTGGAAATTCGCATTCTTAAATAGATACACCATAGTTTCGTCGTTAGTCGAAAGACTGACAGACCAAAAACCATAGCTCATCGGAGCAGTATGTAGAACGACTATTGCGTATTTAAAGGTGTGGATTCCAATTACAGATGAAATGAAGTCATTAGTTAATGCAAAAGCTTTATTGATTAACGTCCACATACTATCGGCTGGCCCTGAGAATCTGCATTTATCTTCAATTTTTAGTGAGTTTGTAGCGTCTCTAACAGATACACACACAATACACAAGCAAATAGTGAAGAAACCGAACGAAAATCGAATAAGAAAATGCATCAGAGCCGTATACCATAGCGATAACATTTCACATCAGTGAAATATACTTGAGTTTAAAAATCGAATTCTAAGCACGGCCTCATGTGTTACGCATTGATTTCATTTTTGGTGATTCTAACTGTCATAGCGTCAGTTGGAATCATACGTTCTTCACTATCAATCACAAGCGCTATAAGTTCATCTGTATATTTCAAATTCTTAGAATAATCTCTGTTCAAGGGACACTTCCATCTTTCGCATTTAGAATTTTATTGACGTCTCCATTCCCAATCTTCTCCCCGTTGATATTTAATCGTTTTCTACACGCGTATTATAAAACACATGTAATTAATGCCTTTTATAACATTTTCCGACAAAGAAGTGAAGAACTTAATTCGAACCCACGCTATGAAACGGTGAGAAAAAATGCATCAATACATCAGACCACGGCCGCATATAAGCGAGGATGTATTTTGTCACTACTACTAGTTACAAACAAATTGTGGCGTACATTTTTTTTTTGAAATTGGGAAACGTTGATTGTAAGTGTTTTTTTTGGGTGAACAAAAACTATCCCTTGCTGCAATGATGAATTTGACAAGTATTATGGGGACACCATACTATTATTTTCAATTTTAAGGGAGTGAACGTTCACAAGAAGATAAAAACCACGGATATTAACAGGTGGGCGGAAGATATCAAAAGAGCGTGTTGGACATATTATTATAGTTGCATAAGTACGGGTGACGTCGAACATTGTGGACCCCGAATTGATATAGCTGTAGTCGATACAACTGAATAATGCCTCGCTATAAAGTGGGTTGGTCGGAGATTGAACGTTCACAAAAAGATAGAAACCACGGATGTTAACAGGTGGGCTGAAGATATCAAAAGAGCGTGTTGGGCATATCGTGCATGAATATTTAGACATTCGAAAGCTGTGTGCAAAGTGGGTGCCGCGCGAGCTCACAATCGAGCAAAAGTTTCAACGTGTCGTTCATTCGGAGCAATGTTTAGCGATATTCCGCAGATATGTATATGGATGAAACATGGTGTCATCATTACACTCCAGAGTCCAATCGCCAGTCAGCCGAGTGAACTGTACGCCATTTTGAGGCTAAAGATAAATTGTACTATGAAAATGATATCGAAAAATTGCGTGACCGCTATAATCGTTGCATCGTCCTCGTAGCCAATTATGTTGAATAATAAAATCGAATTTTACCAGGAAAATGTGTTTTACTATGTTAACCTACGAGCTTTTCAGCCAAAAAAAATCGTGGCACTCTTAAATATCAAAGCACGCTGCTGACGGAAGAGATGTATTGGTGCACACTGGTTTTGAATATTCAGATATTAAAATGACGAGGAAACAAGTAACCAGGCAGAGAATTTGAACTCCACGAGATGTGACCAAGAAACGATTGTCTCTGTTTGATGATCTGCAGTTAATTTTTAACTTGATTTAATGCCCACTCTCTAATTGACGACCCAACTGCTGTTCATTGACAGTATGTCTTAGGATTCATATTTGACAAGAGACAACACCGGGTGTTAGAGGCCCTGCATTCTATTCGACTGGATAATAGCGGAATCAGGATCCAATTTCTTAACAAACACCCCGTATTAGCTTTTATAAAATTAGATGGGAATTTGAGTCTATTTGTATACAATACAACGTCTAGTTACAATGCATATGGAGATATGCATTGTGATGTTTGGATAGCAGGAATTATGTGTATGCGAACCAAATGGGCATTTGGTTCGTTTAACACGTGTTAACTGAACATACAATGCATATGAAGATATGAGTTCTGATGTTGTAATTTTTCAGAGATATCTGGGTATTGAATCCAATGTGAGACAATTGAACATTTGGTTCAATTTTTTTGACATTGGATTCAATGTTGATTCGGTGATATGGTATTGTAGGTGGATGGGTATGGGGATATTGATTAGGGGGTAGTATAAAAACGGGAGGGAAATGGTAGGGATTCATCAAAAGTTGCTAACCTTATAAAGTCCAAGTTTCCAATTTGAAGAGTTTATTTGGTTTTTGACAGCCATCAATCAATAACTTATATTCCCTCTTTAAGAAGTCGAAATCGAATCGCGTTATTTAATAAAAAGCTAGTACGTTTCTGAAGAAAGAAGAGGATCTAACCCTACCACAGTTAAATTAATTGTTGTTTGCCGACACATGTCAGTTACGAAGTTTCTAATCACGTATCAGAACTCTGTTTCCCTCGCCTGACCTGATACCGTGTAACTTTTATTTGTTTTCCAACGTTAAGTCTGTATTAAAAGAGATTTCAGATCGTTGAAGCTCATTCAAGACTATAGAATACAGAACAAGAGATCGGATATGAATATGAGGAATACAGTTGGGGAGAGTATGAAGCGCAAAGGAAGATCAGGATTAATTTGATGGGAGTATTTGGATTGAACAGCCAGAAAGATGTTCTCATATCCATCGAATAAGTACATCATCAACCATCAACTACAATACATAGGAACGCAATTTAGGCACTCCGTCGAATGGTTCTAAAATATCGTCATATCACGATGATTAATATGGACCGTGAATGGGCAACGATAGAACAGTCAATAGAATTCTTGACGGAAGACCAACGGGAAAGAGACCGGTAGGGCGGCTGCGGCGGAGATAGGAGGATAATGTTAAGCGTAATTTTGAAGAAATTGGGATCAGGTGGCGAAGCGTGGAGGGAAAGTACGCAGGACAGAGAACGGACACATAGGCTAGTTAGACATGAAGTTTTGGGTTCCTATAGATCAATAATTGTCGAGCCGGTGAGGTCATGAACTTCCAGGTTCCTACAGGCCAATAATTAGTAGTAATAGATCAATAATCAATAATAATAAGTGGGACACCTTGTGTTTCCCGCAGCTGTCGATGGAGCTATTCCACTTTTCGGTAAGGTACGCCATTAGATGTACTGTAAACGTATTGCTACGAGATCCATATTGATGGTTACTAAGGAGATCTTTTCTGTGTGTAGAATCAAAGTCCAAATACAAAGTAGGATCATATCTGTTATTACGTTAGCTACAACGTCAATGTGAAGGAATACTAAAGCAAAGAAACGGAGCGCGTATAAACAGAGGTTATCTCCATGAACTAGTAAGTACGAAATATATCCTCATCAAGAAGGAGCGTCTTACAGTGCACAACAGAGTTCCCTATAAAAGAGGATACCCATATGGCGTAAAATGCAATCGAAGGGAATTGAATATAAGTATCATTTGCCACGGATTCTAGAGCACATACAGTTGAGTCTATTTGTCACAAAAGCGACCAAGACCCTAGCGCCAACAGCCCCAAAATTGCCCGAGTTAATAAACCCTAGGTGTGCTTAGACACTTTAAGGTACTGTCCGCATTGTACTTTGGTTACCTAAAAATCCCTATTGAGCTCAGATAATAGTGAAATTCATGAAAAGAGATACAAAAGAAGGAACAAGGACATAAATGGTCCGAAATTAATGTTTGGCCGTATGGAAGTAGCTCATAGCAGATGATTCCTTTCTTTCCCACCAAATGCACAGCAAAACCTTGGTGATCGATATTTCTAGTTCAGCCACCGTTTTAGCAGTTTCGCACATTATCGACCCATTTCCCAGACACTATTCTTTATATATTATATTATTTTTTATATATTCTTTACATATTATATTCTTTATATATTATATTATTTTTTATATATTCTTTACATATTATATTCTTTATATATTATATTCTTTATATATTATATTCGTTATATATTATATTCTTTATATATTACGTTCTTTATATATTATATTCTTGATGTATTATATTCTCTATATATTATATTCTTTATATATTATATTCTTTATATATTATATTCTTTATATATTATATTCTTTATATATTACGTTCTTTATATATTATATACTTTATGTATTTTATTTATTCTTTATATATTATATTCTTTATATATTACGTTCTTTATATATTATATACTTTATGTATTATATTTATTCTTTATATATTATATTCTTTATATATTATATTACTCTTTTAAGAAATGGAACGATATTGTTCCGTTTGGTCAAGGATTCGTAGATGTCGTTCGATCTATCATGGTTTTTTTTTCCAAGTGGCACTCATAAGTCGAACGTCTTTTGGAGTTCCGTTTTATTTAGACCGTATAAAACGAACAAGACGGCACAAACACACACACACACCGACCAAAGCGCAGATTATCCGACGCCAAAGACGTAATCTGCGTTCGCTACCACACTCAGGACCCACCGCTCTTGTATGATTTCTTCCCCAACATCCCCATCCAACTAGTTAGAGACCATTTGAACTAACCCTGTAGACACTATCCTTAGACACCACCCTCTTATTCTTTTTCAGATATCTTGAGGCCGATCCCAACATCCTCAAGGATGTGGGTGATTCTGTTTGTCGCAAGATGACCAGAAGCCAGAGACACGAGATGAAGGACACGGTTATCCTTGTTTCGTTTTAATCGGCTTCGCGCCACTCTTTTTTTTTATAGCGACTTCTGTTCCTCCTTTGGTATGATTGGTGTGGAATATTGGTTCTACGAGTCGGAGGCCAGCAACAATTAGTTCTTCCTGTCGGAGTCCTACAGCTAAAGGCCGGTCGACTTTGATCATTGCCATGATTTTATCGAAGACGAGCCTATCTACGCGAGTTGCACTTTTAACATCGAAAACACCAGAATCGACGAATTCAAAGTTGTGTCTGTATCGACACCATAAACACGATTCACAATTTCAGAAGGCTGATTTTCCCTTGCATATTTTATTATTATTATTTATTGGCCTGTAGGAACCCGGAAGTTCATGACCTCACCGACTCGGCTTCGCCATCGTTCCCTGTCCTGGGCACTCTCCTTCCACGCTTGACCATTCGATCCGATCTCCTCAAGGTCAAACCTAACATTGTCCTCCCATCTCCGTCGCGGCCGTCCTACCGGTCTCTTTCCCGTTGGTCTACCGTCAAGAATTCTATGCACGGTCCTATCGTTCCCCATTCGCGCCACGTGTCCGGCCCATCTTAATCTTCGCCCTTGCATATTTTACATCCTTTAATTGACAACTGAATTGAGAGCGATCAAATAATTGTCAAGGATTCGTTTAGTGCGGACTGTACTCGCAACATTCCCAATGGACACTTTTCGAGATATATCACACAGCAGCGTCTAGCGCAACAACAATGTATTCCTTTTTTACCAAAATAATGTAATATTTTCATACATCAAGGAAAATAGGAAGTTATACTCGCATTCCATCCCTTAAAGTATTTAGCCACAGCACACTGAAAAAAATTTCTTCAAGCGCTTGTTTCTCACAATAAGGGACGGGATACCTTCTGTTCCAAAATAAATCGTAATTCCTTTCTATAGGTGGAATCGTTGAGGCTATCTGCCGACCACTAATTGATTGATGTGAACCTTCCTTAACGAACCGTTAAAGTTTGATGACATTTCGTTCAGTGGAAGCTGAAGTACAATTCATTAAGGCGGCATAGCATCTACAAATTTTCAAAAAATCGATTTTTTGTTGCTGATTGAATACGTTAGAATGAACCTTTAAAAACATGATTTTAATAATACTCGTATAAAAGTAAAATTCTCAGCAACAAACAATTTTGTGAGCATATATAGCGAAGCGCGTCATGGTTATTTTTTCGATGATTTTCGGCCCTTCGCTATAGCGCTACATCCACTTTCTCTTAGTAACATCTGCTCAATATGTTACTATTACTATTTATTGGCCTGTAGGAACCCGGAAGTTCATGACCTCGTCGACTCGACTCCGCCATTGTTCACTGTCCTGTGCGCTCTCTTTCCACGCTTGACCATCGATCCAATCTCCTCAAGGTCAAACCTAACATTGTCCTCCCATCTCCGTCGTGGCCGTCCTGTCGGTCTCTTTCCCGTTGGTCTGCCGTCAAGAATTCTATTCACGGTCCTATCGTTGCCCATTCGCGGTACGTGTCCGGCCCATCTTAATCTTCGCGACTTGATTACTCTCACTATTGTAGGTTTGCGGTATAGCTCTTCCAATTCGTGGTTGTGGAGTTTCCTCCATTGTCCGGCCTCCTCGTCATATTTATCGCCAAAGACACCCCTTAAAACTTTATTCTCGAATACGCGGAATTTGTTTTCTTCCCGTTTTGTGAGACCCCATGTTTCGCATCCGTATAGAGCAATCGGCATGATTATGGTTCTATAGACACGGAGTTTTATGTTACGTGAGAGCAGTTTGGATTTCAGCAGTTGACTGACTGTGTGCCAAGTAGCGTTGCCGGAATGCAGTCTTTTGTTAATTTCCTTCGACATTTTGTTACTGGTCGTCAGTATTGTTCCCACATATTTAAACTCTTTAACTTTTTCAAATATCTTGCCCCTGACGTTTATATGTGTTCCCCCTGAGGTCCACCTGCTCTCGCCGTAATCATATATTTTGTTTTGTCTTCATTTATTTCTAGACCCACCTCTTCTGGCGGTTGCATGATGAATTCACAGTTTTTACTAACAGTTTCTAGATCATCGCCAAAATGGCGATGCCATCCGCATATGCGAGCACTTGTGTGACATCGTTCAGGGATCATCCGGCCATGTTGTTGTCTTGTACCTTTCTGATGACATACTCGAGCACAAGGTTAAAAAGACATTGTGATAGGCCATCTCCCTGTTTTAGTACGTCCCGGATTTCAAATGGTTCTGAGAGGTGGTTTTATATTCTAACTCGCCCTTTGTTTTCGTTCATGCAGATTTGAATGAGGGCGGCATATTTTTTCGGGACTCCCAACTCAACTACAATATGGTAGAGTGCTTCCCTTGTGACTGAGTCGTAGGCTTTTTTGAACTCAACGAACAGTTGGTGAACCGTCTCTCCATATTCCCACTTCTTTTCCAGCAGTTGTCTTATTGTGAACATTTGGTCGCTCGTTGACCGGGCCCTACGTAATCAGCACTGGTAGTCTCCCAGTATTTGTTATTACTGCCTTACCATTAACATTTGGTTGCTCGTTGACCATTTCGAACACGCACTGGTAGTCTCCCAGTATTTCTTCTGCGTACGGTGTGATTCTCGCCAGTATGACATTTGTTATTATTTTGTATGTGGTTGGGAGCAATGATATTCCTCTGTAGTTTTCGCAGTCAGATCTATCGCCTTTTTTGAAGATGGGGACGACTATTGAGGTTTTCCATTCTTCCGGACTGACTTCCTTATCACATATTGTTTTGATGAGTTGGTGGATCTTTCGAGCGGTTGTCTCTCCTCCATGCTTCCTTCACAAGTTCTGCCGGTATGCAGTCGACTCGGGGAGGCTTGTTGTTCAATCGATTTATTGCGTCTACGTCTTTTGCGTTGAAAGAGGGCTCTGGGATCTGAAGCTTGGCTGTACTTACGTCTAGTGCGTTTATTTGTGGTTGATGGGTACGCAAATTGAGCAGGTTTTCAAAGTACTGCTTCCATTTTGTCACGATATCGTTTGTTTCTGTGACCAGACAGCCGTTTGTGTCTCGAATTATTTTGGCTTTCCCTCGTTAGCCATTTCTAACTGAGTTTATGCCGGCATACATACCTCTGATGTTCTTTGCTCTGGAATTTTCTAGGATTTTTTTCGATCCGAGTCTTCTCCCATTCGCGTTTTTTGCGTTTGAAAAATTGCAGTCTCTTTCCGAAATGTCGCGTATCTTTCTGTGTTGACTTCCTCATACATTTCTAAGTGGATCGCACTGAGGCGTTTGCGTTCTTCAATCTTCGCCCTGCACTCATCGTCAAACCAAGGTTTGGACTTAATTGTTTTCTTAAATCCTAATACCGTTTGGCCTGTTTGTTTGCTTGTGATTCTGATCGATGCCCATTTAGTGTCCACACTATTAGCTTCCTCTTACTGCTCCCATTCTCTAGGATGCTAAATCTTTTCGTTAGTTCGTCTTGATATTCACCCTCTTTGCGCAGGTCTTTTAGTTTATCAGTGTCGAACTTTTTGCTCGTCTCCCGTGACTGCCCATGTGGATTTGCTGCGAGCCGACTCCTGATTTTTGATGATCGGAGTCGCGATCTGCTCCTCTATACGATCTTAGGTCAGGGATATTCGAGTGGTGTCTTTTGTCAATGAGGAAGTGGTCTATTTGGTTACGCGTTACGCCGTCGGGTGATATCCACGTGGCCTTATGGATTTGCTTGTGCTTGAGCATCTGCTTTTCACTACCAGATCTTTTGACGCTGCGAACGTAATAATTCGTATTCCATTATCATTTGAAACATCGTGTAGGCTTTCTTTACCTATAGTTGGTTGGAAGATATCTACCTTTCCAATTTTCGCACTGAGGCCCCTGAGGAGGATTTTAAGATCGAATGATGAGATCTCATCAAATATTTCATCCAGGGTCTCGTAGAACGTGTCCTTCCTTTCTTCGTTGGTAGATTCTGTGGGGGTGTGTACGTTTATAAGTACATAATTGTACCATGGGCCCTGTATTTTTAGCACCGACATTGGGTCGATAATAAATTTCACATCTTTTACATAGGGCGTAATCTTCTTGCTTATGATGAAGTCGGTTCCGAGGTTATGTGTGTCGGTATCTCCACACGCCAGTGTAAGTCCGTTGGTTTCGATTACTTGATGTGGGAGTCGGACTTCCTGAAGCGCGTCGATGTCCATTTTATATTGTTTCGTGTTTTCTACGACCGTCTGTATCGTGCCTGGTTTATATAATGTTCGAACATTCCACGTGCCGACGCGTATATCCCGCTTTTTCCGTTTTTCCCTACGCCTTCTTTTTGCCGAGCCGGAGTTTTCTTGATGATTTGTTCCCTTATGGTAGTGTCGGCTCATCACACCTACGCCTACCTGCTCGATATATACATATCATTATCATCGGCACTACAACCGGGAACCAGTCTTGGCCTTATTTAGCAACTCCTGAGGCTGGTTAAATTTTTCCATAATGATTTGTTTTTTCCGGGCAAGGTCATTAGTCTTGCGCTAGAGGATCCCCGACGGGGAATCGAACCCCTGTCTCCCCCGTGACAGGCGGGTATACTATATATACATATGCATATAGTATAATACATTATTCTCTCACATAACAGTTGTAAAGATAGAGTTGGACATTTTGTAATGCTGGTACTATATGTGTTGGTATTACTATTATTACTATTATTATTATTATTATTATTATTACTGATTACTATATATGTTATATACGCCACGGGGCTCTCTCTGCTTATTATATACATCTTGAATACGTTTTAGTCTGTTTTTGATATTCAGAATGAAGACGTATGAAATATACCTAAGAACTCTGGTAAATTCTGTTCTGCTGGACCTCTAGAGCGTCCAAAAAAAGGAAAATTCACTGGAAATAGATTTAGTAATGGGCATAGTGATACGTTCGCAAGTGTTTCTGTGGCTAAGTTGAAAAAGGTGACGAACTCAATGTGTCAGTTGATCCGCCTTTTCAATACTGTGTAATTCAGTGGAGTGTATTTACTTTTCTACAGCCTATTTTAAAATGCAAAAACTGTAATAAGGATGTCAAATTTTCTAAAACGGATGAAAGAGGATTGGGTTTCAAGCTAAGCGTTTCGTGTGAATCATCATCATCATCATCGGCACTACAACCGGCATCCGGTCTTGGCCTTATTTAACAAATCTCGTGATCGTCGTCGTGTATCCGGCCCATATCCGAGGCTTGTTAAATTTTCCATAATATTTTGTTTTTCCGGGCAAGGTTATTAGCCTTGCGCCAACCTTTCTCAGGATGTCACTGCATGCATTGGTTCACTACTTGGCGGGAGCCCTGGCCTCGCGCCGAGTTTCGTGTGAATGCAGAAATGAATTTCTTTATTCGTGTCCAAAAATTGATGATGCATACGAAATAAATCGTCGATTTGTGGTTGTTATGAGAATTCTCGGTTGGTTTTGTGGCCTCATGGATATCGGATCAAAGACAACAAATATATTACAGTGCTGTCGACAGCATAAATATGGCTGCTGAGGCTGTTCTCCGGGTTGTGCTAAATAAAGCTTCTAACGAAGAAGAAGAACAGAATAAAGCTGCTGGTGAAATTGGAAATAATTTTGCAGTGTCAGGTGATGGATCATGGGCAAAACGTGGATTTACATCTCTCTTGGGAGTATTTTCTTTGATCGGAGAACGGACTGGTATAATAGTCAACGTCATTGTAAAATCCAATTATTGTAAACTCTGCTCTACGTGGAAATCCAACAAAAAAAAACAAAGTAGAATTTGAAGAATTTTACGATGACCACAAGGAGAGCCGTTCAGCCAATCATGAAGGTACAGCCGGAAAAATGGAGGTCGATGGTATTTTCGAAATGTTTAAAAGATCCGTAGACCTGGATGATGCGCGGCATAAATATTATATCGGTGATGGCGACACCAAAACGTTTAAAAATCTATTGGATATGCAGTCTTGTGGTACTGACTTTTTGATCGAAAAAAAAAAGAATGTTTAGTAGAGCCAAAGAAGCGAAAAAAACAACAACAAAATTAGCTGAAGAAGATGCTGCTAAAAAAAGTGCACCAACTTCAAAAAAAAGTTCAACTGACACTGAAAATCATGAAAAATTTATCAACATATTATGGCCTAACTGTAGTGCTCCAAAAAGCCCTACCACCTTTTTCCCCCATTCCTAATCCAAAATTCCAGCAATATTACCCTAAAACCCAAAATCCTATCAAAACCTGAAAAACCTAAACTAAAATCAAAATTCGCAATAAACGAATCAAATATTCGTTTATAGCTTTGCATTTGCCCCGCGGCATAATCTCAATTCAAAATCCAGAAATACATTTCAATCTGGTAATTTCTCTCGGAAATTAAACAAACCAAATCCATGGCAAATCACACCAGATGTTCGAATTTGCCACAAGCAAACAATACTCAAATACCATTTCAAATCCTCATATGCAAATAGATTGATGAAGATTCAGAAAACTGAATCTTATCTAAAACAAACATTGAGCATCGCACGAAATGTATTGAAAATCGAGATTGTTGCACGAAAATGTGTATCTTTGGGATACAATTTTCGATTTCTTTTCCTTTATAAAGGAATAGTCAAGTGATCTCCGGGCCGCAGTCCAAATTCGTCTTTTGTCCCTGGAGGAAGTACCCCAGGTGAATCGTTGAGATAAATAAATAAAACCAATTCAAAAAGGAAACAAGACGAGTTTTCATTTTTACGGATATCTAGATATCACCTGCCCCCCACGGAAGACCAAGTGAAGACATCAGGACGAAGGCCGAATCAAAGGACGTTGCTCTTCCCTTTGAACTCATAGGAAGCACGGCAACGACCCCTTTTGTAGGACAAATTTTCAGGAGCGGTCAAATTTTAAGAGATCGCCTTGTCCTTTTAAGGACCAGGAGACACGCTTCCTGAAAATAAAAACCCCTACAAGAAACACAACATAACTATACGACGAAATTCCGATTCGCTTGAAAACAGGCGCAAGGAAATTTCGGCAGGATGTTACCACATGAATTCAACTGATGAGAATCCTCAACATTCTAATTGTCCTGTTGGAGAAAAGTCTTGGTGTAACTGGCGCAAGACGGAGGCAACTGGTGGTAATGCTTTAAAAAATGTCAAGCATCCTCCACCTGTAGATGATGACGTACAAGAAATTTTAGAGCCTATATATGAAGACTTATCTACAGAAGATTTATTGAAGCGCTGCTTAGGCAATTTCACGCAAAATAATAACGAAAGTTATAATTCTTACGTCTGGAATATGGCCCCGAAACATACATTTTCTGGAAAAAATATAATAAATATGGCTACCAATATTTCTGCATGCATTTTTAATGAAGGATTTATGTCCATTCTCAAAATAATGCAAGTCATTCGCATTACAATTGGTCAACGTGCGATGCAACATGCAGAATCTCGAGATGCTGCAAGAATCAAGCATCGGAGAATCACTGCACTGAGGCTCGTAGAGAGCAGAAATCTTTGGCAGAGGAGGAGTATGAGCTAGAGGAAGAAATATTGGCCCAGGCATCGCAGATTACATTTTGGTAAGGTTTTTTAAAAAAAAAAAATTGTATTTTAGCTTTAAACGCGAATTTCTGAAAACAACGTGTTTCAAGTTGGCATGCATGATTAAAAAAAAAGCATTTATCCAATAGTTCTGATATTTTAACACGTTAATCTATACATGTTAGCACTCAGAATGACCTACGGATGAAATCGGCATCCAATTTTTTGAGTTACAACAGATTTTTTGGGAACAAAAAAGTCAATTTTCTAAAAAACGCCGCCATTTTGTTATTTTTCAACCTTTTTTTCTTTTTAGGTCATTCCATGGCCGCTTTGATGCTGATTAAAGACCCGTTTTTTTTTAGACTTTTCTGAGGGCAGTAATCCTGCACGCCGTGATTTTTTGTTTTTTTTAATTGTAGCAGACCTAGGGCCAAAAAAATTAAAAAAAAAAATATTTTAATATACTATGAGACCAAAAAAACATATGTTCAAAGTTTCATTAAGATATGTCTTCGTATTCAATAAAAAATTGTTTTTTGAAAAAAAAAATGTTTTTGATTTTAATAGTGCTGGGTCCCCTTACGTGTGACGTATCCTTGCCTGCATCGGTCAAAAATGTATAAAAACCAAAGAGTCAATATTAAATTCTGTTTTAAAATTGTAAAACTACTACCGACACGTTTTGCTGAAAAAACTTATGGCGATAATTGTCTATCCAAATTCTGTTTGGCATGCGAACCTTTAGTCCACACAGAGTAAAGAGTAGCAAACCCAAGAGATTTTTGTGGTTCGGTTCCGGGTGCAGAGAAGCCATCCAGGCTAAAGAGTTCAGCTTCCGGTTGTATAAATCAAACAATACTAAGGAAAACCGGAAAAGATTTAAGAGAGCTAGAAATGACTGCAGTTCAACGCGTCAAGTTCTTGCATGACCAGAGAGTGAGACAAAATATACTACACTCTCCCACAGGTAGTAGAAACTTCTGGGCATTCGTGAAAAACATTCAAAACTCGGTCTCTTCATCCATTCCATCACTTATAGTCGATGACAAACCAGTCACCACTGCAATAGAGAAGGCGAATCTACTTGCTGCACATTCTGCATCCAACTCAACGCTGCCTGATACCACATCAGTTCTACCTCAACTTGAGCATAAGCACAACACCATGAGCCAGATTTACTTCTGTACGCGTACTGATGCTCGCGCACTCAAGGAGCTAAACGCACACAAATCCGCTGGTCCGGATGGCATTCCCCCAATCCTCTTGAGATGTTCCTCTTCACTCGCTAAACCACTTTTTTTTTTGTTTATTAGACTTCTCTCGGGAGAGGCGAACCTATAGCGTCGAGTGGGCGCCCCGAGATGCCATCAAATAACTGTTGCAGTTCTTTTTGAACAGTTGCAGGTTGTAACGCTCCGGGAACACTCGCGTGGGAAGGGAGTTCCACAGCTTCCCCGCTCTGTAACGGAACGAGTTCTGACACAGGGATGTTCGCGCTGTCGGGAGATGAACTACAAACGGGTGCGATCCATCGGATTGTCTTGTGGAGCGCATATAGACCGAATTGCGTGGAACAATGCCAAGAATCTCCGAAGAACAGCACTTGTGATAATATCTGTAAAACAGACAGAGTGCGGCCACGCGCCTTCGATGTGATAGCGACTGTAGTCCCGACGTCAGCGCCGAGTCCCCGATCAAGCGGATCGCTCGTCTTTGTACGCTCTCAAGTAGGTCGAGGGTATGTTTAGGAGCCGAGCGCAATATTCGAGCGCGGGTCTAATCTGAGATTTATATAGGAGAAGAAGTTGGGCCGGAGTAAAGTATTTCTTGGCTCTAAAACTCTGCGGAAACTCTTCCATTTGTCTTATTCTACTGGTCGTTTCCCAAATAGATGGAAGTCAGCGAACATTCAGCCAATTCCCAAAAGGCGACAAATCGTGCCTAACTTCTATTCCCTCGAAGATAATGGAATCACTGATTAGCCGTCAACTTTCGAAATAAATGGAATCAAATGACCTCCTGAATGACCGCCAATATGGCTTTCGTAGCAACCGGTCCACAGGAGATCTGATGGCGTACCTTACCGAAAAGTGGAGCCATTCCATCCACTACCTCGGTGAAAGCAAGGTTGTTGTATTGGATATTTCAAAAGCCTTCGACAGAGTTTGGCATCCAGCCCTTTTGTCAAAATTGCATTCATATGGAGTCGATAATTCCCTGATCCAATAGATAAGAGACTATCTTTCTGGCCGTTCAATCCAAGTGGTTCTTGGTGGTTTTAAATCTGTCACCCATCAAATTAATGCAGGTGTTCCCCAGGGTTCGGTACTCTCACCTCCTCTCTTCCTGATCGTTATAAATTATCTCTTGTAAATTACTCACAACCCAATTCACTCGTTTGCTGATGATAGCACGTTGAGTTTCTCATACTCATATGAACACTCCCGTCCAAACTCTGAATTCAGACCTCAACAAGATATGTCAGTGGGGATTATCTAACCGAGTAGAATTCAATGCCCTAAAAACTCAGTGCTGGCTCTTGTCGTCAAAGGTGAGCCCCAAAGTAAATATACTGTCTATAAACGGCACTTTGACGAAGCCAAGGGACTATCAATCCTCGGCACTCCAATTAATTCGACTCTTAACTGGAATGACCACATATTTGAAGCTGCGAAAAGTGGAGCAAAATGTATGGGGTTCCTTAAGAGATGCAAAAGATACTTCACTCCATCGAACCTGGCCACTATTTACAAGGCGTATCATCATCATCGGCACTACAACCGGGAACCGGTCTTGGCCTTATTTGGAAAGTCCTGTCTTGTTAAATTTTCCATAATTTGTTTCTCCGGGCAAGGTCATTAGTCTTGCGCTAGAATTTACAAGGCGTATATTCGTCCAAAAATGGAGTTCAACTCCCATATCAGGCGCATCCAAAACTGCACTAGACGTGCTCGACAGGATGCAAAAACGAGCAGTGAAACTTATTGGGGACTCGCCGTAAGTCGATCAATTCCGTCGTTAGAACACAGGCGCAACGTATCATGCCTATCTCTTTTCTATAGGTATTACCACGGTCGTTGCTGAACTTGCTAAATGTGTTCCGCTCCTTTAGACATTTTCCCACGAAACCCGTCAATCTGTGAATGCGCATCAGTTCACGTTGAAAGTGGAGTTCAGGCGCATAAATAAACATAGAGAGTCATTCTTTAGTCGAACCTATCCACTTCCTCTCCATCCGCTCGCACTGTGCTCTGACATTTAAGGGTAATTCAAAATCCCCTTTTGTGCGCGCGTTAGTGTAAAAAAAAGTGTTTCAATGAATCGTGGAAGGCAAGGAAGAAGTGTGTGAGGTTCAGGCTCCCCATCTGATGTGATCACCAAAGAAAACACCGATAAAGTCCGTGATTTCGTAAAATGTTTCAAGAAATATTTAGCGAGATTCAAGGAAATGGTGCTTCACTCACCGATGGCAGTAATTTATATCATTTTCACTGAAAGACTTGGTCTAAGCAATTTGAATTCAAAGGTTATTCCACATCAACTGAATAATGGCCGAAAATTGCGTCGAATTAAAGATTGCAAAGACATCATCAAACATGCTCGAAATGAGGAAAACTTCTTAAAAAACATTTTAGCTGGCAATAAAACATGGTGTTTTCGATACGAACGAGAAAAAGAGTGCCGGAGTTCGGAATGGCGGTTATCAGATAAAGAAAATTCAAAAAGTCAAAAATCAAAAACATCCTCATCTCTGTTTTCGATTACCCACAAAGAATTCGTTCAAAGTGGAACACACATTGATGCTGAGTATTCAATTCAATTTTTATTATGTAGATGATTACATTTATGGTATATTTTACAACTAGTATTTAAGAGGTTTAGGACAGCAATTCCTTTACAACTATAATCGATGCTGAGTATTCTCTTCAAGTATTGAGGCGTTTGTTAAACCTTATTTGTCTCGAATATCGACAATCAGGCAGTTGGAGATTATTGGATGATGATGCACCTTCTCACCGTGCGATAATTATCATCGATTCCTTAACTAAATATCTTCTTTTTTTTTCTAGCAACACTCCCCGTACTCGCTTGATCAGGCTCTCTGTTTTTTTTTCTATTCCATAAACTTCATTTGACTCCATGAGAGGAAATCGTTTTACATCAATTGAAGACATTCGTTAACAACATCCGCTATCGTTAACAACATCCTAATCAACATCATATAAATCATTTGATGCACTTGCCGAACGAACAAATGAATATATTTCAGTTCAGGGAGATTATTTCAAAAAATTATTTGATTTTTTAAAAAGAATTACTAATTTTAAATCCATTCCGCCTTATTTTGGGACAGAAGGTGTATAAAGAACCTCTGTTTAATCGTACGAATGTGGAAAAGCCCTACATTTGACACACGCTGCGAAATTTTGACTTTCAGGAGGAAAGTGCATCTTGACGTGTCCATGCCTACTTCCTTGCCATTCTACATCGCTCGGACAAAGTTTAGAGTACCATAAGCGCAGTTATAAACACATACTCATTACTTAAAAATACATCCCCAACAATTATGTAACAGATTCGCATGGCGCTGATTCAACAATAAAAAATAGTTTACAATATAATAAAACATTGTCCAAAATCCCATCAAGTCCAAAAAATAGTCATAGTTATTCAAAATTCCACAATTTTACGATAATAAATAGTAGATACGTTGCCCAAGTGCAGAAATAGTACACAATCGTCTGCTGAACCAACGCACATATAGCTGCATGGATGTCCTTGCCCTCGTCACTATCTCTGCCATTGAAACGATGTATTGTAATAATAACTTTATCGCGTGCATAATTGACCAATTACAAGTAGATCCATTGATTGGCCGTCTAATCACAATTTCAATTAAAACTGACCGGAAGTTAATCATTAACAATCAAATACCTTTGTTTCAAAGTCATGTTGAGAGGTAGTTCACAAATTACAAACCGACGAAGGTCAATGGGTAATTACAAGTGCCTTATCCTTCTTACGAGGAATAAATAGCAGGGAAAGAGATGCAGGTTCCATCTCTTTGATGTAAAAGCGCACATTCGATTCTACGAGATCAATAAAC
The DNA here is from genome assembly GCA_963931805.1 of Microdon myrmicae. Taxonomy (NCBI): domain Eukaryota; kingdom Metazoa; phylum Arthropoda; class Insecta; order Diptera; family Syrphidae; genus Microdon; species Microdon myrmicae. The sequence continues at coordinate 4,005,082 of OZ007500.1, read as the reverse complement.
TGAATTGCTAAATGAATATGAACACAGTTTACAGTTATGTAAGGCATCTCCATGAAACCTGGAATTTACTCGTTTTTAGGTCATCTTAATCATAATACGACCGCAGCACCCAGACTTTACACCTGTTATAGCACCTTCAATTCCAGTCTTATTGATTTTTAATGACAGCCTTAAACCGCACCGTGCCCGCGTAAGACTTGCGAGGTGCTTTACAAACCCCTTCACACCAATTTCTCAGCAGAAGTGCGAGTTGCCAAGTTCTTCTACAACCAAACTTTGGACGAAACAAGGGTTGTTAAGTTTAATTGAGGCAGCAAATACTTCATGAAGGTGGAAGTAGGGCTCGATGAGTCCTATCAAAACGCCACTAACCAAGATCATAACGGAGAACAAACAGTAAATGGATGGTTGTTAACTCCCAGGAGTACATTGCGTTAGAGGGAGGAGGCAAATTGTATTAAAACACTTAGATCGATGATACGATGAAAGTGTGGTTGACTAAGTACATCTTAGAGAACCTAGTATCGGTGGAAGGATGTGGCAAAATCTATTAAAGTACTCAAGGCGATGATGTGGTGTAAGTGTGGCGCACTAATTCCCATTTGGTGATCTAATTTCCGTAATTTTGTAGCCTGTAATCCAAATTTCACTTTAATTAGCGCGTAAGAAAGACTATTTCGAAGTCGTCGCACGTATCTAGGTCGTTTCACGCCAGGAACACAGCCATGGATAGACATTGGAAAGCTGACTTAAAGGCAGATGTGCCAGAGCCATCCACCGCACATTACAACCATTTATATACCGCAGCCATAAAAGCCCTTCAACGTATATTAAATTCAACCATAATCCACCAGCTCGAGCCTTTTCGAGTACGCTGGTCCTTAATTTTATAGTATAGAATCGGTTCATTATCCGTTGGAGGCCGCGACGCTAAACAGCGAACTCCCCCTCTTTAGATAGATAGCCGGCAGGCACCTAAGCCAACCACCATCTTCTTGGCTTCAATAAGGTGTGAGTGTTACGGCCGAGTCGCGAACGATATAGAGAACTGGCATTCCTCCTACAACAAGGATTCGTGTATATATTATTTTGGAATTCTTCCGTTTATGACTCCTTTAAGGACGAACCAGAAGACGCTGCTATTCCACACAAGGATCCATAGGCGCAACAAATAATAACCCCAATGAATTGCTCCAGTAGTCGTCAATTGCGGATCTGACTCCAAAGGAAACAAAAGGACTTGCAACTTTATGGCGCTTATACAGAATCACAAGCTGTAACTCTATAGCGAGAACCGTAAAATTAAATAAGCAGCAGAGTATCCTGCGTACAGAATCGAAGGGCAATAAATTCCGTGTCGATAAAAGAGCTTTACGCTGAGAATACCAATAAAGGTATCGAAAAGCTACGTGAAATGCGTCGGAGTTGATTTACTGCTCACGTTTATTAGCGCAAGAGCAAGCATGGAAATTTAATCACTACCTTCAATACCCAGCAAGAATTCGACAAGGCGCACAGAATACAATGAGGTATTTCAAGTGATTACCAAAAGTCCTGAATCCATGACCAAGTGGCAAATTAAATATTTTCCTTTCAATCTGGGGAATGTTTGGGCCGCTAACATTTATGAAAAGTCTCAACAAGAATGCGGAGCGCCGAATGCAGAGGAAACAAGGGATTAAGATGGTTTTCGCGTAGCATTTATTAGTGAACAATTGGAACGCCTTTCTCGAGTATTGAAAACGATATCTTTTATTATGATACGCACACACAAAAGAGGTACTTTTGATACGTTTAAATGACGAACGAGAGGGCAGCGAATGAAATATACAGCTATGAGAATCTGGTGGTTATTGATGTAACGATGAACATTGAAACAAAAACACACTAAGAAGAGATAAAAGCCAACGATCGAGACTAACGTACGTGCAATAAGGGTGCTCAAAATATCAGAACATGTTGCAGAGATGATTGGTTCGGCAGTTTTTGATGCCTTCAAATGAGATGCTCATCCTTTGGCTGAATGTATCGCCTTTAACGACTTCAATATCTTCTCTGGCTCTCGGGCATATTACACAACTTTTTTTTTTATTGTTTTCGTTTTGGTAATATACAAGCAGTAAGGGATTGTTCATAATATGATATTATGGCATCAAAAGACGCCCCGCAGTCGGAAAAGAAGGCAGGAAAGTCTAAAGATCAAAAGAGTGTATGCAATACTATTTCATCCTACATATATCCACGCTATTTTTGAGATTTCATCACTGATCTAATACCCTTCTCACGAAAGCCAATACATTTTTTCGGCCTCGAAGGAGAGTATGCTGAATAATAAAGTTGAATTTTGCCAAACATTGCTCAAAGTTCATTTATTCTCATTGTTACGCAACGAACCAAAGTTGTTTACTTCATATGATAATCACTCAGGGATTTTTGAATGAAATTGGCTCAAATTTTGAAAGTCATGGTTTGAAAGATGGCAGATCAGTTTTAAACTAGTGGTGCCATCTATGGATCTGGCTAAAAATTTACTGGATGTACCAGTACTATTAAAGTCAAAGACCAACTTCGTGAATGATATCTAATCTGGTGCCATCTATGCATCTAGCCAAAAAATTATTGAGCAGACTAGTACTATCAAAGTCATTGATCAGCTGAAAGGATCTAATCTGCCAATTGGGCATCTGGCCAAAATCTATTGAACAGACTAGTACTATCAAAGTCATTGGTCAATTGAACTTAGTGAATGGATCTAAGCTCTACAAATAATGTCTCAGGACAACCTCACAAGAGGGAATTCGCACACGTTCGGTTTAAAAATTAACTTCAGATCTACGAATACAAATAGAGACATTTCTTCAGCGGAACCCCACGAATGTGGAATGTTTTCCCTGAACATGTTTTCCTTGTCAGTATAATGTCCGGGCATTCAAGACAACAGTATATAGGTATCTCTTTGCTCGTCCTCTCCTTCTCCGCCTGCACTGTACTCTGACATGTAAGGGTACCTCAATAACTTGTCTATATGCGCGTTTCATATAAATCCAATCCTTCTTCTGCTGAACAACACGATCATTTAAGGCCAATGATCCCGATATCTCATTTCCCTGTCTTCTCCCTTTTCGTCAATTGTTCTTTGACACTAACGTTATCACAAAATCCATTTAGTGCACATATAAGAGGCCATTCAATTTCAGAAAGGTTAATAAGCAAATCTGTAATTCAATTTCACAAGTATACACAAGGGTCGAATCGGTTGACGAGTCTGCCAGAGCTCCGGTTAGAACCAGAATATCGGGCTGCCCTGTTTGCAAATATTAGTGAATTGCAGATTACCACGAAACACTTAAAACTGTGTCGAAATACCAGATGTACCGGTGTGAAGTGAGCGTCAAGATACAAATGTATCGATAGGGAACGTTTGTTGTGAAGGAGCCCATATATTTTTTTATTTGGTTGCTATGACATCTATCAAACATATTTGGTATGTATCAAGTCATTGTACAAACAACATCTTTTTTTTTGATCCTGTTAAAAATATCGAATTTTGTACCAGAAAATTATAATTTGCGGAAAGCATTAATTTTTTGTTTTCATTTGATAAAAAGTGCTGCAGAGTCGCATCGAATGCTTATCGAGGCTTATGGTGATCGTGCTCTATCGGAAGCAACATGCAAAAGATGGTTTAAGCGGTTCAGAGATAATGATTTTGATGTGCGAAATGAAGAACGTGGAAGACCACCAAAAAGTTTGAAGACGCCGAAGTGCAAGCAATATTGGATCAAGATGACACTTCAAATGTGAAATGTTGGTTCTACGACACGAATTGTGACTGGTGATGAAAAATGGATTTATTTTAAAAATCCTAAACGCAAAAAATCATGGGTACATCCAGGAGAAGCGTCAACATCGACTGCAAAGCCTGATCGGTTCGGAAAAAAGACAATGCTCTATGTTTGGTGGGACTAGAAGGGGGTGTTGTATCATGAACTTCTAAAACCTGGCGAAACTGTTGATGCGCAATGCTACCGACAACAAATGATCAATTTGAACCATGTATTGATCGAAAAACGACCAGAATGGGCACGTCAAGGTAATTTTGTTGTATGATAATGCTCCGAGTCATACAGCAAAACCCGTCAAAGAAACAATAAAATCTCTCGGCTGGGAAGAGTTACCCACCCGCCGTATTCACCAGACTTGGCTCCCTTCGACTATTATTTGTTTTCATCGATGGGACACGCATTGGCTGAGCAGCATTTCAATTCCTAGGAAGAAGTCGAAAATTGGGTTTTCGAATGGTTTTCCTCATAAGACGACCGGTTTTATTGGCGTGGTATAAACAAATTACCAGAAAGGTGGCCGAAATGTGTAGAAAGCAATGGCCAATACTTCGAATAAAATGTTTTTAGTTTCCCATTTAAAATTAGTGTTTTATTTAAAAAAAAAACGTTCACTTCATACCGATAGACCTGGTAATGCCAATACACTAGATTGAGCCTGGAAATGACAATGAACTTATTTTACGAGGGTGGCCTCTTATGTTTCGGGATTTGGCAACCCTAGCGTTGCAATCCGGCAATTGACAGCTCTGTCGTAAAGTTGGACATTTTTGAGGTTATACGCACTCAGAACGTTTTGACATACGAGCGCTATTTGTGTTGTTTACAGTAACTTAAAAGATTCATCTCGGCCCAAAAATGGAATTAAATCGTCAACATTTTCGTGCGATTATTTTTTACAACTTTCGGCGTGGATTAACTCAGCAACAGTGCATGGATGAACTTAATACAATTTTTGGCGATGAAGCTCCATCAAGGACCAGTGTTTATCGATGGTATGGTGAATTCAATCGTGGTCGTAGTTCACTCCAAGATGAATTTCGTGAAGGTCGTCCAAAACCAGTTGTTGTTCCGAAAACCATTGATGCTGTGCACGAACTGATATTGGAAGATCGTCATGTGACCTATCGTGAGATTGAGACAACCTTAGGCGTTAGTGGGACCAGCACACATTCAATATTGCATAAACATTTGACTGTCAAAAAAATTTGTTCGCGTTGGATCCCACACAATATGTCAATCGCCCAAAAAAAGGCTCGTGTCAATTGGTCGAAAGAAATGCTCAAAAAATACGGTCGCGGTGCTTCGAAACACGTCTATGACATCGTGACAGGTGATGAATCGTGGATTTACGCGTATGAGCCCGAAAGTAAATAGCAGTCGACTGTCTGGGTGTTTCAAGATGAGCCAAATCCAACAAAAGTTGTTCGCGCACGAAGCACTTCCAAGCAAATGGTCGCCTGTTTTTTCGGAAAAACTGGACATGTCGCAAACGTACCACTAGAACAACGCAGAACAGTCAATTCTGAGTGGTACACAACCATTTGTTTGCCACTTGTCTTCCAAGAAATCAGGAAAACCAACCGCCGAAGACGGATCACTCTTCACCACGACAATGCGAGCCCTCACACATCGGCTGCGACAACTGCATTTTTGAGCACCCAAAACATCGATTTGATGGGTCATCCGCCGTATAGTCCTGACTTGGCACCGAATGACTTCTTTTTATTCCCGTACGTAAAAAACAAACTGAGAGGTCAACGTTTTTCGACACCTGAAGAAGCGGTTGCTGCATTCAGAATGCATGTGTTGGAGATACCTCAGTCAGAGTGGAAAAAGTGCTTCGACAATTGGTTCAGACGCATGCAAAAGTGTATAGATCTTCATGGGGAATATTTTGAAAAACAATAAAGTGATTTTCGATGATCAATATTTGTTTTTGTTCTGTAATTACGGTCTCCAGAGTGGTCGCATTTTTTTTATGGGCCAACTTTTCGCCACTACACTACACGCCATTTGAATAATAATGCTTTATACTAACATTATATTAACATCCCTACACATTTTCATTACAATTGAATAAAAATGTCTATATGAAAAAAAGGGGGGGTGGGAGCAAACACACAGGGCAAAGTCTCTGCTTTCAACCCGGCGAAGGCCAAAACGATCCTTGTCTCTGTTCAATCTAAGTTGACTGCAGTCTCCACGTGACACCCCTGGATAGCTACTTTGGCACCCGCTAAGTAGTGAACCAATGCATGCAGCGACATCCCGAAAAAGGTTATAGCAAGGCTAATAACCTTGCCCGGAAAAACAAATTATTATGGACAATTTAACAAGTCTTGGTAAATAAGGCCAAGACTGCATCCCAGTTGTAGTTCCGATGATGATGATGATGATACGACCTTTAGGATGCACCAAAGTACATTCAGCGATTTGTTCACGAATATTTTTCTAATGAGCTCAATTTCCTACACCAACGAAATCATGTAGACCTATCGTCGTGGCTTCCATGAAAACAATTTTTTTTTGTTTTTACTCTCTCGGGAGAGGCGAACCTAAGCGCCGAGTGGGCGCCCTGAGATGCCATCAAATAACTGTTGCAGTTCTTTTTGAACAGTTGCAGGTTGTAACGCTCCGGGAACTCTCGCGTGGGAAGCGAGTTCCACAGCTTCCTTGCTCTGTAACGGAACGAGTTCTGATGCAGGGATGTTCGCGCCATCGGGAGATGAACCGTAAACGGGTGCGATCCGTCGGATTGTCTTGTGGAACGCATATAACCGAATTGTGCGGAACAATACCAAGAATCTCCGAAGAACAGTACCCGTGATAATATCTGTAAAACAGACCGAGGTCGGCTGCGCGCCTTCGATGTGATAGCGACTGTAGTCCCGACGTCAGGGCCGAGTCCCCGATCAGGCGGATCGCTCGTCTCTGTATGCTCTCAAGTAGGTCGAGAGTATGTTTAGGAGCCGAGCTCCAAACATGAGAGCAATATTCGAGCGCGGGTCTAATTTGGGATTTATATAGGAGAAGAAGTTGGGCCGGAGTAAAATATTTCTTGGCTCTAAAAAGATAGCTCAGTTTTCCTGAGGCTGACCTTGCGAAACTCGACACGTGTTTATGCCATGATACATTCCCACAGACCGTGACGCCGAGCAACCTCAAACCTTCCCCAGCCTCGAGGGCCCGGCCATTCATCATCAGCTGTGGAACCGATGATCCAGGTTTCTTTGTGAATGTTGTATATTGTGTCTTCGCTGCATTGAAGTCGACGAGATTGGCCCTTCCCCACTGCAGGACCCTATCTAGATCCTGATTCAGAGAGTCAATCTGTCTACATCTCAGCTGATGCGACGCAGATGCACCAATCGGCGGAACACTCGAAAAGGAGGAAACAAGCGTACTATCATCCGCAAACTTAACACCTTGTTATCCGTTGTCTCCAACAAACCATTTATGTGAAGCAAAAACAAGGTTGGAGCCAAGATAGAACCCTGTGGCACCCCCGAATTAACAGGATACAGATCCGAACACTCACCGTCCACAACAACCCGGATCGACCGGTTCTCGAGGAAGCTCCTCGTCCAGCCGCAAAGCTGTTGGGAAAGTCCATATGAACGAAGTTTGCTCAGCAACGCCCCGTGCCAGACGCGGTCAAAAGCCTTGGAGATATCCAATGCGACCGCCCTTGACTCACCATGCCATTCAATCGCAGATTTGCACATATCGGTTATAAGTGCCAAAAGGTCCCCCGTGGACCGCCTGCCACGAAATCCGTATTGACCGTCATTCAGAAGTCCGTTGCAAATACTTAACTAACTCTGTATTGATGACTTTTTCCATTACCTTAGATAAAATAGACAGTAATGCTATCGGACGGTAATTTTGTAGGAGACACTTTTTTCCCGTTTTTGGGATTGGCTGAACTCAAGCGATTTTCCAGCAGGCAGGAAAGGTCCTCCCTGCATAAGATAAGCGGAAGAGTCTGCCAAGAACCGGCGATAGTTCTGGAGCACAGTTCATAAGGACTATTGCTGGTATTCCGTCCGGGCCGGTTTACTTCCTACAATCCAGTTCACGTAGAATGCGTTGAATAGTGCTCTCACATCCCGCATCGAACACCGTACCGGCGAGATCATAGGTGGCTCCAAAAGGCCGGGATCGAGGTTTGAATTCGCGAACACATTAGCTTTATCCTTTGAATTCGTGAGTAACGTCCCGCTGTCTGTCACCAACGGAGGGAAAGAGGAGGATGCGAAGTTACTGCTGACAGCTTTTGCCATTGACCAGAAGGAGCGCAAACCAGTTGGGCATCGAAGGAGCTTATTGATCATCCTGTCGTTGTGAGCTTTCTTCGCGGTATCAATTGCCTGGTTGCACGTGTTTCTGATTCTAACAAAATTCGTTCTGTTAACATTGGTGGGATTGGAGCGCCATTGCTTAAAAGCTCTATTTTTTGCCGCTGTAATCAGCTCGCATTTTTTTATCAAACCAAGGTTTATCAAACTAACTTCGTTTGATGAAATGTATATGAATATACATCTCCATCCCCAGAAGAATAATCTCTGATACCGACTCCGCGCAAGCGTTAACATCGGAGTCTCCGGTGGACCATGGAAAGGATGCGAAGAAATCTCGCAAATCGTCCCAATTAGGAGCCCCATACTTCCATACATGGCGAAGCTGCCTAGGCCGGTTATTCGCTTGATATGCAAGTGTTTGCGCGGCAGATACCAAGCAGTGATCTGAGTTTCCCAGTGGCGCAGAAACCTCTGCGGTATAAATACTCGGTTCGGATGTCAAAAACAGATCCAGGGTGTTCGCATAATCGCCTCGGGAATCCGGCACTCGCGTTGGCTCTCCCACGAGTTGAGTCAAGTTGTGGCTTACAGCAAACATCTCCGCCAGCCTCCCAGCCTCGTCGGTTCTGTTAGAATGTAACAACCAGCCGGAATTGTGCACATTAAAATCGCCAAGGACAACAATTTCAGAAGCTGAGTGGTTGATCTGTATCCAGTCGATGGTATGTGAAAGATGCTCGAAAAATGTCGCCGGTCGATCGTCATTCGGGGAGCGGTAAAGACAACAAAGAAATTTAACGGAATTCCTCAGCACGATTCTCAACCATATGATGTCCATATTATTGGGTTCCAACGCCTCCATCCTCTGGCAAACCAGATCGGACCGCGCGAAGACGCAGAATCCACCCTTAAAACGAAATCTCGAATATAAGTCGTATCCTGAGCAACGAAGATATGTCGAATCAGTTGACGAATCGACCTGGGTCTCAGTTAGGGCAAGTATATCCGGTTTTGTTGTTTGCAAATATTGGTGGACGGCGTTTACATTCGTATTGGTGAAACCGATGCCCCTGATGTTACAAAATGCCGTCACCAGTCGAGCGTGGGCAGAGCCTCGAGAGCCAGCCCGGTTATGTGATGACGAACCTCTTAAAGTTCCATTATTTATCATGATACATGCATGATGTTCCCCCCGACAAATGCAACAAAATGAAACTTTGAAATTGAAAATGCGATTTGCAAATGATCAAAGCAAATCCAGCAGCAATCTATGTATTGGGTTGCGTAAAAAGTCATTGCGCACTTTTTCAACAGGCAGTGTTAGTACAGTTTTGGGAGAACTGGTGTCATTCATACAGATGTTTGTCACATGTCGTTTACTCTGACAGTTTAAATCGCATTCTTAACAAAAAATTAAACGATTTGGTTGAGTTTTGGACATTTTACAACAAGAACAAACTGTCCATTTTCGCCACATTTTATTGTTTTACTTCCGCAAAAGGTAGAACGTACGAGTTACAGACTCACAAACTCCACACAAAATAATATAATCAACCACAAGATATGGACTCATCTAAATATAGAATCAGCGCCAACATAACGAAATTCTTTCACATGATAACAACAAAAGCAAACACGATAGACTTTCCCACATAATAACAACGAAAGTCGACACGATAGAAAAATCATATAAATACAGAAGTCCAGTCACAATAAGTTTGTCTTAAGCCCGGATCAATGAATATCCGAAATAATTTTAAACGAAGTTTAAATAAAGTTATATTTTTGGGACATCCCGCATTTGACTCATTAATTCGCGCCAAGCTTGTGAAAAATTCTGATATTGTGGCGATGGTCTACAAGAACGTCAGTGTCCAAACTGATTCAAGGAATTCCGGGCTATTAATTTTTATATCAAAGGTGCCTCTCGGCCAAGAAGGTCCACTGAGGTTGATGACGACAAAGTAGTGGCATTGAACAAGTCAGGTCCACGTTACATGACATGAGAGATTGCAGATCAATGAAAAAATGTTCACCTCCAGATATAGAGCCTCGGATACGTAGGCAAGTTTGATATTTGGATTATTCATAAACTTAAAGAAGTCCATTTGTGTGCACGTGTAAACATCTGCGATATGCTGCTGAAACGTGAAGAAAACGATTCTTTTTTGAAAAAATGGTAACTGGTGATGGGAAGTGGACAGAACAATGTGGAAGTCAAGCGGTCTTGGTCCCGACGTGATGATTCGCATCGAATGACTTCAAAAGCAGAACTTCATCAAAGGAAGATTATGCTCTCAGTGTGGTGGGATTGGAAGGGTGCGGTGCTTTTTGAGAACTGCCCAAGAAATCGAACAATCAATTCGGATGAGTACTATCGACAATTGGATCTGTCATCTAGGAACGTCCGGGGCTCGTCAATCGTAAATGAGTTGTGATCCATCAGGACAACGCGAGACCAAACACATCTTTGGGTATCCGTCAAACGTTATTGGAGCTTGGATGGGATGTGTTGTCCATCCCAGCTTACTTGCCTCAACTTGCGCAGCCAGATTTTTACCTCTTTCTGTCTCTTCATAATCCCTTGCGTGGAATAACGTTACATTCAGATGAGGCGGTAAATCAGCGTCTTGTTCAGTTTTTCACCAATAAAGATGTCTTTCTACGAACGGGGGAAGCCGAACGACGGCAAAAAGTCATCAAACGAAACGGAAAATATATCTTTGATTGATTTTATATACTCATAAATATAAAGGAAAAAATTATTCTAGATAAAAAACTTATCTTTCAAAAAATTGACAATTGACAAAATAAACAAAGTCGTGAGAGTTATGTATCCATAAGTGTGTAGAAAGTCAAAGCTTAGCATCGAAAATAAAATTATAATATTTAAAACCATTTTTCAAGCTATACTCCTGTACGGCGCCCCTGTGTGGTGTAATTGTGCTCGCACACACAAAATAAAATTACAAAGGTGCCAAAATAAAATATTGAAAATGTTGCTGAATTTGCAATGGCATTAAAACGCTAACGTTAAACCGGTAGAGTTCCTTATTGACAAAATCAATCGAAACTTCTTCGTCAATTGTTCTTTTTCGGACAATGTTCTCGTTTCCCGTCTTGCGTTATCCTAAATCACTACATATGTACTCTGTCTATGAAAATTATATCGAGGTCATTATTACATAAAATAACCGGAAACCTGTGCAATATTAGTCTTAAGATTCAAATAAGGGTTTTTTCTTCTAGTTTTCCCTTAATTTATTATTTATTATTCATTAAAATTGTGCTATTGTCATTATATGGATTTAAGATTATAGTTGTAAAGGAATTGCTGTCCTAAAACTATTAAATACTAGTTGTAAAATATAAATGTACCATATTATCTACCTAATAAAAATTGAATTGAATTGAAATAAAGGGAAAAATAAAAGACTAAAAAATATGCAAAAACACAAACCTCTACAGAACCCAATAAAAACATCTCTGAGCGCTGACCAAGCAATATAGGTTCGCCTTAACTGAGAGACGCAGAACAAAATACGCAAAACGGTCTTACAAAATAAACGACCGTACAGAAATACACAAAACGGCCTCAAGGATGTAAAGAGATCTAAAGAGAGTGCATGACGAAGTGAATGCATGAGGAGTTTCACTTCATCGAATTACTTGATCAACAGCGTGTTGGTGTTTGAGATTCAGAAGGCAGTGTTACTGGCCAAACATCCAGTCTAAAAACAGAAACAACTCTTCTTCCTCCTGAACACAATTGCGTGTGTTGACATGCAAATCAACATTAGTCCACGAATCAATTTAAAATTCAAATCCAAAATTTACTATTCTTCAACGGAAGATTTTTTATTGATTTCAAAATACTTTCCGTTGAAACTAATGCAAATATAAGTCATACAAAATCAAAATACACAGTCTCAGCATAACGAATCTTGAGAATTTCTGCATGAACTCTCGGATCAAGAAACCTCGACCGAACATCTGTCTCAAGAAACTTTACACTGACAAAATTTCGACTGAGACTCTATAGTGATGATTTTCGACTGAAACCCTGCATTGATAATCTTTGGCCGAACATCTGCATCAGGATCCGCTCGCACTGTGCTCTGACATTTACTCCAAAATCCCCTTTTGCGCGTACGTTAATATTAAAAAAAAAATGAGACTTTACATCGAAGATTTTCAGCTGAGCTTCTGCATCAACGATTTTCGATCGACCCTCTGCATTAGGAACTCGTCACGTCGAATTTCGCAACAAAAAAAAACCTTTGAGCAAGGTTTTTAGGAGAGGACGTGGATCCTGAAATGGGTAGGCAAATTTACTTCCGCTAAATGTGTAATGATTAGACAAATCCTTAAAAAAATAACAATGAAAGTCTCATTTCAATCCATAATAGCTGTCAATGAAAAAGCGTATTACGAGCTAGAAAATGCCTACTGACTATTATTTCATCGCAACCTTTTAATCGGCAAAAGTTATGCAACTTGGTGCTTGCAACTTGGTAAATACCTCAAAAATGTGAAATTCGGACAGATCAACAAAGTGAGTCCTTCTCTAGTCGCACTACACAAATGCGTAACGCTCTGCCATGTGGTCACAGTCCACAGATATTTATGATTAAAGCACATCGGATCTTCTTTTTCAACGCACTACCTGTCAAGAAATTCCTCGACAGATAATCAAGGTGAATCGTTTTTCAGCCGAACTAAACGAACACAAATGCACTGCCACATATTCCCACGCAAATGCAATCCACAGACATTCAAGACTGATGCGCCTCGGAACTTCTTTTTCAATCCACTACCTTTAGAAAATTCCTCGACAGATCAACAAGGTGAATCGTTCTTCAGTCGAACTACACGAACACAAATGCACTGTCATATATTCCCACGCATATGCAACCCACAGGCATTCAAGACTAATGCGCCCCCGAACATCTTTTTCAATTCACTAGCTTTAAAAAATTCCTCGACAGACAAACAAGGTAAATCGTTCTTCAGTCGAACTACACGAGCATAAATGCACTGCCATATATTCACACGCATATGCAACCCACAGACATTCAAGGCTAATGCGCCCGAACTTCTTTTTCAATCCACTAGCTTTCAAAAAATTTCTGGACAGATAAACAAGGTGAATCGTTCTTCAGTCGAACTACACGAACACAAATGCACTGCCATATATTCACACGCATATGCAACCCGCAGGCATTCAAGGCTAATGCGCCCCGGAACTTCTTTTTCAATCCACTAGCTTTAAAAAATTCCTCGACAGACAAACAAGGTAAATCGTTCTTCAGTCGAACTACACGAACATAAATGCACTGCCGTATATTCACACGCATATGCAACCCACAGGCATTCAAGGCTAATGCGCCCGAACTTCTTTTTCAATCCACTACCTTCCAAAAAATTGTGTGCGTCCGCATTCTAAAAAAATGCATGGCAAACATTTTGGATTGATTTGAATGCGCGACTATTTTTATTTTAGATGATTTGTTAATAAATAAAATGTATATAATAAATTATTTGAACCCAAGACGAAAGCCAACGCATAACAGATTTCATATGAATGTTCTAATGTGCTTTTGAAAAACTGAATGTGTGTTGACTTTTGTAGAACGACGGCTTGGACCTATAAATGAGTTTTAAAGTATTTACCCTTTATTTATCAGCAAATGTGTAAACAACATTTTTTCCACATCTACGAAGAGGTCAAATTTTCCATCAACAAAATGTAGTTTCCAGCAAGCTTTACTTTTTTCCTTCAATTTGAAAAAAAAGCAGGTGGAGGTGACCTTATTTTAACGATTGCTCCACCAATTTCAACATGCTAATACAGAAACATATGGTTCAACAATGGAGATGTTGATACCAGTAATAGGGAACCTGAAGAAAAGCCTGATACGTTTCAAGATGGATAATATGAGGCATTATTATGGGTCAACTGTGTTTCTCTCGTTTTTTATATGAGGTGATGAGAACTATGACCTTGCCCGGAATTATCATGGAAAATTTAACAAGCGACTTGCTAAATAAGGCCAAGACCGGTTCCCCGTTGTAGTGCCGATGAAGATGATGATGAGAACTATGGGTTCAAGTATAGTATCCATTTAGAGACTTTTATTATTTCAATTTGCTACTGATTCGCTTTTTTTTTTTTGGAGCTTTCCTTTTACACGAAACGCGCGCACAACGGGGGTATTTTGAATAGTTTTCTTTTTTACACGAAACGCGGGTAGAAAGGGGATATTTTGAATAGAGTTTTTTTTACACGAAACACGCGCACGTCTTTTAATATACGCGTGTAATGTTGTTTTTTCTATGATTACTATTATACTAAAATATAATAGCTAAAGATGAATACGAAGCGCTGTTACGCCGAGTTCGCAGAATTTAGACCTTCTTCCTGGCGGTTTACCCATCCACCATAGCTTGTTACGAAAAATTAGTGAACCACACATAATTAGAAAAAAAAAAAAAATTCAACACATTCGCTATATCAAATCACAAGCTATCAAAGATGCAGTGCACGGTTCATTCAACAGGGTGTGCTACTTTGCAAGGTTTTGCCCGAGTTATTATTTCTCAAAAAATAATCAGAAATCACACAAACGTGAATAAAGAAAAAAAAATATCGAACTGCCCTTTTCTATGGCAACTTAAAAAAGATCCACAACAGACGGTCCACTCTACACTACCAGTGCCGAGTTATGAAAAACCGCACCCTGTAAAACTTAGCTATGCAAACTACAATATCCGATGGAATTTTTGTACATTGATTGTAACTTCTAGCATCCAAGCATCAGCTGTTATTTAACAAATCGCCTTTTTACTGGAAAAACAATTGACACGCAGAATCACCAGTTGGTTACGACGTGCTGTAGCGAAAGCGCATCGTTCAATTTACGTCCTTCGAACGTACTTTAGTTCACTTAATATTTATTTACGCTCAGAAGAGCTCTTGTTAGGTACTCACCAATTCGAAGTATCTATTCCGTGTCCACAAATCGGAACAAAAAAGGACCAACACGCGACTGAATACTTTCTCGACAGGACAGGACCACTCCGTGCGGGTAACAAACTATCGATGACGGGCATTTGAATATGTTTTTGTTTTAATACTAAAACCGATGCACGGAAATTATGTCATTGCTCACTGAAAGAAAAACAAAAACAATTTTACAGGATTAGAGGTTAGGCGTCCATTTTCTAAGTACCGTCTTATATTATAAGAAACTAAAAGGATACTAGTGGATGAGATACCTTATCTCACACTTATCGCCTATCACTTTTACAATCACCCTATCAGTGCTACGGCAAGTCCTCGGTGTTTAAATGAAACCCAATATTGGAAACAAATTCTATGAACACTTTTCAAAAATATCCAAAACAAATATTCAATTGCAAATATGAGATGGACAAAATACCCTAGGGCAGCATGTGTTTCAAATAGCATGCGGTGAAGTGCCAATAACCAAAATGCCACACACGAGCAAGAGACGCGCATCAACATATCATCGGTTGACCGGAATACAATAAATTTGATAAGGGCAATGCGAGGATGACAGAGGTATCCTGAGTTTGTCCTTTTTTGAATTTTTCTTGTAGCCGATATCGATGCCAGAAATTGTGCTGAGGTCCTTCGATTACGCAGAGAAGTGTGACAGTTTGAAGTGTTTGCCTATAAATTACCTCAGGATGGCTGACTACGAACAGGTTTAGCGTAAATCAACTAAAGGCGCCAAATGTAATTGAACTTGACCTGCGGGCAATTAGTGCTACGAACTTCAAACACTCCGCCTACTGAGACGTCTCGGTCGCATCCTACTATTGTGCCTATTACACACGCACACACATCACACACATTTTTTCGATGATTTTAGATGCGTTCCACTTAAGGATATCAGATCGATTTGGTTCCCCATTCTAGAGCATTGTTTTGAATTTGTCGACCATCAATTTGGGGCACAAGCAATGCTACAAAAACTATTAAGACCACACCACTTGACTGGGTATTAATTTATTTATATAAGCGCCTCAAAATCATTAGAACAGGATGTGCTGCAGTTCAAGACACTCAACTAAATGTCTGTACTTATGTGTCTTACCCACTTGAGGGGAATTAGAAATGCACCACTCGCAATCATCCACAGATTGGCTTAGCAAGCACTCAGAATAAGTTGTTTTTTATTCGCGGACAAGAAAAGACGTTCTGATTTTCTAAAACTATTACAGCTCTTGTTAAAATATTGACATCTGTCAAAGGGAGTTAAAAGCGCAACACCACCGAATAATAGCTTAAACCATAAGTGTTAAAACTATCACAAAAGCACTAAAGAAGAACGACATTACGTTGGAGTTTAATCCTATTTCCAGCTAGTTGCTGAAAATTGAATGCTTTATGAATCTTTAAGAAATTAATGGGGGATTTCACTCTTCGAAATGCGAAAGCAATAACTTTCCTTGGTAATTTAGTAGTTAACTACCTAAACAAAAAAGAGACAACTGACATGTTCTTATTAAAGACTTCTCCAGAATTTTTTTAAATCGTTTTTGGCGTCTTGCCCCTTAGGAAGCCTAAACGCATTGAACCCTATTGTTTTTGATAGTGGCCGGCACTCACAAACGATTACAATATTACCAGCTACGACATACCTGAAGGCAAACAAACAGTGATGCCATATTCAATAACATCTATGCGATTGAATTTCTGAGAAAAAATCGCAGAACACACTTGACATGAACTGATAAAATCGAGCATTGTACGTACACACTTAATGACAGATAGTGCTCAAACTTCACGTCAGGATAGAGGACTGTTGTGCCAACTTAGCGACAAAAAGCATTTTAACAATCCCTTTAAGGGGTAATATCAGCTTGTGACTTTTCACGTTTCTTTTTTATTGGCTTAAATACTCCTCAAAGTATCCCAGAATGATAAACAAGGTCCATAATGAGAGGGAGAAGCTTGTGAGTGTCAAAAAGTAAACAAAGTCGATTATGAGGGGGAGAAACTTGTAAGTCGTTTTTCCGAGCGTAGTTGTGAAGCAAAATTAGTGGATATTTGAGTGCGTCGTGTCTTTATTAGTCTTTATATGAATAATTCCGACATATTTCAGTTTCCACATTTTCATTTTGACTAACAGATGTCTCTCCTACCCCAATTTCAAGGCTGAGCAAATAGCTGTTTGTAGAAAGCCTGTTAAAACTACTACTACCGTTAAAACTACAAAACTAGCCAAAACTTTAACTCCAAATATCTCGGCTCCATGTTTTGCAAACTGGGCGCACCAGTAGCTCCCTCAATTTTTATCCGATTGACTTGAAATTGTAACGGCAACTTCACAACAATATTATCTAGTGAGCATCGTAGGATTTTTTTGATAAATTGATTTTTATATTTTATAGATTTTATAAGCGATTTTCGATAAATTTTTTCGAAAAAACGATAAAAAAAAACGTCAAACAAACGCCTTTTAGTTTGAATTAAATTTTTCTAAAAAGTCCTACGACGTTCTTTAGATTTTGGACTATATTTTAAACATCTTTTTGGTTTTTTGTTCCATAGTAAAACTTTGACTTGTAGCGATGCGCCCATGTCGACCGTCCGAGATTTTTTTTTCTTGCGTGCGCTGCTGCTTGCCTCCATTTTATATCGTAAAATTAGAATAAAACATGTGTTTTGTAGATGACGTAGTAGTAGCAATTTCGTAGTACTTTCATATGCACAAAACCTCATATCTCTATCTCTTTACTAGCATCCGTGGTACGTCTCAGAAAATCACATTAAATTTAGTGAACACAAGGCGATATTACCCCTTAACAGTCCTTTTTAAATGGTCAAATCCCACTACTTTTTTTGACAAAATGTAAGCCGCCTCTCGAGACAACTGTATTTATGAACGAAATGCAAATAAATTACTTGTATTACGATTAAAAAGAGAGGTAAACATCGATATTCCTTCTTCAGCCGGACCACACGAGTATGTGCTCTGACCACCAATATACAACGATACCCTGTTTCCCTATCCTTTCCGTTTTGTTTCGTCTGCACTGTGCTTGCCAGTTAAGGGGATCTGAAGTTAAGGATACAGATCTGAAAACTCGCCGCCACATGATTACCTACAGCATTCAACATTCGCGTGGATACAAGTCCGAAGATTCGCCGTCTACAACAACCCGGATCGATCGATTTTTGATAAAGCGTCCAGTCGCCAAGCTGGTACCCCTCAATCGCAGATGTCCATATCTCGTTTATAAGGTTCAAAAGGTCTTCCGTGAACCGCCTGGGCGGTGACGAATATGCAGGACAATGCAGGAAACTTCACAACCACGAATTGGAAGAGCTATACCGCAAATTTAAAATAGTGAGAGTATCAGGTCGCGAAGATTAAGATGGGCGGAGATGTAGCGAGAATGGGCATCGATAGAACCATGCGTAGAATTCTTGACGGAAGACCAACGGGAGAAAGACCGGTAGGACGGCCGCGACAGAGGTGGGAGGACAAAGTAAAGTTTGACCTTGAGGAAATCGGATCAGATGGTCAAGCGTGGAAGGACAGTGCACAGGACAGGGAAAGATGGCGCAGCCGAGTCGGTGAGGTCACGAACTTCCAGGTTTCTATAGGCCAATAAATAACAATAATAATGATAATTAGACAACACAGACAGTAATGCCATCGGCCGCACATTAGCTTTATCTTTTGAATGTGTTATTAGTGTCCCGCTGTCCGTTACTAACGGAGGAAAAGAGGGGGAAGCGAAGTTATTTTTGACAGCCCTCGCCATTGACCAGGAGGAACGCAAACCAGTAGGGCACTGAAGGAGTTTATTGGTCACTCTGTCGCTGTAAGCCTTCTTCGCGATATCAATCACCTTGTTCCACGCGTTTCTGATTCTAACAAAATTCGTTCTGTTAATCTTGGTGGGATAGGAGCGCCATAGTTTAAAAGCTTTATTTTTTACCGCTGTAACCGTTTCCATCGTTTGATGTAATCCGCAATGTAAACTTCCATCCCGAGAAGAATAATCTCTGTGATCGACTCCGCGCATGCGTTAACATCGGTGTCTCTAAAGCACACCTTCGACCACGGAAAGGATGCGAAGAAATCTCGCAAATCTTCCAATTAGCAGTCCCATACCTGGATACATGGTCACGCTTCTTAGATCGGTTATTTGTTTGAAATGCAAGTGGTTGGGCGACCGATACCAAGCAGTGATCTGAGTTTCCAAGTGACGCAGCAACTTCCAACAACAGATCAGTGTTCGCATAATCACCTTGGTATCCGGCGCTCGGGTATGTTCCTCCACGAGTTGAGTCAAATTGCGGCCAACAGCGAACATCTGCGGAAGCCTCCCAGACTCGTTGGTTCTGTTAGAATGTACCAACCAGCCGGAATTGTGTACATTAAAATCGCCAAGGACAACAATTTCATAAGCCGAGTGATTGATCTGTATCCAGTCGACGACGGTATGTGAAAGATGTTCGAAAAGTGTCACCAGTCAATCGTCATTCGGGGAGCGGTAAAGACAACAAAGAAATTTAACAGAATTCCTCAGCACGACCTTCAACCATATGATGTCCAATTGGGTTCTAACGCCTCCAGCCTTTGGCAAGCTAGATCGGACCGCGTGAAGACGCAGACTCCATCCTTAAAATAGAATCTCGAATGCAAGTCGTATCCTGAGCAGCAAAGTATGTCGAATCAGTTGACGAATCGACCTGAGTCACAGTAGGGCAAGGATATCAGGTTTCGCTGTTTGCAAATATTGGTGGGTGGCGTTTACACATGTATTAGTGAAGCCTATGCCCCTGATGTTACAAAATGCCATCATCAGTCGAACGCCGACGGTGTTTCGAGGGCGAACCTGATTACGCGACGACGAATTTCTTAAAGTTCGGTTATATAACAAAATATTTGGGTGATGTTCCCCTGACATCCCCCCCCCCCCCCCTTCTTTCTCTCTCGAGATCCGAATGGAAAACAAGTTTACCTCCGGAATTCCTTATCTCAGAAGGCATTGTGGTGTTTATAACAGATACACACACAATACACAAGCAAATAGTGAAGAGCAACACCGAACGAAAAATCGAATAAACTTAAGCGTCAGAGCTGTATGCCATAGCGATACATAGCAATTCCAGCAATTCCACATCAGTTGAGTATACTTGAGAATAACGATCGAATTCGTACCGCGGCCGCTAATCTGATGTTTCAATGCTTCGCTTCTCACCCGTTTCATCGTGTTCAATTCACCTTAGTCAATATCCATGCTAAATGCTATAGCATCAGGGGGTGGGAGCGAACATACAGGGCAAAGTCTCTGCTTTCAACCAGGCGAAGGCCAGGACCCTGTTCAATCCATGTTGATATGCAGTCTCCGCGTGACACTCTATATCCTGAGAAAGGTTGGCGCAAGACTAATAACCTTGCCCAGAAAAATAAATTATTATGGGCAATTTAACAAGTCTCGGATATGGACCGGATAGCGGTGGAGGGACTTGCTTAATAACCTCACCTTGGGACCGACAGACCACCTAAACCAACATTTTCTCAAACCAGTCCATCAGCCAAGCTCCGAAAGATGGCCATGGATTTCTCCTGACGATTTCACGGAGCCTATAGCTTGATGGGGTGGTATTTAACCGGACGACAGGGCGTTGGAACCCCACCTACCACTCGGCCTTTAGTCGCCTCTTACGACAAGCCGCCCTAGCTGTGAGTATCTTCTACCGCCTTACTCACAAGGCAAGAATTGTAAATAGGATTAATCATTTAGTCTGAAGTAAAGTCCCTAAATTAATTGTGTAATAAATGTGTATTTAAAAAAAAATGCTTACTAAAAGTAAACCATTTTCTACATACGAGCGCCATCTATTGGATGTTCTAGGGACTTATTGAACGATCCTCGTATCTTGCCAACGCTGTATAGCAAAATTTCGACAGATGCGAATTTCCAGTCCAAATTCATGAAGCTCTCGGCAAGCGGAAAAAGCAACTGGAAACAAAAGGAACTTTAAGCACGATTTTGCCGTGCCTATGGGTGTTTTTGGAGCTGTAAAACCAATTTACGAAGAAGTAAGCAACGATGACCTTTCAAGTCGTTGCTTGTGCGGATTGACCTGAAATTCAAATGAAAATTCTTAGTTTTGAGAAGGTAGTCTGGTTCATTTGACCTGAAAGATCTTTTTGTCTAATATTATTCCAATACATGTAAAGTATACATTTCCAAAGCTATAGCATCAAATTTGACCTTGAAATAAAGTTAGGAGCGGTGGGTGCCAAGCAGGTAGAACGGACGACGAAGTGGCGCGCCTGGCGCCGGATATGCGCTTCAACTGCTCTCATACTCTATCATCTTGTATTGTATGGGATTACTAGTTCTACTCAATCAAATGTTTGTTATCCAAGATCGCGAGATTGGAGAGTCTCTGTGCGTATTTACGAAGAGAGCAGTCGAGTTCAATTTGTACAAGCGATAACTCTACTACGACAAAATTTGACAGTTATGGTTGTATAACATAGGACTAATGTTAGATGAACGTGTGCCCCCTAGACAACTCCAACTCTCTCGGTTTTTTTAATAAATCACTGAAGTTTACAACTTCCTCTACTACAATGATCTCACAAAAACTCAAAACAATTTGATCAATGACCCCAAATCTTTTTTCCACTTTATTAATTACAAAATTAAATTTGATGCCTATCCCAACTCCCTTTCCTATGACACGATTACTTCAACTGACCCCCAAACTATGCCAATCCTTTCGCTTCTTTCTTTAAACAATCCTTAACGTACAACTCTTTTGAGCCTAACCCGTCTTACTTCAAAAACCTTCCCGAATTCTCCCTTGGCCTCTACATCCCTCAACTTATTCAGCGTCACCTGGTTAAAGAAAAATTACACCTACTTAAAGATGAGTTCAGCCCTTACCCTGCTGTCCTTTTAAATAAAAAAAATTTCCCTCCTCTCGTCTTCTTTCCGCTCTTATCGATCTTTAATCTATCCCTTTCTTATTCGCGACCCGGGCACCCTATGCGACAAGGGGCTTAAATTTACCGCACATATTGATGACATAATCATTAAGGCCAATGCCGCTCTTGGGTTTGTCAAACGCTGGTCGAAGGAATTCCTAAACCCCTATGTCACCCGATCACTCTACACAACTTTTGTCCGGCCACTACTCGAATATGCTAGTCAGGTCTGGTCCCCGTATCAATTGTCTCACATTTGCAGTATTGGGGGCGTTCAACGTGGTTTCTTCCGCTTTGCCCTGGACTAAACTGGGGAAATCCGCTGACTCTACCACCATACACAAGCCGGCTCCCTGTAATCAATCTCAACACACTTGAAGAGCGCAGAATCCATGCCGACATCATCTTTGTCCATCGCCTTCTGTCTGGCTCAATCGATTGCCCAAGCTTGCTCTCCACTTTAACATTTCATACAAACCCCCGTAACGTACGTAACCCTCGACTGTTTTACGTGCCCGTTCATCACACTTACGGTGCTAACGAACCCATCTCGCGTATGCTACGAAAGGCCAACTCTTTCACCACCTCCTTCGCTTTCAACCTCTCCACCACCGCTCTCAAACGACGTCTCAGAAGAAACCGGTCCTAACCCCCCACCCCCTTAATAACCCCTCTACCCAGCAACCCCACCTCTCCACTCCTTCCCTCAAACTAGTTCTCCCCTACACCTTTCCAACCCCACCCTCAATTTTAACCCCCCCCCCCCCCCCCCCCCCCCCCCCCCAGCTCACTAACCCCGCCCCTCTATCTGCCCGTACACATGCCCTCCACTGTCTCACAAATGCCGCATTTACCATCCCCACATACACTCGCTCTTCCCTAGCCTCCTACCTCCCCTATCGCCAGTCATACTCAACTTCCTGTTTTTTTTTCTCCTTTTTTTTCGATTTAATAATGTCTTAATTACTACTCTAGATTTTAAGATAGTCTCGATTTATGTAAAAAAAAAATCGTGTGTATATATATGAAATAATATCTATATACTATATGTACAGGAAATAATATGTATATACTATATATATATATATATATATATATATATATATATATATATATATATATATATGTATATACTATATATATAGGAAATAATATCTATACACTATACATATATATGAAATAAAATCTAACAATGGCGCTACTGGATGATTAAAGCTTAACCCAGGAAGCGGATGAACCACATACGCTATAATTTTAATCAGCCTTTCACCTCACAAGTGTTACGGCACGCAAGTACGTTTTCGTAAGGCGCTGAGTAATATCTCTCAGAAGAATATCCAAGTGAACCAACTTCATGCTCTAACTCTGAGAACGTCAAGTCATCACTACAGCACTACAATCGTCACACTTAGGAAAGTATCTATAACAGTATAGTCGAAAAGTGACTAAATTGAACGACATATTGTGACACTCGGGTCAAAGAAACTATCGAAAATCAGAGACGACTGCATTAAGGAGGATGACGCACCACTTTACCTAATTACCTCCATATACACTCATTTGCTTGATGACCATTTCGGTGATATTGACGCAAGTTGAGCTCACCAGTCCAACTCGGTCGGAAGAAAGATGCTGCGGCAACGTTTTAACAGAAACGGTTGCACCACCAGCTGCCCGCCCGACGGATTGAAAGTCTTGAGAATCGCGAGAAACACAGCGAATTTCCTATGATTACAAAGATGTAATAAAACGTTCAGTTTATCTCATTTCTGCGAGGTCGTGAGAAACCTCATTAAGGACAAATTCTTTCATAGAACCCAGCCTTAGGAGCGAGTGAGCAGCTTGCAGGTACGAACGCACCGTAGGTATTGCAACACGGCTCCAGGTATTTACACACATCCATCTACAATCAAGAAAAGCAGTGTCCAATATCTTGTTCCCGAATTTGAATCCTTTACTTCCCACTCCGACAGTCGACGAACACGAGGAATTCAATCTGCAGTCGGCGTACACCGAGTTGAACAGAACATTCAGATTCAGAAAAAAAAGAAAACAGAAAAACAGTACAAAAAAAAAGAAAAGAAAACTCACAAAAAATTCCAAAAGAGAAAAAGGTACGACTCCCCGGGAACATCACCTTCCAGGTACAATGGGCTCACGAGATGCACGGGGAGGAGAATTCGAATTGTTGGCTTGATTGCGTAAATAAGTGACTAAGTTTGCGTCCGAAGACTCCTCCCCAGCGACGACGGCATAAACCGTAAAGTCAAAGGTACACGCGGCTCTGGAGGGGCTCTCCAGGCGGCGGCGAACCAAGTGTAGACTGATTGTGGACCGGCTGTAGCTAGATAAGCTTTTATCTGACTGGTTTTTCTCGTTGTCTGTGGGTTTATCGAATGTACTTTCTATAGCTGGGCGCTTTTAATTTCTTTGCTGCATCTTGGGATCGCGGGATCGCTGGATCGTTGGATCGGTGAATCGGTGAATCTGTGGATCAGTGGTCACCGTTTGGTGGTGAGTTTTGTGACTCGAATGTGTGACGCATTTCGCTGCTTTGTATGCACATCTATGGAATTGGTTTTGTAATAGTCTAAGCGTTATGTTCGTGTTGCGATCATTTTGGGAAGTTGAACGTTTAACTGATTTTATTTTCTCTTTCGCCCTGGCCACGTCGCTTGATGTGTAGTCGTTTTGTTCACTCATTTTCCATCTACACTCAAGTAGCATACTCCGAATGTCTGGAGACGGGGCCACACAACTCCATGGATATCAGCTTCAACGTGAACTTTACCTTTGTTATCCCCTGTCAGCCATCCAACTGACCAGCTTCGGTTCAAATCGCATTCGATATATGAAGATTGGATCGTTGTACAAGGAGATGTACATTCTCGGCAGGTTATGTTGCAATGGATACTTTATCTGGTGGCTATTGAATAATAACTCTGATATACACGCCACCTCCGTGTGACGCTCATGTTCAAATTTAGATTCGATGATTTTTCAAAACTAGAGTCCGGGTTCGGTTGTTCAGCTAACTAAGTTAAAAAATTTAACAAACAGTTTGAGTTTTCAGTCGATGTTATTACCTCGTCTCGACAATATATTGCTTTTTATACAAAACCTGCGCACAAAAGGGATTTTGGGATGCTGCTAAATGCTAAACCGCAGTGCAGGTGGAAGAAGAGAGGACAAGAAAATGAAGCATTGGTATGCATTGGTCTTGGACGTCTGGATAATATAATGATGAAGAAGCACTTGATAAGATAAGGCATTCAACATTCTGTGTGGTTCGACTTAAGAACGATTAGCTGTGTTTATACCAACGTCTGAAGTCAGATTTTAAACTGATGCACTCCATTCTTTGAGATATTAAATATTTCAAAAAACACTAAATTTTCGACGTCGACATACTCTCTGGCTTCTACTGCTGCGTTGGTGTTTCTGACATACGCTAACGATTGAGACCCATGTTTTTCGTTAAAAACCATAATTCCAGAAGATTTTTCAATATTAATACTGTATAGGAAATCAAAATCGCTTTTCTCGTTTGAGTTTTCTCTGTGTGTTTGAACATAATAACAGATTGGTTTTGTTAATACCAAACCAAACAAACGGGATTTTGTGATACTCTTGAGTGGAAATATCGATGTACATTGGTTTCGAATGCCTACAGATTACATTGGTCAGAAGGTACGCAGGCTCTTGTCGTTCGACTGAAGAACGATTCTACATGTTTACAAAAACATTGAGAAGGGTAATGCGTTCACCAATTTTAGGCGAACAACCACGGTAACACGTGTAGAAACACATGGGTGGGATACGGTTCGATTGGGAATGATTGTCTGTGTTCGATCATCTGGTGGTAATTTTTAACGTGAACGATGTACATTGGTTTCGAATGCCAACGGAATGCATTGGTCAGGAGGTACGGCAATTCATGCCGACATCCTCTTCATCCACCGTCTTCTCTCAGGTTCAATCAACTGCCAAAGCCTGCACTCCTCCATTACATTGTACACTAACCCCCGAAGCGGAAACCCCGTCTCTTCTACCTGTCCGTCCACCACACTTCTTACGGTTCTAATGAACCCATTTCGCGAATGTTACGGTGGGTAAACTCTTACCCCACCTCTTTTGAGTTCAACTCCACCTCTCCCGTTCTTAAACTTCGTCTTCTTACTTACCCCTCCTTATATTAAATACCCCTCTCTAGCCTTCGAAATTTCAAAACACACTAAATTTTTTACGTCGACATACACTCCGGTTTATTCTGCTGCGTTGGTGTTTCTGACATACGCTAACGATTGAGACCCATATTTTCGTTAAAAACCATAATTCCAGAAGATTTTTCAATATTAATACTGTAGAGAAAATCAAAATCGCTTTTATCGTTCCTTGTCGTTCGACTGAAGAACGATTTTACACGTTTATTCGCAAGTTTGAAGTGAATGCGTTCCTGATGGGTTTCGCGGACAAAAAGTTTGAGAAGGGTAATGCGTTCACCAATTTTAGGTGAAAAACCGTAGTAACACATGGGTGGGATACGGTTCGATTAAGGAACGATTGTCTGCTGGTAATATTTAGCGTGAACTGTTGTCCGCTCTCTGAATGACGGGTATCGCAGAGAAACAACTGGTGAGAGGGAGTGTATTCACTAAGCTCCGTTGTTCAACGACCGCGATAATTGCAGAGATAGGCAGGATGCTGACAGAACTGAAACACGCGCCTGAATCCCCGATGATTGCACTGCTTATTTTTTTGCATCCTATCGAGCACATACAGCATGGTTTCAAGTGTGCCCGACCAAATTGCAGTTTAGGGCAAATAAGCGTCTTTTAGATTGTGACCAGTTTGCTAGTTGGATAGAGTGGAGTATTTCATAGAATTGGTCGCACTTTTCGCAGCTTTAAAAAAGTGGTCATTTCAATTAAATCATGTGACTTCGAATGGCTCGAATCGGGATCTTTAAATCGTGGCTCAGTTGAACTCGATGAAGGGTTTGTTACATGTACGAAAAGTGAAACCAAAAGACCCAATGGATATTTCAAAAGCCTTCGCCAGTGTTCAGTTACCAGCCCTGTTATCCAAATTGCTTTCCTATAGAATTGCCGATTCACTGAGTTTACTGATATGAGACTACTGCTCTGGTCACTCAACCTAAGTAATTTTGGGTGGCGTCGAATCCGCATTCTTCATAGCTTCCAAAAAGTAGTGGTTTCAATTAAGAGTCGAATTTATTTGAGAGCCAGGAATGTAGTGTCTCACCGTTAAGGATGCAAATGCCGGTCATCGACAATCTGTTTTCGGAGTCGCCTTTGACAACAAGTGGCAGCACTCGGTTTTAGAGGCATTGAATTCTAGTCCCCATTGTTATATCTTGTTGAGGTCGGAATTCGATAGACTAAGGTTCGAAGAGTTTAGTCGAGTCTGTTCGAATGAGTACGAATATCTCAAGGTGCTGTCGTCAGCAAAGGAGCGAATTTAGTTGTGGGTAATGGGCAGAAGATCGCTTATAAAAGTGAATAATAGAGTAGGTAAAAGATCGTAGTTCTGAGGAATACCAGCATTAGTGTGATGGTAGCTAGATTCGACACCATCCAAAACTAATTAGGTTGAGTGACCAGACAAGTAGTCTCATATCCATTGACTCAGTGAAACGTCAACTCTATGGGAGAGCGATTTCGGCAACAGGGCTGGGCGCTAAACACTAGCGAACGCTTTTGAAATATCTAATGCGAGTGTCGTGCTCCTCAATAGTATACTGGTTAGTATACCCGCCTGTCATGCGGGAGACCGGGGTTCGATTCCCCGTCGGGGAGCCTCTGGCGCAAGACTAATGACCTTGCCCGGAAAAAACAAATCATTATGGAAAATTTAACAAGCCTCAGGACTTGCTAAATAAGGCCAAGACCGGTTCCAGGTTGTAGTGCCGATGATGATGATGATGAATGCGAGTGTCGTGCGGCGGTAGATGAAGTAGTTCCAGTTTTCGGTAAGGTACAACATTTGCTCTCACGTGTTGTATTCATATTGACTGTCATTAACGAGGTAATTTATGTCAGGTATTCTGAAAGTTGGGGGTGAACCGGTGACTGCATAGCCTTCGACATAAAAGAAGTTAGTGCTATAGATCTATAGCAAGAGGGGAATGAGGAGTTTTGGTTTATTATTCACCGAATTTCAGGTATTTGGGACTTAATAAGTTGAAGAGGATACACGGAGAAGCTTCCATCGTGTTTTTTTTTACACAAATGCGCGCACAAAAGGGGATTTTGGAGTACCCTTAAGTGTCAGAGCACAGTGCGAGCGGAAGGAGAGGAAGTGGCTAAGGAAAGAAAAGGTTTATCGAGGCGAGAGGTACATCTCTACAAAAAGATAAGACATGCCATCCAGATCTAGGGGTTTCTTAATGTGTAGCTCTTTCAGTGGCCGGGCATATAAATTCGAAAACAGATCTGGTCCATGGTGTGTTGTTTGTTCTCGAGTTGAAGCGGAGCTGATGTGGTATAGTACATGCTGCGTAGAGTTGATTGCGAAAGTAGATCCACTATCTCTACTTTTTTTTATTTTAACTTCTCTCGCGAAAGCGCTGAGTCGGGGCCCTGAGATGACATTTTTTTCTGGACTGGGTCGACCAGCCAAGCTCCGAAAAATGATTAAGAATTCCTCCCATCCATAATAAGCATGTAGCTTGGTGGGGTGATATTTTACCGAGCAACTAAGCATTGGGACCCAATTTACCACTAAGTAATTGTGTCCAACCGCCATAAAAACAAGAGTCGTGTGTTGAACCTACGTGTGAACAATCAAATGCATGACAATCCCCTTGTTATCAATGCAGCCATAAAGGCGGGGATTGAGTTAATGATTAGTCTCTCATCAATTGTAAGCCAAAAATAGCATGAGGATATTTTTTATGTTCTTCATTCTTTCGTGTGGGAAAGCATATTATTTCTTATCTCGCCTTCATCATCATCACCGGCACTACAACCGGGAACCGGTCTTGGCCTTATTTAGCATGTCCTGAGGCTTGTTAAATTTTCCATAATGATTTGTTGTTGATCTCGCCTTCTAGTCGTGCAAAAACTATGCGTCTTTCGGTTTTTCCTAGCCCGGCTGAATTTTTTCCAAGGGATCCGCTGCGGGTTTAATGTTTGCAACCGCACCGCTGAGCGGCGTGCATCAATCATCACCACATTATTTCACAAAAACAGACTAGCGTGTGACTCTTTAATAAAGAATCTAGTATTGTGGTTAGTCCGGATGTGGCGATAAAGATTTTTTCGATTCGCTTTGGTACTGTGTTCTTCCCTATTGTTGCGTGTGCGTAATTTGTTGGCATCGCCACCGTCTACTAACGCGCTGGAAACAGAATATTCCAAGTTCGTATGGATGGAAAGCCATCCCGATTTTTCTACGTAGCCTCCACGTATGCCAGAAGGCATAAAGTCTCATCCTTTTTAACATTTATCCCACTGACGTTTTCCACCCTGTGAGTGAGGAGGTAAAGCAAATGTACTATTGCGGGTGACGTTTTCGTGTCTATGGCAACCAAACCTCACGAAGAGGTAAGATGTTAACTGTCAATTTGACAACTCGTATGTTTGCTGCAGTCCGTTAAAAATCTTATTAAAAACTGCCGCCACAATTCTAAGAAAGAAAAACTTTCAACTCAATTATTCATATCAGTCATAATCGCCAACTACGCAACGTTAACCCATCATCCAAAGTTTACGCCCTCTTAACTCTTAAGTAGCTAATATTTCTCACCCAATTTTTAACATTCGTATAATATTCGACCGGGGCTCCTCGATAGTATAGTGGTTAGTATACTCGCCGATCGCGCGGGAGACCGGGGTTCGATTTCCCGTCGGGGAGCTTCTGGCGCAAGACTTAACGACCTTGCCCGGAAAAAACAAATCATTATGGAAAATTTAACAAGCCTCAGGACTTGGTAAATAAGGCCAAGACCGGCTCCCGGTTGTAGTGCCGATGATGATGATGATAATATTCGATCTCGATGATGTCTGCCCCAATTTGCGTTGAGATAATCTATATTTCAAAAATAACTTCCTAAACAGGTGCCGCCCTATATCATTTAAAGGACCATTAACCATAGCGCCATCTATAATAATCTGCCGACTCTAATGCTTTCTTGGGGAACGGATGGCTTTTGGAAGTGTAGAGTTCCACTCGATTACATAATCTCCACTGAAATACTCGTATATTGTTGAGATAGAAATTCAACAAGCTCAGCACACAGTAGTACTGAGTGTGAAAACGTAAGAAGTTGGGCGAGGATGCTCAAAGTAAAAAGAGATACTCACTGTGCTATCATCAGCATAAAAGTGGATTTAGATTATGGTAATGGACAAGAGCACGGAAACAGGAAATAGAGATAGTGAAAACATGAGGAATACCCACAATAATCGTATGGGATACACATTTAACGCCATGATGTAGGCGCAAACGTATCTTTTCTATGGGTATTATCACGCTCGTTGGCTTAAATGAACTTGGTGAATGTGTTCCGGCTCTTCAAATATTTTTCCGCGATACCCGTCAATCTGAGAATCCGCATCAGTTCACATTGAAAATCTGCTTCAGGCGCACAAATAAACATACAGAGTTATTCTTTAGCCGAACCACACGAATGTGGAATGCTCTACCTGATCATGTGTTTCTTCGTTGTAATGTCCAGGCATTTAAGACCAATGTACAGCGATGCCTCCTTTCCTTATCCACTTGCAGCTCGCAGTGTGCTCTGACATTTAAGGCTACTACAAAATCCCCTATGGTACATGCGTTAATGCCAACAAAATTGAATGTTCAACAATGTAATTACACCGTTTTCCGCGTCTCATTCCATTGAAGAGCAACAAATTGTGTCTTGCGTTTGATTGTGCAAACGTAGGTTCAACTGACGACTCTTGCTATTGTACACTTCGGCACAATTACTGAGTGGTAGGTAGGGCCCCAAAGCCCAACCGCCCGGTAAAATACCACCCCATTAAGCTATAAGCTTCGTGAAATAGTTGGGAGAAATCCTTGACCATCTTTCGGAGTTTGGCTGATGGACCCCGTCGGAAACAAATAGCATCCCAGGGCGCTGACTCAGCAGCTATAGGCTCGCTTTCCCTGGGAGAAGTAAATTAAAAATAAAACACTGCTTTGATCGTGTCGCTTTTTTAATGGATATGTGATCCCCAGGACGGGGCCTTGCGGCACCTGGGATTTCACTCCAGCACACATTTTCTGGACTGAGTGGACAGAAAGATAGTCACGTGTCCATATAATGAAGGACTCGTCAACTCCATAAGAATGTAATTTCAACAAAAAGAAAATTCCAAGCTCTGTCGAATAGTTTGCAGTTATCCAGTGAAATTTAGGAGAGTCTTTGGGGTCGTCCCCTAAGCATAGTACGAGTAAATAAAAGTTCGCGTATTTTACAAATAGTAAACAGTTGAAAACTTAAATTACTAGGTGGCAAAGCGTGGAGAAAAAGTGCATAGGATAGAATGGTGACGTAGCCCAGTTAGGGAGGCCATGAACTTTCAGGTTCCTACACATTAATAAATAGTAGTAGTCGAATTTCAAACACACAAGGAAGAAAAACTTTTTTTTTAATTAAATTTAAATTTTGGTTTTTAGTGTGTGGCTTAGTCTTTAATATTGAAAAGTTCACTGACAGGCGAACACTTTCTCTCACCAAGTAAACTTATTTTAGTGAAAAATCAAAAAGTTACCGAGGGCTAGGGCCTACTACCAAAACTTACGTTAAGGGTTTCTACAAAAGCTGAGGAACTGACTACTAATGTGAAAACCATGCAGTAACTTCGGCAAAGTATAATGTTGCTCCTAGCGAGATTGTACATGGAGTGACTCCACTTTAGAGTGGGTCCACTTATGGTAGGATAGCAATTATATCTCCTGGGGGCCTATTGTTGCAAAAGTTGAATTGACGACCATTTAACGACTCCAGAATATTCGACAGAATGGAAGTTAGTGCTACAGGTCGAAAGTGAGAAGGAGACAAATGGGTATTCCTTTGGGAATTGATGACATATTCGTTGGTTTCTATCTATCTATCAGTTGAAAAGGACAGACAGGACTGTTATATGAAACTAATTGTAAATTAATGAAATGAAATGAAAATGTAATAATGAAACTAATTGTAATTTAATGGCATCTCAGGGGCTGACTCAGTGCTCTAGGTCCGCCTCTCTTGGGAGAAGTATGGATCCTGAGAAAATTTTACGAATTAACTGAAAATATAAAATATAAATATATCTATGAGATGATGTAACATAATTTAGCTCGCAGTCGTTTATAAATCCTTAATCCTTATGACTGCAAATTCTTTCCAAGACAGGGATGGAAATATTATACAGGGTAACCTTTAAGGATCCAGGGGCGACACTCGACAGAACCCGCCTGACTTGATTAGTTTATATATTTTGACAAGCACATAGGAAATGATCTTTCAGGTGCCAAAATCACCTACGTTTTGATAAAGAAATTGCTTTACAATTTCAAAAAATATATACCATTTATTACATTCACTAAACCTATCCTAGATTTTCCTGTAGCCCATTCTTGTTTGAAAATGCTTCTTGTGTTCAAGAGACAGTGTTTGCTTTCCTGTTTGCGGAAGTGCAATACTTCAAGGCAGCTCCCAGTAAGTATATATCAATACTTCAGAGTTGACAGCAAGAAACGTGTATTCGCTGGGAGAGAAAAAACATACATTGAGCGACGATGTGAACTGGAATTATTGATTTTAGATATTTTATTTTTTCTGTGTCCTTTTTATTGACCACAATTCATACATAATCTTTTACTTTCTCTAAACCAGCGTTTATACATGAAAGTCTGTTATTTGAAAATGTTAAATATTTATGTGGCACATACTTTAAGACCGAACTACCTAATCTGCTGTACTTCTATGCATTGTATAGCTTCTAAGCTTGCCAAAGAACCCCGAACACATCAAGAAAATCATTCAATTGATACGTAATAAATATTCAGAGAATCAGCTTTTAAATTTTTCTCTATGCATCTCTAAACTGAAGGAATACGGAATATACAAATTACAAGAAACACGAGGAGTATGTAAAGCCTTGGTTGTCTGTTACTAATGAGGGAAAACTGATTCCATGGCAGCTAGATTAATCTATTGTCTCTGGAAGTGATACTTAATACTATTCGAAGCAAGTTATGAACAAGTTCATTGAATATATAGCATCAATTAATGTGGATTTAAACTGATAGCGACTTTAAACGGAATTAGACAATTGTCTGGCTCGCAGAAATTGTATTTTAAAATACGTGAATTCAACTCATCCATAAAAACTCTCAAGTTAACGAAGCTATTAGAAATACGAGATTCACAAATTCGAGCTAGGAATTTGAAGCTATAGAGGTTCGAAGTGAATGCATTACGACCCCTGCAAGTCAAAACTAAGGACCATCCCACGTTCGGAAAAACCGACGACAAAAAGACTATACTCCACACACACGTGAGGGTAATAATCCGACCACTATTTCTGATGGAAAATTGCATGTCAAAGCAAGGGGAAGCAATGTATTCCTTATTCGGAGAGAGCGAATGCAAATTTGTCGAAAAGTAGGCACGATTCAGGTGACGAGTAATTCGGCTAAAATATGGGAGAGTGGATTTCAGCTTATTGTTTCATTTGAAAGTTTTTCACTTCTAATTCAAATCTTTAATCAGCAAAGCTGACTGATTTTCTCTTGGTTCCTCCTTAACAGATACAAACATTTATTATTTCTTATTTATTTAACAAGGAAAAAAACAAATCATTGAAGTAATAGCAAGAGAAACCTTTTATTTTTCGCTAGATGTTGTAAAGCATTGATCAAAAAAATTTGAACTTGTGCTCGTAGGAAAAGTGACATTTCGCTCTAAAAAAATTCCTTGAGAGTTTTCTAATTGTTCGCGTCAGTTGCCCGTTTTGGAATGTGAAATATATCAGTTTGGCAACCACGTAATAAATATTTTTTAATGGCTTCTGTCAATGACATATTTTTTCCGCTTTGAAATTTGTTAGCTGTCAGTCTTGCTTTGCTTTAGAAGCAAATTTCGTGCATTTTTGTGAAAAGGTATTAGTTTGGCGGAAAAGCGAATTATTATGGACAATTTAACAAGTCTCGGATATGGACCGGATACCGGTGGAGAGACTTGCTAAATAAGGCCAAGACCGGATCCCGGTTGTAGTGCCGATGATGATGACGAAAACATCAAACAACACTCATAGCGGGTACTGGATGCCATACCAGTTTCGGCCTATGAGAGATGCATGTACGAGTGAGTGTTATCAGAGTTGAATTGAAACAATGCGGATTATTTGTAAGGTAACAAGATACATTTTGAAGAATATACTTAAATTTCCGTGTTTTTTTAAAACGATCCGGTAGTTTTTATACAGTTGGTACATAATAAAGGCACCCCATATGGAAAAATGTAAATTATTTCCAGTCAATTGCATTCCAGTCTACAAAGGGCGAAAGCCTCTTAAGATTCTAGTTTTCAAAACCAAGGATACTGCTACGAATACCACCCAACCGCTACTTCGGAAAGTATTAAAAGTGTTTGTTTTTTTTTATTGTCGGCACCTTTCCATTATATATTTATTAGGACACTTTAAAACAAAAAAACAACGTCTTGTAAGAAGAATCTTCAGGGCGTTGAATGAAGGAGTCTGGTCGGGGTTCGACAAATTTTCGCAAGGCCAACAACTGAGTTATCTTTTTAGAGCCAAGAAATATTTTACTCCGGCCCAACTTCTTCTCCTATATAAATCTCAAATTAGACCCACGCTCGAATATTGCTCTTATGTTTGGAGCTCGGCTCCTAAACATACCCTCGACCTACTTGAGAGCGTACAAAGACGAGCGCTCCGCCTGATCGGGGGCTCGGCGCTGACGTCGGGATTACAGTCGCTATCACACCGAAGGCGCGTAGCCGACCTCTGTCTGTTTTACAGATATTATCACGGGTGCTGTTCTTCGGAGATTCTTGGCATTGTTCCACGCAATTCGGTTTATATGCGTTCCATAAGACAATCCGACGGATCGCACCCGTTTGTGGTTCATCTCCCGACGGCGCGAACATCCCTGTATCAGAACTCGTTCCGTTACAGAGCGGGGAAGCTGTGGAACTGCCTTCCCACGCGAGTGTTCCCGGAGCGTTACAACTTGCAACTGTTCAAAAAGAACTACAACAGTTATTTGATGGCATCTCGGTGCGCCCACTCAACGCAATAGGTTCGCCTCTCCCGAGAGAAGTCTAATAAATAAAAAAAAAATAAAAAAAAAATGGTTGTATTTTATTTTTACAGCCACCTCCCCAACACGCAATTCGGAATTGAAACTTGGAATGGAATATACAACAATACATTATACTCGAAAGCTTACTGGAACAAACTTTACGTAAAAAATAAAGGTTGCGAAGAATGCATCGGAAATATGTTTTCAAGCTATTTGCGTGACGTGAACAACTCCTACCAGAGTGAACCCCATTTGCTTACACTCAATATAATTATCACTACAAGTTAGATTTTAATAGAAAGAAGGAGAAGAGAAACTCCTTGAACAACCGAATTTAGTCAGCCTAAGTCTACGACATTCAGCTGCGTGGAAATACAAATTGGCCTTCAGGTCTTGTGGGAAAGGTAAGTTGAAGAACATTGATTTAGTTTTAGAGCTGATCACCAAATTATGGTCAGCAAACCAGTGTCTCATCATCATCGGCACTACAACCGAGAACCGGTCTTGGCCTTATTTAGCAAGTCCTGAGGCTTGTTAAATTTTCCATGATAATTTGTTTTTCCGGGCAAGGTCATTAGTCTTGCGCCAGAGGCTCCCCGACGGGGAATCGAACCCCGGTCTCCCGCATGACAAGCCGGGATACTAACCACTATACTATCGAGGAGCCCAAAAACCAGTGTCTCAAATGTGAACAAATTCATATCACTGTGAATATCGAAGATGAAATCACATCATACGACAAAGAAATATCATCAGCAAAAGCAGTTGGTGAGCTCCTGAAACCATGAGAAAGACTGAATTAATGTAGACCAAAAAAAGGACAGGGCTTAAAACGGAGCCGTGTGGAACGCCCAGGTTAACGATTCTTCCACCGCTTCTATCACCACCTATCTTCACTGTGATCTATTGCCAGGATCCGACCTAAACCCATCAAGAATGAAACCACGAAAACCTACTTTTTCCAAATTCCTTAACAAGAAAGTATGTCGGATCATGTCAAACGCTTTATTAATGTAAATAAACAGACCAGTTTGACATCATTCGGGAACAAAACTGCAAGAATAGCATCCGCAATGAATTTACCTAATAGAAAACCAAGTTCTGGTGGACTGAAAACCCCAGAATTTCCGACATTCACAAGCTTTTCAAAAATTTTACTAAAAACAGAAAGAAGTGAATGAACCTGTAGTAACCGACTTCTACAGCAGAACGTTTGTTGAAAAGAGAAAAGACGTCTGCACGTTTAAGATTGTTAAAGAATATCCCATCCAATACGCAACGATTAAAAGGATTTCATAAGACGTCCAGTAAAAAGCACACTGTTCTCGTAAGCGGTATATTTAAGAGCCTATCAGGTTCGCACGAATTCGATTTGTACCAAGTACTAATAACCTTCAAAATTTCAGGAGTAATGGGCTGAAAAGCAGAACTACTATTCCGCAAGGGTTCTGATCGTGCCTAAATATTAGGACAAGTACAACAAGACGAATGAACAAAGACTGAGTTGAAGGTTTCAACCAATATTGATCAATGTATTTGTTAAGGGGGTATTCTGGTCTAGAATTTTGAAAAAAATCGATTTTTTTCTTTTTATATTTTCTTTAGTTTATACTTTTAAGAATATGCTGTCCAAAGGAAATTTTAAAATTCCAATAATTGACGAAGTTACAGCTGCTTTAGCAATATTATGTCACTTGAAGCTACTAATGCCCTGAAGTTTTTAAACGCGTTTTTATCGAAACTGTCTTTTTTAAAACAATACTCACGATTTTTCAAGTTCTACTGAACCGATTCACCTCCAATTTAGTACATGTCTTCTTTATAGGCTTTGCTATTGCATGAACTATCCTCATCCCCAAATTTCAATGTTAACTATTTTTAAAACAATCGAAAAACTAAAAAAAAAGTGGTACAAAAATAATTTTTTTTTCAAGCAGTCGCCATTTTGTTTAATTTTTCAATTTTTTTTAGTTCCAACGATAGAGGCATTTCTGTAAATTAATAATCTTTTTTTTTTCAGATTGCTAGGAGGGTTGAATCGTGGGTATGGCCGCGTGCCAACTTTTTGAGATCCCCCACTTCAGCAGCTGCTAACTTTTTGAATTTTGAATTTTTTACTTTATATTTTTTTTACTGTATTCTTGAAATATTAATAAACATCCTATAAAAAAATGAAGTAAAAATATTGATTGCTTTTTTTACAGCACTTCAAAAATTGGGTTAAATTCGGGCGTCTAGGCCGAATACCCCCTTAAATGTGTCAGCAATACACTTTAGAGTTTTCAACATGTAGAACAGTAGGTATTCTAAAAGCAGAGGACTTATTTATTATACTATTCACGACAGGCCACACATTCCATAATTTACCTTGAGCACATCTGAACTTGGACTGGTAGTAATTATGGTGCCAATGAGAATCTCTTTCTCGAATCCATAACCCTTTTTTACCTTCTTTTTAGTACCTGATTATCAGGACACTTATTGCATTCTTCCCTAAGTTTGTTCTTACCAATAACTTTGTTTAACAGCTCTCCCGATATACGAGGGTGAAACAAATATAAACGGTAATTTTACTTTTTTGCTTAGCAACAAGTTGCGAGCTAGATAATCTTGTGCGTGGCTGTTGTTTAGTTTATGAAGAGCAGAGGATTTTATAGTCAATACCGCCATGACCGAGGAAGAGGTATATACGTCTGTTGCGCAACAGATTATTATAAAATTTTTAACAAATGAAGTTAAAATTTTTAACATATTCCCCCGGAATTTTTTTCTGGATTGAAGGCACAATTTAGTGATGATACACTGTCTTAGAGTCGTGTGTATACATACGTGGGACAGAGAATTCAAAAGTGGGCGAGAACGTATCAAAACCGTAAGTCATGATAGATGCCCGAGGACAAGTCGTACAGATGACGAGATCCCTGCCGTTTGAGAGCTTACTGACAGTGATCACCGCTTAACTGTTGGAGAAATCTCATCACAAGTGGGTATCAGCTATGGACGTGTTCAATCCATAACTCCTATATATTTTTGTATTATACTTCTATCAACAGAGACGAACCTTTAGCAGAGTCGGCGCCCCGAGATGCTATTAAATAATTGTTGCAGTTCTTCTTGAACAACTGCAGGTTGTGACGCTCCGGAAATACTCGGGCGGGAGTTCGACTGTTCTCCCGTTCTGTAAAGGAACGAGTTCTGTTGCAGAAATGTGCGTGCCGTCGGTAGATGGACCACAAATTGATGCCATCTGTCGGATTTTCTTGTGGGACGCAAATAAACCGAATTGGGCCGAAAATACCAACCACCTCCGAAGAACAGTACCCGTGATAAGATCAGTAAAACAAAGATCCGCTACGCGCCTTCGACATGATAACGACTGCAGTCTCGACTTCAGCACTCACTGTGTCCTCTATCAGGCGGATCGCTATATGCTGTCAAGTCGGGCGAAGCTATGCTTAGAAGCAGAGCTCCAAATTTTGATACAATATTCGAGCGCGGGTCTAATTCGAGACTTGCAGAGAAGAAGAAGTTGGGCCGGAGTCAAATATTTGTTTCGCTGTTAATAGATAATTCAACTTTCTAGAGGTGGACGTAGTGATGTTCAATACGTGTTCATGTCACGATACATTCCCACAGACTGTGACACCGAGCAATTTCAAGCTTTTCCCAGATTCGAGGGCCTGGCCATTCATCATCAGCTGTGCAACGGCTGGTCCACTTTTCTTTGTGAATGTTGTATATTGTATCTTCGTTGCATTGAAATGTCGAGATTGGCCTTTCCCCACTGCAGGACCTTATCCAGATCCCGATTCATCCCAGCTGATGCGCCATTGATACAGTAATTGGTCGATCTCTCGAAAATAAGGAAACAAGCGTACTATTATCTGTAAAACTGAATACTCTGTTATTCGTTGTCTCCAACAATCATTTATGTGGGGCAAAAACAAGGTTGGAGCCAAAATAGAACGTTGACACATCATCATCATCATTATCGGCACTACAACCGGGATCCGGTCTTGGCCTTATTTAGCAAGTACTGAGGCTTGTTAAATTATCCATAATAATTTGTCTTTCCGGGCAAGGTTATTAGCCTTGCACCATAGAACCTTGACACACCCCGGAATTAACAGGATACGGATCCGGAGACTCACCGTCCACAACAACCCGAATCAATCGATTCTCAAGGAAGCTCCTCGTCCAGTTGCAAAGTTGCTGGTAAAGTCTGTATGAACGAAGCTTGCTCAGCAACATCCCATGCTAGGCGCGGTAAAAAGCCTTGGAGAGAACCAATGCGTCGGCTCTTGACTCACCATGCCCCTCAATCGTAGATGTCCATATATTAGGAACAAGGGTCAAAAGGTCTCCCGTGGACCGCCTGCCACGGAATCCATATTAACGATCATTCAGGAGTCCGTTGCACTCCAAATACTTAATTAACTCGGAATTGAGGACCCTTGCCTCACCTTAGACAACATAGACAGTAATGCTATCGCCCGGTCATTTTGTGGGAGACACATTTTCCCCTTCTTTGGGATTGACTGAACTCAAGCGACTTTCCAGCAGGTAGGAAATGTCATCCGTGCATAAGATAAGCGGAAGAGTCTGCCAAGAACCCGCGACAGTTCTGGAGCACAGTTCTTAAGTACTATTGCTGGTATTCCGTCCGGACCGGTTGCCTTCCTACAATCCAGTTCACGTAGAATGCGTTGGATAGTGCGCGGACGAAATCTCACATCCCGCATGGAAGATTGTACCGGCGAGATCACAGGTGGGTCCAAAAGGCCGGGATCGAGGTTTGAGTTCGCGGAAAATAAATTCGCGAACACATTAGCTTTATCCTTTGGATTCGTGACCAACGTCCCGCTGTCTGTCACCAACGGGGGGAAAGAGGAGGAAGCAAAGTTACTGCTGACAGCCCTTGCCATTGAACAGAAGGAGCGCGAACCAGTTGGGCACCGAAGGAGCTTATTGATCACCCTGTCGTTGTGAGCCTTCTTCGCGGTATCAATCGCCTGGTTGCACGCGTTTCTAGTTCTAACAAAATTCGTTCTGTTAACATCGGTGGGATTGGAGCGCCATTGCTTAAAAGCTCTATTTTATTTAAGGACCATTGCTGATATTCCGTCCCGGCCGGTTGCCTTCTTACAGTCCAGTCCACGAAGAATCCGTTGAATAGTATGCGGACGGAACCCCACATCCTGCATCGAAGACGACATCGTGTCACGATTCATAGCATAATCTTCGCTTAAGCCCGTCGAAGCCAATTCTCAGTCTCGCTAGAGGTGAATGAACACAATTGCATCTTCAATTTTTGGGAATGGGAACCAAAGGCTTTGTGTTGAAGTGATTAGAGATTTGCAAAGGATCATGAAAGCAGGCGACGAAATGGGAGTGCTCGAGTTTTCTAACTCAGTATAAATAACCAACATTTTTGCCACAAAATCATTATGAACGACGAATCATATTTCGAATTGATTGGTTGTGTTAAGTAACAGAATAACCGCTATATTGAGGCGTTGGAAACCCTTAAAAAGGTCCACCATTTGGGCTGGCAACATTATTAGGCCATATTCGACATCATATTCCACTCATAATGTTAAAAAACAAATATTCGATCAATAAAATATTAATTTTTAAATGATACGCCCTTTAAAACTTATTAAAACGATGATAAAATACTTCGACTTGGAATATAAAAAGCACCCCGTATAATAGGTAATATAATATTGGGTCATTGGTTTGCTGTATATGGTGAGCGGAAGTGTTTGTTTGTTTTTTTTTGTTTGCAGACGCATTTATTCACAAAGTCTTTTTTATATTTTACAATTTTAGTCTAAATGCTAAACCTATCTTAATAATTTTACTACATAATGTAATTTACTGGCTCTTCACAAGCACTCTAAATTATACAATATTATATGCTTAATTTATGCCTTTCAGCTTACATGTTCTTTTATTTATACTTAATATAATACACATACATTATAAAAAAAATAAACTGTTATCTTGGAGGTCTACCTCTTCTTCTTTTCGAAGCATTATGACAAAAAAAAAATAAAGGTTTTTTTTTTTTTTTTTTTTTGAGGATGCAAAAATTTTAAAAACAAAACAATAAGTGCTTAATGAAAACAAAAAAGATAAAATAACAGAAGTTAACGGGGAGGAGGGCAAAGGAAAAGGAAGGGAGGAAGCTGCGCCAGAGCTGAATATTATATCTGAGGACGTGAAGTCCTTTCTTCGTTTTGGAGCCACCACCAGTTGGGGTTGGTTCGGTCTTTTATTGATTTATCTCTTTCACTGATGACCATACTGAATCGAAGTCGGTCTGGCCTATTAGAGATATCGCTATTGTGGACAATTCGTTTATCCCTAGCACCACGGAAAGCGTGGTATATAATAGGTATTGTGAGCGGAAGTGTGTAGTTAACAGTGTGTGTTAACTTTCGCATACTCGCATTCTATATTCCGACTGCGAATGTTATGCACATATTGCTATAAGGGGATTTACTTTATTAATTACATTTAATTTAATACCGTTTAAATGGTTATTGTGCGCGCCTGGTAGTAAAATCAATAGATTCCACCCATTGAGTGTCTAGAAATCCGACTTTGGAATTACGACGTTCCCTTTCACAAGGAAGCTTTCAAGTGAAATCTAGTCAACATAGTTTGGCCCCTCGATAGTATAGTGGTTAGTATACCCGTCTGTCACGCGGGAGACCGGGATTCGATTCCCCGTCGGGGAGCCTCTGGCGCAAGACTAATCACCTTGCCCGGAAAAAAACAAATCATTATGAAAAATTCAACAAGACTCAGGACTTGCTAAATAAGGCCAAGACCGGTTCCCGGTTGTAGTGCCGATGTGATGATGATAGTTTGCATACAACTTCTTCGAGACAATACAGACGATACGTTTTTAAAGACGGGCATTTAAAATAAATAGGTATTACTTTTATATGTTTTTTGTCCTTCCCGTCTAGGTACAGCGATATATATTTAGCCACAAGTTCTGTAACTAGTAATTCACTTCCAAGTTAATAAATAAGAGCAATAATGAGCTATTTCCTTACACCTAATGCAGCTAGCACTCCGTCAGATTCCTCTCATTGTACAGTTTGGCAATTCAGAATTCGACCGACATAAAACTCAAGTAAGGTGAAGCCAAACATTTTCCAAACACTTGACTTACGTGAGCCAAGGGATGCCAATCAACAAAGGGAAATCATTATTACAGAACAATATTATGCTAATCTACTGATTAATTTCCTAGGCAGTGGGCAAAACGACCACTCCATTTGGCAGAGAGCAGTCCTGTTTCATGAGTACAACACACTGCTCCCCGCACTTGTCCATTATTGCAACCGCTAAATTGGCGGAATTACATTACGTAAATCCATCATCGCCCTGCGAGCGTTATCTCTTTCCAAAGTTGAAGAAATGGTTCGCCAGAAGAGCTTTTATTTACAATTTGGGGCTCCAACAAACGACTATGCGGAGTAGGTTGAGGAGGTTCAAAAAAGAAAAGATAACCTGTCGAAAACCAAAACAAACTTTGATACACAATCCCGTCATGAGCGACTTATCAAAGGAGCCGCGTGTAGCATTGATTAGGCCGCCAAATTTACATTAAGAATAATAAGAGGTGCCAAGTCCTTTGGGACAATGGAATGAGGTTTTATTTGGAATGGGAAAGCTACATTGTTGTTACCATCTCTCAATTACTCTTCCCCTTGATGAGCTAAAGAAGAATGGAAGATGACACGCTATCCAAATCAGTGCGCATAAAACGTATTATGAATATCCTTAAAGTGTCACAAGAGAATGTCTCCGTAGGATAATGTCTTCTTCGTCCTTCCCACTGAAACCTGAACCGCCTTATTAAATATGTGTGCTCCTAGCGAAGCCTATGCCCACAAAGGATAAACAAATCTAATGCTAGGAGCATATAAAAAATACGAAGCCGATGAAGGGAACAATGGTAAACGTCCCCCGCTCCGCAACTTGTCGAGTTGACAAGAAGAGCAAAAAATTGTACAAGTCACAGTCCCATAGAATTTTCAGTCTTTGCCATGACACGTGAGTCAGATTGAGGTTCTGTTGCGAGGCAAGGACCTTGATTAATATGCAGAGTTTCTAATTGAACCCTGGAAATATTCATAAGCATTGAAAATGGATGCTGCGGGGGAATGAAGAGAGGAAATTGCAGGAAACTCGATACAATTTATACGAATTAATTTTCTCAATTTTCTTATGAACTGCGACCACGACTATCGAAAGATCAACATTCGAGGCGGCACAAAGGACCCTCGCGAGCATGTAAATAGCATTAAAAATGTATGAACTGTTTTCTTGTGGGTTGAATATCAGCGAGAGGCGAGGGAAATTTGGATTGATAACAACTCCTACTGCTACCTGTGTGTACGATGTACGTATATTTACATTTCACTCTTCTTTACTTTGCTCTGTGTCGTTAGTCGTCGTCCTTGTTCTTTTATCCCTGCTTAAGTTTGACTTTTATTATTGCAGTTGTTTTCGTTCTCATCATGTCCGTCGGCCTTTGATTTATATCCTCCGTGATGGTTTTTATTTATTTAGTACAACATGAATTATGTCTGTGTGGATGTTTTGTTGGTTCTCCGGCGGGTATCCTTTTCTAAGGATTGATGATAAGCAGCATGCAATCCTAAACGATCTTCTGGACCTTTTTCGAGCAAAACAGACAAAAAAATGTGCCCATTGATGGACGTGCGGCCCGGTTGATCCATACGAGGTGGGGTGTATGAGAACACAAATAAAATACACGTTAATCCAA
Source organism: Microdon myrmicae (assembly GCA_963931805.1). Taxonomy (NCBI): domain Eukaryota; kingdom Metazoa; phylum Arthropoda; class Insecta; order Diptera; family Syrphidae; genus Microdon; species Microdon myrmicae. The sequence goes on along the minus strand of OZ007500.1, from coordinate 3,960,843 downwards.
TTTTTGTTGGAGCGAGCAGTTGTTCAACAGGACTAAAAAGACCGACAACGAGTTGCTCACGTCCTTGCCGCCAAATTAATATTCATTATTATGTTGTAAATTCTAACAGAATTGCGGGACGGCCAACCGCCCCAAAAGGTAGCTTCATTGCAGTCGAAGTCCTTTCTACAGAAAGTGCTTCTCAACTACATTCACGTGGATCGGGTTGAAACTCGAAGGGTAAACCCATAAACTGCACTTGCTGAAATTTTGACTAGCACTACAAGTGAGAAGGAGGAATTTTCTATAAAAACAAGGAGGTGTTCCATGAGCTATGGAGGTAAACTTGTACTCTCAAGGACATGTGGCAATAGCAACAGCAACATGCTAGGCAAATGCCTCAGGGCACCACACTGAAGGGTAGTACATTTAGTATTTAATTTATTGCTTATAAATTCATAATCCTAACAAATACTACCTCAGTTAGGAACAAACTCAATAGCGCAGAAAAAAAAATAATAGGAAAAGTTTTTGAGTTCCACTGTTTTTATATGATTAAGGAAAAAAAGTTCAAATTTATTGGGAAAATAAGAAGGAAAGTGTTTGGATGGAATGACCCTGAAGGGACTAATACGGTTTCAAAAAATGGATTTTTATTTCATTTTTTAATTACCAATACCTCCAGAAATCGTCTCTCAGCTTTTTTAAGACTACAAAAAAGGGTCACGACAGTACTAGTACGTAGTACGTGTGTATCTCCTGCTTTCCACTGAAAAAGATATTTGAGCTCCGCAAAAGGTGGTGACTGCCGAAAATGTGGGTTTTGGGAATTCACTAAAAGAAAAGTATTGTATCGGATGTTTTGAAATTTTTATGGAAATTTTTGTTTATAAATGATACTAGCTTACAAATAATATGTACATTCATTGCCATTGATTTTCATAGGTATTTAGGCTCGCTAAAATCAAATTTCACATCGAAATACATTTTTGTAGATTGGTTTTCGAGATACGATTTTTTTTTCTTTTTTTCCGAGAGAGCTTTATATGGTATATGGTCATATCTTGTGCTAGAAACATTCGATTGGCTCGCATAATATATAACATCAAAGGTAATCCAACATTGTTTTCCGATGGGTTTAATGGTTTAAATGTTATGGTCCCGAATCATAGGAAACGTCGATTTTTGGGCCAATATGAACATTTAAAATTCAATATTGGGAAATGGAAATGACGGTGGAGAATTTGAGATAAACTTCACAGTCACATCGTGACAATGGAGACAAGCTGAATTTTGTTTAGTCCTATAATTCACAGTCAATCAGAGGAAGGCAGTCTAGATAGGGTGAGCAAAAGAATAACAACATTTTTATACCACAATATATCGGCCATGCAAAAATATAAAACGTCTAATTATGACCAATTTCTTATTGTTTACGTGTAGATCGCAATTTTGTGAAGAAAACAAGATACGGTGAAGAAATTCAAATTTTTTTTTACATTAACGCGCGCACAAAAGTGGATTTTGAAGTACCCTTAAATGTTAGAGCACAGTGCGAGCGGATGGAGAGGAACCGGATAAGTAAAGGAGGTGTCGATGTATATTGGTCTTGAATGCCTGGACGTCACAAAGACGAGGCAACACATGATCAGGTATAGTATTCCACATTCGTGTGGTTCGGCTAAAAAATGACTTTCTATGTTTGTTTGTGCGCGTGAAGTTGACTTTCAACCCGTCAGATTGACGGGTATCGCGGGAAAATGTCTGAGGAGGCGGAGCACATTCAGCAAGTTCTGTTGAGCAACGGCCGTGGTAATACCTATAGAAAAGAGATAGGCATGATACGTTGCGCCTGTGTTCGAAGGGCGGAATTGATCGACTTACGACTGGGTCCCCAATTAGTTTTACTGCTCGTTTTTGCATTTTGTCGAGCACATGTAGTGCAATTTTGGATGCGCCGGACCAAATATGGGAGTCGAACTCCACTTTTGGACGAATATACGCCTTGTAAATAGTGACCAGGTTCGATGGAAAGAAGTATATTTTGCATCTCTTAAGGATACATTTGGCTCTACTTTTCGCAGCTTCCAAAATTTGGTCGCTCCAAGTGAGAGTCGAATTAATTCGAGTGGCGAGGATTGATAGTTCTAGTTATAGACAGTATGTTTACTTTGGGGCGCACCTTTGACGACAAGAGGCAACAATGAGTTTTTAAGGCATTGAATTCTACTCGGTTAGATACCCCACTGATATATCTTGTTGAGGTCTGAATTCAATGTATCAAGCATAAGTTGCTGGTTGGTATTGACGTTCGAAGAGTTTGGACGGGAGTGTCCGTATGAGTATGAGAAACTCAACGTGCTATCATCAGCAAACGAGTGGATTGGGTTGTGAGTAATTTACAAGAGATATTTTATAACGATCAGGAAGAGAGTGGGTGAGAGTACCGAACCCTGGGGGAGACCTGCATTACTTTGATGGGAGACAGATTTAACGCCATCAAAAACCACTTGGATTGAACGGCCAGGAAGATAGTCTCTTATCCATTGGATCAGGGAATTATCCACCCCAAATGAATGCAATTTTGACAAAAAGCATGGATCCCACACTCTGTCGAAGCCTTTTGAAATATCCAATGCGTCTACCTTGCTTTCGCCGGGTAGTGGATGGAATGGCTCCACTTTTCAGTAAGGTACGCCATCAGATCTCCTGTGGACCTGTTGCTACGAAAGCCATATTGGCAGTCATTGAGGAGGTCATTTGATTCCAGATATTTCGAAAGTTTCGGTTAATCGGTGATTCCATTACAGAGCTTGGAGGAAGATGGTATGTACGGTCATGCAGAACATAGAACATTTCCAGAGACCAAACATGTACTTTGTGTGTTTGTCGATCATAAAGTCGAAACTACGGGGAGCCCTAACGAATATCCTTGTCCCACATAACACGATATTCAATTTCTATGCCATTATTAATAGGTTGGATTATATGTACGTCGATCAGCGACCATTGTACGTATTGCAAGACAGACTGCGGGAATTAAATCAAGGGAAATACATCCTGTGGGAATTCTTTGATGAAGTAAACAAGGCACTAAGTCTAATCCTTAGCAAGATAGAGATGAAGGAGGGAGCAAACGCCAAACCGCTCCTAAGGACGACGTGCGTGCCTTTATGCAAGGATTGAATTGTGAATTCACCAAAGGGACCCTTTACGCAAACAGGTCCGAGGATCTAGAATCAGCCTACGCTATGGCTAGCACCATCACGCACGACAATAATGCCTTCAGATTCAGTCAAACAAGGCGAGAACCCGTGCAAACCCGACAGCATTCTCATAAACGGAACTTCGAACCGGCCTAATGTACAAATACGCCCAACGACCTCATTACCAAACCCAGCAGAGGGAAGAACCAATGGAAGTGGATCCTTCGATCAGAAACTATGCCCGACAGAATCATCCCTTCCGACAATAGATAGGCCACCAGCCGCAACAGCGATATTTTCAGCGGTCATCGGCCCAGAATTATAAACAGCAGAAGCTAAATAACGCCAGGAATCCCGGCAATGACTCTATGAGTTGTATGTGAACATATATACTATAGGTGTTTAGTCTATACGTCAAGGGCCATTCTTCCGTTGATGATTAAGGAATTCTTGTTTAATGCATAAATAGTAATATTTTTATAAAATCTATTTAATGCTTCGGTCTGAACTGGCACATTAAAAATGAGCGCATTCAATGCGTCTCAAGAGTTACAAAGCAAGAGAAAAGGGTTACAAAATGGCAGCCGGAAATGGGTAGAGTATTGAATTGGTTTTAATATATTGTGACGCATATGACAATCAGTACTAGAATATTCTAGAAAATCTAAAACAAAGTACTAGAATATTCTAGAAAGTACTGGAAAACTGAAGACTATGAACAGTAGAAAATTCGAGGTTATGGGACGGACGGAAACGAAACGCTGAATCAGAATGAGGAAACGGTATAAATACGTCGCACGCAGTCGAAGAAGTAAGAAGTAAACAGTAAAAGACGCGATAAGTACGAAAGCGATAAGTAAAGAAAACGTTAAGTGCACGGTAAAAGTAACGGTTGTTATTAACGGACTAATAAAGTGTTACATTAATTCAAAGTCGATTTAACGGCTCTTATTTATTAAAAAAAATTAATCCAGCGAACCCTAAGCTCACAACAATATAATAAAGTAATAAAGTGGAACTAAGTTCTTATAAAATTGTTTAAAAATAAATAAAACAAAATGAAGACCTGAATTTTATTATATTTCTGTGAAAGTATGTTTTACTCATTGAGGGGAATGTAAGTTTAGTGCCAAAATAGAGGGATTTTTTTTTAGATGAAGGCATGGGCTGCTTACTTTAGCATTAAAGGATAACGAAAACAACAATTTCCTTCATACTAGTCGATACCGGAGCAACCCACAACTATTGTAACGTAAATATCGACCTAAGTTTCAAAATTAGTTACAAAACCCATATTAAAACTATTCACGGGATTAGTCAGGTAAAAGCGTTGAGGAACATTCATATACTAGGCCACTGGGTCAGATAATAATTCGAAAGGCATAAGGAAAACAAAAGACTGATATTGTATAATTAAGAGTGCTTGGGAAGAGCCAGTAAGTTAAGGTAAGAATGATATTTGTAAAATCATCATCATCATCCGCACTACAACCGGGAACCGGTCTTGGCCTTATTTAGCAAGTCTTGTTAAATTTTCCATAATGATTTGTTTTTTCCGGGCAAGGTCATTAGTCTTGCGCCAATATTTGTAAAATAGAACTTACTTAATAAATGTGGAGATAAAAAAATAAACAAAAAGCCATAGAGTCAGATTCTATGAAATACTGGAATTGGAGGAGTTTTATTTATTGATAGGAAGGGTTTAAGGAGCTAAACGCCAAGATTGACCTAAAAATTTGGTCTTAACCACTGATATAAACAGCAGTAGCTCAAGAGTAAATTATTTGTTAGGGGATGAAGAGTACAGGAAACAAGTAGATAAATTCATGGAGAGGAACAAGAGGGTAAATAAAGATCTGCCATATGCAACTAACATAGTAGCAACGATCAGGACGAAAACTGAGGAACCAATATGGTTAACACAGTACCTATATCAAATAGCAGATCAGGACTTCGTAAATGGAGAGATAGAGGAATTGTTGAGGAAAGGAGTTATAGGACACTCCAGATCCCCATATTGCTCGCCCATATGGATCGTGCCTAAGAATGAATATGACGAGAAGGGGTCAAGGAAAAGGGATTGGTGAACGATTACAGGAAGTTGAATGAACACACTATTAGTGATCGATATTCCATGCCTAATATAGCACAGATTCCGTATCGTAATCTAGGAGAAGCGAACATTTTGTCAACTCTAGACTTAGCGTCAGGTTTTCACCCGATCTTAATAAAAGAAGAAGATACAGAAAAGACGGCCTTCGCCGTAAACGGAGCTTTGTACGAGTATAATCGTTTGACATTTGGCCTGAAAACGCCCCAGCGATCTTTTAAAGATGTGTGGATCACATACTGCGTCCATTCATTACTGTTCAAAATCTCGCTATTTTGAATAACGCAGGATGACAACTACTCGCCAATAGCTACCACGACCGTCAATCACCCAGTTAAACGTCATAGTCAACTTACATCATTAGAGAGAGCCATTTTTTTGTTCTTTCTTTTTTTGACTTCTTCGAAATCGAATTCTTTTGAATACGCACGGTGTATTTCGATTCGAAAGTATCATTAATGTGTATTAGCTAGATACGTTTTCTTCCTACAATTCGGTGTTCTATTGTACCTTGTTTTTCATCACAGGGTTTATAAAATCCATTGTACTCTCTTTCATTATATTTAATAGAACTATTTTTTGGTAAAGTAAATAAAACGACCAAATGTTCACAATAAGGCAACTGTTGAAAAAGAAGTGGGAATACGGAGAGACGGTTCACCAACTGTTCGTTGACTTCAAAAAAGCCTACGACTCAGTAGGAAAGCAAAGACTCTACCATATTGTAGTTGAGCTGGGAATCCCGAAAAAAATATGCCGCACTCATTCAAATTTACATGAACGAAAACAAATGGCGAGTTAGAATAGAAAACCACCTCTCAGAACCATTTGAAATCCGGGACGGACTAAAACAGGGCGATGGCCTATCACCATGCCTTTTTAACCTTGTGCTCGAGTATGTCATCAGAAAGGTACAAGACGACAACATGGCCGGATCATCCCTGAATGGAGTCACACAAGTGCTCTCATATGTGGATGACATCGCCGGTTTGGGCGATAACCTAGAAACTATAAGTAAAAACTGCGAAATCATCATGCAAGCGGCAGAAGAGGTGGGTCTAGAAATAAATGAAGATAAAACAAAATACATGATTACGGCGAGAGCAGGTGGAAGTTAGGGAACACATATAAACGAAAGATATTTGAAAACGTTAAAGAATTTTAATATCTGGGAACGATACTGACGGCCAGTAACGAAATGTCAAAGGAAATTAACAAAAGACTACACTCCGGCAACGCTAGTTGGCACGCAGTCAATAAACTGCTGAAATCCAAACTGCTATCACGTAACATAAAGCTCCGTGTCTATAGAACTATAATTATGTCGATTGCTCTATACGGATGCGAAACGTGGGCTCTCACAAAATGGGAAGAAAACAAATTCCGCGCATTCGAGAACAAAATTTTAAGGGTTATCATCATCATCATTGGCACTGCAACCGGGGACCGGTCTTGGTCTTATTTAGCAAGTTCTGAGGCTTATTAAATTTTCCATAATGATTTGTTTTTTCCGGGCAAGGTCATTAGTCTTGCGCCAATATTTGTAAAATAGAACTTACTTAATAAATGTGGAGATAAAAAAATAAACAAAAAGCCATAGAGTCAGATTCTATGAAATACAGGAATTGGAGGAGTTTTATTTATTGATAGGAAGGGTTTAAGGAGCTAAACGCCAAGATTGACCTAAAAATTTGGTCTTAACCACTGATATAAACAGCAGTAGCTCAAGAGTAAATTATTTGTTAGGGGATGAAGAGTACAGGAAACAAGTAGATAAATTCATGGAGAGGAACAAGAGGGTAAATAAAGATCTGCCATATGCAACTAACATAGTAGCAACGATCAGGACGAAAACTGAGGAACCAATATGGTTAACACAGTACCTATATCAAATAGCAGATCAGGACTTCGTAAATGGAGATATAGAGGAATTGTTGAGGAAAGGAGTTATAGGACACTCCAGATCCCCATATTGCTCGCCCATATGCATCGTGCCTAAGAATGAATATGACGAGAAGGGGTCAAGGAAAAGGGATTGGTGAACGATTACAGGAAGTTGAATGAACACACTATTAGTGATTGATATTCCATGCCTAATATAGCACAGATTCCGTATCGTAATCTAGGAGAAGCGAACATTTTCTCAACTCTAGACTTAGCGTCAGGTTTTCACCCGATCTTAATAAAAGAAGAAGATAAAGAAAAGACGGCCTTCGCCGTAAACGGAGCTTTGTACGAGTATAATCGTTTGACATTTGGCCTGAAAACGCCCCAGCTATCTTTTAAAGATGTGTGGATCACATACTGCGTCCATTCATTACTGTTCAAAATCTCGCTATTTTGAATAACGCAGGATGACAACTACTCGCCAATAGCTACCACGACCGTCAATCACCCTGTTAAACGTCATAGTCGACTTACATCATTAGAGAGAGCCATTTTTTTGTTCCTTCTTTTTTTGACTTCTTCGAAATCGAATTCTTTTGAATACGCACGGTGTATTTCGATTCGAAAGTATCATTAATGTGTATTAGCTAGATAAGTTTTCTTCCTACAATTCGGTGTTCTATTGTACCTTGTTTCTCATCACAGGGTTTATAAAATCCATTGTACTCTCTTTCATTATATTTAATAGAATTATTTTTTGGTAAAGTAAATAAAACGACCAAATGTTCACAATAAGGTAACTGTTGGAAAAGAAGTGGGAATACGGAGAGACGGTTCACCAACTGTTCGTTGACTTCAAAAAAGCCTACGACTCAGTCGCAAGGCAAAGACTCTACCATATTGTAGTTGAGCTGGGAATCCCGAAAAAAATATGCCGCCCTCACTCAAATTTACATGAACGAAAACAAATGGCGAGTTAGAATAGAAAACCACCTCTCAGAACCATTTGAAATCCGGGACGGACTAAAACAGGGCGATGGCCTATCACCATGCCTTTTTAACCTTGTGCTCGAGTATGTCATCAGAAAGGTACAAGACGACAACATGGTCGGATCATCCCTGAATGGAGTCACACAAGTGCTCTCATATGTGGATGACATCGCCGGTTTGGGCGATAACCTAGAAACTATAAGTAAAAACTGCGAAATCATCATGCAAGCGGCAGAAGAGGTGGGTCTAGAAATAAATGAAGATAAAACAAAATACATGATTACGGCGAGAGCAGGTGGAAGTTAGGGAACACATATAAACGTCAGAGGGAAGATATTTGAAAACGTTAAAGAATTTTAATATCTGGGAACGATACTGACGGCCAGTAACGAAATGTCAAAGGAAATTAACTAAAGACTACACTCCGGCAACGCTAGTTGGCACGCAGTCAATAAACTGCTGAAATCCAAACTGCTATCACGTAACATAGAGCTCCGTGTCTATAGAACTATAATGATGTCGATTGCTCTATACGGATGCGAAACGTGGGCTCTCACAAAATGGGAAGAAAACAAATTCCGCGCAGTCGAGAACAAAGTTTTAAGGGTTATCATCATCATCATTGGCACTGCAACCGGGGACCGGTCTTGGTCTTATTTAGCAAGTTCTGAGGCTTATTAAATTTTCCATAATGATTTGTTTTTTCCGGGCAAGGTCATTAGTCTTGCGGCAGAGGGTTATCTTTGGAGGTAAATATGACGAGGAGGCAGGACAAGGGAGGAAACTCCACAACCACGTGTTATGATCCGGCGCCGCGCTTCCTCGTTAGAGGGAAGAGCGTGGACCTTTTATTTTTAGTCACGATGAGAATGTACTTTTCTTATTTGTTTGAAGATTAAAGTCTTTTATTTATTTACTTGTTTCGAATTTCCGTTTATTCTTCAACTCTGTTTATTCTTTTCTAATAACTTCCGTTCTTACAACTCTGTATTCTAATCTCGACTGTCTTGTTACAACTCTGTTCTCTATTCTCGTCTATGTTTCTTCTTGACTTACTTTCCTCAACTTCCCAATCTCAACTGCCTTTACAATTCGTTTTTCTCTCTTCTTATAGAACATTGAGTTCTAATTCACTGTAAATTATAATTTGAACAAAAACCATTTTCCCAAAGTATTACTTACTCTCTGTGACTTTTAAATTTTGAATAAGCTTTGAACGAAAATCAAAGAGCCATGTTTCAAATGAAAAAAGGTGCGCATGTTATGAAAAAGGGGCATGTTATGAAATGTACTGTAACTGGCTTGATATAAAATATTGTGTATGTTTATTTATATGTATTAAATGAGAATGTTAGATATGTAAGGAGCAAGTTTTAAAGATGTGTTAGATAAATAATGAGATTCAGTGTTAAAGCTAATAAGGGTAGTATTCTGGAATACTACACACGAATTGGAAGAGCTATACAGCATACCTACAATAGTGAGAGTAATCAAGTCGCGAAGATTTAGATAGACCAGACATGTAGCGTAAATGGGCAACGATAGGACCGTGGGTAGAATTCTTGACGGTAGACCAACGGGAAAGAGACCGGTAGGAGTCCACGACGGAGATGGGAGGACAATGTTAGGTTTGACCTTGAGGAGGTCGGATCAGATGGTCAAGCGTGGAAGGAGAGTGCACAGGACAGGGAACGATGGCGGAGTCGAGTCGGTGAGGTCATAAGCTTCTGGGTTCCTACAGGCCAATAAATAATAATAATAAGTAAAACGTGCTTTTGTTATCTGCAATTCCTGAATGTGTTCTCGGGACATCTACAATGGTTCATATACGTAACTGGTACAATTTTCAGCATCACGTGGATCTGTAAAGAAATTCATCCGGTCATCTCGTACCTCAGAACCACGCAAGGCATAAACAATTTCAACAATTACGAAGTTTTGCTACACTTACATAGACGATATAATTGTTTTTTCAAAGAGCAAAGAAGCACAGATGGGACAATTGCAACAGATATTCGATGCATTATATAAAGCAAACCTGACCATTTCAGACGAAAAGTGCCACTTTTTTAAATCTCGATATGTAAAGTTTCTTGGGTATATAATCAGCCATAAATCAATAAAAACTGACCCTGAAAAGATAGAAACAGTGAAAAAGTACCCAGAACCCACCAACTTAAAGGAACTACGAGCATTCCTTGGCCTGTCAGGATTTTATAGGAAATTTGTTAAAAACTATGCAGTTATAGCGAAAGACCCCCACCAACATGCTCAAAACAGACCAAGTTATATCAAAAAGGGCAAGTTGGAATTTTAATATTATATTCAATAAGGAAGAAAAGGCATTCAGTGACGTAAGAAGGCAGTTGAAAGAATGTATAGAGCTAGCGCAGCCCGATTACTTAAAACCCTTTGAATTGACAACAGACGCTTCCAACGTAGCAATTGGCGCTGTATTGTCGCAAGGGAAAAGGCCTATAACATTTATATCTAGAGCATTGAGCAAACCGAACAAAGTTATCATCATCATCATCGGCACTACAACCGGGAACCGGTCTTGGCCTTATTTGGCAAGTCCTGAGGCTTGTTAAATTTTCCATAATGATTTATTTTTTCTGGGCAAGGTCATTAGTCTTGCGCCAGGGGCTCCCCGATGGGGAATCGAACCCCGGTCTCCCGGGTGACAGGCGGGTATACTAACCACTATACTATCGAGGAGCCCAAAACAAAGTTATGCCACTAACGAAAATGTCTGTCCTAGTAAGGACAGGAATGAGCGACTGATTCTTTTTTTCTTTTCTATAATATACTTCTCTCGGGTGGGGCGAGCCTATAGAGCCGACACGGCGCCCCGAGATGCCACCAAATAATTGCAGCAGTTCTTTTTGAGCAGTTGTAACGCTCAGGAAACATTCGCGTGGAGAGGGAATTCCACAGCTTCCCCGCCCTGTAACGGAACGAGTTCTGATGTATGGATGTTCGTGTCGTCGGGAGATGACCCGCAAACTGGTGCGATCCATCGGATTGTCTTGTGGAGCGCATATAAACCGAATGGTGTGGAACAATACCATGAATCTCCGAAGGACAGTACCCGTGATAATATCTGTAAAATAGACAGAGGACGGCTACTCGCCTTCGATGTGATAGCGACTGCAATTCGAATGTCAGCACCGTGTCTCCAATTGGGCGGATCTCTCGTCTCTGTATGCTCTCAAGTAGATCGAGGGTATGTTTAGGAGCAGAGCTTCAAACATGTGAGCAATATTCAAGCGTGGGTATAATTTGCGTTTTATAAAGGAGAAGAAGTTCAGCCGGAGTAAAATATTTCTTGGCTCTAAAAAGATAGCTCAGTTATCCGGAGGCGGATTTGGCGATGTTCGACACGCGTTTATACCACGATATGTTCCAAAGACCGGCATCGAGGTGTGAATTCGCGGAAAATAAATTCGCGAACACATTAGCTTTATCTTTTGAATTTGTGACTGGGAGACTAGTCCGTTACTGCCCGTTACTAACGGAGGACAAGAGGAGGAAGCGAAGTTACTGCTGATAGCCCTTACCATTGACCAGAAAGGACGCGAACCAGTCGGGCACTCAAGGAGTCTATTTTCAATTTCTCTGTCGTTGTAAGCCTTCTTCGCGGTATAAATCGCTTGGTTGTACGCGTTTCTGATTTTAACAAAATTCGTTTTGTTAACCTCATTGGGATTAGAGCGCCATTGTTTGAAAGCTATATTTTTGTCGCTGTAATCTGTTCGCATTTTTTATCAAACCAAGGTTTATCAGATAAGCTTCGTTTGATGAAATGCGGGATGTAGATCTACATCCCGAGAGGAACAATCTCTGTGACCTTAACACCGGAGTCTCCAAAGCACACCTCCGACCACGGACAGGATGCGAAATAATCTCGCAAATCGTCCCAGCTGGCAGCCCTATAGCTCCATACATGGCGAAGCTGCTTAGGGCGTTTATTCGCTTGAAATGCAAGTGGTTGGGCGGCAGATACCAAGCAATGATCTGAGTTTCCCTTTGGCCCAGCAATCTCCACGGTATAAGTGCTCGGCTCGGATGTCAAAAACAGATCCAGGGTGTTCGCATAATCACGTCGGGCATCCGGCACCCGCGTAGGTTCCTCCACGAGTTGAGTCAAATTGCGGCCAACAGCGAACATCTCCGCAAGCCTCCCAGCCTCGTCGGTTTTGTTAGAATATATCAACCAGCTGAAATTGTGCACATTAAAATCGCCAAAGACGACAATTTCAGAAGCTTGGTTGTTGATCTGTACGTGAAGTCGACGGTACGTGAAAGATGTTCGAAAAATGTCGCCGGTCAATCGGCATTCGGGGAGCGGTAAAGACAACAAAGAAATTCAACAGAATTCATCAGCACGACCTTCAACCACATGATGTCCATGTTATTGGGTTCCAATGCCTCCATCTTCTGGCAAGCTAGATTGGACCGCGCAAAGACGCAGACTCCGCACTTAAAACCAAATCTCGAATGTAAGTCGTATTCTGAGCAACGAAGATATGTCGAATCAGTTGACCAATCGACCTGGATATCAGGATTCGATGTTTGCAAATATTGGTGGACGGTATTTACATTCGTATTGGTGAAACCGATGCCCCTGATATTACGAAATGCCGTTTTCAGTCGACAGAGTCGAACGAGGCCGATTATGCGATGACGAATTTCTTAAAGTTCGGTTATTTATCATAATATCTGCATGATGTTCCCCCTGACATAGTCCCCCGGGGAGATCCGAATGGGAAACTAGTTTACCCCGGAACTCTTTATCTCAGAAGGTACCATCATGACTTGTCTCCGTGTCAGCCCGGGCCATCAGCCATACATCCGAAACATAGTCGAAGATTTCTCCCGGCGATATCGCAGAATGTATAGCGTGGCGGGGTAGTATCTCCCCTTGGGACCGACCTACCACCGAAACCAACCTTTTCTTGAACCGGGCCATCAGCCAAGCTCCGAAAGATCGTTACGGATTTCTCCCGACCATTTCACGGAGCCTATAGCTTGGCGGGGTAGTATTTCGCCGGGTGGCAGGGCGTTGGGACCCCACCTACCACTCGGCCTTTAGTCGTCTCTTACGCCAAGCCGGCATAGCTGTGAGTATATACTAACGCCCTACTCACAGCTCTCTCAGTTATTATTTTTGAAAACTTGAATTACGGTGCTTGGTTTTAAGAAGTTCGCGTCAAGCTGGTGTGAAGAAATCGTCGGGCGTTGGTAGTTAATTAAAAGCAACTTAAATATATTAAAATAAATCATTTTCCCACCCGAAAGAAGCAAAGAAACATTGTGTTCTAAGAAATATTGTGTTCGGGAAGGTCTCCAACTGTTGACTTTTCTACGGTGATATTCCCTATTTACTACTAACTTTTTACTTTTTTTCAGAAAAATATCAAATATTGGGCATTGAGATTAACGTGATTCCGTGGTTTTGCTGTGAATTTGTGTGGCCACTTCTTTCGCACCATCACCGCCGCTGATTGACCCATCCAGAGGAGCGAAACTGCTCCACACCCAAAGGAGCTAGACACCGGATCATTTGCATAATTTCCCCGGATCTTGGACCACTTATTAAAATACTACTAACGCCTGGAACCAGTAAGGACGGAGACCAAAAGTGAGTAGGTTCTAATTATTAATTTATATTTTTATTGTTTGCAACATATTAATAGAATTCTCCGAGGAAAACGACGTAGAAACCAAGTTGATATTTAAAGACTATAGAAGGCACTGCGAAAAGCTTGGACAGCACCATAGAAATGTTTGAGTCAGGATCACATGAGCGCTATACATTGCGACGAAGTTACCCTGCACGACCTAAGGGAAATTTTGGAACACAATCTAGATTACAGCAAAATAATGCATACCCCAAATTTGGTTGTGGGCATTACCAATGAAGATGAACACCAACGTCGGAGTAAGGAAACACATGGTACAGCACACCGGAATCACAGGAATAATATACTGGAACTATCGAAAACTTACTTCTGGCCAAACACGAGGAAGATGTGTACAAGGGAGGTAAAAAGTAGCGAAACCTGCAAATACGATAGACACCCAGCAAAACAAGTATTAAACCCCGTACCTGTACCCACAGAGGTAGATAAACACATCCAAATGGATGTATTCGCAGTGGAAAAGACAAAGTACATAACCGTAGTAGATACGTGTACCAAGTATCTATATTTACGATGCAAACGGGATATGATAGGAACCACGCTGACGATAGACGAAATAATATCCCATTCGGAAAAACAATCCGAAGAGATAATGGGAGCATTTTCAAAGCAACACGTACGGAGCATATGTTTAAACAAAGGGCAGCGACGCATATACTCACGCCTGTCGAGCATTCAACAACAAATTCAAATATAGAACGAGTACACTCCACACTTCTGGAAGCCAGTCCGAGTTTAGCCCTCGAGAGGAGCAGCGTGATATCAGAGGAAATATTTAACACGGTCTTCCAGTATAATAATACGATTTATTCGGTAACACTGGCCAAGTCTATCTAAACATTTTTTGGCATAGCAACGATGGACATTAGCAAGAAGTTAGAAGACGGGCTGAGGAAACAATTGGAATTTCAGAATAAAAAACGAGTGAATAAAACTTACGAACCCGCAGATATAATTTACGTTAAAAAGAATCGACGAGGGAAAGAGACGACTCGCTATCTGGAGCTCATAGTGAAGGAGGATAGAGGAAATGTAGTAACCACCAAGCATGCTGCAAGAATTCATAAGGACCGTAAACGTCTTAACCACAATGACGATAATTAACGCGGAAATATCAATCATACCGCTAGAAGGGAAAAGTATTTTTCGACCAAGATTCCGGACACCAACATGTATGAGGACACGGGAATACTAATCCACCCTTCAATCTAACACGAAGAATAGAATATATTCATACCAACAAGTAACGAGAAACATCACGAAGTCAGGAAAACAAAACGTTCTGATACACCGGATAGAAAGTCTGTACCTGCAACTGAGAAGGCAGCATTGCGTAGGTCTTTGAATTTCATGGGTTCGACTTTGAAATGGCTGTACGGAACCCCAGATCACGATGACTTAACCAAGATCCAAACCACACTGAATCAGTTATTAGAAAACAACAGGTGCTGTTAAACAAGAGATTAATCGAAGCTTTAGAATCGGCATCGCTCAGTAACGAGCATAGAGATTTTATCTTGACCGAAACCAGGCACATGTTGGAAATAACGCTAGGAATTACAGCAGCCGCCAGGGAAGGAAGGTATTAGCCCAGTTCAATAGATGTACAAGAGTTAGAAGGGATTATGAGACGGGAGAGGATAAGTGCACCTTTGATAAATATTTTAATATTCGCAGAAGTGTTGCGCCACAGAGATAGTTATCATCATCATTATCGGGACTACAACCGGGATCCGGTCTTGGCCCTATTTAGCAAGCCCCTAGGCTTGTTAAATTTTCCATAATAATTTTGTTTTTCCGGGCAAGGTTATTAGCCTTGCGCCAAGAGATAGTTATATCAATTTTATTATTTATAATTATCCGAAACTAATTGACAAATGTGAGAGATATAAGAATTTAGGTTTAGATACCAGGCACGGCCTAGCACAAATCATGCAACAAGCAATAGTCTGTAACAATGTCATATACGGAGTCGATAGATGTAATGATATGCTTAATTCCCCCATATGTAGAAGAATCCTGGTTGGTAATTGCTCAAAGGAACTACTAGGTGTAATATGGAATACGAAAAAACCAAGTGTTACGTGGTAACTTCCCGAGAAATGTAATACAAATATACATACATAACATGTACAGGTTAAGCAATAATTAAACTTAAATACAAATAAATTAAACATATTCATTTAAACAATGTACATTTCACTTTTTGAACATACCTAAAATATATATTAGAGTTGGTATACAAAAAAAAAATTAATAAACTTAGCGGGTGCATGAACCCAGCTCTATTTGACGAAGACAGCTTCGATCAGTTTCGAAGTTGATCGTAGCCAAGTTTCTTCATCGAGACAACGGTACCAGAGAACAAAGACGTAACATGACGGAATGGCGTGAGTTTGTTGAAGGTTTTTGAACGAGGCTGACGTCTCCGTTGTAATGAATGTCGTGTTAAAATTTGTAATGAATGCCGTGTCGTAAGTTGTTAAAAAAACATGCCAAGAAAACCCGAGAAAAACGGCCCATAAAAGTCGACGCTCCAATGATTTTGAGAAAACTATTTTTGCATGCGATTGACTGCTATTTTTGTCTGAACAAACAGACTAGCATTGAACAAAAATATGCGATTGTAATATTGCGTTTGCGACAATAGAGAAGAGAACTAAGGATTCAACACATTAATCCACACGTGGGAAATTAATTGTTATTCCCAACTGCTCTATACTGAAATGAAAATGCTATGTTGATTGCTGTAGTGATCCTAAATCATTACTCTTATGCAATCCCTTATTAGTATATCTCGAACCAATCATCCATAACCCAACCTGCTATTCCTATACATAACCCCAATCATTATCCCCAATTGAACCACATGCGCGGCAAATTGAACTAAATGTTCATTTATCGCACACATAGATTCAATTCCCAATAATCCCAACATGATGAAATGCCTAACTTCAAATGCAGTTCATGATTTTACCTTCCGGGAATTTGTTCAAACAAATTTCCATATCCATTCCAATTGAAGCACACACAAAATCTTGTTTGTGCTTCTTGGAATTTTTGTAGACTTTTTAGCAAATCTCTTTAGATAGAGAGTATAAAAGAGCGGGGCATTTCGGTTTACGGATCAGTCAATCTCGAGGGCCGAACTACGGCCAACCAATTAATAATAAAACTTAAGTAACACATAAAGCCTTTCACTTAATTATCCAACTGTGGGGGGTAGCCTCACCACATGAACGGCGAGAATTGTGATTAATATCTCAAAGACGACCAAAGCTGTTGGCATCACAGCCAAATAGGACGTCCATCACCTCCCAGGGATATCTTTGGTGCAAGGAGCTTATAGCGTTTGAAATAATAGTGAAGAAGAACGTGTGATTCGAACTGACGCTATGACAGTTAGCATCGCCAAAAATTGAACCGAAGCGTAGCACATCAGGCTACTGGCCGATTTTAGAATTCGATTTTTAAACTCAAGTATATTCCACTGATGTGAATTGTTTTGTTATCGCTACGGTATACGGCTGTGACGTATTTTTCGTATTCGATTTTCGTTCGGTGTTCTTCACGATTTGCGTGTATTGTGTGTGCATCTGTTAGAGACGCCACAAACTCACGCCGACAGAGCGGCCCATTCGGAAGGCTGAAGCAGAAGCTGTGTGGGCACTCTCTCCATACGCCGTCTTCACCTGGATGCTTGACCCGTCAACTGGGATCGACAAGCCCACACCAGTAGCTGGTAGGACCCAACAGGCCTCTAGCCACCCGAAGCAGCCAGGATGGACCTCCCAACCGCAGGTAAGATTATACCCGAAACAACAACAACATATAAACTTAACACTGCTATGGTATACGGCTGTGATGCTTCAGTTCTTCGATTTTCTTTGGGTACTGTTATTCACTACAGTTTGTGTACTGCGTGTGTTCGTAGGAAACGCCAATGTCTTATGCAAATATACAATCTCTCATGTTTCCAGTACAATATTCGGATACATTTCCCATTCTCAAGCATCCCAGTTCATCTGACAGCGTTAATTTATTGAATGAAAAAACCAATAACAGTCAGTAACACGCAAATAAACATAGAGTCATTCTTTAGCCGAACCACACGAAAGTGGAATGCTCTACCTGATCATGTGTTTCGCCGTCGTTGTAATGTCCAGCCATTCGAGACCAATATACATGGTCACATCCTTTCTGTTTCGGATTCATGATGATATGCTCGGGGAAAATCTAGTACATCGTCTAGTACTTTCCCCGACAAATATTCACCACACCTGACCACGGCCAGATGACAGTGCACACTGGCATGCATTGTTTACTGTTGTTGGTGCTCAACTATTTTACTGTTACTTACTGTGTTTTGGTGCGGATCAATTGATCGATGCAATTGTAGAAATAATTGAATTGAATTTGCACGCCACCATGTGGCTCTTGAATTAACATACTGTTTTGGTGTTTAATAAAGAAAACTGTCTCCATCGAACTTTATCTATAGTCGTCTTTATCTGGATTCGCTAACCTCGTGCTCATCACCATAAGGACAACTCAAGTTGATTCACTTACGGAAAATCGACAAAAAGGTATTGCTGAAAACAAAAAACTGCCAACCTCAATCAGACATGCTGTCAACACCAGAGAAACCTACGACACGATGGCCGAATTGTTGAAGTGCATTAAATATGAAGACCACAACTGGAAAGTTCCATTTATACGGATTGGGCTAGGTGGATTCACAAAACATTGCTGTTTTATAAATTTCTGGGACAGCCGAGTTCGCACACATTACTACACCAGAAAATTCTGGCCGGAAAAAAAAATCATGGGACAACATTGCAAATAATGGTGAAGAGAGAAAACCTGATCCCTCCATCACTACACATAAAACTTTCACAAAAAAGGCCGAGCATTCGTATCATCACCTTCATCATTTGTGGTTTATGTCCCGACGGCGCGAACATCCCTGTATCAGAACTCGTTCCGTTACAGAGCGGGGAAGCTGTGGAACTCTCTTCCCACGCGAGTGTTCCCGGAGCGTTACAACCTGCAACTGTTCAAAAAGAACTGCAACAGTTATTTGATGGGATATCGGTGCGCCCACTCAGCGCTATAGGTTCGCCTCTCCCGAGAGAAGTCTAATATAACAAAAAAAAAAATCATCGGTACTACAACCGGGAACCGGTCTTGGCCTTATTTCGCAGGTCCTGGGGCTGGCTAAATTTTCCATAATGATTTGTTTTTTCCGGGCAAGGTCATGAGTCTTGCGCCAGAGGCTCCCCGACGGGGAATCGAACCCCGGTCTCCCGTGTGACAGGCGTGTATACTAACCACTATACTGTCGAGGAGCCTGGAAGTGTGTGTCCTCTGTTTGTGATGGCACGATGCTGAACATTGATCGCTAGAACCGTTTGCAGATCTTGCTCAGTGGCTTTTACGTGTCACACTTTGAGCATTCGTATAATTGAGTTTAATTTTCCCAAAACTGCTCAAAGACGAGAATTTTGTCTCATTTTTGGCACCCAATGGGGCTGCAGCCTGGAGGTTACTCCACTTTCTAATTTTCTTGGATACAATAAAAGCCCGAATCTCAAGAAAATCGTTGAAGATGTGCTCAATAATTATGCTATATAATATAACGTTTACCAATAGGGACTTGACAACTTTTTTTCGCTAGTAAATTTTTATAATTTGCAGATGTTGTTCGTTCGTGTATTTAACGATGACGAAAATGTTGAGTTTACTGAATAAATTGACAGTGACAGTTGGTTGATTAGTGGAAGGGTGCGTTCACAAATTAAATTGAAAGTCGTCGAGTCCGTATTGTATAACCCTAGGGTTTTCCAATAGGGACTTGACAACTTTTTTTCGGTAGTAAATTTTTATAATTTGCAGACGTTGTTCGTTCGTGTACTTAACCATGGTGAAAATGTTGAGTTTACTGAATAAATTGACAGTGACAGTTCGATGATTAGTGAAAGGGTGCGTTCACAAATTAAATTCAAAGTTGTCAAGGCCCTATTGTATAACCCTATATATGAAAATGGCGTGGCCCAACTTTGGCAAGCGCATGGGACAACACTCAAACTCAAACATTTTTTTGTCTAACAACTTTCATAGAGCATATGTTCGAAACTTCAGTTTCGGATGATTTTTGCTATGGAACAGTACAAGCCAATCGAACGTACAGACAATTTTCAGCTGTATATTCTTTATATCAGGTAACTAAGGAAGTTCGTGCGTTTTTAAAACGGACGTTACTTTCATGCTATATTTCACGCATCCTATCCATCCCTAGGGGTAGATGTATTAGACCTTTTCTGAAAGCTCATACATCGGCATGTTGCGTCGGCAAACGTAGAGAATACGTTGACAGTGAAAGCTCAGACATTCGTAGTTAACTATGGCTAGGTCTAACGTTTACTGTACGAGTTCAAATTGGGTTCATGAGGTGCCGAAGTAGCAGGAAATATAGTAACGCTTTCGGAGGGTACTGTTAGGGAACGGCTCAAAAGTCGTTTCAGACCCTTCATCGTAAACCTCGATCGGGTAGACAAAAATCTCTTGATTTGCACCAAATAAAGGCAGAAACTGAAGAGAATTTTAGCCAACCATGTCGGGAACTTGTTCAACGGTTCGAGGTAAGCTAGGAAACAATTCGTGTACACTTGCATCATCTGGCACCCACAAACTGGCTGCTGCGAACCGACTTCAGTGACTCAATATTTCCACTTCCTTGCTCACTTGATTTTGACTTGTGACGAAAAGTGGACGATGTAAGTTAGCTTTCATTTTATAATTTTCAATTAAAAAAATGTTTTATTTACTTCTCAAGCAGCTTGCCTGATCCTGCCGTTTGGCAAAAGATGGTCCCACCAGAAAATTATGTAGAAATTGTCAGATGTCAAATGTAATATTGTGAATTTCAACACGTGATAACAACATAGCTCCTCTATAGTATAGTGGTTAGTATACCCGCCTGTCACGCGGGAGACCGGGGTTCGATTCCCCGTCGGGGAGCCTCTGGCGCAAGACTCATGACCTTGCCCGGAAAAAACAAATCATTATGGAAAATTTAACAAGCCTCAAGACTTGCTAAATAAGGCCAAGACCGACTCCCGGTTGTAGTGCCGATGATGATGATGATAACAACATTACCTCAAAATATTAGTGACTGTATCAGCTTTACATACTTTTGTTCGTGCAAAAATGTCTAGTTTTGTGCCCAATAAGCGTCATTTGTGGGAACTTTTGATTTACTTTTTTAATTTAAAGAAATTTGCCGCTGAGGCGCATAGATTCCTTTTAGAAGCATATGGTGAGGCTGCTTTGAGTGAGAGAAGTTGTCGCGTGTGGTTTCAAAAGTTTAAAAACGGTGAGTTTGACGTGGAAGACAAACAACGAAGTGGAAGGGCGAAAGTGTACGAAGACAAGGAATTGGAAGCAATATTGGAGGAAGATCCATCCCAAACCCAAAAAGAACTTGCACGTACATTAGATGTAACTCAACAAGCAATTTCAAAAACAAGGAAATGAGGGCCATACGAACTGAAGCCGAGAGACGTTAAATGCCAACTTTCCATAAGTGAAATGCTCTTGCCAGGCAAATAAAAAAGAGTTTTTTTGCATCGTATAGTCACGGGATGAAAAATGGATCCACTACGATAACCCAAAGAAGAGAAAATCATGAGGACCAACTGGGCATGCTTCAATATCGACAGCAAAGCCTATGCTATGTATTTGGTGGGATCAGATTGGTGTCGTGTATTATGAATTGCTGAAACCGAGTGAAACCATCACTGGAGTTCTCTACCGAACACAATTAACGTGACTGAGCCGAGCACTGAAGGAAAAACGCGCCCATTACTACTCCAGACATGACAAAATTATTCTTCTCCATGATAATGCCCGTCCGTATGTTGCGGTGCCGGTGAAAAACTATATGGAAACACTTCATTGGGAAGTCCTACCCCACCCGCCGTATTCACCAGACCTTGCCCCTTCTGATTATCACTTATTTCGATCCATGGCATATGGTCTGTCCGAGCAGCACTTAACAACATATGAACATACCACGAAATGGGTCGAATCATGGATATCCTCAAAAGATGAAGAGTTCTTCCGACGTGGTATCTGGATGCTGGCAGAAATATGGGAAAAGTAGTGTCTATTAATGGACAATCATCGTCATCATCGGCACTACAACCGTGATCCGGTCTTGGCCTTATTTAGCAAGTCTCTCCACCGGTATCCGGACCATATACGAGACTTGTTAAATTGTCCATAATAATTTGGTTTGCCGGGCAAGGTTATTAGCCTTGCGCCAACCTTTCTCAGGATGAGTAATGTACAATACTTTGAATAAAAATAAAATATAATGTACCGTTCTTTCACAATAAATTCCTAATCTTTTATAGAAAACTTATTTGTACACTTAATAAGTTAACTTATATTTTATAATTTTCAATTAAAAAAATGTTTTATTTACTTCTCAGGCAGCTTCCCTGACCCTTTCTTATGATACAACAACTTAAGATTAAAATACAATCGAAATGAGAAGGCTATTTATAATAGCCGCAATTCTGCAATTCCGTTATGACTGCTTGGAGATTAAC
Source organism: Microdon myrmicae (assembly GCA_963931805.1). Taxonomy (NCBI): domain Eukaryota; kingdom Metazoa; phylum Arthropoda; class Insecta; order Diptera; family Syrphidae; genus Microdon; species Microdon myrmicae. The sequence continues at coordinate 3,938,351 of OZ007500.1, read as the reverse complement.
TCGTGATGAACTCAGGTGAGTTCAAGGTTTTGCACTGTCGCGGTGCTGGAATGTGTTAACTTGTACAACAACAGAAAACGATCGTACACGACCGAATGCCTTTCAATGCTAATCCTGCTTTTCACCAACGGAACGTGATGCAGTGTGTGTTACGTACCCAGTCCCACACACACTCTCTCTCCCCTGAATTATAACAACAAGTAGGCGAAACTACTATAACAAATAAAAATAAAATAGTAGGCTGCGAAAAATAAAACAAACAGCATAAAAAAGGTTTTAGTTTGCAGCGGATCGTCTACAATTGAACGTCAAAATACGGAGTCGAAGAAAAAAGTAAAAGGCCGAGACAAAGTGTATAAACGAACAGAAAAGCGCGGTTTCGGATTAAAGTACCTAACAAAAATATTCTAAATACAGAAAAGTGCGGGTTCGCATTAAAGAATCTGAAACAAATATTCCAAATACAGAAAAGGATCTCAACTGGGGGTTCAAGAACTCTATGTCCCCAGCAACCTGTACAGCAGCGTCCATCAGCAATTACAGCCGCCGCGGCAGAAAGTGTGAGTATCCTTCTCATTTAATCTAATTTTATTTGTTGAAAAATTTAACAGGTGCGCTATTCCTATTTATTGGCCTGTAGGAATCCGGAAGTCCATTACCTCACTGACTCGGCTGCGCCACCGTTCACTCTCGATTCACGCTTCGTCCTCTGATCCCCTCTCCTCAAGGTCGCGCCTTACATTGTCCTCCCATTTCCGTCGCAGTCTTTCCACCGATCTCTTTCCGGTTGGTCTCCCATCAAGAATTCTACGTACGGTTCTGTCGTTGCCCATTCTCGCTACATACCCAGCCCATCTTAATCCTCGCGACCTGATTATTCTGTAGGTTTTGGGTATAGCTCTGCCAATTCGCGGTTGTGGAGTTAAAAAATGAAGATTTTAACTGGTCTCTGCGTTCACCTGATCTGCGGACGCTAGACTTCGATCTGTGGGAATGCTTGAAGTCAGAAGTTTATATCAATAAGCCAAAGACACCAGGTGAACTTAAGGTCAACATACAGCAGGAAATAGGCGCCATATTGGCTAAAACATTGGTTAATGTGATGGATGATTCCGAAAAAAAAAGCAGGAAAACGAACCCATCATATCATTCGAGTTCAGGGCGACCACTTACGTGATATCGTATTCAAAAAGTGATGGAAATGAATCTTCTTGAATCGAATCAAATCATTTTTATTTGTACAGTAAAAAAATCCTATTTTAAAATGATTCTCTTCACAAGAAAATGCATTCGCCTATGTTGGACCACCCTGTATATTATTATTCAACATTTTATTCTCCTTCTATGACTTGCATGGATTTCTTTATTGTGATGGTTTACGAACTGCAAAATCTGTACATTTCAATATGTTAGTAGTATGTTGTTCAAAACGCATTTCTTGCAAGCGGGTTCCCGGAGAACCTCGATGAAGTAAGTTGCACTAAGAAATCAATAGCATTGATTTTGGAATGAAAGAATGACTATTTTTGGTTCCTCATCAGAGAAACGGATCCAGAGAAGACAAGAAAACAAAAATTATTTCTACTCTAGTATTCAAATTCAGCAATACAAATGAAACAAATATAAAAACAGTAAAAATCTGACTCAATTCACTCAACTACTCATTCGCCACTATTTATCATTGGATTTTTTCCATAAATATCTTGTGGTCTTCGTAAAAGTACGATCTAAAAAAAAAGTACGAAGTTAATACGATGAAAAGAAACCGAACATAATTTTACATTTTTCATGGTGATAAATGTTAACTTTTTTTAATTTGGCCAAAAAACCGATGTGCTTTCTATAGCCTATACCACTTAAACTAATAAACCAATTGAAAAATAATGTTAGAAGCGATTGTTAGAGATTCAATTACCCTTAATTTGATATCATATGCGACCCAATCGGACATTTCTAACTCTAGAAATGGCCTAATATGTAAGGCTACCTCCGAAAAAAATCCAAAAATTCTTACATCGACATACCTCGAAAATCAATCCATAAGATATGTTTTAAGTGATTTTCCGCTAAAACCTGAATACATAGAAAAAATATTACTGAATGTACATTTTGGTTTTAAACCAGTGTAATTATCCCGACAAATGGGGATCCCTTCTTATATCATCTTTCTAGAACTTCATATAGACCTTCGTCATACCGTGTCTACGTGTTACGAGTTTGAGTATCCCTAAGGACTTGCAACTGATGTAAATTAGGTCGCGGATACTTTTATGTTCGGCTCTACAGGTTACTGTATTAGACATCCCCGAAACTGTATAGCCTTTTTCCATATCATAGATATTCACAAATACCACCAAAAAGCATATTTCACGTGCGTAAGATTCACATGGGACTTTCAATGGTTAAAATATTCCATTAACGCACAGGATACACGGTGATAGGTGGAAGTAGCGAAAGTACTCCAAACTGCACACCGGGCACCGAGCATAAAGAAATTTTATAGCAGCTCCATCTATGTTATTTCGGGTGGAAAACGTTACGGTTAAGTAACAGTAACCAGACCAAACGTTCGATTTGCTATCCCGGATGATGCGAGGGGGAGAACTCATTTGTTTACCCTGAAGAGCCACATCTTAATGTTTAAATTAGGCAACAAGGAACTACAACAGAGCCTAGTGGTAGGTAAACCAGGCAACATAGCCGCCCAACCATCCGACATCAGTTACCACCTACCGCATCTCACACATCTGTCCTGGGCGATTAGCATCCACAGCCCCCTTCCCCACGCCAAAAATTCATTCAAAGCACAGAAGAAGGAAGGAGAATCTTTTCGTGTTCTCTGGACTCTTCTCCACTATATTCAGTTAACATTGGGAGAATGTGGCCGCGGGGACGAAGATGGAAATGAAAACACGACACGACACGGAAACAGGAATCAAAGGAGATAAAGGTGTGCGACAAGCTAAAGAAAGAACACACAAACTGGGAGTTTTGGTTAACGGCCAATCTCTGGCTGTGTGTATAGGTAACGATAATGAGGCATAAGGCGTTCGCGCCCCACGGTGTTCCTTCTTGCCTTTTCTCTGCTGAAGAATTCCATGTGCGTAATGCACCATCTAGTACCGGCCGTGTCCCCGACTCCTTTGTTTCTTGGTCCTTTGTTTTTTTTTTGTGCTGTCTTATCTTTTTTCGTGTATTTTTCCTTCTCTCATCTTTTTTGTGTGTTTGTTTGTTTGTTGCTTTTTATTTTGCCTTTCTTTTGTGATTATTTATTGAATTTTCTTTGTAAATGCAAAGGTACACTAATTGATTCTTCTGGCTGCAGAGGGGGCATCGCCTTTCATGCTTCGTGTGTGGGGTAATAGGGCACTACGGGCACTTATTAAAACTCCTGGATGGGATCAAAAGAAGACAAGTGGATTTCGGGAACACGCACGTCGCCTTATATATAACCGGAATCCGGCGGGATGCAATAACCGATCGAATTAGGCGTTTCTTCCCGGACTCGGCGTTTTAGGTAAGGTAAATTAGGTATTAAGGACATTGGTAGCGAGCCGCCATGCCTTGTGCGAAGGATGTCTACGTATATATTCACAGTATGGCAACCTTGCGAGGAATAACAACTAGGGGGCAGTGGAGTGGCACGTGCCGGAGATGCCGATTTTGACTTTGCACAGTCTGACTACGAACGTTAGAAAAGAACTGACAATTGGGGAGAGTGTGTTAGAATAACCTATTCGCTTTCGGTTCCCAGAAATTCAGAACATTTCGGAAAAACAACTCCCAAGTATGTTTTGATGGAATAATCGCCACATGCCATTAGTTGTTATTTTTTGTGTGACAATAAACGCATAGAAGTAGAAGTGGGACTTTTTGACGCCATCACTAGCCGACAGCTCCCGATTGCAATGATTGTTTCCCGCCAATTGTTAACCCACGGGCGTAAATAAGTAATATTGATAACGACAGGCAACGTGCCGTGCGAGCGCACCGAATAGGAAAAGGAAATACCGAACTTAATTATTTTTGAATGTTTGAAGATCACAATTGTAAAGAAATTCATGATCAGGAAGAGGATTCCACGCCCGTGTTGTTCGGCCCAAGAACGAATCTTTGTGCTTATTCTGTGTGTGTTACCCACTGCTCAACCTCTGATGGACAGGAATAGTATGGCAATATCTATACAAGTGGAAAACAGTTTTTCTTGAATTATTTGCGACGAGAATTTTTTCTCGACCAGGTCTATCGGGCATGCTCCGAAAGATGTTAAAGTTTTTCTCCCAACCATTTCACATAACCTATAGATTAATGGGGTAGTATTTCCCGGCGCGAATGGGCAATTGGATTCAATCTACCACTTAGTACTTGCACCGAACTGTGGCAATACCAATTGTCGTCAATTGAATGTGTGTGCATAATTAAACGCATAATACTTAATCCTGAGAAATGGATTTCTCATGGAACGTCCGCTACCCGATGCCCTGTCCGTATATAAGGCCGACATAATAGCATGACAAGAAATAAGATGGACGGGGAGTGGTGTTATTCAAAGCAACGAGTATGACATTTACGAGGGTTGCCTCTTATGTTTCGGGATTTGGCAACCCTAATGTTGCAATCCGGCAATTGACAGCTCTGTCGTAAAGTTGGACATTTTTGAGGTTATACGCACTCAGAACGTTTTGACATACGAGCGCTATTTGTGTTGTTTACAGTAACTTAAAAGATTCATCTCGGCCCAAAAATGGAATTAAATCGTCAACATTTTCGTGCGATTATTTTTTACAACTTTCGGCGTGGATTAACTCAGCAACAGTGCATGGATGAACTTAATTCAATTTTTGGCGATGAAGCTCCATCAAGGACCAGTGTTTATCGATGGTATGGTGAATTCAATCGTGGTCGTAGTTCACTCCAAGATGAATTTCGTGAAGGTCGTCCAAAATCAGTTGTTGTTCCGAAAACCATTGATGCTGTGCGCGAACTGATATTGGAAGATCGTCATGTGACCTATCGTGAGATTGAGACAACCTTAGGCGTTAGTGCGACCAGCATACATTCAATATTGCATAAACATATGACTGTCAAAAACATTTGTTCGCGTTGGATCCCACATAATTTGTCAATCGCCCAAAAAAAGGCTCGTGTCAATTGGTCGAAAGAAATGCTCAAAAAATACGGTCGCGGTGCTTCGAAACACGTCTATGACATCGTGACAGGTGATGAATCGTGGATTTACGCGTATGAGCCCGAAAGTAAACAGCAGTCGACTGTCTGGGTGTTTCAAGATGAGCGAAATCCAACAAAAGTTGTTCGCGCACGAAGCACTTCCAAGCAAATGGTCGCCTGTTTTTTCGGAAAAACTGGACATGTCGCAACCGTACCACTAGAACAACGCAGAACAGTCAATTCTGAGTGGTACACAACCATTTGTTTGCCAGTTGTCTTCCAAGAAATCAGGAAAACCAACCGCCGAAGACGGATCACTCTTCACCACGACAATGCGAGCTCTCCCACATCGGCTGCGACAACTGCATTTTTGAGCACCCAAAACATCGATTTGATGGGTCATCATCCGCCGTATAGTCCTGACTTGGCACCGAATGACTTCTTTTTATTCCCGTACGTAAAAAACAAACTGAGAGGTCAACGTTTTTCGACACCTGAAGAAGCGGTTGCTGCATTCAGAATACATGTGTTGGAGATACCTCAGTCAGAGTGGAAAAAGTGCTTCGACAATTGGTTCAGACGCATGCAAAAGTGTATAGATCTTCATGGGGAATATTTTGAAAAACAATAAAGTGATTTTCGATGATCAATATTTGTTTTTGTTCTCTAATCCCGAAATATAAAAGGCAACCCTCGTATTACAGCTGTCATGCAAAACACCATGTGCTCGGGGTAGCCTTTTTAGTCAGCCAAAAACTGAAGCCTGCCATTATCGGCTTTAATGTAATAGACAAAAGGCTGTGCACTCTTCGCGTGCGAGGCAAGTTTAAGAACATAAGCCTCATAAACGTTCACGGACCTACAGCGGAGTCCCCTGACGACGAAAAGGAAGAATTCTACGATAACGTCGAACGGGCCCTCAATGCCCGCCCAAGATTATTATTATTATTTATTGGCCTGTAGTTCATGACCTCACCGACTCGACTCCGCCTTCGTTCCCTGTCCTGCGCACTCTCCTTCCACGCTTGACCATCTGATCCGATCTCCTCAAAGTCAAACCTTACATTGTACTCTCCGTCGGGGCCGTCCTGCCGGTCTCTTTCCCGTTGGTCTACCGTCAAGTATTCTACGCACGGTCCTATCGTTGCCCATTCGCGCCACATGTCCGGCCCATTTTAATCTTCGCGACCTGATTACTCTCACAATTGTAGGCTTGCGGTATAGCTTTTCCAATTCGTAGTTGTGGAGTTTCCTTCATTGACCTGCCTCCTCGTCATAGATACGATGTAAAAATCGTCCTTGGTGATTTGAATGCCTAAATAGGCCGGGAGCCAGTTTCCAGGCACTACGCAGGTTCCCATAGTTTGCATGACAATGACTACGAGTCATCGAGCTAAGAGTCATGGACTGCGAGTCATCGAGCTAGTAGCATCAAAGAACTTGGTCGTTGCAAGTACCAGGTTTCCTCGAAAAGATAACCATAAAGCCATCACCTGATGGAGCCACACGCAACCAAATTGACCATGTGTTGATAGATCGCCGCCACTCCTCGAGCCTGATGACGGTATGAACATACCGAGGTGCCAACGTCGACTCGGATCACTAGCTTGTTGGCATAGTTTTCCGAGCGTGGATTGCCTTACGGAGACGTATTGCATCCGCGGATCAGGTTCGAATCAACACGGTTGCCTTACGCAATGAGAATACCAGTAACACCTTTGGTCATGCGTTAAGACTCGCTCTCGAAGAGCTCGATGGAGGGAGGGTAAGTCCTGGGGCCAGAATGCCGGGCGTAGAAGAGAAATGGACACGCCTTAAGAATACTGTCATTAGTACTGTCAACTCCATATTAGGCAGTAGTCGTAGAGAACGGAGCGACTGGTTTGATGATCAGTGCACACTAGCGACTGAACGTAAGAATGCTGCATACGGGCAACGCTGCACTCTCATAGGACGCGGGCACGCGAAAATAAATACAAAGAGCTCAGAAGATATAAAAAAGACTCCACAGACAAAAGAAAAGTGCCTGGGAAAAAATGTAGTCTGTGAAATACAGAAAAGTAGAGAGCAAGGTCCACACCATGCACGGAAGTTCTACCAAATAATCCATAGTATGACGCGGTACACACCACGCTGCACGTACTGCAAGGATAAAGAGGGTAGTCTGATCACCGACCCTGAAGACATTCTGGAGCGATGGGAAGTGCACTTCAATGAATTACTAAGTGGTCAGCTCACAGAAGAATTGGAGGCTCCACCAATGCTAAATCAAGACCAAATGCTGCCGCCACCAAGCATTGAGGAAACAGTAAAAGCCATAAAACAGTTCAAATCAAATAAAGCCCCCGAAGCTGATGGCGTACCAGCTGAGTTGATCAAGCAAGGTGGGGCAGCTTTACATCCCGCAATTCATGACATCGTGGTGCACGTATGGAAGAAAGAGGAGATGCCGCAAGATTGGAGTCGTGGAATAATTTGCCCCATACATAAGAAGAGAGATATCACAGTGTGCAGCAACTATAGGGGTATAACATTGCTGAGTACTGCCTATAAGATACTCTCCTCTATCCTACAAGGTCGGATAGCCCCATACGCTTAAGTCATCATTGGTCAATATCAGTGTGGCTTAATCCCGGGCAAATCAGCGATTGATCAGATATTCACCCTTGGGCAGGCGATGGAAAAATGTCTGGAATATAAGATTCTATTATATCATCTATTTATAGACTTTAAGGCCGCCTACAACAGCATAGCCAGAATAGGACTATATAATGCCATGAGAGAGTTCGGCATTCCAAACAAATTGATACGACTTGGTAGGTTGACCATGACCAACGTAACTAGTCAAGTAAAAGTAGCGGGATTGCTGTCCAAACCAATAAACATCTTTAATGGACTCCGACAAGGGGACGGACGGTCTGGCCTGCCTCCTCTTCAACCTGGCGTTGGAGAAAGCAATTTGTGACTTTGGCGTTATAACAAGAGGGACTATTGTCACCAAGTCCAGCCAGATACTTGCCTACACAGATGGCATTGACATCATCGGTAGATCCGATTCGGCTATACAGGACTCCTTCACCCAGATCGAACAGGCGGCACAAAAACTGGGACTGCACATTAATGAGGAAAAAACTAAATATATGGTGGCAACTCCTGCGAAGAGAAGACCTAATGTTGGCCAAACTATCAGGGTAGCAAAGCACGAATTTGAAGTAGTGCAATCCTTTAACTACCTTGGGTCAACAGTATCAGCCGATAAGAATATGGAAGAAGAAATACACGAACGACTGATCAAATCCAACAAAGCCTACTATGGTCTATCAAGGCTCTTTAAATCCCGAAATTTATCCAGACCATTCAAGCTTCTACTGTACAAGACCATGGTCTTACCAGTACTCATGTATGGATCCGAGACCTGGGTGCTCAGTGAAAGGCACTCTGATCTTTTAACCGCATTCAAGAGGAAGGTCTTAAGGAGAATTGTTGGCCCCGTATGTAAGGGAGAACGATTCCGGACACGCTACAACCATGAATTGTACGCGATCTGTCTTGAAGCTACCGTTGTAGGAAAAATTAAGCTCGGTAGACTTCGGTGGGCGGGACACCTAGCTCGAATGAGCAAAGAGGAGCTTGTCCGGAAAGTCCTTTGTAGCGGGATGTATGGACGGCGACAGCGTGGCAGACCTTATCTGCGATGTAGGCATGGCCTGGACCAGAACGTCCAGAGCCTGGGAGTGTTAAACTGTATGACATCTGCTCGAAATGGGGACCGGTGGAGAGACTTGCTAAATAAGGCCGGGACCGGATCGCGGTTGTAGTGCTGATGATGATGATGATGTGTTGGCAATATTTGATGTAAAAATACACACTAGATGTTTTTTTTTTTTACCCGAAGAAGTCGGTATGAGAATGCTTTCTTAAATATTCATCACAAACAAATGAGGAATCGTCTTTTTCGGCGATTTTAAGAAGAATCTTATCAATTTTTGGCGCCGGGGTCAGGACTCTTCTAATATAATACACGCGCGCAAAAGTAATTGTTTGTTGCCCTTAAATGTCAGTGCTCGGCGTGGATTGAAAAAAAGGGAGAAGATAAAAGTAAAGTGTTGATGAACATCGCCCCCGAATACCCATAGATACTAATCGCAAAGAAGCATATGACTTGAGAGAGCGTCCCACGTTTATTTTGTTAGTCTTATTACCCACCCCCTTTTTCTTTCTTTTGCAAATAAATGCGTTAAGAAAAAGAGCGTCCCACGTTCGTGTGTTTTGACTAAAGAACGAATTTGTCCGTCTAATCGTGCTACACCGTGAACAGTTGCACGTTCTGATTAAGGACTTTCGGAGACAATTACTTGGAAAGAAGTCACGCATCTTCCGAATTCACATTAACAATGTTTCATGTTCATTTCGATTTTTGTGGTGTAAAAACTTCCTTTTATTAGGCTTAATTGAGAAGCTAGGAATATGGTAACAAACGCCTTGAAACTAAGGCACTTACAGGGTAAGTATGTAAATAGTGGCTGATTTGGAGAACGGAAATGTGGAAGAAATTGGACAGGGATTTCGTAATCGAATTAGTGAGGTCATGAACTTTCGAGTTCCTACCGGCCAAAAGTAATAGTAGAAATGCGGAAATATTAAGGACTAAGTCGAAGAAGGTTATATTAGAGTTGACACTACGCAAGTTTCGAGAAACAGGTGAGTTAACTGCAACAGGTGTGGTATGAGGATATATACATGTAGAACAGGCGAGTATTCCATAAGTTCCGAGAGTTATTATTAAAATGTAGGAGTCTAGAAGATTGCTTAGTCAACTGAACCTCAAAGTTATTGGTAGATAAAAAGTGTATCTGTCACTTTTCTGCGCTCTACATGGTATTTAGGTTAATTTGCTTGGGGCGGTTTATATAAGGGGGCAGCATCATAGGCTCTTCACATCTCAGTCTGCGGAGAAGACTTATTATTAAAAAGCAGGAGTTGAGAAGATTGCTTAGTCAACCGAACCTCAAAGTAATTGGTAGATAGAAAGTATATCGGTCAGGTAATTAGTTAGGGGCGGTTTATATAAGGGGGCAGGATCCTAGGCTCTTCCCATCTCAGTCTGCGGAGAAGACTTTTCGTAAGAAAATTTGTTGAATGCTCTCGATTTTGCGAATGTGACTGGACTATTCAAGTAATGGACGGACAAAGAAAATGTACAGAACCAGTTCGAATTTCGTCCGTGTTACTTTCATTGCAGTCGCTGTTTGTTAATGTAATTACTATGTTTGACTCGTGATAGGGTTCGTAAATAACATTCACTTGCCCCTGCTTATCACATAATAACAAATTGAAATGTAAGCTAGAGGCCCCGACGATAAGCAAATTCAAAGAGAATCTGAGAAATTCAGTGAGAACCGTGAAATTGTATCAAAATAATCTAGTCAATCGAGGTTGAACTAAATCATTATCGCGAGGAGATATCGTCAAAATTAGGCCGCCTTTCCCAATCGGTTTTTGTAAAATAAATTCCTTTGTTGAGGCAAAAAGGAGGCACCAGAACATTCATTAAAATAACGTCAGAAATGGCTGCGATTACCCAGAGAGTTTGGTCTAATAGAGACTATTTACGTGTATGCCACAGAAAAGGAGAGCAGCCGGTGTAAAATGCAGAATACCACCGTGCAACCATACGATTACGGAATAGCTGTTCACTTTGAGTCTACGTGCTGGAAAACCTAGTCCCACCGAAATGGCGTAAATCGGAGACTATTGAATTCGCGTTCCTTCCCTTCACCGTTTTTATAAACTTAAATACTGGGAAAATCGAGACTGAATTCTATAAGTACATAATGCCAATTGAATCACCAAAATTAAGTGCATTCTGCGCGGAATTAACGGGGAAAACACAGAAGACTGTAGATGTCTTAACGAAGTTCCAAGAACGGTTACGGAAAGAGCTTCGAGGTCGTCACATTCAAACATACCCAAATGTCGAAGGACAGCAAATCTGGCAACTGCGCATTGTGTCAATGCGTCTAAGTGTCAAAGGACAGCAATTCTGCCAACTGACCATTTGTGACTTCGTCCGATTGGGATTTCGGCATTTGCTTGGCTAAAGAATGTCAATGGTACCCTTTCAGCAAGGGGCGGGTTTGTATACGATTGTGGTCTATGCACCTGAGCACCAACATAACATATTTATAGAAGAGCTTGAGACTTTCTTTCGATGCTTACAATTGCACCTGGAAAAAAACTATTTTATCATAGGTGGAGATATAAACGCCATATAATATCTATGGAAATCAGTTGGCTAGTTGGTTAGATCTGTATCACGGAGCATATAAAATTGACCTACTGGTTACGGAATACTCATCGTTCCCTAGCGGTAGATCATACTTAGATATCTTGCTTATTGACTCACGACTGAGACTACTCAACAGCAATAGACGAAACAGAAACCGCTTACGGACAATTGAATACGACAGTGACGCAGCCAGTAAACTGCTTGGAATCCAAACTGCTATCACATAACATAAACATGGAAGAAAACAAATTCCGCGTATTTGAGAATAAAGTTTTAAGGAGTATCTCTGGTGGTAAATATGATGAAGAGGCAGGACAATGGAGAAACTCCACAACCATGAACTGGAAGAGCTATACCACAAACCTACAATAATGAGAGTAATCAGGTCGCCAAAATAAAGATGGGCGTGACATGTGGCGAAAATGGGCAACGACAGGAACGTGCGTAGAATTCTTGACGGAAGACCAACGGGAAAGAGACCGGTAAGATGGCTCCGACGGAGTTGAGAGGACAATGTAAGGTTTGATCTTCCGGAAATCGGATCAGATGATCAAGCGTGGAAGGATAGTGCACAGGAAAGAGAACAATGCCACAGCCGAGTCAGTGAAGTCCGGGTTCATATAGGCCAATAAATAGTAGTAGTAGTAGTAGTTGTTGTAGTAATAGTGACCACTGTGCATTCACGGCCGTAATAAAGCTTCCGAACGAAATAGCAGATCTGGAGGAATTCGTGATCCCGCAACCCTACAATTATGGGGCAATGCGATGGCCACGGTTCACCAGATCTTTAACAAGAGAACTTCGTTCGAATGATATTAACCTGCCAACAAACAGAAACCTGTCATATGACGAATTCGATAAATACATTCAACAAATAGACGAAACTATAAAACGAACAATGGACAAAAAAATTCCTAAAACAACAGTTACAGATAACCTAAACACGTACAGACACACAACAATAAAAGCACTCCACAAGAAAAAAAGCAGACTGCTATCAAAACTATGTTTACAGACAGACAAGACCAGGAATAATATCAGTTCCAACAATTACTAAAAGCTAACAAAAGATTAGCAACAAATCTATATTGGAGCAACCGAATTCGAGCTATAACAACTAATAACCCGAATATGTTCCCACTAGTAAATAAGATATTCAGGAGAAATAATCAAAACCAGATTCAGTGTCTCCAAATTCCACGTACCGACGTAAACAAGCAGCTGCTAATGAACATTGGCATAGATACATAGAACGCTATCCTCAAGAATGACCTCTTCGTGATCGAGGATCCTTTGGAAAAGGTGAACGCTGTGGGAGCTGTCTTTCAGGAAATGTACAAGGTGAATGAAAGCATTCACCGAAATCACGACTTGGAGGACAGAGCTCTACTGAATCACCTGCACCTCCGAAATGAAATTTCACTTTGACAATTAGAGTATCACGGTTTTATCGAAGTCAGCGACGATAATTTGTCAAATGACATTAATGCCAATGTTAGGGCTAATAGCCTTTTAACTACGAGGGAAGAAATGTAGGGTATCTTCGACTAATTGAGAAGCAAAAAGTCAGTGGGATTAGATGGAATACCTAACATCTTACTCAAGAACCTCTCCCCCATGACATTAAATGTATATACAATCCTGTTTAACAACGCGTTGAATAATGCACACTATCCCACGCGTTGAAAAACAACAATCATTCAGCCTATACCAAAAAGGGGCAAAGACTGTACAAACCCAATGGACATGCGTTCGATAAGTTTACTTTCAAGCACCAGTAAAGTATTCGAGAAAGTCATAAGCAAAACTTTGCGTTAGAAGACAGGAATCATACAGCCCATCCCAAAAAAGGGCTGTACAAACCCAATGAACATGCGTTCGATAGGTTTACTCCCAAGCATCAGTAAAGTATTTGAAAATACCATTAACAAAGCTCTGCTAAAATGGATAGATGACAACAACATTATTCCGAATAACACGTTTAGCGTTAAGACGGGTCATGAAACCACTCATGCCGTAGCTAAACTGGCCTCTAACACACAGTGGAATAAATGTAAGAACCAATGCACAGGTTCATGTCTGATCGACTTGGAGAGAGCCTTCGATGGGCCGGAGGATTATATTACTAACAGGTCAGACAAGATATATACGCCTTTACTATATGTACTTTCTGATATGTCAAAGGACAGGTGGTTTGTGGTCAAAGGTGGTAATGTGACCTCTAATAAAACGTATAATATCAGGAATGGTTTGCAACGGTACTTTCTCCGATTCTTTTTAACATTTACCTCAGCGACTTATTAGATCACTTCCACGTAATAGTACGTACGAAGTAGATCTCATAATTTACAGAACAGCCCCGAAAGTGAAGATCGTAAATAGAGACTTCAACAAAGTGTAGAGTTAATGCGACGAATGGAAACTAAGGATCAACTTCCAGAAATGTGAATCCATCCTATTTAGGACCCCATTATATAAAGCCACGAACGACACAAGGAAAAACTGGCGAAAGTTAGTTATCGTGGGACCGCATGAACGTAAAGTGGAAACCAAGAGCGTAGTTAAATACTTTGGCACCAGGCTAGATAAATATCTGTATTTCAAGAGGCTGCTTTGGCCTAAGCTAGGAAAACGTTTGCTATGACAAGAAGGCTATTTCACAGCAACCAACGTGACAGCAGGCTAAAAGTTATATGCTACATGACGCTAATCAAGCCATATATGACCATCATATTGTTGCCCAGTATGGTTTAACATAGGCCGAAATTTAATGGAAAAGATTCGGGTGTTTGGAAGGAAGTGTCTCAGAACTTGGCTCAGATTATATCAAACACAGGAATCGGACTATAACAAGTATTACTCAAATGAGACTTTATATAATGAAGCCTACATAAACAGGGTGGATAATTTTATGATCAAATTAATCAGAGGACATATGGCGAGAGCAAAAAGCTCGTCCAATGACCTGATTTTCGGGGCTTATTACCTAAATAGCTTATTTAGCAGAACGTGCGTCCCAACGTCTTTGTTCCACCAGAGGCGTTCCTTGAATTGGACATGAATGGTCTTATACAGGATGGATCGGGAATTTCGCTGATTTATCATGTAAATAGATTGTCTGTAGACGGCCGATTGTGCTACGACCGGGAAATCACACGCACCGAAGAAGAACTCTTGCGCTTCAGTAGGGCTATCTCCCAAAGAGACCGGGACGATAATATTAAACAGCACCAACAGTTTTGGTGGTTGAATGGCAAATAAGGACCTGGGTACCAATGTCGGTAGAACAACTGCATCACCAGCCAGCTTACACAGACTTAGCTTTCAGATTAGGGTAGTATAAGATATCAGTTAAGTTTTATATGCAAGCCTTAAAAAAAATTAGAAGTTTAATTTTGGGGGGGTGGGAGCGAACATCAGGGCAAAGTCTCTGCTTTCAACCCGGCGAAAGCCAGGACGATCCTTGTCCCTGTTCAATCCAAGTTGAGATGCAGCCTCCACGTGACACCCCTGGATAGCTACTTTGGCACCCGTCAAGTAGTGAGCCAATGCATGCAGCGATATCCTGAGGAAGGTTGACGCTTGGCTAATAAGCTTGCCCGGAAAAACAAATTATTATGGACAATTTAAGAAGTCTCGAATAAGGATCGGATACCGGTGGAGAGACTTGATAAATAAGGCCAAGACCGGATCCCGGTTGTAGTGCCCATTATGATGATGCTGAGACGTTTAATTTTAGGTAAAAACAAAAAAATATTGGCACACAGTTTTTCTAGTTTTTCTTTGTTATGCAAATATACATAAATAAAGCCCCAAACAAAGATCTGTCGCCGAAAGGCAAACTGCACAATAGTCACATATGTTTAGCTTAGAGCACTAGTAGGTTATAAACATAAGATAATAGAATTTAAGCATTTTTTGTCTAGCCTATAATTTAGAATCTAAGGGAAAAAAAAACAAAAAATAAATAAAAAGTGTTGCAAAAATAAAATGAAATTGAGAATGTCAACGGAACCGTCTACAAAAAAAACGGGTTTTTCATCAATGGATAGATACACGTGCAATATTCCGAGAGTGATACAATTACAAGCTCCTCAACTTTTTTCGACGCCTTTCTGCATGTGGGAATAACTTTCGAGGGCAGAGCACATTCTGGTATTGACGAATCGAAAAATCTCGCAGCACCGACCCACAAAATGGTGAGCGACGGTGCCACAATTGTCATTACAAAAGATCTGACATCATCAACATCAACTTCTTAGAGATGGAGTGTGAAAAAGAGAATTTGCAATCGAATCCAAGAAGCAAACATCGAGAACTTAGCTTTTGTCGAATTTTCTATTCTGGCGTTTTTAAATATACACACGGATATTTACATCTATTCGAGAAAGATGTCCTAGAGATGTAAGATACTTATTATTCAGGTAATGTTCCATATAAACCTGAATTAAGCGTAATCATCTACTCATTAAGGAATTCCTAAATATCAAGGAGCTAAAAAATTCGGGGAGCAAATGCATTTTATTTAAGACAACCATAAAATATTAGATGAACCAAAACGAGACACTTGGGAAGATTGATTATAGAGATGTTCTACAAACATTAATGAGCTAGCAAAAGGAAACCATTAAACAAGGATTCAAACAAAAATACTGTAGAAAAGTGTTCGTTTTTATATTAGCTTTTATAAATTTTACGTGAAATATTCGTCAAAGAAAAATTAGAAGGATCGAGACACGTGGATAGTTAGAGAATCCTTTAGAGCAGCGTTTCACAAGTTCGAGAGTTGAGTTGACCTAAGAATTAGAAAACTAGCTGCTTGTTATATAAAATGCCAAGGACGCGAATCAATTGAAACATGGTTAAGGGTTGATTATTCCGGAAATAGGGAAGGGAAGGAGAATGGATGCGCCTGCAGGAAAAATGTGGTTAATTGACATTTCGCAGGGAAGTAGAATGGATGCGTCTGCAGGAAAAATGTGATTCAATGACGTTTTGCAATGTGAAGTTCCAAGCAATCCTTAAGTCAACAAATTGAAAGGTTTTCGAGATTTATTTGAAGAAGGGCGGTGGCGGAATCATGTGGCAAAAAAAAAAATTTCATTATACGAACTCTGACCGCTACGTCGATGCTCTGGTATGCGGGACTGATGATTTTTTTTCCGATTTTCTTTTGTTGTGGTGTTCTTTACTAGGGTTGCGTGTGCGTAATCTGTTGGAATCGCCACATTGGTCTTTATACTTTTGTATCGTCAGCATAAAGAGAGATACAAGAAACCTGGAAGAACACATAAATATCGTTTATAGTTAATATAAAAGGGAGCGGAACTAAGTGACTGCCTTAAGCGACACCGAAAGTTTCCAAAAAAGGACTAGTTAGACAAATCTGGGGCATGAACTATAAATTCGATTGTTGAGGTGACAAAAAATCCACCTCAGCAACACAGGTTCAAAATCAATGGTGGACAATTTGAAGAGTTTATGCTTATGGAAAGTTTGTCGAATTGTTTACTAAATTCGGTTGCGATGCCGTCGACTTCCCTGCCGTAAACTATAAATTCGAATTCCGAGGTGACAAAAAATCCACCTCAATAACACAGGTTCAAAATCAATGGTGGACAATTTAAAGAGTTTATGCTTATGGAATGTTTGTCAAATTGCTTACTAAATTCGGTTGTGATGCCGTCAATTTCCTTGCTCTAAACTAGACGTCCGATTTTCCGGGTAAAGAAAAGGTCACTTCAATAAGACGGAGTCGTAATCGATGGCGGATAATTTGAATCGTTTAAGGTTATGGGAAATTTTGAATTCCCTACTAAAATGGATTGTGTACTTGCCCTTCTTTAAGATTAAGAGTGTGAGGGATATGAATTCGACGAAATTAAAGGTTGTTGTTGTTGTTAAGGAAGCCGTATTGTCTAGGTAGAATTAGGAATGTTCAATGAGAGATTAACGATTTACACAGTATGCTTTTGAAAAGTTTGGATATATGAGAAAGTTTGGCGATACGGATAGGACGATAGTCCTAGAGTTCGCGTTTTGTTCCCTTTCTATGTGCTACATAATGGTGATGAAAAAGTTTTCCAAACATTGGAGAATTATCCGTGTGAGAGAGATAAATAGACGATTTTCGAAAGGGAAAATGAAAGAATATAAGAACATTCTTTAAGGATTACAGCGGGAACACTGTCTGGGGCGGGAATGAATTCATCCTTAAGTTGAATTATTTTGTCATCTATTCGGTATGCGTCATTAAAATAAGACGGTTTTCTATAAAGGGAGAAATCGCTTAGTTGAATTAATTCCCTCTTATGGGATGTGGTTCAATAAAGTGAGAGAGAAATAAATCAAGGGAGATATTTGGTAAAGAAGTAAAGAGTTGGGTGCAAAACAGTCGTCGATGAGGGATTGTTCCAAAAAGTGGTAAACAAATGAGCGATAATATATAAATCAGCTGAGAAAGGAGAAGAGCTATACCCAAACCTACAATAGTGAGAATAATCAGGGCGGGCAGATTAAAATGAACCGGACATGTAGCGAGAATGAACAACGACAGAACCGTACGTAGAATTCTTGACGGAAGCCCAACGGAAGAGACCAGTAGGAAGGCCCCGACGGAGATGGGTGGACAAATGTGACTTTGAGGAGATCGTATCAGAAAGCGCAGTGTGAAAGGAGACTGAACAAGACAACAGGAACGATGGCGCAGTCTAGTCGGTGAGGTCATGAACTGCCGGGTTCCTACAGGCCAATAAATAGTAGTAGTAATAATAGTATACGGACCAGTTGAAGTTTCCGATTTATAGGAATGTGGGAAGGATAACTATCAGATCTTCGTTTGTATTGGGTGTACAAATAATTTTAAAGGTTTTTTTTTGTATCTTTAAGCTTTACTCAGAGAAATTCGTACTGTGGGGTCGGATAACCACAAAATCTTCGTTTATATAGGGTGTACAAATAAGTTTTGAAGGTTTTTTTTATATCTTTAAGCTTTACTCAGAGAAATTCGTACTGTGGAGTCGGATAACGATCAGATCTTCGTTTATATTGGGCGTACAAATTAGTTTTGAGGAATTTTTTGTATCTTTAAAGCTTTACTCGGAGAAATTGGTACAATGTATTTTATTCAAAGTATTGTCCATCGTTAGTTATGATTTTTCCCAATCTTTCAGACAACATACGGATTCCGCGTTGAAAAAATTCTTCGTCTTTTGAGGCGATCCAGGAATTGAGCAGATTTTCGTCTTCTTCGTAAGAAGTGATATGCTGCTCGGCCAGACCATGAGTCACCGACCGGAACAAGTGATAGTCAAAAGACGCAATGTTTGGTGAATACCAAAGCGCCTATAACACACACACACGATATCAGATTGGATTAGCGGCATTGACCCGATCAAGGTAAATCGTTCAAGCAAACGATTAAGCAGATGTTCCTGGTGAAGACCATTTAAGTTTAAATGATAATTGAGCCATATCGGCGACTCGTGTGGGAAACTAAGTGTGAATACGGCGGGTGGGGTAGAACATCCCATTGAAGGCAGCGCCTCCAAAACTTCCTTGACGACTTTTCCAACATGTGGCCGAGTGTTGTCGTTCTGAAAGATCACTGTGTCATGTCTTTTGACATATTGGGGGCGGTCGAGTTTCAATTCCATCAACTGTTGTTGGTAACGTTCCACAGTGCTTCGCTAAGCTAGAGTAGCTCATAGTAGATCACTCCGAACTGATCCCACCAGATACACTGCATTCGTTTCTTGCCACGAATATTCGGTTTGCATCAACTGTTGTTGGTAACGTTCCACAGTGCTTCGCTAAGCTAGAGTAGCTCATAGTAGATCACTCCGAGCTGATCCCAGCAGATGTACAGCATTACTTTTTTGCCACGAATATTCGGTTTGACCGTTGAAGTTGATACATGGCCGGGCTTACCTCTTGATATTCGGTGCTTTGGGTTGTCGTAGTAGGCCAACGTTTCGTCCCTCGTCACGATTCGATGCAAAGAACCTTTCCGATTTTGCCTTTCGAGCAGTTGTTCGCACGTGAAAAAACGGCGCTTGACCTCACTTGGCTTGAGTTTCCAATTTCCTTGTTTTTGCACTATACCCATGGCCTTAAGACGGTTTGAAATAACTTGTCGAGCCACCTGCAAGGTTTCAGCAAGATCTTTTGAAGTTTGCCATGAATCTTGGTCCAATAACGCCTACAAGTCAACGTCTTCTAACTTTACTGGCCTCACTTCACGTTCGTTGTCACTGGTTTCAGAATCGCCATTTTTAAAACAGCGGAACCAGCAGATGTTTTTATTGATGGAGCATGTTCGCCATATGCTTCACACCGCAATCGATGCCCATCACCTATCATCATCATCATCGGCGCTACAACCGGGATCCGGCCTTATTTAGCAAGTCTCTAGGCTTGTTAAATTTTCCATAATAATTTATTTTTACGGGCAAGGTCATTAGCCTTGCACCAGGCCATCACCTGTACTTTTCTTCAAATTAAGACGAAAAAGCAGCGCTTCCCGTAAATTGTGTTTTATAGGCACAAATGATGACCTGACTAGAGCACAAATTAAGAATTTTGTTTATACTTCAGCGAAATGACACATACTGATTTTTAGAGGAAAATGATAACGTTGTAACATGAATATTATTACAAGATGATCGATTTAATGCTAGTTACGCCAGCCTTTGTAGAACCCTTAAAACTTATTTGTACTATACACCCAATAATTGACACACTGAAAAAGTGTTGGAATAAGTTGGTTTCGATTAAATCGTTTTGGTTGAGGAAGATGAAAATTAGATCTTTTTCAATATATCTTTCTCAGGAAAAGTGAACCTTGTCGGAGCATTGAGGCGCTGGGTTTTCTCGATAGGGCTCGTCAACAAAGCTCTAAAAGATGGTGGACGATTTGTTCCGACCATTTCACGGAGCCTATTGTTCAAGGCTCCTCGATACTATAGTGGTTAGTATACCCGCCTGTCACGCGGGAGACCGGGGTTCGATTCCCCGACGGGGAGCCTCTGGCGCAAGACTAATGACCTTGCCCGGAAAAAACAAACCATTATTGAAAATTTAACACGCCTCAGGACTTGCTAAATAAGGCCAAGACCGATTCCCGGTTGTAGTGCCGATGATGATGATGATGATTGTTCAATGAGGTAGTATTTCACCGGCCTTCTGGGCATTGGGACACAACTATCCAATCAGTAATTGTTGCGAACTACCACAATAGCAAATCATCAGTTAAACCTACGTATGCACAATCAAAGCCATAACCGAACTTCCTTACCAACTCAGACATTAAAGTGTTACATAATTAACAATAAAAATGTTGACATTAAAGTGTTACATAATTAACAATAAAAATGTTGTTTTATATATTAAGGGATAAGGACGCGATTTTGGGATAATTAATAACCTAAAAAGGAGGGAGTGGAAATTAACATTGTTAATTATGTAACATGAGACAGCATTTGTTTTGAGTACCCCTACCGCAATGACCAAAACCAATGAAATCGAGTGTGAATTGCTTCTTCAGTTACTTTATTCGTACAGATTTATCCACGTCGACATTTTCTCTACCCAAATATGGCCTACGCAACTTTATACTCAAAGGTACAGCGGCTAATAGCAACTCGTATACCCAATCTGAGTTTTAGATAGGGCAGAAGCCGGTGACTGTAGCAGCGGAGTGTGAAGGAAGATGGATTTATCCTAAAGGTTTTCATTACCAGAGAGGGTAATTTACGACCTCAAACATACTGAGTGCTTCATCGCTTTGAAAGTACTTGTACCGATTTTATTTTAAAGGCAGTTACTTTACCAATCCCGAATCATCCCAATTAATGGACGGGATGCTACCACTTTTTAATTTTAAATTGCCGTATAAGCAACAGCATTTATGTTTGGTATCCTTAAACTCTTAGAATATAATTTAAATAAGCTAGAATTTAAGCACTTTTTGTCGAGCAAGTAAAATTAATATATAAAAAAGAAAAAAAAGTACATAAAATGAACATCCTTAAACTCCATTTTCGGATCAACCATTTGTAGATAATATCAAAATCCGAATCGAATTATTAAACGGCAGTTTCTTGAGCAGAAGTTCAAACGATTGTGCGGAATAAGCACGTTTTCGTCGGCAAAATGGCTTTATATTTTTGGAAGAACAAAAACCACATATTAAAAAGGTTGATGATAGAGAAGGTAATGTCGCCAGACACCAACAATATGCTATTCGATTTCAATGTCGTCCAACACCAGCTGTGGACAAACTTGAACCAGTAATAAAGCTCTCATCAGTTCCATACTTTCAACCTGACATGATGTGAAATGGTTTACAATCAAGAACTGCATCAAACGCTTATTAATGTACTATTGGTACTTTCAACAAGAAAATTATGTTGTCTGGGTTGTCGCGCCACAAAAGCACGTTACGCAAATACCAACTATTGAATTTTTTTAATTAAATGTTTTTCAAATAGCAGGAGAGATATAGAACGAAGCACTTGGAACGTCTAAATGAGATTCTTGTATCCGATAGAAGACCAGAATGGTCGCATTCATATTGCCCTTAAAACACCTGATTGCTCTTCTGTATAGACAGCCGGAAACACAAAGCCAACAGTTTCTACGTGACCGATTGAACTATCACAGGAAACACATGTCGCTATTGAAGACGAGGCAACACCCGATCATTTTATGATGTACCCGTTTAATATGGCTCAGGTCAAATATTCCGAGACTAATGATCGACCAAATGTCACAAAGCTGTTTCGTTTTCATTGCTTGTTGATATGTCTCTGACACCCTTTACTTTCCGTTCGGGTTTTTTCTTTTGACAAACGTTTTTTGCAGCGTCTACTTTGGAAAGCCATAACCAGTGGTCATGTGTCTTCTGTTTGCAACCAATTAAGGCTCTGTTAGGAGTAACATGACCGCACTACACGTCATCCTGGCGAATTCTATTTTTTATAATTTTTCTGTTATTCGGATCTTTTTCCCATCTCGTTAGCTCCATGGCAACTGGAACCCACACACTACACATGGTGCAATCTTAGCTTGGAGTATGGGTACAAGGCACTAGGGTACAATATGTTGTAATTCAATATCGTCATCGGTGGGTATACGAGTGGCGGATGGGTGCACATGACCGCAAAGGTTTCGCTTTCCAAATGGACGCGTAGAAAATTAATATGAAAAATGAATACAAGTACTGCGGTGTTATAACATTTCACAAGGACGGAGGAAAGGAATAATATAGCATTATAACTTAACCAGCTGAAGGCATTCAGGTGATTACATTGCAATAGTGGTGTACCTCAATAAGAACCATCATTATTGGCCACAGACACATTTAAGCTCTTTTCAAAATACCGACAAACTCTTGGCCAATTCAAATTTTCGGAAACTTTGTGACCACTTCCACAAGTAAAGCTTGTGGCTTCTTGTGATATCCAGAAGCATCATCATACACTTTGTGGAACGTTTATTTAAAGAACGACAAAGGAAGAGGGATGACCAGAGAACCTGACAAATACATTTTTGACCGCAGCAACCACCAGATCTGAATCGTTGATGGACGAAGCACAGCACAGTTTATCTTAAGTATCTGTTAAGCCCGAGGGCGCGGAACGACTTGAATGCACAGAGATGTGATAAAGGAGCGAACCCTGGGACTGCATTCTACGGACCTGTGTAGAGTTTCAGCTAGCATATTTCCGGCAACAAACAGACACAGCAAACTGCCCTTTCTTCAGTTTCTGCATGAGCCTGAAGCCTCATTAAAGTTTAACAATCTCATTCCGGCTTAAGGACCTTTGAATTTGTCCATTGTGTTGAGACAAAGTCCTTTCGGGCCTTCCTCAGAGAGCATAGAATGTGAACGGAGCCCACAAGTTTGCTTGCTTAAATAACATACCCTTGAAACTCCTGCTCATCAAGGAGCATTTCAAGAATATCACTGGAACTACCAACCCTTCACCACCCTCCCGAACTGCAGCATTTTGAAACTCCGCAGAAAAGTCAGCCATGTCACATTTTCAATTACAACCAATTTTTAATAAGCTTTTCTGATAAAATATTGCTCCTTCGACTAATTGATTATTGTGCACGGATGCGTCGATTCAATATAGAGCTAGGCCCCTGAACGTGTAAAACTTGATCCAGCTGATGAAAAACAATCAAACTAACTTCGTAGCTCGTGGGGACAACCTTCTGTAGTGATTCGCATGTTCTGCAACTTGGCACAATTTTACTGGAAAACTTAGTCCATTGGTTCTGTTTTGTCCTTCAAAGTACACTTCCACACAAGTTAAACTTCTAAGGCGGATGAGTTATTCTGTAAATGCTGTTAACGAAAAGGAAAGTGCATTAATAGTTCCATTGTTATGAGTTGACGTCATCTATAGATGTGGTCCCACGTAGTTGTGGTAATTCAACTGCAGGTACGACAGAAGAAAGTGCAATTGTGTTTTGTGTGTAAAACGATGAAATCCTTTTTTTTTACTATTGAAGAAGAGTAAAAATAAAAAAAATTAAAAATCCTATTTTCAAATGTGTCTCTTTTTTCAATCACAGTTTGCGTATGAATTCGCTGGAATCAAGGAACTGCTAGTTGTGGGCCGTCAAAATAGAATGGCCTAGGGGCAAGGAAGGCTAGATTAAATTTTTAGACACAAGAGAAACAACTGTTTTTTGGACCGTCAAAAAGGAGTGGTATTCCATAAAATCAAAGAAAAATATGGCCTATCAGCTTCTTGAGCACGGAAGGCTTGATTAAATTTTTAGACAAAAGAAACAACTCTTTTTTGGACCGTCAAAAACAAGTGGCATTCGACAAAATGGCAGAAAAATATGACCTACCAGTTCCTTGGGCACGGAAGGCTTGCATACACTTTTACACACAAGAAACAACTGTTTTTGGACAATCAAAAAGGAGTGGCATTCCATAAAATCGAAGAAAAATATAGCCTATCAATTTTTTGGGCAAGGTAGGTTTGATTAAATTTTTAGACACAAGAAACAGCTGTTTTTTTGGACCGTCAAAACGGAGTGACATTCATTAAAACTGTAGAAAAATGTAGCCTACCAGTTTCTTGGGCAAGGAAGGCTTGATTACATTTTTAGACACAAGAAACAACAGTTTTTTGGACCGTCAAAAAGGAGTGGCATTCCATAAAATGGTAGAAAAATGTGGCCTACCAGTTTCTTGGGCAAGGAAGGCTTGATTACATTTTTAGACACAAGAAACAGCTGTTTTTTTGGACCGTCAAAACGGAGTGACATTCATTAAAACTGTAGAAAAATGTAGCCTACCAGTTTCTTGGGCAAGGAAGGCTTGATTACATTTTTAGACACAAGAAACAACTGTTTTTTGGACCGTCAAAAAGGAGTGGCATTCCATAAAATGGTAGAAAAATGTGGCCTACCAGTTTCTTGGGCAAGGAAGGCTTGCATACACTTTTAGACACCAGAAACAACTGTTTTTTAGACCGTCAAAAAGGAGTGGCATCCCAAAAGACCCAGAAAAATATGGTCTGATGAGAGAAAAAACTCATATGTTGGGCAAGGAGGGGTTAAATGTTTGCTTAAATTTTTAGAGCCGAGAAACAATTGTTTTTCAAACGTCCTTGATTAGGCAGGCACACTGTTTGGCATCTACAGGGTAGGCCAAAAGTAACGTCATACATTTTGTTAGAAATGAAAACAATCGATCTATTTAAATGTGTAAATAGTAATAATTTTTCATCTGTCTGTAACAGAAAAGTCAAAGCACAATGACATTAGACGCCATTTGCAAAAATTATGGCACATTCACATTATGGCATTACTTACTTTTACTGTTGTCCCACCCTGTAGCTAGCGGCGTTCAGTGTCAACCACATAATTGCCAAGCAAATGAGTTTAATTCATTTTCTCTAACTAAACGATACTGGTTTTACCTACCGGACACGACCTGTTGAATATATAAGTGTGAGTATTGGGCTTGAACAAAATAGCAACACCTTGATACGCCCTCAGTTGTCAGCAACAATGCGAATTGGTAAAACCACATGCAGTATAATACTCTGTTCAAAAACTTCCCGGAATCGCCACTGTGTAGCTCTCTTTTCACCCGAATTGAGTTCTGCTTGTTTGATTAGGGTTATTCATCAGTCAGCACTCACGTATTCCCAGCGAGTTTAAGCATCATAGCTTAACAATTCTAAAAGTTACGCCGTCTTGGGCGCATCTGTCTCTAAGCCTCTTTTCAATTTTTTATAATCTCAAAAATGGATTTGTAACAACGAATTAAATTTTGCCTTAAAGAGGAGGGATTCAATGATGCGAGGACCGAATTGAGATCTGTTTATTTCGTTAGGTTGACACATAAGTCAACATTCCCAGCAAATTTTAGCTTAATAGCTTGACACTGGTAAAAGTAGCGCTGTCTTAACAAATTCTGTTTCTGTGCGTCTTTTCAATTGTATCCAGTTTTAAAAATGGAATTCAATTTGCAACAACGAGTTGACATTAAATTTTGCGTTAAAAATATTTGAATGTTGTGAGGACCTTGGAAGTGTTTCAGCAACGATAATCTGAAGAACAGAGTTTACGAGTAGCACGAACGTTTTAGAGGTGGTTGTGAGTCTATCGAGGTGACGAACGCACTGCAATGGGAAACCGTGAATATCTAGATCCGACGAAAACATCGATAAAGTGTAATAAATGTTGGTCAATAGCCACAAATCAACCATCAGACAGTTAGCAACGAACTTAGACATCCCCTTTGAATTCGTTCAAAACATTTTAGTTGTTAATTTGGGTTTCCGCCATATTGTAACAAAGATGGTGCCGAAAGACCTAAATGTCTTGCAAAAAAGACCCACGTTGACGCTACAAAATACAAGATCTACGGCTGAATCCGAATCGACATTCATCAATCGCATAATAATTGGAGACGAGACGTGGATTTATGAGTACGATACGAAACTAGACAACAGGCTAGGAAATGACGCGTACCCAATGAGTCCAGACCAAATAAACCTCGTCATTTTCAATAAATAAAAAAAGCAATGCGATGCTCACAGTTGTCATTGTGCATCATGAATTCTTGCCATGAGATTATACAGTGACCAAGGTGTTTTATTTGGGCGTTATAAGACGATTGTGTGAAGCCGTCCCCAAAAAAGACCGAAATTATGGACAAACAATTCTGCTCCATGATAACGCACCACCGCGCAATACCATTAGCCGCGACTTTTTGAGCGAAAACGCAAGAGCCACCGAATTCGCTTGATTTGACGCCCTCTGTGTTCTTCCTATTCAGTCAAGTCAAGTAACCATTACGGGAAATGCCTTTTTGCAGCCGAGATGAGACAGTGGAAAACTCGAGGTGCGATCTGATGGTCATACCAAACGTCGAGTATAAAAAAATATTTCGAGCATTAGATCAAGCGCTGGCAGAAATACGTTGCAGTCCGATTCGTACGGCATATTATTGGAGGTCTACCTTGAAAGACGAAAACCCAAAACATAAGGCATTATTGGATCAACCGAACTCAAGGAAAAACGACTGCATTTAAAGAAGAAGTCTTTTTTTTGCAAGGCAGTGCACCATCTTTCAGATCAACGAATTACGCTTTGAATTGCTTCGCAATACTACCGTATTATCTAGACTTGACCCAAGTAACTATTACCTTATAGATTTTGCAATGCTAGTGAAGAACGCATGTTACGAAAAGATTAAAACTTAAGCACAGACACATCAGACCACGGCCGCATGTGTATGAGGACGTCTCTACTCGCTACCTAAGATGTGGATTGCTACGTTCGGTATATGGCTCTGATGACTTGTTTTTTGATTCTCTTTTGGTGCTGTGTTCTTCAACAAGGTTGAGTATGTGTAATCTGTTGAATACGTCATAACATTTTTCCAAATCTCAAAAAGCTGCCCGAGCATAATAGATTTTTATCAAATGAAGAATTTAAATGGAAACTGATGCGTAATTTAAAACGCGCTATGTATAAAAGATATAGAGATGTTGAAATATCGCTGGACTAAGTGTTTCCAACTACTGAACACTGAAATAGAATTTTCTTCCGGTATTAATCAACCTAACGTTGGTCAAACTATCAGGGTAGTGGAGCACGAATTTGAAGTAGTGCAATCCTTTAACTACCTTGGGTCAATAGTACCAGCCGATAACAATATGTAAGAAATACGCGAACAGCTGATCAAATCCAACAAAGCCTATTATGGTCTATCAAGGCTCTTTAAATCCCGAAATTTATCCAGAACATCCAAGCTACTACTGTACAAGACCATGGTCTTACCAGTACTCATGTATGGATCCGAGACCTGGGTGCTCAATAAAAGGCACTCTGAACTATTAGCCGCGTTCGAGAGGAAGGTCTTAAGGAGAATTGTTGGCCCCGTATGTGAGGGAGGACGATTCCGGAGACGGTCAATAATGAGTTGTACGCGATCTACCTTGAAGCTAATATTGTAAGAAAAATAAAGCTACATCGACTCCGGTGGGTGGGACACCTAGCTTGAACGAGCGAAGAGTCTACCCGGAAAGTCCTTTATGGCAGGATGTATGGACGGCGACAGCGTGGCAGACTTTATCTGCGATGGAGGGATGACCTGGACCAGGACGCCCAGAGCCTGGGAGTGCCAAACTGGAGGACATCGGATCGAAATCGGGAACGGTGGAGAGATTTGTTAAATAAGGCCAAGACCGGATACCGGTTATAGTGCCGATGATGATGACGTTGATTAATCGCTTGGTTGCATGCCGTTCTGGGTCTAACAAAATTCGTTCTGTTGACCTCCGTGAGATTAGAGCGCCATTGTTTAAGAGGGGGAAACCACATTAGACGGTTCAAAAAATCGTTTGTTTTATTGCTTAAATCATTAGTATATATATTCAGAAATGTCCTCAAAAATGTTCAAGGCTGCAACTTAGCACCAGAGAAGAGAGCTTTATTAAATTAGTTTTTCTCGATGTTTTTTTTTTTCAAATGGTGTGCATTGGTACTCGAAAAATAATTTTGATCATTACAAACGAGTTTTTATTGTTTGTTATTAAATTATCTATTAGTTGAATATCCTTTGAGAGAAAAAACAAACATTGTGAATGCATGTTTTTGAGGAAAAACAAAGCGAAAAAATGACAACAAAAAACTTTTTTTTTTTCAAATGCCTCTTAATATTCAATTTTCCATATTTTTTTACTAAAAGCGGGTTAACAATTAATAACTAAGTGCCTATACATTGTAACTAAATTTTGTAAATTTTCCATTTTAATTTTGCGACCTCCAGACAGCACGCCGATAAATAAACTCTAACGACGGACCATCATAAACAACAGCATATAACTCGGGCAATTTCCGAGAAAAACTTCAACATTTTACATATGTTGTTAAAAATATAAATAAAATGACCAAGCCCCAATCACTTCTAATCATTCCTTCTTTAAAAAAAAAAATTCATGGAAAAAGCATAAGAATCAGCCTCCTCATGCGGTTTTCCCCCTGAAAAGCTCTATTTTTTGTCGCTGTGATCTATTCGCGTTTTTTCTCAAACCAACGTGAATCGGATGAATTTCATTTAGGACGAACGTGTAATGTGAAGTTACCGAGATGAATAACTTCCATGACTCTCTCAAGAGGTACTATCATGCTTTATCTCAGCTTTAATTCAGTCCGAGGAACCAGCTAAATGTCCGGAACATAATCAAAGTTTTTTTTTATTCTACTTCTCCCAGGAAAGGCGAACCTATAGCGCTGAGTCAGCGCTCTAAGATGCTATTTTTTTCGATCTGTTCCATCAGCCAAGGTCTGAAAGATGGACAAGCATTTCTCCCAACCATTTCACAAAGCCTATAGATTAATGGGGTATTTCACCAGGACACCACTTATTCCGACCATATCACAGAACGTAGGCCATGACGGGGTGGTATCTCACCTTGGGACAGACTTACCACATATACCAACTTTTTTTCGAACCGGTCCGTCGAACAAGCTTCGAAAGTAGAGTCAAGGATTTCTCCCGACCATTTCACGAAGCCTATAGCTTGATGCGGTGGTATTTCACCGTACGGCGCGGCGGGGCGTTCGACCCCACATACGACTCGGGCTTTAGTTGCCTTTTATGACAAGCCGGCCTAGCTGTGAGTATATTCTAAGGCCCTACTCACAGAGCCAGTCAAACAATACTGTGGCGTTTCTAACAGATACACACACAGTAAACAAGCAAATAGTGAAGAGCAACACCGAAAGACTAGTCGAAAATCAAAAGCATATCCATCAGAGTCGCATGCCATAGCAATTCCACATCAGTTGAGTGTACTTGAACATGTGTGGAACCTTTTCCTAAGAGCACGCTCTTCCCTGGCCTACTCCAACTCTCTCGGTTCCTTTTATAAATTCACCGAGCTTTACAACTCCCTTTACTACAATTATCTCACAAAAACACAAGACAACCTGATAAATGACCTCAAATCTTTTTTCCAC
This sequence comes from Microdon myrmicae, assembly GCA_963931805.1. Lineage (NCBI taxonomy): Eukaryota > Metazoa > Arthropoda > Insecta > Diptera > Syrphidae > Microdon > Microdon myrmicae. The sequence goes on along the minus strand of OZ007500.1, from coordinate 3,908,386 downwards.
TTTATTAACTACAAACGTAAATCTGACGCTTATCCCAACTCCGTTTCCGATGACACGATTACTTCAACCGACCCACAAACTATTGCCAATCTTTTCGCTTCTTTCTTTAAAAGATCCTTCACGGACAACTCTTTCGAGACCTGCCCGAATTCTCCCTTGGCCCCCTAGTTTCTCAAATTATTCAGCATCACCTAGTTGAAGAAAACTTAAACTTGCTTAAGAACAGTTTAGCCCTGCACCTGATGGGCTTCCGGCTGTTCTTTTAAAAAAATTGTTTCTCTTCTCTTTCTCTCCCGCTACGCCACAATTTCATCCTCTTTAAGCTATCCTCCGTTGGCTTCGAACCCCTACTGATTAAGTGGATTTCTCCCTATCTTAACAATCGAACCTACCGTGTCAGATTTAGATCCACCCTCTCCAATCTTTTTCTTTCCATGTCAGCGGTTCCCCAGGGCAGTCATCTTGGATCCCTCCTATTCATTCTTACTATTAATGATACTCCAGTATCAAGCATACGCGGAAAACACTAAACTCTTCAAGACGATTCGCTCTTCTGTCGACTCATCACTTCTCCAAATGGATCTCGCCAGCTTTTCAACTTGGTGCCAAAACAAGTGCCTCGAACTAAATATTGTCAAATGTCACTCAATCGCCTTCTCCCGTAAACGACCCACCACCCCGCTACGTTCCTATGTCTTACTCAACCAACAGATGACACCCGTACAAACGATTCGTGACCTTGGCATCTTATGTGATGGGGAGCTTAACTTCATCCCACATATTGATGACATTATTCTCAAGGCCAACTCAGTCCTTGGTTTTGTGAAACGCTTGTCGGAAGAATTCTCTAATCTCTACGTTTCCAGATCGCTTTACAGAGACTTTGTCCGTCCCCTTCTTGAATATGCTAGTCAGGTTTGGCCTCCTCACTACTCGTCCCATACTCGCAGGGTCGAAAGTGTGCAACGTCGTTTTTTGTGTTTTGCGTTTTGCCCTTCGAGGATTGAATTGGGAAAATACTCTGATTCTACCCCCATACACCAGCCGTTTTCACCTAATTAATCTTAACGCACTAGAAGAGCGCAGAATTCATGCCGACATCATCTTCATCCACCCTCTCATCTCAGGTTCAATCAACTGCCCAAGCCTGCTCTTCTTCATCACATTTTCCACTAATCCCCGAAACCTGCGAAACCCTCGTCTCTTGTATTTGTCCGCCCATCATACGTCTTACGAGTCTAATGAACCAATTTCGCTAATGTAGGGGTGGGCAAACTTACCTCACCTTCTTTGACTTCAATCTCACCTCTCCCGCGCTCAAACGTCGTCTCCTCTCTTACCCCTCCTGACTCCACCCCGCTCACCACCTACACTCTCCTGCACTCATACTCGCCCCATAGCACCCGGCTTATCATCGCCCATCCCTGTCTTATACTTATACTATTATTCTATCTATCTTTGTTTAGTTCCCCATTCCACAGTTATTTTAAAGTTAATCCCACACCCCAAACCCTCATGCCTTAGTTTTTAAATTATTTCGCAAGTATATTCATAAGATTATATGTTTATACCAGTTGTACTAAGCGAAATAAACTGGGGGTTCTGCCTTCACTTCATTCGTTCATTCATTCATTGAGTATAACGATCGAATTCGTACACCTGGCCGTTACTCTGATGCTTCAACGATTCGCTTCTCACCCATTTCATCGTTTGTTCAAATCACCATCTTCACTATCCTTGCTATAATACACCTGTTGAACAGCCAGCATCATTGACAGAAGCGACTCTAAGAGGCACGAACACGCAACGACAGTGAAGAATACAGGACTAGAAAAAGAAAGTTGAATATAAATCATCAGAGCTGTATGCCATAACCATCAACATAACAGTCGCACAAACTAGCTACTTCGCCGATTACACGCGGTAGTGGTCTGATGTGTTGAGGCTTTTGTTCTAATTATTGCTGTGATTCTAACCATCATAGCGTTGGTTCGAATCACATTCTTCACTATCGTCGCAAATGATATATACCTGTCTGGTATAAAGTCTTGTACTATTGCGTTGAGTAAAAAGTTATTTCGTACCTTTTGTATGTTTTTCAGTCCTTTATCTTATATTTTTACTTCTCCCAGGAAAGGCGAACCTACAGCGCTGATTCAGTGTCCTGAGATACTATTTTTTTTTCTCGGCCTGGTCCATCAGCCAAGCTCCAAAGTATCCTCAATGATTTCTCCCAAGCATTTCACGAAGCATATAGCTTATATGGGGTGGTATTTCACTGGGCGGCTGGGCTACGAGTCAGAATTGTGCCGAACTGCATAATACCAAGAGTCGTCAGTTGAACCTAAGTTTGCACAATCAAACACAAGACACAACCTCCTTACCAACTCAGTCATTGAGGCGGCGAATAATTATTTTGATTGATCAAACCAATACTTCGAAAATTGTCCAAAATACCTACTAAAACCTAAAAGCCGCAAACAATTGCCTGATGGTCCAAAATTATTCCACCAGTGTGGTTCGGCAAGTATAGATATAGAAACACTATTCATTTAACTACTTCACTACCATTAGCCTCAAAAACTTTTTGTATCACTTATATTCAACAACAGCATTTTATTTGTTTATTTTGTTTATTTTATAAATGAGTTGACAACAATCGTCTTCTATGATTTTATTCAAATTATTGGCAAGTTTATGCCTTGAATTTGCCCCGGAGAAGACGCCCTTCTGCATTAACGATCAAATGAATACCACATTTTTCATAATTACTCATTTGAAAGGAATGTCTGGCTTCTACAATGTAGTAAACCTTAACCAGACAACTAGCATGCAGCTTACCGTCAAAAGTCTGGAGAGTTGAATGAGGTTCATGTTTGATGAACAAGAAACCAGTATTTTGAAATAAAATCCTGCCTACGCTCTGAACATAACCTAAGAAACTCTCATCATGGCGACAGAGAAAAAAAACGAGCAAGGGACCCAAGTCATTAGAAGCTCTTTTGTTAAGAAGCCACAAAAGGAAAATGGCTCAGCATATGAAATGGAATTGGAAAAATGCAAAACCTAAACGCAAAAGGATGAAGAACGTTCGCATTTCGTACAATTCGACAAAAGGAGAATGGCAAGGGATGGATATCACACACTTTTCTTTTCGTCGTCATCGTCTCAAATTATCCCGATGAAAACCACTTAAATGGGAAGACCTTCAAAAAACGAAAACTGAGTTACCTGGACGTCACACATACCAGGGCACAGAAAAGGATCTGCAAAGATACAATAGAAAGGAATGTGCAATTTTTTTCAACTCACCTCTGACCGTTATCGACCCTCCACATAAATGAAAATCTATTAGTCACCTTAATGGTGGAATTTACCTGAAGGTCTGTACCATTGTAATCGGTCTCTGTTGAGAAATCCACTCGGAAGTGTATACGTAGCCATGAAGATTCGTGGCCGAACAGAGATAATGTTGTAATGGGATACGAAAGGGCACCAAAAGTAGACAAACGGGTCGGAAAATCACTTGGATATGGTAAAGGACCTTTTCTCATTCTTCATTTTCCCTATTTCTTCTTTCCGGTTAAAGGGAATTATCAACAAGATTTGATTCGATTCAGCTGTAGAGCGCTGTGTTTCAACATGGTCCACAGACCACTGGTCATATGGGTGTCGAATACTTTTGAATACAGATATCATCATAGCTGTTGACTTTTCACTTTTTTATAGTAAAAGTATTTCAAAAACCCTAAGAGATTCGTGGAGCCCCTCAATGATACAGACGTACTTTGTAGTGATGACTAATTCACTCGTAGTCCTTCTAATAAAGTTGTAAATGCAGGACCAGTCTATAGTCCACAGAACCGGGCAACATTCATAAAGTGAGGCACAGAGGAAGAGCAATTCGTTTCACTGCATTCATTTGTGCTGCTACTACATGAAAATGTCGCAACGTCCTTCGATGTTTTATAAAAGGGGATTAAATAGGATACAATTGCAATTCAAATTTGAGCACATCACATTACTAGCTGCGATGAATCGCAGAGAACATTTTATCGACATGTCGTATAATAAAGATGTAATCTGGTCCGTGCTCCATCTGCTCGGTGTTTAACGTTCGATTACGATTTTATGTCACGAAGAACACCACCAGGGATAAAATATTCTGTTCCTTGGCACAAGGAGTCAAACAGAGTTCACAGGCATTTAATTATTTTTAATCTCCAAACCTCAATGCTTTGTGATTCCCACTCTTTTCAAATTTGTTTTCTAATAAATCCCATCGAAGATCTACTGGCACCGTCTTAAAAAATGCTTGGAACTGTTATTAAAAACCAGTCAGGTCTTGAGAATGCAGACAAATAAATTCAGAGCGTTGTGTATAGGGTGGTGCAAAATTAATCACCCTTTTGGAAAATGTTATAATTTTTTTAAATGGCGTCGTACGTCAATTATATTTGACTTTTGTGGACTAGACAGCTCTAGTCAGACAGATCGTAAAGGTCCAAATAAAGATTTCCATCACTCAAAATCATTTTTTTTTAATTAGGTAAAAAAGTAATTCAAAAACAAAATGGATGATTAATTTTGCGCCACCCTATACAAGGTGTTTAATTTCAAAGTGTCTGTACCTTCAAATGAAGCGTTTGGTATCAAAAGTAGCTCAATCCATTTTTATGAATTTTGTAAGAGACAAAAAATATTTGGATTAAGCTGCATTTGAAAGAAACTAGTGGTTTTTCATGCCATCTCTTGATGGGATGTGATGGTTTTGTTCTAAATCCCATGTTTCATGTTAGTCTGGCCAAAACCTATCGAACTGAGAGGAAATCAAGTTTTTGAAAAACCAAACGCCTCAAATATTTCCCCGGTATTAGCTTAATGTGGGCCCCTCGATAGTATAGTGGTTAGTATATCCGCCTGTCACGCAGGAGACCTGGGTTCGATTCCCCGCCGGGGAGCCTCTGGCGCAAGACTAATGACCTTGTCCGGAAAAAACAAATCATTACGGAAAATTTAACAAGCCTCAGGACTTGCTAAATAAGGCCAAGACCGGCTCCCGGTTGTAGTGCCGATGATGATGATGATGATGATTAGCTTAATGTTCTTATAGACTATAATATGAAATATACACAGAAAGTTAAACAAAAATTGAGGAACAGACATTATTAAAAAAAAATTATTAAGAAACGCTTTTAAATCTTGTGATAGTGTCAAAGACGACCGCTAAATTTCCATTTTTCCTACAGTCTTTAGTTGCTTGCAAGTGAAGCATACATAAAGTGCACTTAAATATTTTGTAATTCCGACCAAGCAGGTTCAGATTTTCTGGTCTCAGAAACGATTCAAAGATTTAGAAAATATACAACTTAGGTTGTATAACAAATTATTGATAAGTAAAACAACTTTCAAAAACTAAACTCCTAAAGACTGCCCTACATCTGATCTACCGAAAAAGCTATCTGCGGCAAAATTATGAACAGTTGAAGGGATGATGAAAAGAAACCTTGCCACCAGGGTAGGGAAAATATCGCTCGTTTAATGCGATTGTGATTCGTTAAAGGGGACAATAAACACGCTATGTCTTCAAAATAGAGTCAAATTTGCTTTCCTGTGTCAAAAATTATCAGCACTATCATTATCCTCTTTCCTTTTGGGTTAGGCCACTTACGCGTAGATACAGTAAGTTAGGACTTGAGATACATACGCTACAATTTTTTGTCTAGCTCGTAGTTCAGAAGAATTAGTAGAAATAACATAAAAATGTGATCAACATGAAATATGGGAAAATCATGAGCGCGAGAGCCAATTTGAGATGAGCAACCAAACCTTTAAAGCAATTGGACCAGACAAAGATCTAACTGACCTAGTACAATGATAAACCTATTTCAGTTTAGGGGAAACTTAATCAAGCTTTGAAAATATGTGTCATGTTCCAACCAAACGACTCAAAGGAGCTGGCCAACAGAGAGCAAGAATGGAGCACAGTCACTGGATCATGTACAATATGCACATGAACATTATGCCACTCAGACACAAAAAACTCCTGAAAGATTATTAATCAATCGAGAGTATCGATGCCTGAGGGACGCAAATAGAGGTGCGGGAAAACAGTCACAAGGGATGGAAAGGGTAGAGGGTTTTCCTGCGCTGCACATCACTCGCGTGTATATTCTCGCACTTTTCACAGCACTAAGACGCCTCTGCGGAGATCCGTTTGTTTGCATAGGATCACACAGAACTGCGCAGGAAATTCAAAAAGTCACTGCCCTCATATCAGCTCTCAAGTCGACTCTTCATCATCATCATCGGCACTACAACCGGGAACCAGTCTTGGCCTTATTTAGGAAGTCTTGAGGCTTGTTGAATTTTCCATGATAATTTGTTTTTCCGGGCAAGGTCATTAGTCTTGCGCCAGAGGCTCCTCGACGGGGAATCGAACCCTGGTCTCCCGCGTGACAGGCGGGGCTACTAAACACTATACTATCGAGAAGCCCTTAATACTATGTATAAGTACCAAGAATTAAAAAAAAAATATTTTTTTTAGAAGCGCAGCCTCTTCATTGTGATACTTTATACTATTTCAAACTTATGGTTTACTATGAACAGTTTTGCTTGTGGCTTAGGGCTATTTCTACAAAAAAGTTGTGAGATAATTTTGCATTCTCTAGATTTTCTGTGGTTGATAGATAATCTCGAAATGGCCTTGTTAGGGCCATGTCTAAGGCATGAGCGAGGTACAATTGTGTATTGTGATAATGGTTGATAGGTCATACGTTACAGTTGTGGTAATGGTCATGCGTTAACTCGCTCATCACCAAGTCACATCGTACGCGGGTTCTCTGTTAATAGTGTAAAACACACAATAATAATAATGGACACTACATCAGACAATCAATAAAATATCCTGCTAAGTAATACCAATAACGGAACATTAGGACCTATTAACAACTAGCAGCAGCATACCAACAACAAGCAGCTATGCGCCAAAAACAACAAGCGATGATAAATGAAATGCTTCATAAAATCAACGCACTGGAAAACTAAAGACAATCGCAGGTATGTGCCACTAACATTTGCCGACAGAATATCATGCAAACGAAGAAGAGCGGAGAGGGGAACCTCTGCAGTTTATAAGAAAAGAAAAACGGATAAGTCATAAACAGTCAGCTCGTGACTCAACAAATGTTGTTACCAAAAAAAGGAAAATTCCCCTGATTTTAATGCATTTAGAAATGTCATTTTGCCTGTAGTGAAAGACAAAATCCATTCAAAGCATTATCTAATAATGATATAAAAATAACATGCGAAACTGAAAATGCATACTATTATTATTTATTATTTATAGGCCTGTAGGAACCCGGAAGTTCATGACCTCACCGACTCGACTCCGCCATTGTTCCCTGCCCTGTGCTCTCTCCTTCCACGTGTGACCATCTGATGCGATCTCCTCAAGGTCAAACCTAACATTGCCCTCCCATCTCCGTCGAGGCCGTCCTACCGGTCTCTTTCCCGTTGGTCTACCGTCAAGAATTCTACGCACGGTCTTATCGTTGCCCATTCGCGCCACGGGCCCGGCCCATCCTAATCTTCGCGACTTGATTACTCTCACTATTGTGGGTTTGGGATATAGCACCCCACCCTCGTACAGGATTTTCTTTAATTCTTTCCCTTTAATCGCGTTTCCTGAAAAATCATATTTTTCCAATTGTTGGCCAAGATTTCTCAAAAACAAGTAGTAGACGGATCGCCTTTTTTTTCTTTTTTTATTTTAAAGTAGATTTGAGTCCTTGGAGCCCCTACTACAATCAAGATGAGATATGTATATATTTTTTTTACAGTACTTTATAGAAAATGGTGAAAAACTAACTGTATTTAAAAAATTAGATGTCCGCCATTTTGTTAAATTTCGAGTTCCATGGTTGACTCATGACTACACTCGCATGGTTTAAGAAAATTCTTCGATCACTGATTTTTGATAATTTTTGCAGGTGCTAGAGTGACCAACAGTAAGGTTCCTTTTCTTGAGATGGTCACATTACAAGGCGTGTCAACAATTATTGTCACTATATTTTTTAATAAATAATAATAATAATATTTTTTAATGAATAAACTTCTTTTTGTACTTTAGAACATATTAAACAAGTGACGACAAGTTTGAGTTCTTCATTTATTTCCTCCTATAAGAAAAAAATTCGAGAAAATGACGTGTTTTTGAGGCTCTCAGATGAGAACCTTCACTTAAGTAAGAACTCAAGATTTGGAATATCATACCTACCAACCAAAAAGTGAGAAACTAGTTGGATTCGTAATCAGAGGACTTGCAGCCACAATGTCCATAGATATGATTGCAATGAATTATGCTCACTAAACAATAAAGTGTGAGAGGTAACAAAGATCAGAAAAAGCACCACGTCGAATAATGGAGGATAAATGTTCAAAGCCTTCCCATTGGTTTACGTTTGATATAGGTCAAAAAGATATTAACAAAAAGTTTATGAAAAAAATAATATCAAACTTCCAACAGTGTTTTTTTTAATCAGTTGATGCTGCTTAGTAACTTATATGGCAGGTCGGTTATGGCACAGATACCATAGATGCGAAATTGTCGATTGTCATAGAATCTTCAGAGCTTAAACCACCTACACATGAAACATAATTACATGAGAATGACTGCCATGACCACGTGAAATATTTAATGGCAATACCTATTCACTGATGCACATCTGGCTCTAACCGACAACGTAAATTAATAATAAGAGAACCAACAAGTAGTTGGCCTCCAATTGATGAGCTCGTTCGCCTTCCAACACAAAATACGTGTACACTTGATTCGGTTTATACTTTAAGCCGAATACAAGTCAAGATCTTATACAAATGTGATAAGCTTGCATAATCAAACATAAGAATACGTGTCATACTCGTTGGTGGCAATGGAGTTAGCTAGGCCTTGTATATACTAGAAGTTCCATTATCTTATCATCTATAATTCAACACCCAATCGAAAACTTTCCTACAGCATCAAGAAATTCCGTCTGAACTGCAAATTACGGCTTCTAGAAACTACGTCTTAACCACCATTTCCTGACAAACATCGATTAGTTACAATTCTCAGAGTACATGATACACGAAATGTTGATGGCAACATCCGGGTTGGTGTCCTGGCATGACAACATAACTCTGTCCTCTCATCCACTGCCGGCAAACAAAATATATATAAGAAAAAAAAAAAATAGAAGAGAAAAACAATGTGCAGGAAAGTAGGACCTTCCATCAGCTAGTATGTCAATTATCCGTCACGTTTATGCCAACAACACTCCTCTGGACGACGACAATGGGAGAGAAATGCTTTCCATGTTATTTAAACAGCGATATCACGTCCCGGATCAACATTAGTCTTTGTCCTAATCCCGTTGATTGATTGTCAAACAAACTTTTGATTGGGTCGGCCCAAAGTTCTTTTGCCGCTACCACATCGGCCACTCCATAGCGTGGTGTGTCTCGAAATTAATAAAATATTAATCATCACGGGAGGAGAGCGATGGCCGGAACCTCTACCTCCGCCGCCGACTCTATATGGACACCAAGCTCTCTTACTTTCATTTGGGTGCACAAGAATAGCTTCTTCTCGGACGCCATTCAGTTGACATCGCCGTCCCCACCGTCGTGTCCGAGAGGCTGCTACTGATGGATATGATGTGATATGATAAAATTAGAGGTTGTTTGGCGTCAAATTTGCTCATTGTGGCGGCCACGAGGAAGGGGCGTTCGTTGAAAGTGGAAAATGCCGAACTATTTCCCAGAACGACCGAAGTTCAAAGATTTACTAAATATAAAGTCGATGGGTCCCCCGCTCGTTTGCCATCAATATGTAATCTATTTCGACTACGTGATAAAGTGTCTAGTCATAAGAAGTGGGTAATAGCGCGGCGTCTTTTTATAACAGCGTCATTGCGGCATTGACATCACAAACGTCGGATGGCTAGAAATTAAATAGCTCAATAAAAAGTGGACCGTAAATCCTCTTATTACAGAAATGTATTTAGTCAGAAAATTATCAATTCGCGTGAAGGTTGGTTTTACCTTCATGATTGGGTGGGAGTTTACGCCTTTTCATTGCACTCGTGAATTACAGGGTGTATCCAAAAGAATTTACACTCAAAGAGATGGTGGTTTTCGGAATCTCTTAATGCTTGTGAAGCGCAAGGTATTTCAAAACCGAAACCGTAAGAAAACCGTGTTGTCTGTAGAGTTTGGAACCAAAACCCGCTCGGAATTAACACTGTCAATCCATTCTGTTTACATGAACAAATTGTGGCCAATTAATTGTCTTCGTCCACATTTCATGGAAAATTTTACTTAAATTCACCACAGTCGACACGATTTGTTGCAGGAATCTGCTGATAATTAATTGAGTGTTTTCTTATTCGACAGTGGACAGATAATTAATCCAACAATTTAACGAAGAAACTGAAATGTCAACTCGACAATCTACTGATAATGTTTTTGGAGCAAGAACTGCAATTTGTACTTTCTTTTCATTCTACCGATAATTAATTGAACGTTTCAGTGCCGAAAATAAATGATTGACTCAACAGTCGAGCATTTTGTTGCAAGAATTGAAAAATGCGCTCAACAATCTACTGATAATTAATTAAGAGTCTTGACTTTGGAATCGAGAGGGAGGCTCAACGATAGATTGATAATTATTAATTAGTAATTCAAAAATCAACAATCGACAAGATAACTAAGTTTGGCGAAGGAACTGAAAGGTTGATTCAACAGCTTACTAGTAATTAATTAAGCGTTTGGGTGTTGAATTTGAAAGGTTGAATGAACAATCGACTGATAATTATGTGAGTACTTTATTGCAGGAATTCAAAGGTTGAACGCAATCAACTGGGATAATTAATTAAGCGGTTTTGTTGAACCATTGTGAGCTTGACTCAACAAACTAATAATAATTAATTCAACAATTTGAGGTTGGAATTGAAAACTTGACTCAATAAAGACGGATAATAAAGCGAGCCATTTAAAGCAGAAATAGAAAGGTTGACTTAACAATCGACTAAAAGGATTAATTGAGCGTTGGGGTTTCAAGCAAAGATTGACGCAACAACTCAACGGCTAAAAAAGTGCAGTTCAGAATAGGATTTGAGGGGTTAACTCATCAATCGACTGATAGAATTAATCGAGTGTTTTGGTTCATGCATCGAAATGTTGACTCATCAATTCACATCATGGGAGAATAAACATTATAGCCTGCAGAGCCTTCAGAACAGTGTCCAGTAACCATGCCCCAGACTTCATAACCACCAGACACGGCTGTGCCTTGTTTATATTCCCAGAAAAAAAGAAAACCATGAAAGGATGACTTTTTGTCACAATTCCTGTAAAGAAAATAATTTAGCATCTGATAAATGTATTCTCAAAGTTTGGGACTCAACAGAAAGTCCTTAATGTCCCTAGAAAGTCACCAAAGTGATGCGCCAAAGTACCGATAGCAGGTAAGCGAACGAGCGGTCTTTACAGCCTCTACCGTTTAATTTATAAGGCAAACAAGTTTGCTAGTTTCTTTTTTGAAAAGTTGGGGAACATCCAGCCCATCTGCACCCAGATATACAAAACAATATTCTTTCGATAACGAAGATTTATTACTGGAGTGTTGGCGGTTTCACTCAAAATGCTAACGGGTCTTTTAATGCGGCTGTGAAGCGTTTAGCTCCTCAACATTTGAATTGTGGCTCAAAAATAATATACATTGGGGCATATTTAGCTGCAGGAATATTCAATGATAAATATACATTTGTCCTTAGAGTCATTAACGAACTGGAACTGCCAATCGGCCTGGAATGTAAAATGTTCGCCGATTTGTACGACACCAATGGAGTGAATAGACAAGATCGACGCTCATTAAATTCACCCAAAGAGGCCAGAACTGCTCAAAAACAGGAAAAAAAAAAAACAGGCGAGATGGGTGGTTTCCTTGAAGTAGAAGACTTGCTCTACGGTCCTGCCACCGCTGATTAAGCTCGGCTAATTATGAGTCACTCCAAATTCTACTTTCCAAGAACGAAAACTTAAATAGCGTTTTTCTCGAAACACGTTTTTTTCCGCGCCGGGCAGTGTAACTCACGAAGTTATCAACCAATTGACTTGAAATTTTACACAGATATTCTTAAACAGTTCCCCAGCAGTTTAAATTATAACCAGCCAATAATTTGCCGAGGGCTCCTCGATAGTATAGTGGTTAGTATACCCACCTGTCACGCGGGAGACCGGGGTTCGATTCCCCGTCTGGGACCCTCTGGCGCAAGACTAATGACCTTGCCCGGAAAAAAAACAATTCATTATGGAAAATTTAACAAGCCTCAGGACTTGCTAAATAAGGCCAAGACCGGTTCCCGGTTGTAGTGCCGATGATGATGATGATTCTTTAACTTATTGGCCTTTGCATGAATTTTGTAAAAATTGTAATATTAAGTATTTTTTGTAACAGTTTGTATATGAGTGTTTTTTCCTCAAATTTAAATGTTTCATTTTTTTTTTGTTAATTCTAAGTTCATGCAAAGAAGAATTTCATATTTTAATGGAAAAAATTTGTTCGTTGACTTCAGATAACCACAAGGACCTGGGCGTTGCACGGGGCAAATCTGAGGAGTCAAGTATGGTTAGCTGTAGCGTCGCCATTTTGTTTATTTTTAATTCATTAAAAAAAAAAAATTTACACATTTGAAAGTCTATTGTGACATTCAGATATAGCAATAAATGCTTTCAGTTGTTTGTAAAAAATCATTGAAAATAACGTCGATTACAGGAATTTTCCTCCTTAAGATAAAAATATAGGGGGCTGGGAGCGAACATACAGGGTAAAGTCTCTGCTTTCAACCCGGCGAAGGCCAGGACGATCCTTGTCCCTGTTCAATCCAAGTTGGCATGTAGTCTCCACGTGACACCCCTGGATAGCTACTTTGACACCCGTCAAGTAGTGAACCACTGCATGCAGCGATATCCTGTGAAAGGTTGGCGCAAGGCTAATAACCTTGCCTGGAAAAACAAACTATTATGGAAGATTGAACAAGCCTCGGCTAAATAAGGCCAAGACCGGACCCCGGTTGTAGTACCAATGATGTTGATGAAGATAAAAACAGAATCGCTGAAGGGGCTGAAGGGAATACCAAAAAGTGAGTTCCAGGAGTGCATTTGCAAAAAGCGTTGGCGCAGAGCAATTTCATTTAACGAAAATTTCTTTGAAGGGGACTAAATTGATATTGATGATATTTAAATGAAAGAACGTCCTATGAGTAGGACGTTAGAATATTCTCACAGCCAGGTCGGCTTGTCGTCAGAGGTGACTAAAGTGCGAGTGCTAGATGGGGTCCCAACGCCCTGTCGCCCGGCGAAATACCACCCCATCAAGCTACAGGCTCCGTGAAATGGTCGGGAGAAATCCCTGGCCATCTTTCGGAGCTTGGCGGATAGACCGGTTCGAGAAAAGTTGGTTTAGGTGTTAAGTCAATCCCAAGGGGAGATACCATCCCGTCAAGCTATACATTCCGCGATATGGTCGGGAGAAATCTTCGACTCTGTTTCGGATGTACGGCTGATGGCCCGGACTGACACGGAGACAAGTCATAATGGTACCTTCTGAGATAAAGAATTCCGGAGGTAAACTAGTTTCCCATTCGGATATCCGAGGGGGACTATGTCAGCGGGAACATTATGCAAATATTTTGATAAATAACCGAACTTTAAGAAATTTGTCATCCCCTAATTGGGTACGCTCTCGAGGCTCTGACGACGTTCGACGGGTAACGGCATTTTGTAACATCAGGGGCATCGGTTTCAACAATGCGAGCGTAACAGCCGTCCACCAATATTTGCAAACAGCGAACCCTGATATCCTTACCCTAATTGAGACCCAGGTTGATTCGCTAACTGATTCGAGATATCTTCGTTGCTCAGCACACGACTAACATTCGAGACTCCGTTTTAAGTGTGGAGTCTGCGTCTTCGCGCGGTCCGATCTGGATTGCCAGAGGATGGAGGCATTGGAACCCAATAACATGGACATCATGTGGTTGAAGGTCGTGCTGATGAATTCTGTTGAATTTCTTTGTTTTCTTTATCGTTCCCCGAACAACGATCGACCAGCGAAATCTTTCACGTACCGTTGACTGGATACAGATCAACCACCCGGCTTCTGAAATTATCGTTCTCGGCGATTTTAACTCCGGCTCGTTGGTACATTCTAACAGAACCGACGGGGCTGGGAGTCTGGCGGAGATGTTTGATATTAGCCGCAATTTGACTCAACTTGTGGAGGAACCTACGTGAGTGCCGGATGCCCGATGCGATTATGCGAACACTCTGGATCTGTTTTTCACATCCGAATCAAGTATTTATACGATGGAGGTTGCTGCGCCACTAGGAAACTCAGATCACTGCTTGGTATTGGTCGCCCAACCACTTGCATCTCAAGCGAATAACCGACCTAAGCAGCTTCGCCATGTATGGAGGTATGGGGCTACTAGCTGGGAACAGTTGCGAGATTTCTTCGCATCCTGTCCGTGGTCGGAGGTGTGCTTTGGAGATTCCAATATTAATGCATGTGCGGAGTCGGTCACAGAGATTATTGTTCTCGGGATGGAGATCTACATTCCGCATTCCATCAAACGAAGTTCATCTGATAAGCCTTGGTTTGATAAAACATGCGAGCAAATTAAAGCGGCAAAAAATATAGCTTTTAAGCAATGGCGCTCCACTCCCACCGAGGTTACCAGAACGAATTTTGTTAGAATCACAAAAGCGTGCAACCAAGCGATTTATAGCGCGAAGAAGGCTTACAACGACAAAGTGACCAATAAACTCCTTCAGTGTCCGACTGGTTCGCGCTCCTTCTGGTCAATGGCGAGGGTTGTCAGCAATTACTTCGTTTCCTCCTCTTTTCCATCGTTGACGACGGGCAGCGGGACGTTAGGCACAAATTCAACAGATAAAGCTAATGTGTTCGCGAATTTATTTTCCGCCAATTCACACGTCGATGCCGGTCTTTTGGAGCCACTTGTGATCTCGCCGGCACGGTCTTCGATGCGGGATGTGAAATTTCGCCCACGTACTATTCAACGCATTGTACGTGGACTGGACTGTAGAAAGGCAACCGGTCCTGACGAAATACCAGCAATAGTCCTTAAGAACTGTGCTCGCCTATTCGTGGCAGACTCTTCCGCTTATCTTATGCACGGAAGACATTTCCTACCTGATAGAAAATCGTCCGAGTTTAGCCAATCCCAAAGAAGAGGAAAAGTGTCTCCCATAAAATTTCCGACCGATAGCAGTACTGTCTATGTTGTCTAAGATGATAGAAAAGGTCATCAGTGCCAAGTTAATTAAGTATTTGGAATGCAACGGACTTCTGAATGATCGTCAATACGGATTTCGTGGCATGCGGTCCACATTTTGACCCTTATAATCGATATATGGACATCGATTGAAGGGCATGGTGAGTCAAGGGCAGACGCATTGGATATCTCCACGGCTTTCGACGGCATCTGGCACTGGGCATTGCTGAACAAACTTCGTCCATACGGACTTTCGCAGCAACTTTTACGAGTGATCGGCCGATTGGTACATCTACGTCACATCAGCTGAGATGTAGACAGATGATCTCTCTAAGTCGGGATCTGGATAAGGTCCTGCAGTGGGGAAAGGCCAATCTCGTCGACTTCAATGCAACGAAGACACAATATACAACATTTACAAAGAAAAGTGGATCATCGGTTCCACAGCTGATGATGAATGGACCGGCCCTCGAATCTGTGGAAAGCTTCAAATTGCTCGGCGTCACGGTCTGTGGGAATGTATCATGGCATAAACAAGTCTCGAACATGGCCAGGTCAGCCTCTGGAAAACGGAGTTATCTTTTTAAAGCCAAGAAATATTTTACTCCTGGTCAACTTCTTCTCCTGTATAAATCCCAAATTAGACCCGCGCTCGAATATTGCTCTCATGTTTGGAGCTCGGCTCCTAAACATACCCTCGACCTACTTGAGAGCATACAGAGACGAGCGATCCGCCTGATCCGGGACAGGGCGCTGATTTCGGAACTACAGTCGCTATGAAATCGAAGGCACGTAGCTGACCTCTGTCTGTTTTACAGATATTATCATAGGTGCCGATCTTCGGAGATTCGAGGTATTGTTTCGCGCAATTCGATTTATATGCGCTCTACAAGACAATCCGACAGATCGCACCAATTTGCGGTTCATCTCCCGACGACGCGAATATCCCTACATCAGAATTCCTTCTTCGTGCGAGTGTTTCCGGAGCGTTACAACGTGCAACCTGTGCAAACAACTCCGCGAACACAACCGATTTTTTTTTTCATTGATTTTATTTCTCTCGGGAACTGCTATCACGAAATATAAAACTCCGTATCTATAGAACCAGAATCATGCCGATTGCTCTATACGGATGCGAAACATGCAGCTCTCACAAAACGGGAAGAGAACAAATTCCGCGTATTCGAGAATATAGTTTTAAGGGGTATATTTGGCGGTAAATATGACGAGGAGTCAAGACAATGGAGGAAACTCCACAACCACGAATTTGAAGAGCTATACCGCAAACCTACCATAGTGAGGGTAATCAAGTCGCGAAGATTAAGATGGGCCGGGCACGTGGCGAGAATGGGCAACGATAGGACCGTGTGTAGAATTCTTGACGATAGACCAACGGGAAAGAGACCGGTAGGACGGCCTCGACGGAGATGGGAGGACAATGTTAGGTTTGACCTCGAGGAGGTCGGATCGAATGGTCAAGCGTGGAAGGAGAGTGCACAGGACAGGGAACGATGGCGGAGTCGAGTCGGTGAGGTCATGAACTTCCGGGTTCCTACAGGCCAATAAATAATAATAATAAATTATCACGGTCGTTGTTCAACTGAACTCGCTGAATGCATTCCGCCCCTTCAGACATTTTGCCGCGATACCCATTAATCTGAGAATGCGCATCAATTCACGTTGTAAGTTAATTTCAGGCGCACAAGTAAACATAGAGTCATTCTTTAGCCGAACCACTCGAATGTGGAATGTTCTGCCTGATTATGTGTTTCCTCGTCGCTACAACGTCCAGGCATTTAAGACCAATGAACATCGATACCTCCTTTCCCTATCCACTTACTCTCCTTCCGCTCGCACCGTGCTCTGACATTTAAGGGTACTCCAAAATCCCCTTTTGTGCGCCCGTTAGTGTAAAAAATAAATAACTTGGACATCTGTCAACAAAACATCATAGAAACACTAATCGGTTTGTACCCACATAACATAATAAAGTTATTCTCGGTTGGAAATTCCAAATGTATGAGCCGGATTCGCGCAATTTGAGGGAAGCTTTAATTTTCTGCTTCAATATGAAGAAATTTTGCAGCTAAGACATATCGAATACTCTCAAAAACTGATGGCTAATAGCGGAACAACATAAGTGGTTTCAGCGCTTCAAGCAAGGCGGTTTTGAGGCTAGTCTTTGATAGCCTGTACCGGGGGAACAGAGAAAGCTTCAAAGATGCAGAATTGCGGCCTTACTTCATCCAGACTAGTGTCGGAATCAAGAAGAATTAGCACGATGATTGGGAGTGACTCGACAAGTCATTTCAAAACATCTCAAAACCATAGGACCTTTTTTTAACTTCTCTCAGGAGAGGCGAATCTATAGGGGCGACACTGCGCCCCGAGATGCCACCATATAACTGTTGCAGTTCTTTTTGAACAGTTGCAGGTTGTAACGGACCGAAAACACTGATGATGATCCGGACAGATTCACAAGCAACGGAATTGGGTACTGTACGAGTTGAAACCGAATAATATTGAGCGGCATTTGTGTGATTGTGAATATGTGCTTGAAGGGCAAAGACGGAAGGGATTTCTGCATCGAATTGCGAACGGGAACCAACAATTTGTTCATCAGCAGAAAATCGTGGGGAGTTCCCAGTCATGGTTCCACCTCGACGGCCAAACTGAATACTCACGGGGCAAGGTCATGGTCTGTATTTGATGGAACCAGCTCGGCGCAGTTTATCGGGTCGAATTAATCACAGCCGATCGTCATGTGTTTGACCAGAGCTCTCAAATGGCCGCAATACAACAAATTACACGATAAAATGTTTTGCAGCATGATAATGTTTGACCCCATATTGCAAAGGCGATCAGTACATACTTGAAAACCTTGAAATGACGTGTCCTAGCCCACGCGCCATATTCTTGAGACGGTGCTATCTCTGATTATTACTTAGCTTGGTCAATGGCACATGGCCAGCACTTCTGTTCTTGTGAAGAAGTAACAACTTGAATCGATGCGTGGATCGCCTCGAAGCATGGTGTAGTGTAACAGCATGTCCATTAAATGACCATGAAGAATAATATCAAATGAATCAACTGCCCTTGTCACAATTAGCAAGTGTCACGTACCCAGCATTCGTTGACGACAATAATTCAAGGTCGATTCTTTTCATTGGGTAGAAGAAACGAATTGCTCCAGTTACGATTTGAAAGAATCATATGACACCAGCTTGCGAGCTTGCCACTAGCAAGTGATTCACAAATTAATTGGGTCAAATCCTGTCATTGTTCTTACACTATGCGCCAAGCTGGTGATACAAAATAGAATAGCGCATAAGCAAATTGTATTGAGTGAATTATGAATTAAGAATGAAATGGCTTGTTAAGCAAAAATTGTATGAGTGGATTAAGAAATTTATAAATAATTGAGTGGTTGATTGGGAGTATAAATACCCCAGCAATTTCGATAATAAATCAATCAAAAACCAACAGCGTATTTGATTCACCAACTGCGGCGATTTCGCCATATGCTTTCAGTGGGCTGCGCTTAAACAGCAACCATTAGGGAAGTTAGGACATAGACAATCTTAGGATAAAGTTTACATACTTATCATCCAAAAATATATTACCACAAATATATTACTTGGCGATCCTAACCCTGTCATTATCACATGGCGATCCTGCTTCACCACAATGGCCAGTTTTTTCGCCACAGGATTCGTATACTACTAGGAAGATAGAAAAAAGTTGTGGCTAGCAATGAACAATACTGTGATTCACACAGCCATAACCACTTTTTTATATATAATAATATAACCTCGAATCTCGGGAAAAGCCGGAGTAAACAAAGTTGCACACCTAATATAGAAATTGATTTTTAATGTCACTCATTAGCATTCACTAATTGACAATTACGACAGGTCAGTTTATAGCCGAACGTAATGCAGGCGACTATTTTACGCACTGGCAACTGACGCTGCCTTATTATCGTGCCAAGTCTCCCAAAAATCTATACAGTGCAGCATAACTTATAGGTTCGTAACATTTAGTGAAAAGCCTGAAATAAATAAGTACATTGAAGAAATAAATGGGACTCCGACAATCTTTTCCTATGTAACGTGACCGGTTCGTATTAGAATATAATTGTTTATATTACTCGGAGATTACAGGGCCAAATTCCGGAAGAGGTCACAGTCGATAACAAATTCAATAGAGTGTCAGATGCTTCTACTACCGAGTCGGGGCCTTTTTGGTCCTGTTGCGAAATTCAGTAATTATTCAAAGAAAGAAATATTCAAAACGTACTCGTGTGCAGGGCGTTTCTGTTTACTTATATAGAATTTGTTGAATGGTTATCGGTGAAAATAGTTGTCATACTGTGCTCATTGTTTGGTATTTGTTATCAGTATACTACGCCAAATCATTACGAATACACTTCACACTTCACACTCAACTATGCGCTGGACGGACGTCACGAACGCGTTTAACTCGACCAGTTGTAAACATAGGACAGTGAACGATGGCGTAGCCGAGTCAGCGAGGCCCTGAAACTTCGGGTTCCCACAGACCAATAAATAGTAGTAGTCGGTAGGACACATAATATAAATGTGCTGCTTCGATTAAGGGCATCCGACTACCTCCTTGATATCACCGTCTCATACTTTCCAGATAGGATTTTAATTCATAAAATGGAGGCCGGTGTAAGAAAATATCACATAAAGAGAGGAGTACCACATGATACAGTCCTCGGACCTTTAAACATAAGTAGCCACCGTGAGCAGAGGTTATAGACTAGGCAGACGGTGGAGCAATAGTCACACAGCAAAGACGCTCCAATAAATCTGCGAAAAATAGAACCAAATGATAAAAACAATTCGAGGCTGGCTTACTAACGCTAGACAGAGAGCAGAGACTAAAAAAATGTGGTTTTGGTATTCTAGCCGAGAAAGAATAGAGCAAATTATTAGTGTTGATAGACACGTAGTGGAACCTAGCCCCACCGCAAAATATCTAGGGGTTATATTGGATTAACGCATATGCTTTGAGCGCCATTTGTGCACGTATTTTTAGCATCACCTGCGCAATATAGCAAAAAAGGCAGTGATAAGAAGTGGAGCATTGGCGGGACTGGTGCTAAATGTTGGCGGGCCTAAAAGATCGGGCAGAAAGCTCCTAATCCTCTTATATGCAGCTGCCGTCTACAGTAGAGCAACCATTTTCCGCCCATACATCAGACACATACATTCTGACCAAGAGGATCTGTGGCGGTTCCCTTGAACGCCACCAATCATCTTCCCATTACCCCATGTAAAAACCTACCCCATAATTGGTGACAAGCCGATGTGAGATGCATCTTCTGGAAGTGTTTTTTACCGAAGCTAAACTGGAGTCAGAAAAGGGTCCTATCCCCAACGTAATGCAATCTACAACATCCGAGCAGCAGGACGTAGCTAACACCTGGATATCAGTAAGCAAACATCGCAGGATACCAGGTTTCTCTTTTCAATTATTAGCAAGTATTGTAAAAGAAAGACTTTTTGTTGTTTATTTTCTCTTCTCGGCGGGCTCCTTCCGAGCCGCCAAATATCAAAGATTTAATTTGCATGTTTGAATGGAATGTCAATATTTTATTAGTGAATAAGCAAGCTCGTTTCGGTCAAACCAAATTAAGCATTTTTTTTTTTTTTATTAGACTTCTCTCGGGAGAGGCGAACCTATAGCGTCAAGTGGGCGCCCCGAGATGCCATCAAATAACTGTTGCAGTTCTTTTTGAACAGTTGCAGGTTGTAATGCTCCGGGAACACTCGCGTGGGAAGGCAGTTCCACAGCTTCCCCGCTCTGTAACGGAACGAGTTCTGATACAGGGATTTTCGCGCTGTCGGGAGATGAACCACAAACGGGTGCGATCCGTCGGATTTTCTTGTGGAGCGCATATAAACCGAATTGCGTGGAACAATGCCAAGAATCTCCGAAGAACAGCACACGTGATATCTGTAAAACAGACAGAGGTCGGCTACGCGCCTTCGATGTGATAGCGACTGTAGTCCCGACGTCAGCGCCGAGTCCCCGGTCAGGCGGATCGCTCGTCTCTGTACGCTCTCAAGTAGGTCAAGGGTATGTTTAGGAGCCGAGCTCCAAACATGAGAGCAATATTCGAGCGCGGGTCTAATTTGGGATTTATATAGGAGAAGAAGTTGGGTCGGTGTAAAATATTTCTTGGCTCTAAAAAGATAACTCAGTTTTCCTGAGGCTGATCTGGCGATATCCATCCTCATTCCCACATCCCAGCTTCCGGCCTATTGTTGCCATACTCTGTCTTGCCACGCACAATACCCTCTCCCCCAGTTTGAAATTAATTTTTAGTTAAGGCATGGGCTCCTCGATAGTATACTGGTTAGTATCCCCGCCTGTCACGCGGGAGACCGGGGTTCGATTCCCCGTCGGGGAGCCTGTGGCGCAAGACTAATAACCTTGCCCGCAAAAAAAAAACAAATTATTATGGAAAATTTAGCAAGCCTCTCAGGACTTGCTAAATAAGGCCAAGACCGGTTCCCGGTTGTAGTGCCGATGATGATGATGATCTGGCGATACCCGATATCCTCTAAGAAGTCCCTTCAGGCTAAGCGAGTAGCACCAAGTTAAACAGGTAGCTGAATTTCTTGCATACCAGGCGAAGAGAGAAAATAGAGAAGGGGAAGAAGAAAGTTAAATCCCCTTACAACAACTTACAGAAAGTTAAATGTACGGAAACAGAAAAACAAACAAAATTTAGTTTCAGAGCAAGTTTTAGTAAAACAGATTAGTAAGCCGCTTCCGGGCATCAAAACCACACAAATAATCCTATTAGCAAACATTCTCCCGTCTGAAATTTAACTGCAGCGTAGTGTAAAATTAAACTGATTCAACACACGACGAGTTTGACTGACTCCACCGACACCTCCAGACCGCTATTGTCGCGATCCATCGTTGCACGCGAGCACCGAACCTCACCCGCGCGACTTTTTATCAAAGATTCCTTCTTCCGCTGATTCACACAATAAATTGAGCGCCTTCCGTCGCACGTCCAATATTTCGCGTTTAAACACCTGTTCTCTGATTCAAAATTATCATGGCTCAATCAACAAGACCTAAACAGGCTCAACAAGAACAGCCTCAGCCTCGCGCGGAAGCGCAGGAATTCGAGGACGCCTCCAACCTCGGACATCCCGCGCGCACCGGCACCCGCGAAATCCGGTTGCCTCCTTTTGACGAGGAGGATGCGGAGCTGTGGTTCGCCATGACGGAGCGAATCTTCAGAGCCAATGACTTGCACGATGAAGAACTTCGTGTGGTAGAGCTAATGCGAGTACTAAGCCGTACTCAAAGAACACACGTGGCACACATAATCAGGGCGACCGCACCATGCCCTTACAGCAGCCTGAGAGACGCGCTTCTCAGCGCATTGGATGAGCCCAAGAGTAGCCGACATCAACGTTTGGCAAGTGAGACAAACTTTACGGGGATGATGCCATCCCATTTCCTTGCACACCAGCGAGCCTCTATCCCCACCTCCTGAGACCTTGGAGAACCAATGCCAGCGAGCTTTCACTGTGTACTGTGCCGGTTCCCTTGAACGCCACCAATCATCTTCCCATTACCCTATGTAAAAACCTACCCCATAGATCTGCAGGGTCTACAACACTGTGTCCACGGAGACAGCCCGTTAATTGCGCGTCGGGTGCAATAGATATAGAAGCAAAAGCAGCGGCGGGGATATACAAGATACTTCAACTGAATGTATGCGGTTCCACAGTGCCGAACTCATAGCTATTGGTGAAGAGGCTCCTAAAAATGATACCGAGAAGCCAACATTAAAAAAAACACCACGCCTGGACGCTATAATAATGTCGAAAACCGGGCAAAATACATATGCGGATATATTGAAAGTCATGAAGGCTAAGCCCGAACTTAGTGAACTCGGAAATAGCGTGAATAAAGTTCAAAGGACAGCAAAAGGGAAATTGCAGCTAGAACTGAAACGCCGACCAGACGCCACCACTACGCCCACCACCACTGAGACGCTAAAAGCACAAAAGTATTAAAGGGGGGTGCCAGTGTGAAAACAGTGTCACTGGAAATCACGGTCGAGTGTCGTGATTTAGATGAGGTCACCACTGTAGAGGAAATACTGACAGCGATCACTATAGAGTTCCCTGCACTAAACACGACCCCAAAGGAAGCGGTAAAGAGTTTAAGAAGGAAATCAGATGGCACACAGGCTGCCATGATCCGCTTACCAAGAGCAAAGGCTAGTATGTTGCTGGCTACAGATTTCCTACGGGTTGGATGGGTGAGATGCAGACTTCGAGAACACATCGCACCCACACGATGTTTTAAATGTTGGCAATAAGGTTATGTGGCGAAATCTTGCAAATCCGAAGATCGTTTGGAAAACTGTTTGAAATGCGGTCAAAAAGGCCACAAAGCAATGGGTTGTAAATGGGTTCAAGGATTAAGGACTCTCAGGCCGAGAAATAGCAAGGAGGCTTAACAGAAATAAGACTGTTGTGAACGGTTCTCTTCACAAAAATATGGGGAAATTCAAAAAGGACGCACATCTGAAGCAACAACATCACGAGAAAAGCGGTTGATTCTACGGCTTGCCTCAAATTCTACTCTACCAGCGACTAAAGTAAGGGACAAAAGCGGTGTATCAACCAGCATAGCAACGGTCCGAAGGCAGCACAACCCAAATGCATGTTCTGCGAATCAGGATGCGAAAACGGTAACCACCACCCAACAGGGAGATACAAACGCCGAGCATTTAAAACGCGATGTCCAATCTCCTGAATAAAAGATGGACAGGTTTAAGTGCATTCAAATTAACTTAAACTATTGTAGAGCCGCACAAGATCTCCTTTCCCAAACGTTCAAGGAGAATGGTGCCGACGTGGTACTCATCAATGAGCAGTACAGAATGCCTGGTACTGGTACAATGACATCAGAGGAACAGCGGCCATCTGGACAACTGGAAATTCCCCCATAGAACACAGAAGTGTCCAGCGGCAGGAGGGATTCGATTATGCTACGATTAGAGGAATTTATTTCTACTGCTGTTACGCTCCGCCAAAGTGGGAAATAGAAGAATTCAAATGTTTTTTTTACAGGGTAACACAAGAAGCTAGAGCTAAGAGCCCCCTTATAGTTGCTGGAGATTTCAACGCTGGGGGGAGAATGGGGAAGCACAAGGACCAAGAGCAGAGGCCAGGCACTACTCGAAGCCTTCGCAGTCATAGATGTGGTGCTGATGACACCTTCATAAACGAGAGAGGCTGGTCCAAAATCGACATCACATTTGCCAGCTCCCTGTTGGCAAGAAGTATGGAGTGGCGAGTTTTGGGCACCTACACTCATAGTGACCACCCTGCCGTGATGTACGAAATATTACCGCACAAGTGATTATCACTGGCAAATTGGCGAAGAAAGCCCAGAAAAAATGGGTGGAAAGAGAAGGACCTCGATGCGGAACTGCTCGATTATATACTGGAAATCCAAATCGAACAGTTTGACGCAGAGGCCGATGCGAACAGGCAGCCTGGAAAAATCATGAAGTGACTAACTACCGCATATGATGCTTCTATGCCATGACAAAGACAACCAGCAACGGCTATCAAACCAGTGTTACGGTTTCTTGCTCTTTGTTGCAAGCGTCGTAACCTGTTGCACTCCGATCGCACATGGGTGGAACCCAGAAATCGCCCACCACCTACCCACATTTACATGCGGAATTCGTCAACAAACAGAAGGAGCTAAGGAATGTAATCCACAAAAGTAAATATGACGCGTTCTGCTCCCTAAGGGATGAATTAGAGAACAACCCATGGGGTAGCGCCTACAGGATAGTCATGAAAACACTACACAACAACAGTAGTCAAATGCAGAAAAGTAAAAGTGACATGGACAGAATCGTTGCTGTTATAGCGGTTGGGATGATAGTGAAGAACGTGTGATTCGAACTGTCGCTATGACAGTTAGAATCACAAAAAATTGAACCAATGCGTAACACATCAGGCTACTGGCCGTATTTAGAATTCGATTTTTAAACTCAAGTATATTCAACCGATGTGTATTGTTATGTTATCGCTATGGTATACGGCTCTGATGCATTTTCTTATTCGATTTTCGTTCGGTGTTCTTCACTATTTGCTTGTGTGTATCTGTTAAAGACGCCACAGTCCTATATAGTTCTCTTCAATTGTTTCGCATAAACGCCTTTCGTGCACCTAGAATCCAACCACATCGACTTAGGTTTGTTGCTCTTCACTCTGTGTGGAATGAGGTGGCAAACGGCAGGATAAATTGTGTGTAAAGAAAATAAGGACTTTTTGAAACTCGTAATAAAATCGTTCGGTCCATCCGAGTCACCTTTCTCATCCCGCCAAACTGTTCTTTTCTCTGCTTTTTCGTCCAGTCATTGTTGGTTAATTGGAATTTGACTGACACAACGCACAACAAGCAAACCTGAAGATTCTGTATTGGTCAAGGTGGAAGCTGAGGAATTCATCCAATGTCTTGGCGGAATGACTGCCAAAGTCTGGAGTCTACTTGACACATTTACGAGTTGAAATAAGTAACTCAGCGACTGTCTTAGTTGAGAGTTCCGGACAGCGGGGATACTGAGCATTTTGTGCCGATATAGGAATAAAATGCTGTCAATAGGAACTGATAGAGCATCGAATGCATCTTCAAGCTGCTGTACAGGAAACAACGATGTGCTCACGAAAGTGAAATTTGAGTCATCAGAAATTAAATTCCGTGCCGGAGTAGGAACAGTAGCCGATAAGCTGTGCCACTGTGTATGTATGTTGCCAAACCACAATATGGAAAGGGTAATGGCACTCATTTATATCCAGGCAGGTTGAAATTCCAAGGACTACTTGGGAGGTTTGATATCTGGGCAGTCATAACAACGAAATTGCATCTTAAGCCACGGATGTTGGATATTAATCGGTCAGTATGCAGTTACCAGTCGAACCACATGCAATATATGCAACGGTAAACACATCGTTAACATTCTAAACTGATGAAAGTGCAAACACGACCATCTAGTGAAGACCACCGACGACTTCCAGACACAACTGCCACACATCGGAGATGATACGGCATGATCGCAGCCGTTCGGTGCACATTTACGAACTTACATCTTTCACATCACAAATTGGAATGGATTTAAAAAAAAATTCGAAGTCAGTCGTATCTGTGAGACAAAGTAGGTGCGTATAGATAGGAAAACAGATGGAGTTTTTTCAGCACACGCGATCGCGGGCAAACACACGTCATCAGATGCACTCGGATCCTTTTGTTGATTTAGGATTTCACACGATCTAAGAAAAAGGTAAGTGATAGAAAACCAACACTAGTTTAGAGTTCAAAGTTGGTCATATTTCGACAAGATATACGTTTTCCCACTAAGGCCATTACAAAATTAAAGAAAGTTTAATGCAATCCCTTCCTATTGATTGGATTGCCTGAGCAAAAGTTGGCAGCACACCAACACCAGTTAGACTTCAAAATTGGTCATCGGACCTAGGCACCATGATAGAATTAAAGGAAGTTTAATGTAATCCTATTCTTCTTAGAAAATCGCTGACAAACTCAGTTTGTCCAGATACCACCGACCGGACACTAAGTGAAGCCAGTCGGCGGAGGATGGATTTGTCACGAAGACAACATCTTCCAGTGATAAGTGATGTGTCTGCTACTAATCAATTTCTCGATGTCACAATGTGGCTAGTCACTGCAGGATGTAACATTATGTTATTTAAATAAGGACGAGAAATCCGTTAGATTAATGACGTCGTCCTCGTTTGAATATGCAAACAGAATATTCTAATGGAGCAGGTAACTGGCCGGGGTTTAAGGGATTTCCCCGAGATCATCATTTGACTGAAGGATACTCGAATAGTCAAGAACTATGAAGGATTTCATTTGACTGGACAGGATAGTTGGAGGCAAAATTTGATTAGCAGGCTTTAAGGGATTTATCCTGACCCACCAATGAACTGGACAGCACAGTCGGAGGCTTGAGAGATTTGTCCCGGTTCGACATCTGTCCAACCGCCAACACATGCACTTCACACAAGGATATATCTGGGTATTCACTTCAGAAAGCACGAAATAATGAGCCAGCGGAAGAAAACGATATCAAAACTTACCTTGGCAGGATTTCCGTTTTTCCTTGATTTTTGTTGGTCGTGTTTAGAGGGACACTTATCCGTTATTCTTGTCTGTTTGTTTTTTACGCTCGTACTTTGTTGGTGTTTCCTTGTCGTTCGACCAATCGGCCACACAGTAAAGTTTTGTCACTATGGAATGCGACTAATATGGTTTTGTATCGGAATAAATAAATGGATATCCGCAGTTATATATGCGAGAGAGCGAAAGAGAGCAAAATATCCTAGGGAGAGAAAAGCCGTGCAAAAAGGCAATAACTTGTATTTGGGGAGGAATTTATGGAAATGGAAAGGACATGACCGAAGGAATAAATCTAGTTTCTAGTTAATTCCTTTTCGCTGTTTGCGTCACATCACTTTATCTATGTCTGTTAATTGCACTTCTTCTTCTTCTTGGTTTAGTCAAGGGAATACAAACTTCTTTCTTTCTAAAGCATCTCAGAAGAGCATTTACACGTTACACACATCATCTACATGTCTACACATCCATCTACGCACGCGCCCATTCTGTTTCTCAACACAAGATGTTTAATCACTTTTTTATGCACACACCCAAAGATAATACAACACAAGGGCGCGACTTGGTCTCATTCTCCGTCGCATCGTTTAAGTACAGCAAGGTGTGCGGATGTGTGTTGGGTCTGTGCCTCTGCTCCTGCCGCCGCCGACGATATACGATATATGGCATTCGATGATGACACGATGTGCGTTTGCATTCTCAAATCTTGTTTTTCAAACCCGACTGGAATGGACCCCGACCGCACAATTACGCGACGGTACAGAATTAAACACATCAACTCACACACGCGCAGCGCTCCGGCTCTCTCGGCGAGCCTAGCAGTACACAAAGAGATGTGTATAAACAATCCGAGTTGAACAGAACGGAAAGGTGAACAGTGGATCAGCAAACGGGCGCACAGGTCGGCTACGGGCCGCCGAACACAATGGATTAGAACAGTTCAGCTGGCGATTAGTTCTCACCTCTTCGCTCTTGCGTGGCTATCATACGGATCCGTTCCATGTCACACAAACACTGCGTGTGTCCGTGTGTTGGGGCTTTTGAGAAGAGTTACTTGTCGAAAACGACTAAATATTTCTAAGGGCACACGAAATGGAATGGAATTTCTCCCAACCGCACACACGTCCCGCAAGGAATTCGGGCTACACTGTCCAAATGGCCAAAAACATTTCGGGACACTGGAGGCTCAATGGACCTGGTTGAAAACAAAACGACCAAATGACTCTTTTCACTCAATTGCTAGTTCCTCTCCTGTTGTGATGTTCCCGTTCTCGTTGTCTTTCTCTCTTTTTATATCTTTTTTGTTTCTTTCTTTTCTTCCTCCCTGGCCCTTCTTCGAAATACTAACGTCTTGATCTATTCGACGATGGAAATTCGCCTTGATTTCATACTATCACTTACTATATTATTATCCTTCCACAATGCATTGTTTTTTTATATTTAATATTTATATATATCCCTCTCGGTAGTTCGGCCTGTCGCACAACAACACACAGTATACACTACACTGGAGCGACAAGAAAGCCACCGAATACGCATTCACTTTGTTGGTTTTGTTCATTCACTTGAAATCAAACGAAGAAATCATTGAATTCACTTCATGCACCTGAATGGATCATTTCCTTACTTTCGTCCTTGCGCCGTAATTAGCCGTGATTTTTAATTATTGTACACAATTCACTCCAATCGCAGGATAACTTTTTATTTCTAGTTTCTCTTTAGTTTACGACACTGACTGCGACGACCAACAACATCGACCTACGATACACCGTGCACTACTCATCGTGTCCTACTCTAGTCGTGTAGTTGCTGCTGAGTCTGAAGCGAACTGAATGTATAAGCCGGTTGCATGTGTTTGTGCGAGAGGTTTTTGGTAATGGCCGTCGCATGAGAAAGAATTCAGGCACACCACTGAGTCGCTGAGTGTGGGTGTGCAACCGAATTCCAGTGAGACATGGCCCAGCAATCAGGATTGTGGCAAGTGGTGCCACACAAACGGAGTTTAGTAAACAAACCTGAAAAAGGTTATTTGCCGAAGAACGAGCTGCGGCTCAACCTCCATCTGTCGTCTTAAAACGAACTTACTTTTTAGGTCCGATCCAATTGGCAACAATTGCGAGTTATCCGTCGTTGGAATTTTCCCATCTCCACCATTAAATAAACTAATGGACAAGTGGTGCCATTCGCTCCAATTCCAAACCTTTTAACAGCCATTTTATAACTTTAACGGCGGCTACTGTGTAGGCACATTTAACATTTCACTGGGTTTTAAAATGAATGGTCAGTAACCGGTACATGAAAAAATCTTCCCTGTACGATCCCGCGTGTGGTGCATGAGGCAGGGTAATTGCGAATTGAAATAAAATCTGCAGATTCAATTTGCATCGCCCTGAAGGATCGGGTGAGCCTATTATTATTTCCTCTTTTAAAAAGCCTAACTAAAACCGTCAATACCTTTAATAAAATTATCTTTCATAAAGTACACTGGGTATAACAGTTGGTTGATGGACATAAGCTAGTTGACTTCTATCCCAAATTAACCCTTAACGGACCAATGCCGCCATATAAGCGGCATGGAACTTTTACTTACTGGGTCCAATGCCAGGTATATGGCGGCAAAAACCATTTTATTATTTATATCACTGTTATTGTTGTTTAATAGCCGTTAGAGTTTTTCAAGCTGTTTTTCACAGACGAATCGGTAGATCGTATAATAAAGACAACCAACAATTATGCAAAGCAAAAATTAAAAGCGTTGGAACCTCTGGCAAAGGAATCAATTTGGAAAACATGGAAGGATGTAAAACACAAAGAATTGTTGGGTTTTCTAAGAGTAATTTTCAATATGGAAACAATGCATTTAGTCAATCAGGAACAATCAAACAAGACCTTCCACTTGAACGCGGCTGAGAGTTCAGAGTGCCTTTTATTGGCCACCCAGGTCTCGGATCCACACAAGAATACTGGTAAGATCATGGTCTTGTACAGTAGCAGGTTGGATGTTCTGGATAAATTTCGGGATTTAAATTAAAGCTTTGATATACCATAGTAGGCTTTGTTGGATTTGAGCGTTTTATAAAAGTGTGGAAGGGTGGTAATACATCATCATCATCATCGGCACTACAACCGGGATCCGGTCTTGGCCTTATTTAACAAATCTCTCCACCGGTCCCGATTTCGAACCGATAACATCCAGTTTGGCACTCGCAGGCTCTGGACGTCCTGGTCTACGCCATCCCTCCATCGCAGACAAGGTCTGCCGAGCTGTCTCCTTCCATACATCCTGACACAAAGGTCTTTACGGCAGGCTTCTCTTCGCTCATTCGAGCTAGGTGTCCCGCCCACCGGAGTCTACCGAGCTTGATTTTTTATACAACATTACCGTCAAGGTAGATCGCGTACAACTCATGGTTGTAGCGTCTCCGGAATCGTCCTCCTTCACATACGGGGCCAACAATTCTCCTTAAGATCTTCCTGCACCCAGGTGTCGGATCCATACATGTGCACTGGTAAGACCATGGTCTTCTACAATAGCAGCTTGGATGTTCTGGATAAATTTCGGGATTTAAAGAGTCTGATAGACCATAGTAGGCTTTGTTGGATTTGATCAGCCGTTCGCGTATTTCTTCTCTCATATTGTTATCGGCTGATACTATTGATCCAAGGTAGTTAAAGGATTGCACTACTTCACATTCGTCCTCCGCTACCCTTATATTTTAAGGCTTCTCTTCGCGAAAGTTGCCACCATGTACTTAGTTTTCCCCTCATTAATCTGCAGTCCCAGTTTTTGTGCCGCCTGCTCGATCTGGGTGAAGGAGTCATGTACAGTCGAATGGGATCTACCGATGATGTCGATGTCATCTGCGTAGGCAAGTATCTGGCTGGACTTGTAGGCAGTAGACCCTCTAGTTGTAACGCCAGAGTCACGGATTGCGTTCTCCAACGCCAGGTTGAAGAGGAGGTAGGTCAGATCGTTCCCTTGTCGGAATCCATTAAATATGTTTATTGTTTTCGACAGCAATCCCGCTATTTTTACTTGACTAGTTACGTTGGTCATGGCCAACCTACAAGGTCGTATCAATTTGTTTGGAATGCCGAACTCTCTCATGGCATTATATAGTTCTACCTTGGCTATGCTGTCGTAGGCGGCCTTAAAGTCCATAAATAGATGATATAATGGAATCTTAAATTCCTGACATTTTTCCATCGCCTGCCTAGGGGCGAATATCTGATCTATCGCTGATTTGCCTGGGATGAAGCCACACTGATATTGACCAATGATGAGTTTAGCGTATGGGGCTATCCGATCTTGTAGGATAGAGGAGACTATTTAATAAACGGTGCTCAGCAATGTTATACCCCTATAGTTGCTGCACACTGTGATATCTTCCTTCTTATGCATGGGGCAAATTATTCCACGACGCCATTCTCCCGGCATCTCCTCTTGCTCCCATACGTGCACCACGATCTCATGAAGTGCGTGACGTAACGCTGCCCCTCCTTGTTTGATCAGCTCAGCTTGATTTTGCATGGGTGGAGCCTCCAATTCTTCTGTGAGCTGACCATTTAGCAATTCATTGAAGTGGACTTCCCATCGTTCCAGAATGCCTTCAGGATCGGTGATCAGATTACCCTCTTTATCCTTCCAGTAAGTGCAGCGTGGTGTGTACCGCGTCATACTTTGCTCTCTACATTCCTCTATTTCACAGACTACATTTTTTCCCAGGCACTTTTCTTTTGTCTGTGGAGCCTTTTTTTAGATCCTCTGAGCTGTTTGTATTTGTTCTCGCGTGACCGCGTCCCATGAGACTCCATTGACCGGGTTGCAGCATTCTTATGTTCAGTCGCTAGTTTGCAAACCAGTCGCTCCGATCTCTACGACTACTGCCTAAGATGGAGTTGGCAGTACTAATGACAGTATTCTTAAGGTGTATCCATTGCTCTTCTACGCCCGGCATTCTGGCCCCAGGACTTACTCTTCCTCCGTCGAGTTCTTCGAGAGCGAGTCCTGGCGCATGACCAAAGCTGTTACTGGTATTATCATTGCGTAAGGCAGCCGCGTTAATTCGAACCTGATCCCCGGATGCAATACGTCTCTGTAAGGCAATCCGCGCTGGGAAAACTGTACCAAGATAGTGATCCGAGTCGACGTTGGTACTTCGGTATGTTCGTACCGTCATCAGGCTCGAGGAGTTGCGGCGATCTATCAACACGTGGTCAATTTGATTGTGAGTAGTTCCATCAGGTGATACCCAGGTGGCTTTGTGGATATCTTTACGCGGAAACCTGTTACTTGCAACGACCAAGTTTTTCGATGCTGCCAGTTCGATGACTCGTAGTCCATTGCCATTAGTGTTCTCATGCAAACTATGGGAACCTGTGTAGTGCCTGAAAACCGGCTCCCGACCTATTTTTGCATTCAAATCACCAAGAACGATTTTCACATCGTATGTTGGGCAGGCATTGAGGGCGCGTTCGACGTTCTCGTAGTATTCTTCTTTTTCGTCGTCAGGGGACTCCTCTGTAGGTCCATGAACGTTTATGAGGCTTGTGGGATAGGAAGGCGTGGCACCGGCATGGGTGCGTGTTCTATTTCCTCCACCATCATAATTAATTGTTCCGACGAGCGCTACACGATTCCACTGAAGCAAAGGATACACAAACACAGGAAGTAGGCCGAGAGAAATAAAACACTAGTGTTGTTGTTGGTGATCACCACTTTAAATTAATTTTATTGTTTGTTTCTTATTAATATACACCATACAGGAACCGATAGTGGTCATACCACTGTGATATATTCAATCAAACGAGGAAGTACACTTCACGATCGAACACTGGACTGGAAATGATAAATTAAATGCAAGTTTTTTGAAATCGTTTGGTTCAAATAAAAACAAATCGACAAAACACCGCTCGACTTAATGTATGGCGAATAAAATTCACTACGCCAATGACTCCGTATATCTGCGCTTCTCAGCCGTGCGCGGAGAGCGGGAGATCGCGTGACCGTTCTGGTCTGCTGATGTAAAACGACTCAACGATATTTAATCGTTTTGGGGTGAGTTTACCCAAGAAAGAAAGTGTTTCTCTGTGGTGGAAACAAGGAAGAGAGACTTGGTAATGTATGTGTATGTGTGAGTGAAGATCACAATTGTTTTTTACATATACAAGGCCGTGGGAATGAACCCGAAACAAGGAAAGGGAAAATGTGCATTCCAGTTGAATAAATAAACCGCTAGTCATCCGGGAAATAGTGCTAAAAGCAAATTGGATGTTTATGGCATCTCTGTCTGCAGTAGAAACCGGGTTCGTGTTTGCATTAGGAAATGCTAGAAAATTTGGTTTCGTTGATAATGCCTAAGATGCGGTGATTGTTTTCTCGATTGTACAAACGAATCGCGGGTCGGTTTATTACAGCTGTAAAAACAAGCTGTCCGACATAGGATTTTAACACAAATTGAAATTTGCCTGGGATTCTTGAAAAGGTAGAAAGAAATTCTTACAGGAAATTATATGCGAAGAGATGCATGAAGGTAAGTTTTCTTTCACAGGGACTTTTCAGATTATAGATTTGATCTATATAATGCGTGAAGCATTTACAGGTGCTAGTGCTGTTGCATTAGCGAAGTTAGGCGATTGGCTGAATGTTATGGGGGTTTTACGCTAAGTAGACAGTGGGGTTTGGCGGAACCGCCACAGGCTTATGTTCTTAAACTTGCCTCGCACGCGAAGAGTGCATATCCTTTCATTTATTGCATTAAAGCCGATGACGGCAGGTTTCAGTTTTTGGCTGACTAGAAAGGCTACCCCGAGCACATGGTGTTTTACTCGTTTCGTAAATGTCATACTCGTTTCCTTGAATAACACCACTCTCCGTTCATCTTATTTTTTGTAATGCTGCTTTGTCAGCCTTATATTCGGAGAGGGCATCGGATAGCTGATGTGCAGCTCGAGCTCTGTATAGTGAGCGGACGTTCCATGAGAAAATTGGTAAATCGTTTAGCCATTTTCGTTTCCGTGGTCGTCGTCGTGTATCCGATCCATATCCGAGGCTTGTTCGATTTTCCATAATAATTTGTTTTTACGAAAACACACTATAATGAAATAAATACTCGAATGTAAATACTTGTGAAATTAATATTTATAAAAAAAAAATCGAACAAGTGAAGTTGAGTTGAGTCTACAATCTATTTGTCCTTCGCGCAATAAAAGGAAAAAAAAAGTGAGAACACGTGGTCCATAATATGGACGTGGATCAGGTGAATGCTAAAATGATGCTTCGGAGAAGGCAAAGTACAGACCTAAATCTAAAGGCTAAACGTCATAAAGCTAATAAAAACAAGTATACTGACACGTTGAGTGACAGCAGCGGGGCTGGAAACCAATTCGGTTTGTTTCCGATGTGTACATAATGGCCCGGCTGACACGAAGATAAGTCATGATGGTGCATTCTGAGATAAATAATTCCGGAGGTAAACTAGCTCCCCACTCGGATCTCCGGGGGAGATTATGTCGGGGGGAACATTATGCAAATATTCTGATAATTAACCGAAGTTTAAGAAATTGGTCATCACGTAATCGGGCTCGTTCTCGAGGCTCTGTGGACGTGCGACTGATAACAGCATTTTGTAACATCAGGGGCTTCGGATACACCAATAGAATGTAAGCGTCGTCCATCAATATTTGCAAACAGCGAAACCTGATATCCTTGCCCTAAGTGAGACCCAGGTCGATTCGTTAACAGATTCGACATATCTTCGTTGCTCGGGATACGACTTACATTCGAAATTCCGTTTTAAGCGTGGAGTCATCGTCGTCGCGTGGTCCGATCTGGCTTGCCAAAGGATGGAGGCGTTGGAATCCAATAACTTGGACATCAAGGGTTAAAGGTCTTGCTGAAGAATTCTGTTAAATTTCGTTGTTGTCTTTACCGCTCCCCAATTGACGATCGACTAGCGGCATTTCTCGAACATCTTTCACGTACCATCGACTGGATGCAGTTCAACCACCCAGCTTCTGAATTAGTAGTCCTTGGCGATTTAAATGTACACAACTCCGGGTGGTTGGAACATTCTAACAAAACCGACGAGGCTGGGAGGTTGGCGGAGATGTTCTCTGTTAACCGCAATTCGACTCAATTCGTAGAGGAATCTACGCAGATGAGGTGATTAAGCGATTAAGCGAACACTCTGGATCTGTTTTTGACATCCGATCCGAGCATTTATACCATAGAGGTTGCTGCGCCACTGAGAAACTCAGATCACTGCTTGGTATCTGTCGCGCAACCACTTGTATTTCAAGCGAATAGCCGACCAAAACAGCTTTGCCATCTATGGAAGTATGAGGCGGCCAACTGGAAAGATTTGCGAGATTTCTTCGCATCCTTTCCGTGGTCGGAGGTGTGCTTCGGAGACACCGATGTTAACGCATGCGCGGAGTCGGTCACAGAGATTATTCCTCTCCGTTTGGAGATCTACATCCCGCATTCCATCAAACGAAGTTCATCTATCATAAACCTTGGTTTGATAAAAAAGGTGAGCTGATTACAGCGGCAAAAAATAGAGCTTTTAAACAATGGCACTACAATCCCACCGAGGTTAACAGAACGAATTTTACTAGAATCAGAAACGCGTGGAACCAGGCGATCGATATCGCGAAGAAGGCTTACAACGACAGAGTGACCAATAAACTCCCTGAGTGCCCAAATGATTCGAGCCCCTTCTGGTCAATGGCAAGGGCTGTCAGCAGTAACTTCGCTCCCTCCTCTTCTCCTCCGTTAGTGACGGGAAGCGGGACATGAGGCACACATTCAAAGGATAAGGCTAATGTGTTCGCAAATTTATTTTCCGGGAATTCAAACCTCAATGCCGGTCTTTTGAAACCACCTGTGATCGCGCCGGTACGGCCTTCGCTGCGGGATGTGAGGGTCCGTCCAAGTATGTTACTATTCAACGCATTCTGTGAGAAGTGGACTGTAGGAAGGCAACCGGCCCGGACTAAATACCACCAATAGTCCTTAAGAACTGTGTCCCAGAACTGTCGCCGATTCTTGGCAGACTCTTCCGCTTATCTTATACACAGAGGGCATTTCCTACCTGCTGGAAAATCGCTCGAGTTCAGCCAATCCCAAAGAAGAGGAAAAAGTGTCTCCCATAAAATGACTGGGCGATAGCATTACTGTCTATGTTGTCTAAGGTGAGGCAAGGGTCCCCAATGCCGAGTTAATTAAGCATTTGGAGTGCAACGGACTCCTGAATGATCGTTAATATGGATTCCGTGGCAGGCTGTCCACGGGAGACCTTTTGACCCTTTTAACTGATATATAGTCATCTGCCATTGAGGGGCGTGGTGAGTCAAGGACGGTCGCATTGAATATCTCCAAGGCTTTTGACCGTGTCTGGCACTGGACAGTGCTGAACAAACTTCGCCCATACAGACTTGCCCAGCAGCTTTGCGACTGAACGAAGCACTTCCTCGAAAATCGATCGATCCGGGTTGTTGTGGACGGCGAGTATTCGGATCTGTATCCTGTTAAATCTAGGGTGCATCGAGGTTCTACTTGGCTCCAACCTTATTTTTGCTTCACATAAATGATTTGTTGTAGTCAACGGATAACAGAGTGTTCAGTTTTGCGGTGATAGTACGCTTGTTTCTTCTTTTTCGAGTGACCTTCACTAATGAGATGTAACCACATCGACTCTCTGTATCGGGATCTGGATAAGGTCCTCCAGTGCGGAAAGGCCATTCTCGTCGAGTTAAATGCAACGAAAACACAATATACATCATTCACAAAGAAAAGTGGATCATCGGTTCCATCGGAATTTGAGGAAAGCTTGAAATTGCTCGGCGTCACGGTCTGTGGGAATGTATCGTGGCATAAACACGTGTCGAACATCGCCAGATCCGTCTCAGGAAAACTGAGTTATCCTTTTAGAGGCAAGAAATATTTTACTCCGGCCCAACGTTTTGTTATGTATGAATCCCAAATTAGACCCGCCCTCGAATATTGCTCTCATGTTTGGAGCTCTGCTCCTAAACATACCCTCGACGTAAGCACTCACACGAGGAGGGAATTCCGAACCTTTCCCACTCAGTAACGGAATGAGTTCTGATGCAGGGATGTTCGCGACGTCGGGAGATGAACCGCAAATTGGTGCAATCCGTCGGATTGTCTAGTGGAGCGCATATAAACCGAATTGTGCGGAACAATACCATGAATCTCCGAAGAACAGTACCCGTGATAATATCTGTAAAACAGACACAGGTCAGCTACGCGCCTTCGATGCAATAACGATGGTAGTCCCGACGTCAGCGCCGCGTCCCCGATCAGGCGGGTCGCTCGGCTCTGTATGCTCTCAAGTAGGTCGAGGGTATGTTTAGGAGCCGAGCTCCAAACATGAGAGCAATATTCGAGCGCAGGTCTAATTTGGGATTTATAAAGGAGAAGAAGTTGGGCCGGAGTATCCAGGCATTTAAGACAAATGTACATCGATACCTCCTTTCTCTATCCACTTACCCTCCTTCCGTTCGCACCGTGCTCTGACATTTAAGGGTACTCCAAAATCCCCTTTTGTGCGCCCGTTAGTGTAAAAAATAAATAACTTGGACATCTGTCAACAAAACATCATAGAAACACTTATCGGTTTGTACCCACATAATATAATAAAGTTATTCTCGGTTGGAAATTCCAAATGTATGAGCCGGATTCGCACCATTTGAGGGAAGCTTTAATTTTCTGCTTCAATATGAAGAAATTTGCAGATAAGACATATCGAATACTCTCAAAAACTTATGGCTAATAGCGGAACAACATAAGTGGTTTCAGCGCCTCAAGCATGGCAGTTTTGAGGCTAGTCTTTGATAGCCTGTACCGGGAGAACAGAGAGGGCTTCAAAGATGCAGAATTGCGGCCACCACTTGATCCAGACTAGTGTCGGAATCAAGAAGAATTGGCACGACGATTGGGAGTGACTCAACAAGTCATTTCAAAACACCTCAAAACCATAGGACTTTTGTTTTGCTTCTCTCAAGAGAGGCGAATCTATAGGGGCGACACTGCGCCCCGAGATGCCACCATATAACTGTTGCAGGTTGTAATGGTCCGAAAACAGTGATGATGATCCGGACAGATTTACAAGCAACGGAATTGGGTACTGTACAAATTGAAACCGAAAAATATTGAGCGCCATTTGTGTGATTGTGAATACATGCTTGAAGGGCAAAGACGGAAGGGATTTCTGTATCGAATTGCGAACGGGAACCAACAATTGGGGTATGTTTAGGAGCCGAGCTCGGCCCTTCCCCACTGCAGGACCCTATCTAGATCCTCATTCAGACAGTCAATCTGTCTACATCTCAGCTGATGCTGAATCGGCCGAACACTCGAAAAGGAGGAAACAAGCGTACTATCATCCGCAAAACTGAACACTTTGTTATCCGTTGTCTCCAACAAATCATTTATGTGAAGCAAGAACAAGGTTGGAGCCAAAATAGAACCTTGGGACACGCCCGAAATAACAAAATACAGATCCGAACACTCGCCGTCCACAACAACCGGGATCGATCGATTTTCGAGGAAGTGCTTCGTCCAGTCGCAAAGCTGTTGTGAAAGTCCATATGAACTAATTTTGCTCAGCAATGCCCCGTGCCAGACGCGGTCAAAAGCCTTGGAGATATCCAATGCGACCGCCCTTGACTCACCATGCCGTTCAATTGCAGGTGACCATATATCGGTTATAAGTGTCAAAAGGTCTCCCATGGACCGCCTGCCACGGAATCCGTATTGACGATCATTCAGAAGTCCGTTGCACTCCAAATACTTAACTAACTCTGTATTGATGACTTTTTCCGTTATTCCGTCCGGGCCGGTTGCCTTCCTACCATCCAGTTCACGTAGTATGCGTTGAATATTGCGCGGACGAAATCTCACATCCCGCATCGAAGACCGTAAAGGCGAGATCACAGGTGGCTCCAAAAGGTCGGGATCGAGGTTTGAATTCGCGGTAAATAAATTCGCGAACACATTAGCTTTATCCTTCGAATTCGCGACTAACGTGCCGTTGTCTGTTACCAACGGAGGGAAAGAGGAGGGTGCGAAGTGACTGCTGACAGCTTTTGCCATTGACCAGAAGGAGCGCGAACCAGTTGGGCACCGACGGAGTTTATTGATCATCCTGTCGTTGTGAGCCTTCTTCGCGGTATCAATTCCCTGGTTGCCCGCGTTTCAGATTCTAACAAAATTCGTTCCCACACATCGGTGGGATTGGAGCGTCATTGCTTAAAAGCTCTATTTTTTACCGTTTTAATCTGCTCGCATGTTTTATCAAACCAAGGTTTATCAGACGAACTTCGTTTGATGGAATGTGAAATATACATCTCCATCCCCAGAAGAATAATCTCTGACACCGACTCCGCGCAAGCGTTAACATCGAAGTTTCCGAAGCACACCTCGGACCATGGAAAGGATGCGAAGAAATCTCGCAAGTCGCCCCAGTTAGCAGCTCGATACCTCCATACATGGCGAAGCTGCCTGGGCCGGTTATTCGCTTGATATGCAAGTGGTTGCGCGACAGATACCAAGCAGTGATCTGAGTTTCCCAATGGCGCAGAAACCTCTACGGTATAAATGCTCGGTTCGGATGTCAAAAACAGATCCAGGGTGTTCGCATAATCGCCTCG
Source organism: Microdon myrmicae (assembly GCA_963931805.1). Lineage (NCBI taxonomy): Eukaryota > Metazoa > Arthropoda > Insecta > Diptera > Syrphidae > Microdon > Microdon myrmicae. Next base: position 3,868,142 of record OZ007500.1, on the reverse strand, counting down.
GGCATCCGGCACTCGCGTTGGCTCCCCCACGAGTTGTCAAGTTGTGGCTAACAGCGAACATCTCCGCCAGCCTCCTAGCCTCGTCGGTTCTGTTAGAATGTAACAACCAGCCGGAATTGTGCACATTAAAATCGCCAAGGAAAACAATTTCAGAAGCTGGGTGGTTGATCTGTATCCAGTCGACGGTATGTGAAAGATGTTCGAAAAATGTCGCCGGTCGATCGTCATTCGGGGAGCGGTAAAGACAACAAAGAAATTTAACGGAATTCCTCAGCACGAACCTCAACCATATGATGTCCATATTATTGGGTTCCAACGCCTCCATCCTCTGGCAAGCCAGAATGGACCGCGCGAAGACGCAGACTCTGCCCTTAAAACGGAATCTTGAATGTAAGTCGTATCCTGAGCAACAAAGATATGTCGAATCAGTTGACGAATCGACCTGGGTCTCAGTTAGGACAAGGATATCAGGTTTCGTTGTTAGCAAATATTGGTGGACGGCGTTTACATTCATATTGGTGAAACCGATGCCCCTGATGTTACAAAATGCTGTTGTGGCGTCTCTAACAGATACACACAAATACACAAGCAAAATAGTGAAGAACACCGAACGAAAATCGAATAAGAAAATACATCAGAGCCGTATACCATAGCGATAACAAAACAATTCACATCAGTGGAATATACTTGAGTTTAAAAATCGGATTTTAAAATCGGCCAGTAGCCTGATGTGTTACGCTTCGGTTCAATTTTTGGTGATTCTAACTGTCATAGCGTCAGTTCGAATCACACGTTCTTCTTCACTATCATTCCAAACGCTATACCGTCACCAGTCGAGCGTGGGTAGAGCCTCGAGAGCGAGCCCGGTTATGCGATGACGAACCTCTCAAAGTTCCATTATTTATCATGATATCTGCATGATGTTCCCCCTGACATAGTCCCCCTCGGAGATCCGAATGGGAGACTAGTTTACCTCCGGAATTCTTTATATCAGAATGTACCATCATGACTTATCTCCGCGTCAGTCCGGGCCATCAGCCACACATCCGAAACACCGTCGAAGATTTCCCTCGGCGATATCGCGGAATGTACAGGGTAACGGGGTGGTATCTCACTTTGGGACCGACTGCCACCTAACCAACATTTTCTCGAACCGGTCCATCAGCCAAGCTCTGAAAGATGGCCAGAGATTTCTCCCGACCATTTCACGAAGCCTAAAGCTTGATGGGGCGGTATTTCGCCGGGCGCACGGGGCGTTGGGACCCCGGCTACCACTCGGCCTTTAGTCGCCTCTTACGACAAGCTGGCCTAGCTGTGAGTATATTCTAACGCCCTACTCACAGGGCCGTTCAGGACGAAGGTTATTAATCCACGGCTCTTTACTTTATTTTGTTTAAAGAGCTCAGTTAGTTGATTAAAAATGAGACGGTCCTAGAAACAATTGACCATATCCATTCACCGTTCATGATCGTATCTCGGAATATCATAATAGGTGTAGTAAAAATAAGTCCATTATTTTTGCGTGAAATTGAAGGCTTTATTTAGCATAGTTAGAATGATCCGATTTAGGTCAAATATGCACCATTTTTTTCCACAACTTATTCCCATTTCGAAGGTAATTTCATTACGGCTCTCTCATAGAAAGCCTTGTCCCTATTGGCATAAAACTAGGACAGTCGATTTCCACAAGCTTCTTTTGAAGAACATTTTTTACAAGAGAAATCATTCGCCATATACATATACATATACAGGGATAGATGGAAATCACCTGCTGCCAAGTCTGGACTATAAGGTGAATGCATAAAAACCCGAAGAAACCCAACCAAACTCCCGGAGCTTCTGACGAGTGAGTACCGATGTGTGTGGTCTGGCGTTGTCCTGATGGAACACAATTGCTCTCTATTGGCCAAATCTGGCAGCTTCTGGGCAATTGCTTCCTTCAGGCGGTCCAATTGTTGACAGTACATGCCTGTTAGAAAATAAACCTCGCTTACCTTCACTGTGGACTCAGATGAGGTCCGGGTGTCATTCTGTTCACTCTGAAAAGATGCTTCGTAGCTGATGACCTCTAGGTACTTGTCACTGGAACGTTGTGCACAGTTTCTATCGTGATGGTCCACGAACGTCCGTGTGTTGGGTGCACGCGGCTCAATGTAACCTGGTCGCACTATTGAAAGAGGAGGGTGGCTCTTTTGTTGAGCACCACTGAGAACGGGTAGGGTGACTCCTGTGTTGAGCACAATTCAGAAAGAAGAGGGTGACTATACGATGAGTACGATTGAAAGAAGAGGGTTACTCTACGGTTTAGCACGAGTCAGAAGAAGAGGGTGGCTCTATGGTTGAGGACAATTTAGATCAAAGAAGGTGGCTCCTGTGTTGAGCACGATTCAGCAACATGAACGCGACTAGAAATCGGTGCCAAGCGCACATCAGATTCCTGCCACCCCAAGCAATGTCAAATGGGCATCAGGCACGTGCGTATCACTAGTCCAGCAGTAGTAGGCATTGAAAAGTGTACTTACCCAGAAGTATGTTTGTGTTGTTTGGATCAGTTCGAATGGAGACGCAAGATGCCAGCTATTAGTGTTTAATAGAGGCCCGAGAATCTGACTGATGTACGAAACGTTCACACGACAGATAGCAAATTGTGCGGTCAAACCCAAGACACAACGAAAACCACTCTGGCAACTAGTTCTAGTTGCAACGCAATGGCAAGTAACCCATAACGTAAAGTAAAGCAATTGTGGATTGTTCTTTAAAACACTGTTTTTGGAGATTGTATTGGAAGTGTGATTAACGTCCGAACCTTCGTATGCCTTGAATGAGACTCAACTATCATCCGTACCGTGAGTATCCACTCGACACCATGGGTCCCTTTTTTGTAGGGATTATTGTTGTTTGATGACCGGTCAATAAGTTGTCTGAGACTCATTCGGGGTGGGTTAATAAAACCCGAGTGTGTCTGGTTGGCAAAGGAATCTGCGTACGCGAAGATGTAAATATAATATGCGTATTTAGCATTGATAAACAAAGTTGAAAGGTACAAATTTGCTTGAATAAGGGTTTTTTTTTCTTTCAAAATCTGTTTGTGCAGCTGCCTGTCGAGATATGTTCTTTCAACAACGTCCGAATTAAGAGTTTGGCCGTAGGGGAGCAGGTAGTAGTAGATGATTACCTGCCAATCCCACCAAACAAAACAAATTTTTCCTGTTCGTCAATCCTGGCTTAGCCAGCGTTTGCGTCGGCTAAGCCGCGATTCGATCACGACCGTTTTTGCTTGCCGCTGCCGCAGTTGACTCACTTTTCATCACCGTGCGCTTCAGAAATGGGTCGATTTTGTTGTTAACTCGTGTGGTACCCGTACATCGAGCTTCTGTTTTGCATCCAGCCTTATTCAAGTTCTTCCAAACCCATCTATTGGAAACATAATGGATTTCTTTCTAATACACCTAATATTTAAAATATACGTTCCTTTAGGACGACGGTTGAAGGCAACTTTTATTTTTCTTCGATCATACAGATCAATGAATATAGTATTATACATTTTATATTTTTAAATTATAAAGTCTACAGCTCACACTCTTGGTAGGACCCAACTTGCACTTCAATGTAATCTACCTAACTACCCATACTCCATAATGCCTTAATCATGCTTTTGTCTAAAGTAAGTAAGATAAATATAAGAAAATGAACAAGATAAAAATGTACGTGAAATGGAAATAGAAAATGCTTTAGGATGCGTGTACTGCATGTGCCTTTTTTTTTTTTTTTATTATTATTAGACTTCTCTCGGGAGAGGTGAATCTATAGCGCCGAGTGGGCACCCCGAGATGCCATCAAATAACTGTTGCAGTTCTTTTTGAACAGTTGCAGGTTGTAACGCTCCGGGAACACTCGCGTGGGAAGGGAGCTTCCCCACTCTGTAACGGAACGAGTTCTGATACAGGGATGTTCGCGTCGTCGGGAGATGAACTACAAACGGGTGCGATCCGTCGGATTGTCTTATAGAGCGCATACAAACCCAATTGCGTGGAACAATGCCAAGAATCTCCGAAGAACAGTACCCATGATAATATCTGTAAAACAGACAGAGGTCGGCTACGCGCCTTCGATGTGATAGCGACTGTAGTTCCGACGTCAGCGCCGAGTCCCCGATCAGGCGGATCGCTCGTCTCTGTATGCTCTCAAGTAGGTCGAGGGTATGTTTAGGAGCCGAGCTCCGAACATGAGAGCAATATTCGAGCGCGGGTCTAATTTGGGATTTGTATAGGAGAAGAAGTTGAGCCGGAGTAAAATATTTCTTGGCTCTAAAAAGATAGTTCAGTTTTCCTGAGGCTGACCGGGCGATACTCGACACGTGTTTATGCCATGATACATTCCCACAGACCGTGACGCCGAGCAACCTCAAACTTTCCTCAGCCTCGAGGGCCTGGCCATTCATCATCAGCTGTGGAACCGATGATCCACTTTTCTTTGTGAATGTTGTATATTGTATCTTCGCTGCATTGAAGTCGACGAGATTGGCCCTTCCCCACTGCAGGACCCTATCTAGATCCTCATTCAGACAGTCAATTTGTCTACATCCCAGCTGGTGCGACGCTGATGCACTAATCGACCGATCACTCGAAAAGGAGGAAACAGGCGTACTATCATCCGCAAAACTGAACACTTTGTTATCCGTTGTCTCCAACAAATCATTTATGTGAAGCAGAAACAAGGTTGGAGCCAAAATAGAACCCTGGGGCACCCCCGAATTAACAGGATACAGATGCGAGCACTCGCCGTCCACAACAACCTGGATCGATCGATACTCGAGGAAGCTCCTCGTCCAGTCGCAGAGCTGTTGGGAAAGTCCAACGAAGTTTGCTCAGCAACGCCCCGTGCCAGACGCGGTGAAAAGCCTTGGAGATATCAAATGCGACCGCCCTTGACTCACCATGCCGTTCAATCGCAGATTTGCATATATCGGTTATAAGTGCCAAAAGGTCCCCCGTGGACCGCCTGCCACGAAATCCGTATTGACCGTCATTCAGAAGTCCGTTGCACTCCAAATACTTAACTAACTCTGTATTGATGACTTTTTTCATTACCTTAGATAAAATAGACAGTAATGCTATCGAACGGTAATTTTGTGGGAGACACTTTTTTCCCGTTTTTGGGATTGGCTGAACTCGAGCGATTTTCCAGCAAGCAGGAAAGGTCCTCCCTGCATAAGATAAGCGGAAGAGTCTGCCAAGGACCGGCGATAGTTCTGGAGCACAGTTCATAAGGACTATTGCTGGTATTCCGTCCGGGCCGGTTTATTTCCTACAACCCAGTTCACGTAGAATGCGTTGAATAGTGCGTGGACGAAATCTCACATCCCGCATCGAAGACCGTACCGGCGAGATCACAGGTGGCTCCAAAAAGCCGGGATCGAGGTTTGAATTCGCGGAAAATAAATTCGCGGACCTTTGTTTACCCTAGATATGATTGCTGACTGATCACCGGCGCTCGTTTATTGTTTTAGGAGGTGTATATCAAGGTTACAAGTAACTTGTGTTTACAGAAGTATCCATTCCTGGTCAACGATTCGAAAAAGTATTTTTTAATATCTTGTTGGCATAGTTTCCACGCATTTGGTTATTTTATGGGTAGCGCTATTTGCCCCATGAAGGGTATTTATTTGTTGTGCCTTCATTGAGTTTTTCTAGGTGTGAGTGTCTGGAGTTTATGATTTTATTGTCCCTTCATATACCAGGTGTACCGGTGTGAAGTGAGCGCTAAGATACAAATGTATCGATAGGGAACGTTTGTTGTGAACGAGCCCTTATATTTTTTTTATTTGGTTGCTATGACATCTGTCAAACATGCAACAAGTCATTGTACAAACAACATCTTTTTTTTTTAATTCTGTTAAAAATGTCGAATTTTGTACCAGAAAATGATGATTTGCGGAACGCATTGATTTTTTTTGTTTTCATTTGCAGAAAAGAGCTGCAGAGTCGCATCGAATGCTTGTCGAGGCTTATCGTGATCATGCTCTATCGGAAGCAACATGCAAAAGATGGTTTAAGCGGTTCAGAGATAATGATTTTGATGTGTCAAATGTAGAACGTGGAAGACCACCAAAAAAGTTTGAAGACGCCGAATTGCAAGCAATTTGGATCAAGATGACACTTTAAGTCAAAAACAAATGGCACAAATGTTGCACAACAAACAATTTCTGACCGTTTAAAAGCTATGGGAAGGATCCAAAAGTGTGGAAACTGGGTGCCACATGGGTTGAATGACAGGCAGATGGAAAAGCGAAACACCACACGTGAAACGTTGCTTCTACGACACGAAAGGAAGTCAGTATTGCATCGAATTGTGACTGGTGATGAAAAATGATTTATTTTAAAAATCCTAAACGCAAAAAATCAGGAGAAGCGCCAACATCGACTGCAAAGCCTGATCGGTTCGGAAAAAAAAACAATGCTCTGTGTTTGGTGGGACTAGAAGGGGGTGGTGTGTCATGAACTTCTAAATCCTGGCGAAACTGTTGATGTGCAACGCTACCGACAACAAATGATCAATTTGAACCATGTATTGATCGAAAAACGACCAGAATAGGCTACAAGACACGGAAAGGTAATTTTGTTGCATGATAATGCTCCGAGTCATACAGCAAAACTCGTCAAAGAAACAATAAAAGCTCTCGGCTGGGAAGTGCTACCCCACCTGCCGTATTCACAAGACTTGGATCCTTCCGACTACCATTTGTTTTCATCGATGGGACACGCATTGGCTGAGCAGCATTTCAATTCCTACGAAGAAGTCGAAAATTCGGCCTCCGAATGGTTTGCATCAAAAGACGACCGGTTTTATTGGCGTGATATCCACAAATTGCCAGAAAGGTGGTCGAAATGTGTAGAAAGCAATGGCCAATACTTTGAATAAAATGTTTTTAACATTCCCATTTAAAATTAGTATTTTATTTATTAAAAAAACGCTCACTTCATACCGGTACACCTGTATTTCAAGTTTTACTTATTACTTCAGGTTCACTAATAATCAATTTAAGGCCGAAAAGCAATCAGGATATTATGCTTATCTTCGACTCTCCGATTGGGACCAAGAAGTTATAAAAAATTATACAAAAATGCATAAAAAATTTGGTGTTGATCACACAGGGGAATTCGGGTTAGGGGAATCCCATTATTGTGGAAAGGTTTTGTGTTTAACATTTGCAATCGAGTTCACGGAGGATGCGTTGAAACGCACGTGGGCAAAACTTCATGTCCGCCGTTGAAGATTGCACGGACGCGTGTTTCTAGAATTAGGGTAGTATACGATTTAAGTTAAGTTCTTTTAAGTAAATATATAAATTTAAAAAAATAGAATTAAGGTAAATTTTAAGTAAAACCAGGAAAAAAAAATGTGGCACAAAGTGTTTCGAATTTTTGTTTGTTAGATAAATAATCACAACTAGAGCCACAAATAATGTCCTGTCGCCGCAAGGCAAATTGCACAATAGTTTTATTATGTTTGGCTTAAAGCGTCTGCGTAGGACCAGTAAGTCTTATAAGAATATAAAACGAAATAAATAATGTTGTAAAAATGAAAATGAAAAATTGCACGGACGCGATCACAGGTGCCCTTAAACGATTAGGATCTAGGAACGAATTTGCGGAAAACAAATTCGCAAAAATATTGCTTTTCGCTATTGAGTTTTTCATTAGTGGCCCACTACTCTTCACCAACGGAGGGAAGGAAACTGAACTGAAGTTATTGCTATAATAATTCTCTTTCCCACTGAACAGAAGGGATGCGGCACAGTTGGACCTTCGAATAGTCTGTCTGTTAATCGATTACAGCAGATTTACTGAATCGCGCCAAGTGATTTTCTGCGAAAACAAATAAAATAAACCATGTGTTTCAAAGAAAGCTTTCTAGAGGATGAATAAGTTCATGCTCTCTTTAGACAGTCGAGAATACCCTCAGTTTAAGTGTAATATAGGAGGATTGTTTTCCCAAAACATCAATAGACAACAATGGACAAGGTTATGAGGAGATTCGCATCACTGATTTCGTTAGCGCTGAAATTAAAATACTCATTTACTTACCTCTTTAGCTGCCTACAAATGCTTCAAAAAGTGCGAAACTCCTGCACTACAGAAAGAGTGCACATTACTCTTCCCGTTTAACTGTCCAAAATATATTCTACGGTATTGGATAAAACAGTCTTGTTACTTTTTCAATTTTACTTATACTTTTGCGCGACCGATCAACAAAACTCCGAAAAATGGTCAAGAATTTCTCCCAGACATTTTAAGGAGCCTATAGCTGAATAGAGCGATATTTCATCGGGCGGCTGGTCATTGGAACCCAACATACCACTCAGCTATTGTAACGAACTGCCGCAATACCTAGGGTCGTCGAACCACCGTATGAGCAATCAAACACATGACACAACCTCGTCACCGACTTAACCATTGTTTTAGTCCCTCCGGTACTGCCAAAATCCACCATCTCGATTAGCTACAGAAATTTATCCACAAGAGTCATCGGTTGAATCTACGTAAGCACAATTAATCGCATGGCACAACCTCCTAGACATAATAAGATGGAAAATGTTTGCCTGAATTAACCGATTTGTACCACCTAAGTTATCGATGTAAGCAGGACACCACATGAGTGAAGGTGTGCACCTCCTAAGCAAATCAAATGCAAATGCGGTCCTGTCACCTTCAAAGTACTATATTGTCCCACAGCCAGCACAATATTTCTGGGCTTTTATGAAATATATTAAAACCTCCACCTCATCCTTTCCATCGGCAGAGCTAATGACATATCCGTCTGCAATCCAATAAAGAAAACAAATTTATTTGCTGGACATTTCCCGGCAAATTCCACGCTCCCTAATACCACATCAACCCTTTTTGAACTACAACATAACATGAACGAAATTTACTCTCGCAGTCGTACCGTGAGCACGCAAAAAATTTATTTTGGGACATTGCCATGTATTGGTTCCTAGAGTAATAATGAAGTAATATCCCAAGAATAAATAACTCTCCTCTCGATCGCAAGAGTGCCCATTCCACAACATTCGAAGAAAAAGGAGTCTGTTATTACCACACTCTTCTTGTATTTGGCCATCCATTAATTAAAATGTATACATTTTCAATGTAATATAAAACGAATTTCAGTGAAATAAACGCGTGTTATTGTGTTTCATGACAACAAGGAGGCTATCGAATAATTATAAAATTGGTGCCAATGATTAAGAATGATTAAGAATAAAACTATATACATAAATCCACTGACCCACCTGGCATTCTCTCTCTATAATTTTTAAGAGAAGCCCTGTAGCGTTCTACGAACCGTACAATTCACCACAGGTAAGGTTCCTACCCTTCAAGGAACATACTTACCGGAAAGCATTGCACGCGCCCACAGACGCGTGCCACTAAGTCCCTCTACGGACCGGAAACATTTAGCCAACGTTGAGCCCGACACCAAAAAGCAAGAAACTGAACGTCCAATTTTTTTCAATGTCAAGCTCTAAAATTGGAATATAGCATACCTGAAACAAGGGTAAAACATTCACTCATCATATGCCCAGGAGCAGTCCCAAGGACTGAAATGCGCCGCATTCCAGCATTGCACAATCGGCAATCCTGAACATCTACACGATGTTACAAGGAATTACTATCGTCGGTAAATTAGCCGACCAACGGCCAAATTCTGGGCAACCATAAATATCTCAACGAGATAGTTCGTGAATATTTATGAGAGTAAAACCAACAAAAGGAACTACTCCAGTCCCACGGTTCCTTTTTGTATTTCACACCCATTAGAAAGACCAATGGATTGTTACTTTTAACTGAAAGAAGTTAAAAAACCAATAGACCGTACGTCCATTCAAATTGCACGATATCTTTCGGCCTGCGCGCCAGATGTGCTGTGCAAATAAAGGCGGCACACAATCGGTAGCCGTCGAACCGAATTTCAATCACCACAACGGATGATGATAATGATGTAATGATCATGAGCAAGATTATCCTTCCAGGTCCATAGGGGAAATTCTCCTTGTGAGATGAAAAGGAAGATGGTATGCTGCTAACAGATACTGTGGAAAATTCTGTTAGCAGATTGATTGAGAAATTTCCTTCTTTGCAGATACAGATCGGAGATCTGAATCGGGATATCTTTTTGGGCAGACGGTTAGTCTACATTGAGGTTCCAGATTGAGCAGTCAATCGAAAGTCTATCGAGTCGTTAACAGTCGGGATTAGGAAGCCCGTTTTTAGAAGACTCTAATCGGGGAGACAACAAGATCGAAGGGTTGCAGAGGAAAGGTCAACCGAGGAACGCCAACGGGGAGATATTCGCGTGATGAGTGTGCATCGTTAGTGCTACGTGTCTTCGTATAATAACTATTGTAGATACATATGACATTTTGAAATATATATATACGCAACTGCATGTGAAATCAATAACAAATCTTGTGTCGTGACTGTAAGGCAACAAAATAAGGAAAAGTGTCAATAAAAGTAACATTGTAAGAAACTATTTCCCAGGTTGTTCTTTTGTGTGTGGACAGTGTCCGGCGGAACACTGTTTGGAACGTTTGACATTCGAACAACATACCAAATCCACCAAGTGAACAATACCCGTCAAAGTAAAGGAACTATAAATAAATCGCCAAAGCCCTACTCAAACGGACGCTTCCCAAATAGATAGGAGGTGGAAACAAACAACCAAATCCCAAAAAGAGCGAGTTTTGGTTTTCCTCTTCCTACTGACCAATAGGACTAACTACCATTCAGCCGAAAGATTATGGAGTCATCAATAATTCTCAGCTCACGAAATTTTATGAAACATTCTCTTCTCCTAACTGAATGCCAATATATTCTTGGTGTTACGAAGTTACCCATTTTTCCCACTGGAAAACCAAATAAAACAAATTAACACAATATTAAAGATACACATATATACGTATGCATAAACAAAACAAGTATGCGAAATATACAACCATTCATTCATTTCGACTAAAACTACAAACCAAAACATAATTAAAAAATTAGCCGTTGCGATATTTCGTTTAAGATCGCAAACAGGAAAATACCATTTTCCAGGCTTATATGCGATCAGCGTATTCACCCTTAGCAAAACCACCCCACATTACTGTATGGTTGGAGATTTCGCCCGAGTACCGATAACGGCTTAACCGAACGATTGGTTCCTCAGGACAGCAGACGCGGTAATAAGATAAGGTACAAGCCCGATTGATTCGCACCTAGCAATGAGTAGTTGTGTGTCGAAAGTTGAAAGTCGTTTGAAGAAGATAAGTCCGATTAGAGGATTAAAAAATTCGAGAAGAAATAAGAATACAAGCAATTTGTTAACATTACACTAAAATCTGTTTGAAGAGTCTCTCGGAGGATTTTAATAAAGATAACATATTTGAATTTAATTAACAAAAATAAAACATTAGCGTTTTATTTCTTATTCGGAGAGAGAGAAATTAACATCGAAAGATTGATAGACTTGTTTCCTCCTTTAATAGTGAACCATTTGAACGATTGTGTTTCCATTGAAGTGATCAATATAAGTATGAGGGTGAATCAAATATAAACGGTAGTTTTACTTTTTTTCTTAGCAACAAGTTGCGAGCTAGATAATCTTGTGCGTGGCTGTTGTTTGGTTTATGAAAAGTAGGGGTACCGGCTTGGCTAGGGGTCGCACTCGACTTTGTAGTCAGTACAGTCATGAGCGAGCAAGAGCTACATATGTCTGTTGCACAACGGATTATTATAAAATTTTTAACAAATGAAGGCGTTAAACACTTGGAATTATTTTCTCGATTAAAGGCACAGTTTGGTGATGATACACTGTCCCAGAATCTCTCAGCCGGAAAAGTTCTGCAACGATTTTTTTCGACTTAAAGGAACTTTTAAAGATTGATTTTCTTCACGAACAACGAACAGTGAATGCTACTCACTACTGTCAGTTGTTACAGTCAGCAAAAGGCGTATATCGAAACAAAAGACGAGATATGCCCATTCGAGATGTCATCCTTTTTCGTGACAACGCCAGGCTTCACACCGCGACCTTGACAAGGGATACATTGGAATAAATCGGCTGGTAAACACATTTGAACACCCTCAAGCCCAAACTTGAAGGAATGGGTTGGGGGAAAAAATTTCGAAAGCAATGCAAAGAAGCATGTAAGCAATTGGCTAACAACTCGCCCTAAATCTTTCTACGAACAAGGGATATTAAAGCTTCCAAATCGGTGGAAAGGGTGATTACGCAGGAGACTATATTGAAAAATGTTGATAGTATAGTTAGTGTGTAACATTATTCAATAAATGCATAAAAATAAATTACCGTTTATATTTGATTTACCCGCGTAGAAAAAGAAAAGTAAAGGAGCAGAGAATTAAAAGGAACACCTCCCCCGCCACTGCAGCGGAGAAAAAAAAACCTGATTCTAACAAAGGTAATACATTATTTTGGAGGAAGAATCAGAGCAGGAACAACATCGCCAACGGAAGCAACTACCTAACCACATCGTCAAAACGGTTAATATCTTTTGTTGGTGCAACACTTACGTTTTTGATGGAACATTGATAGCAACAGGTCAAAAGGCGCCTAAATACACACCTCACCAAAAAGTAATATCACTTCAAGCACTAGTTTTGTGAAAACAAGTTGTAACTTTCGATGTATACAAAGCATTCGACATAGTTTAGCATCCGTCTTCCTGTCGAAATTGCACTGCTATGGAGTTGACGAATCTCTCATTCGTGCCTACCTCGGTGAAAACAAGGTAGTCGTGTGGGATGTCACTAAAGCATTCGACCGAGGTTTGCATCTCGATGTTTAGTCGAAATTGTGTTCTTACGCAGTTAACGTATCCCACGTTCAATGAACTGGTGATTATTGTTCTGGACATTGAGTTCCTTCTCCACAGAAACTTCTCATGAAAGCCATCAGGGCGTGCACATGTTGCATTTAAAATGTGTGTGCACACAAAATTAATAAATCAAAGGATACTCAGTATTTTAGTGGTTCAGAAGTATCTTGAACTGTAGGTGACTTCCTAGGCCACTCCAAATATTAATTTCAGTCAAAAAATAAACATTGGGAATTGTTCTGCACTCGAACTACATGGACCTAAATCACTCTGTTAGATCACATGTTCCATTGCAATTACAATTTTCAGACATTCAAGACCAAAGTGCACCCACACCTCTTTATCCAAACTTCTCGATCCTCTTCCGTCCGCACTGTTTATACGATTCGGGGATAGAAACTCGACAAACGTATCACTGCGTGAACTACAGACCCCCACAAAGCACACAAAAAACATAATTCGTAGTTAAGTCGCCTGTAGATCAAATACAGAAGTGTTCGTAGTTATATTAATCGACTCTCTATGATATGCAGCTTCTGTGCCGATGATATCACACTCAATGAGTCCTCAAGGAGGATTCCACCTTTCCATTTAAACCCGATTAAAGTTAGATGAGTGGTCTTGCATGCTCATGGAGGACTCTGACGTGGTTTTTAATTATGTCGTTAGAACATAGGCGTAACATATCCTGCCTGTCTTATTTCATAGGTCGTTGCTCAACTGAACTTGGCAAAGATATTCCACTTCCCCAAACAGTTTCCGTATATATGCGTACCATTTCGCTCTAAAAATAAATTTCGGGGGTACAGATAAACACAAACAATCGATCTTTATCCGAACCACATAAATGTACAATGCTCTGCCTAATCATGTTTCCTGGTCATTATAATATCGAAGCATTGAAACCATTGTATGGTATATCGATACTTCCTATTCTTCTTAGCGAACGTATTCCATATCTCTCAAAAATTATTCCATATCACCCGTGAATGCAAGGCTAATAATCTTGCCCGGAAAAACAAATTATCATGGAAAATTTAACAAGCCTCGGGACTTGCTAAATAAGACCAAGACCGGGTCCCGGTTGTAGTGTCGATGACGTTGAACACCCGTGAATCAGAGTGTGCATCAGTTCACTTTTTTTTTCGACGTACAAAGAAACAGAGAATCATTCTTTAGCCGAATCACACAAATGTGGGATGCTCTGTATGACCATGTATTTCCTTGCTGTTCTAATATCTCCGTATTTAAGACCCATGTACATCGATACCTCCTTTTCCTAATCTCTCCTTCTTCTTTCCATAGCACTGTGCTTTGATATGTAATGGTACCCCTTTGCTATTCTGTGTGTTTTATGTTAAAAAACAATAAATTAACAAGGGTACCCTGTAAAATATAAAACGCGACTACTAAATCATATCAACGTAGGATCAATTTAACCTCTAGACATTACCCAAAAATCAAGAAGGCTAAAACCTCACGAACTGACATAAAATGGAAACCAAGTACTCTTTAAAACAAAGACAGAAACCTTGAGATGAGTACCCATCTAAAATGAGATTGTTGAAAAAAAGGTAAAAAATTTCCACCTTCAAGAGTACTTTTTCATCGACCCTCATTGTAACTTAGCCATCTGCTTATGGGCCTGGTTAAGCTAATAGTTTCAGTGTGACAAAAAAAGACTGAAGTGGATAGATTTCTGTGGCAATCGACATGAAGAACTTTGGCAGCACCGGGCAGAATGAAACGATGGTTGAGTGGTGATTCTGCACACGGTGGTTCAACTGACGATTCTTTCTATTGTGGCAGGTCGTCACGAATTGGTTATAACAGTATAAATTCCACAAACGCCATTTATAATTTGAAATTAGATTGAGTGGTAGGTTGGGCCCCAAGTCCAGTCGCATGGTGAAATCATCATCATCATCATCGGCACTACAACCTGGAACCGGTCTTGGCCTTATTTAGCAAGTCCTGAGGCTTGTTAAATTTTCCATAATGATTTGTATTTTTCCGGGCAAGGTCATTAGTCTTGCGCCAGAGGCTCCCCAACGAGGGATCGAACCCCGGTCTCCCGTGTGACAGGCGGGTATACTAACCAGTATACTATTGAGGAGCTTGGTGAAATACCACCCCATTAAGCTATAAGTTCCGCCAAATGCTTGGGAGAAAATACTTGACCATCTTTTGGAAATTGGTTGATTGACCCGGTTGAGAAAAAATAGCATCTTAGTGGGACCTGGCTCTGCGCTATAGGTTGTTACAGGGAGGAGTATGTAAAAAAAACAAGTGTTCCAAAAAAAATAGTTTAAGTTCAGATAGAAGCATTTCCAAACAAAAGTACGAGTTAGCTACTTATATTTCTGGCCTTGGCAACACTAACATAAATGGTGTCAGGTGCAATCTGACGTTTCCATCAGAAAGTTTGACATTTTCTAACAGCAACATGGTATTCAATCACCATTTTTTTTTACACGTACCACCCTTTTTCTACCGCATACCATCATCATCAAATAGCATCTGTGTGGGCGCCTTACACGACTCTCTGCTTGAAGCCGCCTATGCCAATGCCCATGAGAAGTACACAGCAGCAGTGCGCCGCCATGTTAACGGATGACGACATCAGCAGAGGCTATAAAAAGAGGGTATAACAAGAAAACGGGAGCCAGTCTCACTTGCATCAGCAAAATATATGAAAAATTCATATACGAAAAGCTAAATAACTTTGTCAGTGCCAGGCACCTAATACCTGATTTCCAATTCGGATTTCGAAGAGCGCACAGCACCACTATGGCTCTTAACTTATTTCAAAACCACGTCTGCGTGCGGCTCTTTAATAAGGAACCCACCGTTGCGGTAAGCCTACATTGAAAAAGCTTTTGATACGACTTGGATCGAAGGTCTCGCTTTTAAACTTCTGAATACTGGCCTCAGTAGAACGCTGTGTAGCATCATCTACCAGTTTGTTCTAAACAGAACCTTCCAAGTTAGAATGAATGGAAAGCTTTCCCGAACTTTTCACGCCGCTGCAGGCGTACCACAGGGCTCCATTCTAGGTCCCATCTTATTCAATATTTACACCTCCGATATTCCCCGCCCCGCGGACGGGAGAGTAAACCAAATATGCTATGCGGATGACGTCCTGGTGTACACGTCAACCAAAGGCCCTAACCTCGCAACAAATCGACTCAACCGTCACTTGGACGAACTGTATCAGTATTACAGTCGATGGAAAATCCGACTTAATCCATCCAAAGCAGTAGCCATAATTCTGAGTATAAACACTCCCAACCTACTTCTCGATATTCACAGAATATTCGAATAAAAATGGGAGATACTACGATTAGACCACAGGACAAGATGAAATATCTTGGGGTCACTTATACCCCAAAAATGAATTTCATCAAACATGTGACCCACATTCTCCAAAGGGGCCTTGGTCGGTCTAAGCAACTGCACAACATCCTGAAGTGGAGGAACAAAGTTGACACCAAAGTTAAGCTTCTCTGCTATAAGCAGCTAATCCGATCTGGAATATCGTACGCCTTTCCCATATGGTCCTGCATATCTTCGGCTCAAATGGAAAGACTTCGGGTTTTCGAAAGGAAACTCCTCAGAAGATGCACCAATCATTCTAGAAGGCCTGACGGTCGTCATTACCCCAACTCTCACCTATACGAAGGCGCCTCCATTACCCCTATCGACGAGTACTTGCTTCAATTAGCATATAAGTACCTCGAAAACATTCAGAACAGCGAGAACCTACTTGTACGGGACTCTTGCGTTCTTGACCCCTCTCTCTCTCGATCTCTTCGGATCAAACCCCCACAATTTCTTCTTCAGTATAAAACTGAAGAAAGCACCCTTCCCAACAACATTCCCCTCTATAATAGAGGATTTCTGGACCCATCCCATAGGGTCTACAATTAACAAACCAACACACGAACGCACAGTACAAGACGGCACAAATACAAACATACACACCGACCAAAGCGCAGATTATCAGACGCCAAAGACGTGATCTGCGTTTACTACCGCACCCAAGACCCACCGGTCTTGTAAGATTTCTTTCCCACCATCCCGCTATAAAAGTAGTTAGAGAACACTTGGACTAACACTGTCCACACTATCCTTGGATACCCCCCCTTTTTTCTTCCCTTTTCAGATGCTGCGAGACCGAGCCCAATATCCTCACGGATGTGGGTGATTCTGGTTATCGCAAGATGACCAGAAGTCAGAGACAAGAGGAAGGACACATATGTCCTGTCTCGCCAAATTCGGCCTTCTCGCCACATTTTTTTTTTTTTTTTTTTAAAACGGGAGCCAGTGATCGGCAAGCATTAGACCATGTGTGAGGGTGATTTTCGATTCGTTATTCTTTTTTTGATCTTCTTTTTTCACACATTTCATACAGTGCCCAGTGCAGCAAAAGTTAAGAAAAAAAGTGCGTGATGACCGGTAAATTAAAATCTGATCGAAGATTGTCCGTATGAAACAGCTAGTGTGCGCGTTATTCTGACAAGTATTAAATGTGGTTGACGGAGGACTAAGATGAGTGAAACGGCCAGGTAATCGCCAAATTCGGTGCATACACAAGAGACCAGCTCGGCGATGACGTGGCTTGAAAGGGGTAAAAGAAAAGTCCCAGTTGCTACACCAGCTTTTGGTGTACGAGGGATTACCTGAAGCGGATGATATCAGTATGGAGGGAAACGATGCTGAAGAGGAGATAGAACCTGATAAAGATGAGCAAAGCAAAGTGAAAAGACTCAGCCGGGAAATCCAATCCGTGAAGGTAGCGGTGGAAAGTATTAAGTTCTAGGAGGGAGATGAAAAGAAAAGGGGGCACCCGACACTGTTAGGAGCTGTGTTCCTAAACATACCCTCGACCTATTTGAGAGCATACAAAGACACATCGAAGGCGCGTAGCCGACCTCTGTCTATTTTATAGATCTTATCACAGGTACTGTTCTTCGGAGATTCGTGGTATTGTTCCGCGAAATTCGCTTTATATGCGCTCCACGAGGCAATCCGAGGGATCACGCCACCTTGAGGTTCATATCCCGACGGTACGAACATCTCTGCACCAGAACTCGTTTTGTTACAGAGCGGTAAAGCTGTGGAATTCCCTCCTCGTGCGAGTTTTCCCAGAGCGTTACAACCGGCAACTATTCAAAAAGAATTGCAACAGTTATTTGGTGACATCTCGGGGCACCGTGGCGTCGCTATAGGTTCGTCTCTCCCGAGAAGTATAATTAAACAAAAAAAAAAAAAAAAATTGAGGAGAAAACGATCGAGAAGTAGGTATACCGTAAGGGATGTGACTGAAATGCTTTGTGAATTCAATCCAAGGAATCCAGCCGGACCTTCTTCAACTTCATACACGAGAAATTAGGCATGCATACCAGTTAGATAGAAGACTAGTTACGATGGCAGCGATTAATAAGCTAGCAGGAGCAGCGAAGCTTTGGGGTAATCGAATCCTGCATTCATCATTAGAAGAATTTCTGTGCGATCTGTCCAACATTTCCCAGGAGAAGATTACGTAGCTGATGTACATAAACTTTTACGTAATAAAAAGCAGATGCCATATGAAGACATAGAAGAGTTTGCGTATGAGGTGAGAACGATTGCTTCAAGGGTTCAATTAGAAGAAAAGACAGTGGGGCATATCCGATATGGAACGTCGTAACGCTCTAAAAACTGCGTAGCCTGATACATACAGGGGCTTTTGAAGAAGATGGATCGCAGGTCTAAGATCGCAACGAACGCAACCAATAACCAGTCAGCGCAACGCAAGTGCAGCAGAAACCGATAGGCAACGCGTACCGGGGCCGACTACAGAAAAACCGCGATCAGATGCTTCATGTGCAACCAGGTGGGGCACGTGAGACGTAATCGTACCATGCACATTGGCCGCAACTGTACAGCAACGGGACCAAGTAGTATCAGAGATCCTCATCAAGGGGCAAGTCAGTTGTGGGTGTGCGAGGAAAGAAATGTGTACCATAAAGTTGTGGAAGTGAACGGGCAAGCAATCGAAGCCTTCATAGATCTTGGGAGCGACTGTGTCACCATGCAAGAATCTGTCGCAAACGCCAACCCTCTTGTTATGAGGAGGATAACAGAAAGCTAAACGGGTTCGGTGGAGGAGCTTGCTCAACTATTGGAAAATTCTACGCGAATGTTCAAGTAGATGCTTTACAAAGCTTGTGCGAAATTCTAGTTGTCCCCGGGGAAAGCCAACCATACAGAATGATCGTCGGCCGACGTTTGCTGGACCAACCCCAAGTTAAGATCGAGAAGACTTACACTAGCCTCAATATCAGCGACTGTACTGCGAGTGATGAAGGTAAAGCTTTGATCATCACCGACGAAGCGGTTCAACAGGTGCGAAGCAGAATTAAGATTGGTGATCTGGACACGGGAGATATCACAGACGGAGAAAAGGACGAACTGTGCGAATTGGTAAACGCATACCAAGATTGTTTCGCCTTAGATGCTAGCGAACTTGGACAGTACAATTGGGAAGAATGCACGTTCGAACTCAACACAACACTGCCAGTGTGCATGAAATCTTATACCTTACACTTCGCCAACGCAGGATAATAGACGAGAAGATAAGTGAAATGTTGCAGTTGGGAGTTAACCGACCTTCAACATCTAATTTTTGTGCAAGTTAAGGCAATTTTCGGTCTCAGATCTAAAAATAAATAATGCACCGCACATACCGATAACACATGCGATGCACAACGAACAACGGATGATGTCATGCCTTAGGAACGGACACCACAATCAGTAACAATAGCACATACGACGTACAACGAACAAAGCAGGATGCGATAACACATGCGACGCACAACGAACAACGGATGATGTCATGCCTTAGGAACGGAGATCACAATCAGAATCCCCATCAATCATAGCGATAACATATTAGTATAAATAACCCAAACCATTCTTGAACCATGCTCTTTGTTCTTTATAGATCGAACTATATGGATCTTAAGTTTATTTTTCCGAATAAAGTCTGAATGCACTAGTAGACATAGTCACTCTCAGCATCATCATCATCATCGGCACTACAACCCGGGAACCGGTCTGGGCCTTATTTAGCAAGACCTGAGGCTTGTTAAATTTTCCATAATGATTTGTTTTTTCCGGGCAAGGTCATAAGTCTTACGCCAGAGGCTCCCCGACGGGGAATCGAACCCCGGTCTCCCGCGTGACAGGCGGGTATACTAACCACTATACTATCAAGGAGCCTACTCTCAGCATAAGAAAATATGTTTTCGATCATTCACTGAGCCATAACATTAATTTGCACCGATAGTTCTTACAAAGAAGAAGGATGGTGAAGACAGAATGTGCATCCACTATCGGGCACCGAATAAGGTAACTAGCAAGCAGAAGTTCCCAATGCCAATTGTGGAAGAAATACTAACAACGTTAGCTAGAAAGAAGTAGTTTACAACGTTGGATCTTGTTTATGGATACCATCAGGTGCGAATAGCAGAGCAAAGTCGGAAGTACACTGCTTTTGCTACGGAGAATGGACTGTATGAGTTTGTTCGCATATCGTTTGGTCTAGTTAATGCCTCGGCATACCTCCAAATGTGCATGAACCCCATAAAGGCACTCATGGACCGTGGGGATGTTGCAGTTTGCTCAGATGGTGTTGTTATCGGAAGCAACTTAATAGAGGAAGGTCTTCACAAGCTTGAGAAATTCCTGACAGTTCGGAAAGGGTCGGGGTTGACTCTCAATACCAAAAAGTGTGCCTTCTTAAAGACCGGCATTGAGTTCCTCGGACACCAACTGGATGAAAACGGAATAAGACCAAATGAGCGGAAAACCGTGGGAGTAAAAAACTTCCCTTAACCGAAGAATGTGCATCAAGTGAGACGGTTTTCGGGTCTCACCGGTTACTTTCGGAAATTTCTACTGAGGTACTCGCAAATTGTAGTACCCGTTACCAGTTTGCTAAAAGAGGACAACCAGCAGACTGCGTTTGAAATCCTTAAATTATCACCGCTTGCTCTATATGACGTAGAATGCGATCACGAAGTTCATACCGATGCCTCAACTCTTGGACTCGCCGGCATATTGATGCAGCGAGGGAGAAACGACGAAAAACTGAGACAGTGGCGTATTCCAGCAGGAAGTTGACCGTGGGGAAAGCAAAGCATCACAGCTACGAGCTGGCAGTCTTAGCTGTGATGAAGAGCCTTAACGATTTCGGATGTAAATAACTCATGTGACTAGAGCGGCGATAAAGCAACGTAGGACAAACAATCCTGAGTGGTACATAGACATTTGTTTGTCAGAAGTCTCTGAAGAAATAAGAAAACCGATTCTGGCCGACAAATCTTTATCGACGAACTTAATCATCAAATTGGTGGATTATCCGTCGTAAATGCCTAATTTGGCACCCGATCACTTGTTTTCATTCCCGCACATCAAACATAAATTACGTGGTCAACGATTTTCGAGCGGTTGATGTGTTCAAAATGCACATATTGGATGTACCTCAAACCGAGTGGGAGAAGTCGTTCCAAAAATGGTTCAAACCCATGCAGAAGTGTATTGATCTTCATCGAGAATATTTGACAAACAATAAATTCAGCTGCGATGATAAATATTTGCATTTTTATTATTAGGCCAGAAATAAAAGTAGCACGTCTCATACATTAGTGTAGCGAAAGTGTGTTACATCTACAAAAAGCTCCAAAATCATTTTCAAATAGTAAAATAGTCTTGAACATAGCAACTGATATTTCGACATGTCACTTCAATGATGGCCTGCCTAATATTCTACTAATCATGAAACCTTCGGAGAAGCATTATATGATTTTTATCTTGAAGTCAGTCCTCGTCGGGTCAATGGTGGGGAGCTGTCTTCGACAAATACGGCGACATCCCAACGTGGAATTTTCGAGGAGAGATTGACAAAGGATATTTGACCAAGGAAGAGCATCTTATGGTACTGACTGTTCAGCGTAGCGAGTCCCTAATATAATAAATTGCCCGACAAAAAGAAAACATTTCAAGGAATGTCTATGGTATTAAGATCCCATCAACGGAGTCAGAAAAAGCATCGAATTTGATTACCATACATTTCTGCTCAAGTCCAAGATTCTATAGAGACAATAGTAATGAATTATATGTTCAAATGCGAACATTTTAGTCTGGACAAGTTAAATCCCGGTTGGCAACCAATACCATTTTTAGCAGAGGCTGATTATCGTCGTGGTAGGGACACAGCAATTAAGTTATATGAAAGACGATTGAAATTCGAAATGTCGCTGTCAAAAACTACTTGCTGTTAGTCACTTAGTTCACGAATTGGTTGTTTAGAAATGCAGATATTAAGAGACACATAGAAATTTACACGTTGAGTTTATTTCGAATAAACTCGCTAAATGCACAACCCGTACCCATCCTCATTCCCACATCCCAGCTTCCGGCCTATTGTTGCCATACTCTGTCTTGCCACGCACAACACCCTCTCCCCCAGTTTGAAATTAATTTTTAGTTAAGGCATGGGCTCCTCGATAGTATAGTGGTTAGTATACCCGCCTGTCACGCGGGAGACCGGGGTTCAATTCCCCGTCGGGAAGCCCCTGGCCCAAGGCTAATGACCTTGCCCGGAAAAAACAAATCAATATAGACTTGCTAAATAAGACCAAGACCGGTTCCCGGTTGTAGTGCCGATGATGACGATGATGATTAGCGAGATTGCTACCCAATTTTTAGGAGGACGGCAGTCCCATTACAGGAAGTTGATAACTAGCAACACCTCCATTATAGTGTACGCAGCACACATATGGTCAGGAGCGGTTCAGTATAAGTTGTACATGAGAGGAGTGAACTCTGCACACAGACTATCATTTTTAAGGGTATGCCTCACTTTACGGACGGTATACAAAGATGGTCATGGCCGGAAGTGAACCACTTCACATTGTAGCTAAAGATACTGCTGCTTGGCAAAAGACTGATGCTTGCTTCGCAAAAGGATTGCCTGCGAATACGACTAGAATTAAAGGACTCCAGCCAAAGGGGTTGACATTCCCTATCGTAGATAGGATACATCAACAAAAGGAAGATGGATATGGACGCTTTCGAGAGAACTTGTACAAACAAAAACTTGTCAATAACCCGTACCACTTGTACTGCAAAGGCAAAATCGAGAATGGGAAACATGTACTCTCATAGTATGCGTGATTCGAGACAGCAGGAATGGCATATAAGACGACCAGTTACTCCGACAGGAGTGACAGAACGCATTCTAAAGTTAAAAGAAGTGTGGTCGGTATCAACTGAAGAAAAAAAGGCAAGCTGTCGACTGCCTTTCAGAAGATAGGCCTTCATGGGTTTTGGTATCAATACGGCGGAATTATCGAGCTGCTCTCTCAGATAAACGATCGATGGGAATATCTAATGGACGAAACTAATGATACTGAACCAAGCATTGCCAGAGAAAATGCCTAGAACTGGTCAATCGTAAAATGTCGTATTCTATTATGTCAACGCCAGGCCGTGTACTGCAACAATCGCTCAGTAAAAATTAATGCACCTTGAATGTCTTATCCCAATAACCATATTTACCAGACATTACACCATCAGACTATCACTTGTTCCCGTTCCTCAAAAACTGCTTCAACGGAAAACCCTTCACTGATAAGACAACTACAAAAACATACCTCGGCCAGTTTTTCGTCTCTAGGCTCAAGATTTTCTTCGAGGGGGATTAAGGAAAATGCAGGAAAGGTTGCAACAGGTCATTCAAATTCGGACAACATACTACTTGTTATTACATGTAAGAAGAAAAATTGCATAATGTCATTCTTTAAAAACATTTTGGGACAACGCAATAATTGGAAAATAAATGGTATTTGATGCACGCAGTAGATATACAGTGATAAGCAAACGATGGAAAGAATTAGCACTACCACACGAGATCTATTATTATTTAACACATGTTATTGAATGTGTGCACGGCTGGATATCCTGTTGTTTATTCAGGATTTCATCTACTTATCCCGCGAACTATTATTGTAGTATCCCACTACATAACCCTATTTAGCATAATAAAAACCTGAACCTCTAATGAAAAACTTGTAACCTTTGCACCCACTTTAATCTCGCCGGGATGATTTTCTTTTTTTATTAGGGGGATGGGATATAGTATCCCACTACATAACCCTATTTACCATAATCCCATTAACACACAAAATTTGTTCTTAATGTAGTATCCAACTATATAAATCCATAATATCGCACACGATGCAATTTCTAATTCACATAATTGACTCCACTCCAACAAACAACAAACGCATAATATCGCACACCAAATGACGCATTCTCACTTTCCAAGCCACACGCTAAATTTCAAATGCATTTTTTGCTTCGTATTCAAAAACAAGCACTGCACCAGGCATGAGACATTTTCACACGCTATCATATTGCAAATGCATTTTTTGCCTCGTACCCAAAAACAAGGGTCACACCTGTCATGGGACATTATAGGCGCCTTCAAAAGCAACTGGCCCACCGTTTAAGGGAAGCCGAGTTAAATTATACAAGTGGCTTGAAAGATGGCCATTGTACCTTAAATGGTTCGATCTAGTGCAAAAATCAATTAAGTAATACAATTGCTGAAGCCAAAGCCGTTGCACCTAAAATAGATCAATTAAGTGGCGATAGCAGTTAAACAATGCAGATGACTCGTGCTAGACAATTGGACTCAATTTGGATCATACGTTCGGGTCGAAGTCCAAGTGAGGATACATCGGTGGCGTTCCTGCACCCATAATTTGGGTATATAAAGAGTGGTTGCAACGGTTTAAAACACAGAGTTAAGCGATCAGCGTAAAAGGTCGCAGCCTTGCGATGAAACAGCAGGCCTTTTACTCTGAATAAATAAATTTTTAATCAAAAAGTTAATTTGTAACCCATCGGAGAACGTTATTTAAACCTAAAGTAATATACTTTCGTTTATTCTAACTCTCCGCTTGCTCGCTCTTCCCCCGCACTTTAGGAAGCACGGCGAGCGGCGTCATAACAATTGGTGGCAGCGGTAGGATATCCTTAGCTCCTGCTACCAAACATAAAAAAAAATCAAGCCAATAACAAAAGCGTATCTGGGGCTAACCCCAGGAACAGTGAAAAAAAAACCAGAGAAAACTAATAATAATTAAGACAAATAAAAAAACGTTTGTTGTTAAATAATATGTATATATACATAGATATACAACAAAAAGCCTTAAGATTGTAAGAGCTGGCGAATTCCAAATAAGGACTCCGGGGGCAAAGTTTGAGCAGTGGGAAAAATTAGTAATAGTTAAAAGAAAAATAAAAAAAAAATTTGTTTTTAAATAATGTGTATATATATATATATAAACAAAAAGTCTCAAGACCGTAAAAGGTGGCGAATTCCAAGCAAAGACACCGGGGGCAAAGTTTGAGCAGTGATAAACACCAGGATTTTTCATCTGCGGGGCTTGAAGCCTACCTGGCAAAATAAAACTATACACCAGCATTGAAGTCTTGACGAACAATGGGAACAGCAGTACCAGAAACAAAAGAAGAACAGAAGGAAACAGCAGCAATCTACTATTACCAGCACGACACCAGCAAGGTGATCAATGATAAAAGTAACATTTACAACAATAGATGCGGCATCAACAACATCGAATAAGTAACCAAAGATCTCAGGTATTTATGTTTTTTTTTTTAAATTCAAATGGGACAAATAGAACTCCCGACGTAAATCTTAAATCTTTACAGTAAAGGGGACAAACAAAGCCCCCAATATAAATTTAAAAATTCTTTTAAAAAGGGGGAAGCTAGAAGTTACAAAAACAAATTAAATTCTGTCAAAATTAATCCAGGAATATCAAGACAAGCAAATTAAAAAAAAAATATATATATGTATACATATATGTAAACAAAGTATAATTTCTTTAGTGTGGAAAGCGTCGCGCCTCTCATGTTCCGCGCGGTTTTTATTCTAATGGCCGCCAGAGGGGGCGGTGGTCGATAATAGAATAATGGATAGACACCGACACGCGGTGAGGCTGACAGATGCGCTCATTACAAATTTGGACACACGTGCTGCCGTATCAGTCGGGGAAAAACAAATAACAAGAAACAGCAAACTTAAATTGTCGTTTCTTTATTATAGGTAAGGTTAATGTTAGGCTATTTTATGTTGATTAATTTATAAATAAATCACTTTATTATAGAGAAACATATTTTCGTTTGTTTTTGGACTATTGGTCTTATATATATATATATATATATATATATATATATATATATATATATATATATTTTTTTTTTTTTTTTTTAAAACCAAACTTTTTCTAAATTAATTTGACAAAATTTAATTTGTTTTCGGAATGTCTATGCGTCCCATTTTTTAAAAATAAGAAAAATCCCAAGATAAGTTAATCCATTAAAAAAAAAAAAGCTTAACTAAAGGGGATGATAATGTTTTCTCCTTTTCCAATTTACAGAAGAGAGAAAGGAAGCAACGTTGGGTTGGAACATCCTAATTTAATGCACCCAAATATTTTCCATTGTTTTAGTGTGTATTTTCCGATTTTTGTCTCTTTCTTTTTTTCTTTCTTCCATTTTATCTAGATTGGGTCATCGCTGGTTGTTTCCTCTTTAATCATGTGTAAACACCCCAAGATAAATTAAAGAAAAAAAGAAGATCTTTAACACACATAAATTAAACCAATTTAAAAAAACTATTATATGCAGAATTGAGAACAAATAAGAAGCTTTAGATTTATATATATACTTATAATTATGATCAAAATATTTATGAAAGGATTTCATACGTCCGGTGTAAAGAATTTTTTTTTCTAAACCCTGTCCCTAATATCACAGGATGTTTTTCTTTGTTTTGGGATGGCCTATTCAGCGTGAAAATAGTTTTTCGAATATTTTTTTCGCGACCCGAAGTTTTTAGGCGCGAAAATAAATACTTAACCATAGGGACGCAAAAAAAAATGAATATCAGTTTGAAGGACGTATTGATTTTCGTACCGATATATGACGGCAGCCCAGACGAGTTTGCGAAATTTGTCGCTTGTGGGGATATTCTTTTTTCACAGACACAGAGTGATAGTCAGCATGCTTTCCTACCCAACGTAGTAAAAATTAGACTGCAGGGCCCAGCATATGACCATATTCAATATAAGGACATTTCAACTTGGAACAGACTTGTATTTGAACTAAAGGACGAATTTAAAATTCTTACCTTTAGGTCTGCGGCACAACAGTCTGGCGACGGCCAAGAAATATCAAAGAAGGTGTGAGGGAGTTTGGAAACAGACTCGCACATCTCCTTTATCTTCTGGACAAAGTCGCGTTTAAAAGCACTGTCCGTTCTGCTGTACAAACATATCTAATGGAAGAGAACCTGAAGCTCGCCGTACATTGTTCGAAGACTACTATACTATTACTACTACTATTTATTGGCCTGTAGTAAGCCGGAAGTTCATGACCTCACCGAGTCAACTCCGCCATCGTTCCCTGGCCTGTGCACTCTCCTTCCACGCTTGACCAGCCGATCCGATCTCCTCAAGGTCAAATCTAACATTGTCCTCCCATCTCCGTCGCGGCCGTCTCTTTCGCGTTGGTCTGCCGTCAAGACTACTACGCACGGTCCCATCGTTGCCCATTCGTGCGACATGTTCCGCCCATCTTAATCTTCGCGATCTGATTACTCTCACTATTGTAGGTTTGCGGTATAGCTCTTCCAATTCGTGGTTGTGGAGTTTCCTCCGTTGTCCTGCCTCCTCGTCATATTTACCTCCAAAGATACCCCTTAAAACTTTATTCTCGAATACGCGGAATTTGTTTTCTTCCCGTTTTGTGAGCGCCCATGTTTCGCATCCGTATAGAGTAATCGGCATGATTATGGTTTGAAGACGGTCTTAGAAACCCCAATCTAAAATCACTTGTTAAAGCACAAAACACTGCTTTAACAAGGGCAGCAATTAATTATGCCTTAGAGCAAGTCCCGCGATTAGAAAATTGCAATACTTTAAAAAGATCCCCCAGCAAATTATAACCAGTCAATAATTTGCCGAGGGCTCCTCGATAGTATAGTGGCCTGTCACGCAGGAGACCGGGGTTCGTTTCACCGTCGGGGAGCCTCTGGCGCAAGACTAATGACCTTCCCCGGAAAAAAAACAAATCATTATGGAAAATTTAACAAGCCTAAGGACTTGCTAAATAAGGCCAAGACCGATTCCCGGTTGTAGTACCGATGATGATGAATAATTTGCCGAACGTGCAATAAGACTGGGCATTCTTCCGCGAGCTGTTATCACAATACAAAAACTTCAAATTTTATTCCCCAAAAGAAACCAGAAGTTCAACCCGTCCAATGCTCCTATTGTCATCAATTTAACCGTTCCCAAGCAGAATGCAGAACGAGACAGTCACACTTACATGTGCAAAATCCAATTATTCACCAATTTTTTAGAACTCAACTCGCCCCTAGAATCGAAATAACGACGTCCGAAAGTTCCCTTCCTCGTCAAAACTTTAACGTCACAGAAAAAAAGGAAATACGTGAACCAAAAAGAGTTCAGTTGATTGAAAGAATTATCCCAGCAGAATGCAAACCTGAGGAGCAAGAACTGTCAGCAGAACGTGAGGGTGAGAAACAAAAAGTCCCAGCAGCCAATAAGACTGAGGAACAGAAAGTCCCAGCGAATCACAAGTCTATACTACTACTATTAATTGGCCTGTAGGAACCCGGAAGTTCATGACCACTCTTATCGCTAATACGTACATATAATGTACGTATTAGAGATAAAATGAGATGAAATTATGTACTAGAAGATAACATGAAGTAAATGAAAAAAGAACACCCTATTATATATAAACAATACGAACTAATATGTATTATAGATAAGAAAAAGTAAGCAAACAATTATGTTAAAAGTAAATCTATATATATATTAGAAACAAGCTGAGAAAAAAAATTTATAAAAATATGTATAGACAATAAGTAAATATAAACAAAATGTATAGACAAGATAAAATCAGTAGAAAGTCATACGTTTAGAAATATGATGAGAAAAAAAATCGCACAAAAAATGTAAACCTGAACCTCGAACAAAAAACTTGTAACCTTTGCACCCACCGGGATGATTTTCTTTTTTATTAGGGGGATGGGATATGGTATCCCACTACATAACCCTATTTACCATAATCCCATTGACACACAATATGTGTTCTTAATGTAGTATCCAACTATATAAACCCATAATATCGCACACGATGCAATTTCTAATTCACAATCAATTAACATAATTGGCTCCATTCCAACAAACAACAAACGCATAATATCGCACACCAAATGACGTATTCTCACTTTCCAAGCTACACGCTAAATTTCAAATGCATTTTTTACTTTGAGTTCAAAAACAAGTACTGCACCTGCCATGAGACATTTTCACACGCTATCGTATTGCAAATGCATTTTTTGCCTCGTACCCAAAAACAGGGGTCACACCTGTTATGGGACATTATAGGCGCCTTCAAAAGCAACTGGCCCACCGTTTAAGGGAAGCCGAGTTAAATTATACAAGTGGCTTGAAAGATGGCCATTGTACCTTAAATGGTTCGATCTAGTGCAGAAATCAATTAAGCAATACAATTGCTGAAGCCAAAGCCGTTGCACCTAAAATAGATCAATTAAGTGGCGATAGCAGTTAAACAATGCAGGTGACTCGTGCTAGGCAATCGGACTCAATTTGGATCATACGTTCGGGTCGAAGTCCAAGTGAGGATACATCGGTGGCGTTTCTGCACCCATAATTTC
Source organism: Microdon myrmicae (assembly GCA_963931805.1). NCBI lineage: Eukaryota > Metazoa > Arthropoda > Insecta > Diptera > Syrphidae > Microdon > Microdon myrmicae. The sequence goes on along the minus strand of OZ007500.1, from coordinate 3,838,401 downwards.
GGTATATAAAGAGTGGTTGCAACGGATTAAAACTCCGAGTTGTGATCAGAGCAAAAGGTCGCAGCCTTGCGATGAAACATCGGACCTTTTACTTTAACTAAAGTAATATACTTTCGTTTATTCTAACTCGCCGCCTACTCGCTCTTCCCTCGCACTGTATGAAGCACGGCGAGCGGCGTCATAACATTATACTTTTTTTTCTCCCGAAAAGACAACGCGTTTCCATTCACTAGCCGAAGCGTCATGTTCTCTAGCAAAATTCATTCGATGGTTCTTGTGTACTTGCCTCAAAACAAATTACGTCATAATTTATTTCAATGCACGACTGCAGTAAAAATCCGACAAATGTCGATTTCGAGAAACTATTTCTTTGGCTGTTTTATTATTATTTTTCCAAATATGTAACAAGTATGAGACTCGTTTTCCGAAATATGTATGTAAGCAAGCACTTTGATGAATGGTTGTATGCTCCGACGAAAAATGAATGATGAATTGGTCTTGAGGTATGAAAAGGTACTTATTCGAGTTTATCCCAACACCTCACAAAATAATTTTTCTATACAGAATATCTGGAAATCAGATTTATATCAACATGGTTGACTTAAACATCCAAATGGTTCAAAACTACGTGGCGCTTTGAAATTTGGCGTGTGGGGGTTCTCTACACCACATGGAGAACCAACCCACAATTCCAACCAACCGTGACCGCTAACAGCGCGTCACCTCAACCCAACTTCCCATACAAAATCCGCAATAGCAAATAAAACACATTCGAAAACCCACAACAGAATATATTCATTTTCCCAAAATTGCTTTGGTCAATTCTCTACTTAATTCATATTCCCTCCTTGCGACCAAGCAATCTTAATTTCGCCGAAATTCATATGCCGTAATAAAGCGCATATTCAAATCTACAACGAACATTAACCATCTCCTTCAATTACATCACCCCACATACATTTTCCCAAAATTGCTTCGGTCAATTCTCTATTTAATTCATATTCCCTCTTTGCGACCAAGCGATCCTAATTTCCCCGAAATTCCCATGCCGTAATAAAACGCATATTCAAATCCACAACGGAACATTAACCTTCGCCACCAACTATACCAAGTCGCATACATTTCCCCGAAATTTCTTCGGTTAATATCTTATCTAAACGATATTCCTTGCTTGCACCCAAGCAATTTGAATTTCCCGGTATACACAACCAACGAATCCAACTCAGCTGGTACGGCGAGGATTCGCTGGAACTGAATTCTTATGCGAGCATAGCAACTCTTCTCGAAATTCCCCGGAAGTGGCGGCAAGTTTATTTCTGCTATGACTCAATCACCGGACGCGATGAATAGGTTTTTTTCCATTCCATTAGTCAGTCGAGACCCAACCGCCATCGAGTGCGCATCGCCGCCTGCAAGCATTTTGCTTAATTACAAATGTTTCCATTCAACCCACCCAGTCGGTGTTGACATAGTATATTTCGGGAGCTGCTCACCATAACCTGTCGTGTGTTTCGGCCACCTTACGTTTGGCTAACCTCGCGTATCAAACCGCCTTTCGCAATATAGCGTGGCGCGACTCGGGCGACTGTTAGGAGCACGCGGACTTACCCAACCACCAGACACCGAAGGACGTGGTGTCTCGAGGTGCTATTTTCGAGAGTCCGCGTTCGTTGTTAATCGGGTCGAATTGCAAGGATGTCGCTTAGGGAATCAACCCCAAACCAAAACTAAGTGGTCCCGAAACCGTGGTTAAGAGGAATATAGTACTGGAGTAATTCTAAGTAAAAAGGGGGAATTAATCGATAAACAGATGTGACAACAAATAAAAAGAGAAGCATTAACATTAAAACCGGACCAGTGCGTTTTATTTCCTTTCTCTCTTCCCCGTTGGTGAACATTGCCGGTTTTATTTTTCCAGTGACGTGTTGGGGGCGCAGCGAAACCGCGTCCGTGCTGGCGTATACGTAGATCCCCTACAGGCGAAAGTAAGTTAGCGAAGAAAGGTGCCAGGTTTGAATGGAGACTAGACACTATACCAAATAAAGATATCACGGATATATAAAAAGATCAAATATCAGAAGTTGGCTTTGGAAACTAGGACGTTATCTCTATCTTCTGGTTGTCTTGCGACCACCAGAATGGTCCCATCCATCGGCCTGGTGGCTTGTGAAAGGGTAGTATTACACTGAAAATTCATTTGTCGCCCTTGGTAATCTGCGTTCATTGTTTTACGTACTCCACCTTAACACGTGTCTGGTTCAAAGTGCAAAGGACATACGTCCAAGTGTCTGGTTCAAAGAACATGGGTAAGTGTAGAAAAATATGGATAACTGAACTCACGCCTTGGAAAGGAACCTCATCCGTTTATTAGATCATTACAGAGCACGCAAATCGTACCTGACACGGCCATTTTATTAGAAAAAGTACAGTGACGGTGTACACGCCACATAGGGCAAAGGGTATAAACTGACCACTGGTCCTAAACGTAATATATAGGGTTTTCCAATAGGGACTTGACAACTTTTTTTCGGTAGTAAATTTTTATAATTTGCAGACGTTGTTCGTTCTTGTACTTAGCCATGATGAAAATGTTGTTTACTGAATAAATTGACAGTGACAGTTCGATGATTAGTGAAAGGGTGTGTTCACGAATTAAATTCAAAGTTGTCAAGTCTCTATTGTATAACCCTATAGAACAATGCAAAAAGGCCAAATGGTGTTTTGATGAAATGAAGGGTTAGTCTATGACTGCTAATATATCCTATGTTCGGGCAAGCAAGTACAAAGAAACTGTGTCCTTTTACAACGTTGATACACTAAAAGGATTTTATAATTCCCCTAAATATCCCAACACTGAAAACATCAGCACAAGCAGAGGATATGCAAAGGATATACAATGAATTGTAAAACTGAATCCTGAAAGTTAGCACACCTATCAATCATCTCATTCTCGGTAATTTAGGCCAACAGATGGACCATGGCTCTGTTACTGCAAAACCATATTGAGCTTCACTAACGAGATTGGATGTTTCAAGATATTTCCAGAATTGGGGATTGATTAATAATACCTTCACCTCCGATGGATGAAACAAAAGCTAGTGCTGTCGACTTGGGAGGTGACCAGCTGAATAAGAATAAAATTCTCAACAAGTGTCATCGAGGTAGGTGGATCATAAATCACCATTTTACACTAAACAAACCAGCTTTGGGTATTCGGGAAACATTGGTCGTTAATGTTACATACGCACCTGAAGCAGCGATGCTGAATTAAATTAAACCCAATTAGTCTGCCTTTGAAGGTCGAGGCGGTTGGTAATTAATTTGGTCTAGTCACATTACAATTATGCTTACATTTAATATGAATTGTCAACAGTCGATGGTGGGGGATAACTTTTTTTGACATTTGTTATTCCGTTGAAAAGTTGCGTTCACTTTATTATTCGTTAAATTTCACTAATATTTCTTGAGATATTTTATTTTATTTTTAAAATAATTCTCGGTATTTCTCATGGTTTATTACTACATTTCATAATCGTTAATGAAGTTGTTTGTTTCCCTGCTTCTTTCTGCCCATCTATTTATCTCTTTCTATGTCGCTTTTAATTTATTTTTTTATGACGATTTAGTTTTAGCTTTTAAATACATATATAGATCTTCTCTTATTTAAATTTAATAATTTTGAAGAAATTTCAATTTCCTTTAGTTTCCCTATCTATTTGAGTCGATAATATATATATATTTTTTTCTTTTTGTTTTTTCTTTATAATTCTGTTTTTTTTTATTCTCCTTCTTTTCCATTTTCTGTTTTTTTTTTTCGTTTACGCGTTTTTTAAATTATAATTTATATAATGTATATATATTTATATATATATATATATATATGTATATATATATATATATGTATATATATATATATATATATATATATATATATATATACACATATATGTATATATATATACACATAGGCATACATATATAATATATGTTCATATATTATCAATATACACGTTATATAATATATATATATATATATATATATATAATTTGTGTTATGTATATTAATATATGCATAGGCTTTTCTCTAAATGTCTCTTAGATTCTATAACGGCGAATTTCGTTACTCTCTATAACTCATTTCTTTTGTTTTCTCTATTGATTTTTTTTTTGTTTTGTTTTTGCTTTTATTTTTATATTTATATATATAACTTTCCACTAATTGGTTTACTAGACATTAAAACAGGTGAAAGATAGTTAAGTGTCGTGATGAATGATTTATAGAAACATGTCCTGGATTCTCGGCACACGCACGCACACACACAATGGCACCATTCGCACTCTCGTATACACACTCACTATCTGCTCGCGACATATAGATTTAGAGTTAGTACGCCAAATTTTTCAAACAGTAATACGCGCTTATAAATGAGAATAAGCCTTTAGTACTGTTATATGTATTACGGTACACTGAATAACACACCCACTCGCGCTCGCGCTCAAACTCATACACACACACACACACACACATTGTTTAGAGCCTAAATTCTAACTTTTATAAGTTGGGTTTTGTTTTCTATATTAGTGTTTAGTTTTTACTTAATCGTACATGTTTATTTAATCGTTTTATAGTCTTAAAAATATTTCTTGTTTTTTTTTCTCATTTTTTTAATTTTGATATATTTTAGTTGTTGACGGTTGTTGAGGAATGTTGAATACTCTTCTCAAATTCTTCTAGGCTAAGTGCCTGGTTCATATTTAATGGTGGCAACATGCCGGCTGATGCTTGAGCCAAGAGTTCCGGGGAAAACCAGCGTGCCAATTGATTACTGGTGGGGGAGAGACCGCCATCGCGTTGATAACTCATTATGTTACCACATCCGGATGCCGGTTGGTTGTTAGTTCCGTTGCCACCGATGCGATCTGTCCAAAAAGGTAGACAGAATAAAATTCATTGTTATAAGGCAACAGGAATTTGGAATGGGGTAATCTTACCTGGGCGATTTCCGCTGGGGGCCGCTAGATTCATTTGCTGTTGCTGTTGATGTTGGTGTTGCTGCTGTTGTTGATGGAGGTGTTGCAGTATTTGACATTGTTGGGCTCTCTGTTGAATTGCAGCGCGTTGTTGCATCATCAACATGTTTTGAGGTTGATGCGACTGTGCTTGCATTTGTTGTTGCTGCTGTTGTTGTTGCTGTTGTTGCTGTGGTGCTTGCTGTTGCTGTGGTGGTTGCTGTTTTTGCGATGCCGCCTGTTGCTGTTGGTTGTTAATACCACGTTGATGTTGAATTTGTTGGAATTCGATTTTCGATGCAAATGGAATCTGCTGCGGCGGTGGCGGTAGCTGTTGTTGTTGATGAATCTGATTCAATACTGCATTGTTTGGCGGAGGTATTGATTGAGATATACTGCCTTTAAGAATTGGTCGACCTAACATGATAAATTTGCAAATTAAATCTGTTAATATCTTCGGCGAACACTATTATCTAGTGATGATTTGTTAGATTTCTGTTTTCTAGGTATCGTCTTATGGATAATATGCATTTTTAAAAGAATATAACAACAAAAACAGTTTCATGTATACATCGAGATATGTTACCCCTTACATATAGTCAGTAAGGACAACGGTCGACTTTTCACCGAAAAAGTCAACGAAATTATGCATGAGCCAAAAAGATTCATATCTGCAGATCGACCAGAAATTGTATTAAACCGTTTGCATAAGGCTTGTTATAAAAATAACCTCGATGTTTGGGTGCCTCATTCACTCATTCACATTTCCGCTCGCACTATGCTCTGACATTAAGGGGAACTCCAAAATCCCCTTTAGTACGCGCGTTAGTGTAAAAAAAAAAAACACTGAAAAAGATTTATTGAACTGAATTCCCGACTACGAACAGCCCTTGTGACGGAAATCAAGACGTTTTTGACCTGGTAACAGATGATAAAAACGGATCACATAGGTTAACGTTGTGCGAAAATGGTTAAAGTCGAAAGAGATAACAAATGGTAGCATAAAATTTGAATTGAGTGAAAGGGAGGTATTGATGTGCGTTTCGTGGGATTACAAGGGATCCATCACATGCTTGCACCATTCAGTCATTGATGCGAGACTCTCCTGCTAGGAATTAATGAGGTGGAAGCAACAAATTGAAAAACATGTGGCGCTGAGCAGCAGCAAAGGTGTCGTGTTACAAATGAGAACACTAAGGCACATATGTCTCTTATGACCCGAGAAAGAAATGACACCCTTGTGGGGGTTCTCTATACTACTTGGAGAACCAACCCACTATTTCCGCCTTATTTCGACCGCTAACAGCGTGTCATATCATTCCCCAATTCCTTCTACCAACATAATTCACCTGCAAAACATGTTTCCCAAAAGGACGCATAGTTAAACTCATTATCATATGCAGATAATGCATAATCGAGTTTAGATATCTTTTCGCCATACGACAACTCCATTTCGCTAACCCATGACATTTCCGGAAATCGCATTATGTTGGTTAGCAACGGCATAGTCTGATCAAACGACGCGGTTGCATAATCTGCGGAGATTATCAAAGTATTTAATTTAGTTCCCACGATCAGATTTACCTAGCCAATTCGGCGTCCTATTCACTTTCCCCAGACACTCCATTCGCTGGGGATCAATGATATCTTTTCGCAGGTGAATAGCACCAGCTACATTTTCCTCTCCTTCACAGTTCTGTCTTCCTACAGTTCAATGCACTCTGAGATCACCATATTCACCGGATTAGGTCAGTGGGTTATCCTCAGAGCTACATTGATACATGCACACAAAAACCAAACCCACCCCGAGATCATTGCACATTGTGTTTCTGTTCTCTCATTCTCCCTTGTTCGTCGACTATCCGAAGTGGTCACTACACCTCGACGGCGGGGAACATGAGCGAGCAAAAACGTAAAGACGATCTCGATTGGTTGCCCGGTTGCAAATCAAAAATCTCATCTTCATCCCTAATTCAAATCAGTCATTTGTCATTTCTCATCGCGGTCGGTCACGTCGCCGCTTAATAAGTCGAGTTTAAATTTTCATTACTGCGGTCACCGTGTCGAGAAAGAAGTGTTTCAGTTGTATGATATTTATAAAGAACCTATTTAATAATATTAATAATAAGTTCTAAGTGAAATAAAAGAAAAGGATCATATTAACAAATAAAGAAAAACGAACAACTAAATCAAACCAAGGATATTTTATTTCTCCTCCTCTTCTCTTGGATATTTTTGCGGTGTATTCTGCGGAACAAGTGTCGCGGATGCAAGTGAATCCATGCCCCTGTCTGGCACACCTACTTAGCACCCCCACACCCTGACATTGCACCTTCGCATTGTCATTTGGTCCCCACTCACGCTGACGTGAATTTGAGGCCAAAAGCGGACTATGAAAGGAAACTGCGTAAGTTTTGCAAGGATGAAATCCCAGAATTCTACAAAGAAGGAATAGTCGTTTCTAGCCGAAAAATGGCGGAAGGGCGAAAAGAATGGGTAATATTTGGATACATATGGAGTTGTGAGGAGGGCGCTAGAATATGCTCACAGCTAGGCCGGCTTGCCGAGACGACTAAAGGCCGAGTGGTAGGTGGGGCCCCAACGCTCTGTCGCCGGGTGAAATACCACGCCATCAAGTTATAGTTTCGAGAAACCCCAGATCGTCTTTCGGAGTGTAGCTGATGGACCGGTTCGAGAAACGGTTGGTCTAGGCGGTAAGCCGGACCAAGGTGAGACACAACCCCGTCACGCTGTAGATTCCGCGATATCCTCGGCAGAGGTCTTCGACTATGTTTCGGATGTATGGCTGATGGCCCGGACTGACACGGAGATGTCATGATGGTTTCTTCTGAGATAAAGAATTTCGGAGGTAAACTAGTTTCCCATTCAGGTCCCCGGGGGTGGGACTATGTCAGGGGGAACGCCATGCAAATATTTTGATAAATAACCGAAGTTGAAGAAATTCGTGATCGCGAAATCGGGTTCGTTCTAGAAACTCTGTCGACCTTCTACTGATAACGGCATTTTGTAACGTTCTACTGATAACGGTATTTTTGTGAGACGCATCGGTTTCACCAATACCAATGTAAACGCCGCCCACCAATATATACAAACAATGAAACCTGATGTCCTCGCCTTAACCAAGGCTCAGATCGATTTGTCAACTGACTCGACATATCTTCGTTGCTCAGGATACGACTTACATTCGATATTTCGTTTTAAGGGTGGAGTCTGTGTCTTCACGCGGTCCGATCTGGCTTGCCAGGGAATGGAGGCGTTGGAACCCAATAACATCGACATCATGTGGTTGAAGGTCGTGCTGAGGAATTCTATTAAATTTCTTTGTTGTCTTCTCCGTTTCCCGAATGACGATCGACCAATGACACTTTTCGAATATCTTTTATGCACCATCGACTGGATACAGATCAACCACTCGGATACTGAAATTGTCGCTCTTGGCGAATTTAATGTACATTATAACAGAACCGACGAAGCTGGGCTAGCTACGCCACTGCGAAATTCAGGCCACTGCTTGGTATCTGTCGCACAGTCACTTGCATTTCAAACGAATAACCGATCTAAGAAGCTGCGCCATGTATGGGGGTATGGGACTGCTAATTGAGACGATTTGCGAGATTTCTTTGCATCCTGTCCCTTGCCGGAGGTGTGCTTTCGAGACTCCGATGTTAACGTATTTACATTCCACAACCCATCAAACGAAGTTCATCTGAAAAGCCTTGGTTTGATAAAAAATGCGAGCAGATTACAGCGGCAAAAAATAGAGCTCTTAATCAATGGCGCTTCAATCCCACCGATGTTAATAGAACAAATTTTGTTAAAATCAGAAACACGTGCAACCAGGCGATTGATACCTCGAAGAAGACTTACAACGACAGAGTGAACAATAAACTCTTTGAGTGTGCAACTGGTTCGCGTCCCTTTTGGTCAATGGCAAGGGCTGTCAGCAGTTACTTCGCTTCCTCCTCTTATCGACCGTTAGTATCGGACAGCGGGGCAGTAGTCACAAATTCAAAAGATAAAGCTAATGTGTTCGTGGATTTGCTTTCCGCGAATTCAAACCTCGATGCCGACCATTTGGAGCCAGCTGTGATTCGATGCGGGATATGAGGTTCCGCCCAAGTACTATTCAAGGCATTCTACGTAGACTGGACCGTCCAAAGGCAACCGGCCCGGATGGAATACCAGCAGTAGTTCTTAAGAACTATGCTCCAGAACTATCGCCGGTTCTCGTGAGGCTCTTGCACTTATCTTATGCACGGAGGACATTTTCTACTTGCTGGAAGGTTCAGCCAATCTCTAGCATTATATCAATATTAATGATAGCATTACTGTCTATGCTATCTAAGGTGATGGAAAAGGTCATCAATGGCGAGTTAATTAAGTATTTGGAGTGCAACGGACATCTGAATGATCGTCAATACGGATTTCGTGGCAGGCGCTCCACGGGAAGCCTTTTGACCCTTATAAACGACATAAATATAATAAACCGACCTACGATTGAAGGGCATAGTGAGCCAAGAGCGGTCGCACTGGATACCTCCAAGGCTTTTGACCGCGCCTGGCACGGGGAATTTGAACTTTGAATTTGAGCAAACTTCGTTCATATGAACTTTCCCAGCAGCTTTGCGACTGAACGAAGACCTTCCTCGAACGTTCGGATCTGTATTCCTCCCTCTGGGGAAAGCTTGAAATTACTCAGCGTCACGGTCTGTGGGCATGTATCGTGGCATAAACACGTATCCAACACCGCCAGGTCAGCCTCTAGAAAACTGAGTTATCTTTTTAGAGCCAAGCAATATTTTACTCTGGCTTAACTTCTTCTCCTGTATAAATCCCAAATTAGACCAGCGGCCGAATATTGCTCTCATGTTGGAAGCTCTGCTCCTAAGCACACCTTCGACGTACTTTAGAGCATACAGAGACGAGCGATTCGCCTGATTGGGGACACGGCGTTGACGTCGGGACTACATTCGCTATCACATCGAAGGCGAGTAGCTGCCCCCTGTCTATTTCCAGATAATATCACGGGTACTGTTCTTCGGAGATTCGTGGTATTGTTATTTTATGTTTTAGTTCTCCCAGGAAAGGCGAACCTATAGCGCTGAATCAGCGCCCTGGGATGCTATTTTTTCTCGACCGGGTCCATCAGCCAATCTCCGAAAAATGCCCAAGGATTTCTCCCAACCATTTCACGAAGCTTATAGCTTAATGGGCTGGCATTTCACCGGCCGGCTGGGCTTTGGGACGGAGACAGCACTGAGCCTGTATTGAACATTGAACTCCACTCGGCCAGACAATTCCCATTGACATATCCCGCCGAGGACCGAATTTAATGCACCAAGCATAAACTGACGGTTGACAATGACGTTCGAAGAGCTCGGTCGGGAGTGACCACATGAGCATAAGAAACCCATTTGAATTGGGTTGTGGGCAACTGACAAGAGATCATTCACAAAGACCAGGAAGAGAGCGGGTGAGAGCACCGAACCCTGGGGAACACCCGCACTAATCCGGTGGGAGACAGACGCGACACCACCAAAATGCGCAATCCGGTTTATATGCCCTCCACGAGACAATCCGACGGATCGCACCAGTTTGTGGTTCATATCCCGACGGCGCAAACATATCTGCATCAGAACTCGTTCCGTTACAGAAGCTGACAATTCCCTCCCCGCGCGAGCGTTTTCGGAGCGTTACAACCGGCAACTGTTCAAAAAGAACTGCAACAATTATTTGATGGCATCTCGAGGCGATATAGATTCACCTCTCCCGAGAGAAGTGTATTAAAAGAAACATAAGTGTCTTCGTATAACAAGAATGCGTTCAATTTTTAATCAAAAAAACGGCACAATCTTTTAACTCAACTTTATACCAACGAGAGAGAGCATCGCAACGGCTTCCTCGTCATGGATAGTTCTCGATCCTTGCATTAACAGCCTACTAGAATACTAGATAAATCTGGCGTTTAATTGATTTCTCACATATGCAAGTCGATCATAGACAAGCGATTAGAAGATATATGTATGAGGAAGACCGCCACCGATTTAGCAGGGTGGTACTTCATAGAGCGAAGAGACACGTCAACAAACCAAGCAACAGCAGCGATTCTGGCGGATGAATAACTATAAAGACTAAATTGTGTCTGTGGCAAGGTTTTGTAGATTTAGCTTTTTTAGGTTCTAGAGATGGAACAGATCAATGAGTTTAGGGTGTTTCAGGCAAAATCACAAAGAAGACCTCAATGTTCTTCAATAGCAGAATTTTGTTTGTGATCACAAGAATGTAGTACCCCACTACATAAACCCAATTTAACATAATATTCATATCGCACACAATGCGCTCATATAATCGTTTCCCTTTTAATTAGCCACCTGTGACGCACAGTCCAAGCTACATGCTATCCAATTACGAGTACATTTTTTGCATCGTATCGCATATCGTCACTAATTTGCAAAAGCAAGCGCCGTGCCTGGCGTGGGTACAAAAATGCAAAGTGCGGATAACAATTGCCGTACGCCAGGTGTTGCACTCAGAATTCCCATTAAATGCGTATGCCTGCGAAACTAAAGCATATGAACAAAACGAATCGCCACCGGTGATTTGAAGAAACTAAACGAATACTTGAACCGAGGCCACTGCACTTTAAGTGGATCAATTAAGTGGCAATATCAATTAAGCAGAGCAAATGACTCGTGCTGGGCAGTTGCACTCAATATGGGTCAAAACTGAATGAGTGAAACTGCGGCAGGGTAAATGACTGGCGCTTGAGGTTGTGGCGTTTCTAACAGATACACACACAATACACAAGCAAATACTGAAGAACACCGAATGAAAATCGAATAAAAAAATGCATCAGAGCCGTATACCATAGCGATAACATAACAAAATTCACATCAGTCGAATGTACTTGAGTTTAGAAGTCGAATTCGTACACACGGCGGTGGCGGTTGCCCTTTGGTTCAATTTTTGGTGATTCTAACTGTCATAGCGTCAGTTCGAATCACACGTTCTTCAATATCATCGAACACGCTATAAGGTCATGCTGAGTGGAGAAGAATTGGATGCACCGTTTGAGATTTTTTGCCAATAATTTGGGTATAAAAGGAGTGTTTGCAAAGAGAATAAACGGATTTAGAGCCAAGCAAAAGGTCACCGCCTTGCATTGGAACAGCGGGCCTTCTGCTTAGGAATAAAAAGAGAGTTAGATAATTAACCAAAGTTAAAGGTCGCAGCCCTGCATAAGTACAGCGGGCCTTTTACTATGATAGATTTGATTAAAATCCTGAAGAAAGGTCATTTTCGTTTAGATATAAAGATATACAGTTTTTTTAAATATAAAGATTAAAATAAAGATAATAATAATTGTTTAAAAATAAAGATATAAAAAAACAAAGAGAAAAACGTCTTTTATACATATTTCACTGTACGCCTACTCGCTCTTCTCTTGCTATTGAGGAAGTACAGCGAGATGCGTACAAGAATATCGTTATCTTTTTTTAAAGAGTGTAAAAGAATAAGTCTCGGACACCGGTGGAGACTTGCTAAATAAGGCCAAGACCGGATCCCGGTTGCCGATGATAATGAAGGTATAGAGAAAAATCAGGAGTTATTGCCGTTAGTTTCGACTGTCCGCGTTTATAAACTAAAATTGTTGGCTGGTCGAAAGGGTATATAAAAAAAAAAAAAAAAAAAAAAAAAAAAATTACGCCAAGTCTACACCACTTCTCTAACTTCAGGTCGAATTCAAAACAACTTCGAAGGCAAACCGACCATGACGTTTTCTAACGTTCTAAGGGAAGAGTCGAAAAAGACGAGTTTCTTTCTTACCCATGGGTTTGTTCATCGGCATGTGCATAGGACCGGGCCACTTGACTTGGTTGCTCCGCATGTTTGGATTCAATCGGGAAGCTTCGGGATGCTGTTGCATTGGTGGAATGTTGCCCATTATTGGCATACACTGTTGCTGTTGTTGTTGGGGCAGTTGTTGCTGTGATTGCTGCTGAGCATGATTACCTCCACCTAATATCATCCTAGGTTGAGAATTATTGTTCTGTGGCGGTTGTTGTTGTGGTTGTTGCTGCTGCTGCTGATGTTGATAATGCATTAGTAGCGAATGCATTGGCTTCTGTGGATTTTGAAGCGCGTTGGTTCCAGCAGTTATAGCATTGGCGGAAGTCGACACCAATTGGGTTGAAGTAGTATTACCAGTTGGGACAGGTGTGGCACCAGATGTGGCAACCGCTCCATGAAAAGCGCTTGTCGAGTCCTTTTCGGCAGTCATCTTCCGTAGTACGGAAGTTGGCGTAAATGCTAATGGTGTTGGTGAATTAACATGTCGCTGCTGTTGCTGCTGTTGATTCGAAATCATTCCTTGTGGCTGTTGATTGGATTTCTTTTGATGTTGTTGAGTTTGGGGATATTGTTGCGTTTGTGCAGCCTGAGTTGCCTGCTGCTGGGGTTGTTGTTGTGGTTGCTGCTGTTGCTGTGGTGGGTGTTGTTGTCCAACCATCATGCCAAACTCATTCATATCAACATTTGATGGTGACGGCAAGGGTTTATGCTGCATTTGTTGTTTTTGCATTTCTTGACGCCGACGATAATTTTCTTGTTGCTCTTCTAATTTCTTCTTTATCAATGCATTTTGCATAATTGACTGCGTGTGGAATTGCAGTTCTCTTGGTGATGGTATTCTCTGTTGCATTGCTATACAAGAGGAAAAAGGAAATAAATGAATAATTATTTTTCTGTTTGTTAACAGTTCGTTGGTTGTGCCTCTCATCAAGTGTCGTATGCTTTACAACAAATAAAGCAAGGAAAAGTAATTATCTTTTAAACAACATTAAGAGACAACTGAAGAGTTTTATACTATAAGACAACACTCATTCTGTGGGAAATGTGCATACGTCCATTTTCTTCCTTGCATACAATAACCTTTAATCCTTAAATGGTTATCGATAACACTCACACATACAAGGTATTTTGCGGTACCTTTACAAATTTAAAGCACAAGCGAACAGAAAAAACGAAGGTATTTTCAAAGGAAACACATTATCAGATATAGAGTCCCTCGGTCGAATGGACCGGCTGAAGAGGATTCCGTATTCACTGGTATGTCTCATGCTTAGAGTGAGTCGACATGCACGTCCTGACTGATGGGTATTCCGTCTACATATTTGGAGTTGTGGAACTCGTCGTTGAGTAAAGATCATGATAACACCTATAGAAAAAAAGGGAAGTAGGATACGTTGTGCCTATGCTCCATCGATGGAGTATTGAATGGCTTGTGTTTGTGCAGTCATCCCCTACACTGCTATTAGATAATGAGGTGAGAATGAGGTTGGATGCATGTTTGAATAAATATGAAAAACTCAAAATGGTGGACAAGAGTGCTTTTTCCAAATTAAGAATAGAGTAGGTGCGAAGACGAAGCCCTGTGGAACACTTACATTAACCCAAAATCGCACACATTTTAGTTTGCTTAATCTGGCAAGCTAGGATTACGACCCTTGCACTTTCAATTTCGCCTATTCGAGCATCCATAAACGACTGGAGATGCTGGTAGGCTCTACCTGCCTTAGAAAACCGAGTCCTAAAGGCAATTCGTTCTCTTCTGGCTTTTAACTTGTGCAAAGTATATTTATAATTTGATGGAAGGTAGATGTGGTGCCACTCACAACGATTAATTAGAATCTCTTATCCATTGCATCAATGTTAACTATACATATAAGAAATCAATTTCGACAATACGGCTAGACCGCTAAAAATCCAATGTCACAATCTTGCTTTCAATGAAAAGGTTGATTTAGTCGTTCCACTTTTCGGTAAGGTATGCTATCGGATCTCCAGTGGGCATGTTACTATGGAACCTATATACTGGCGGTCACTAAGGAGGACGTTTGTTTCCAGATATTTGGAAGGTTGCCGTGTAATCAGTATGTTACCGCCTTTGTCCCAACGAAAACATAAATAAGGCCACATTACATATAAAACATTTAAACCATTTAAAAATTAAACACATACATTGCAAACAATTTAAGCTTAAATACAATTATATTACTACGACATTAATTTACACTTTACAATTAAACACATTCATAAATGCAATGTACAATTACACATAATTAAACACATCAATCAAATCAAACATTAAAATACATTTAAATTCAAATTACGTAAAACTTAAATTGAAAACAAGAATAAATATAGCTGATGCATGAACCCAGTTTTTCGAAGTTGATCGTAGCCAAGTTTCTTCGTTGGGACAACGGCGAATAAAAAAAAAGATAACGGAGAGAGCTGGGAACCGGAGACACAGTTTGGCTTTTGAAAGTAAGTTGACGGTTTTTACGGTGTGAGAACAGTTTTTAAGAAGGAAAGGAGGTGGTGGTGATCAAGTTGTCAAAACGCGAGTTAATGATTTTTTCTTTTGCCGTAACAAATTAGGAATTCAATATACTGCTGGGGTAAGATTGTTATATGACTATATTAGGGATCCTGCTGTAGGTCCATGTGCCAGCATAGAGTGACACTACGAAGGCCTTGAACGTAACTACATCGTTGAGCCTAGTCTAAGCCATTCATAATCTCAGTTCCTCATTGCGTTTGCGTGTTACCACAGTAAGACAGCTATTTATCATCGTGGGATTCTGCCCGGAAGCGGGGCGCAGGGGGACCGCAGCACTAATCGCAGATTAACTGGGGAAGTGTTGAGCAGCTGGGCGCCGCGAACGGACACACCAAGAATACCCCGACATGTCCACCAGGAAGAACCGGCGCTTATCGCACACACAGTGAGTACATCCTCGAAGTATAATTACTTTTATGCAAATGAAAGCAGTACAATTGGCGCAGCCGGTGCCCATTAGTTGGCTTTACACTGGCGATCGACGGATCTGCCTTAAATCGGAGAGTACACAAAGCTCGGTGGTGCACGACCATTAGTGGGTGCAGCCCCGAGGCTCCAAAGGTGCCGACGCTACCACAGCAAATAAATATATTACACAATTGGCAAATGAATACATTACAATCGGCAAATAAATACATCACAATTACAATAAAACATTACAATTACAATAGAACTGCCTTTATCAATTAAATATCACAAATATTACAATCGCATTTGATTGAATATACACATAATACTTGATAGTAAAATTGAAAACTATAAATACCACAAAACTTGTGCTGCGTCGTGCTTTTGTATATAAATAACTCTTTTGACATCACACTGTTTTCATCATCAAAACTAAGGAGGATCAATAATGGTTAAATCAGCAGAAAAACTCAAACTAGGGTTAAGCTGACTTCCTTCAATAGTTGTGGCTGAGTTTCCATTGAAGGGAAATACACGGAGAGGGGAAAAAGAAACAAGCAGAGGCATAAGCAGATGAATTCAATGATGATTTAGGAGGCTGAAATTAATTGCAGACCAAACAAATCCAAACTGGTTATTTTTAATTCGAAATTAAGGAACACTCTGCCAAATAAAAGGGAATTTGTGTGATCAGGCAGGAAGAGATACAGCATCTTCGTGATAGTCACCCCAGAGGGCCAGCACCGGTTGATAATTCCGGTTAAGGACGTTGTCTGCGCTCTCTTACGAGGAGCTCCCTTGGAGGCGGCAAGCAGGGCGGCGCGCCCAACCAGCGGAACCCCGTGCCAACAGCAGTTTTTTTTTTTTTGGAGATATTTTCTTTTTGTTGTCGTTTGATTTTGATTTTGTTAATTTATTTAATGCAATAACCGTCGTTGTTTGTTTTTTTCAGCATAATTGTATAATTATTATTTGCAAACATTTTTATATTTATTTATGTACATTTATATTTTGTTTATAATTTCTTGTTAGTGTAATTGACTTTTTCCTTGCTGTTCGAGACCGTTGCTTTTTCTCCTTTTTCATCGGAACTTTCTTTTTGTTATTTATTATAGTTGGTGCTTTCCTCGCGCGATTTGTCGTTTTTGCTGTTGCAGGTGGTATTGCTTTTCTTTGGGAACATTTGGTCGTCCTTGTTGGCCGGGTGTTGCATTTCTCCTTGCGCCTCGGGGACTAGCGAAGCTCCCACTTGTTGGGTTTTCCTGTTTGCGTCTCCCTTTCTTCTGTGCTTCGGAGTTGTGGGTTCTCTCAGTCTCCGTTCTCTTTTCGTGGATTGTCTTTTTTACCGACCCGAGGGACTGACGAGGTCCTTGGCTTTGATTCTCTCCTATCTCTGCTGTTTTTCTTTTTTACTTTCATCTGGGAACCGACAACGTTCCCCAGATCTTGAATTTTCCCTCGTTTCTCCTTTCGCCAGGGAACCGACGAGGTTCCCAACTCCTCATATTTTTGGCGTTTTCTTTTTTCTTTCTTTTGCCACTCGGGTGTCTGTGTTGATTGGTTCCTTCGGAACTCCTCAGATAACTCAAGAATAGAACAGATAGCTACCCTAAATGAAAGCGAGGAGGCAACCAAAGGGAGACCAACAGGGCTCTTCTTCGCCTGTAGTCCTGTCCCTTTTCCCTCCCTAGAGTTCGCCGGGGGACGAACCAGCTGCCACAACCCCACCTAGCACGCCCAGAAAGTTGGAGGCAATGCCTCCGACAGTTGCTACACGGACCATGTTGGGTGTAGACAGTGTCTATGACCTCGCCGCGAAGACTGTCCCGATGTTCTCGTGACAGGAGGGCTCGAATGCGGCCGATAAACTACAAAGGTTCGTCGACGGAGGAGGAGGAGTGGTGCTTTCTCCGGTGGCCGCCCACCAGGCTGTGAGGTGAAGCATACCGCCTGATGAGCGAGGCGTCACCGAGAACCTTCCCGGAGGCGGAGCAGCGCCTAAGGGACGCCTTCTAGACCCAAGTGTCGTATGAAGAGCTGTGTGCCCAGGGTTTGCCTCCCGAGTGAAGCAGGCCATTGTGCGGTGCAGGGAGTCAGCTGGGCGCTCTTACGAACAGGCGAGTAGGGCCGTTTTCCTTTCTATGTGGATGGCGAAGTCCGCAATAATAAAGGGCGTCAGAGAGGACGTGATAGTCCTTTCGAGGAGGTAATAAGCAGGCTCATCCGGTTGGAGCGATCCAGAAAGGAGATGTTTCAACAGAGCGACTCCCCTTTCGTGAGGGGCTCGGCCGGGGCTGGTGATCTATCGGCCAATTCTGCGACTTTCACCCTCGACCACTCAACACTTGTGACCTACCCATATTCCCCCACACCCGATCCGTCAAGACTGAACCCACACGCTCCGCCCTTCACACAGCACTCTCAACCGGACCACCACCACACGCTTCCGACCCTCCCCACTCACCAAATCCACCGGGGTGTTCGCGGGGAACACATTTATAGATACCCCCTTTCCCCCGGCGGAGGGGCATTGGACAGCACGATGCCTGCGTCCGCCCAAAGTCAGTTCGCGCAAGACTCACGTCACAGGCAATACCTGCCAGTGAACGAGGCGAGTCAGGCTACTTGGGGACACGTTGGGTGGGTCGTTTGACACCACCCAGACCTTAACAGGTCAACCCCAGTATGCCCCGGGGGACTGCACACAGCACCCACACATTGCGTCGGCTGCAGCTCCACCCCACCCACAGGGCTTGGAGCCCCATTCCCATATCAGGCTGGGGGTGACCAGTTCGACCACATCCGACATACCCAGGCCGAAGGCGCTCGGTCGGTGCACCCTTTAGAGGCTCATATGGCATGTAGTTTTTGCAAGAAAGAGGGGCACTTACACGACGAGTGCCTGATAAGGCGAAATACGCCCTTCTGCCGGGATTGCAAGCAGTATGGACATGACACCGACGACAGCGCAATCCCGGTCTTCCACCGCAAACCAGGCCATCACACCAGCAGAGGGAGTCACAGAGGAAATCGCAATCGGGAACACACTAATCCCCCGCAAACCGAAAACCAGCAACATCTAACTCCAGGGTGTATAGCGTCAGATGTCGCTGTGCATTTTGTGGCCGTGAAGGTTACACGTGGGAAAGGTGTGGATACAAAACAATAAATTCCCGAAATACGCCCACCTTAACACACACCCTAGTGGGCACGACTACACGTCAACACCAGGACCCACAGACCTGTACGGTCAACAATGGATGGCAGGAGGTTAAAAGAAGGAGCCCAAAGGGCCTCGAAAACAGCCGCGGCAAAGGCGACAAACGCAGAAAAACCGACCCAATCAAGACCAAACCGACTCTAGCTCTGTTTTTACTACTTCGGAGTTTCATAAGAGCCAAAAGCAGAGCAGAGCAGGCGCGACCATGGGCGGCGAATGCCAAATGCCCAGGCCACAATCCCGTCGGCCCAAGGCTGGCGAAAACCGATCTAGCTCTGCCAGCTCGGAACCTACAGAGCCTCAAAAGCAGATCATGGAGGTACCCACAGGCTCTACAAGCCAGAAGCCATCCACGGACTCCATAAGTCGGAAACCCCAACCCCAGCATAGTCGGCTCAAAGCTGGCCAAAGGCGTTCTAGCTCTGCTAGCTCGGAGTCTACCCAATTTTGCGGTCGGCACACTCACACGGCGGCAGTGTGTCGACGAAAAGCAAAATGGGGCAGGCTCCCAGAGGTCGGATCGGGAAACCCCAACCCGACCGCCCTAAAATAGCAACTCAGCCAAAGCTGTTCTCAGCTTTCACCAACAAAAGTCCCGGTTGTCCAACTCCCTTTGGACATTGGCCGTAAAGACACTACGCGCCTAATCGTGGATACAGGCGCTGAGATCAGCCTTTTAAAGCTGAAGGCACTCCACCTGACGCATGTTGTGAATGTGCAAAAAAAAAAAAACGCTTTTTGGCAAGGGCAAGTCGAGGGGATGCTGCCATGAGAATTTCAGGTTGCATCACGAGATTCCCTGCAGCTTACAAATAATGGACTCCTTGCCGGGGTTAACGGAAGACGGGTTGTTGGTCTACGACTTCCTGTCAAAAAAATTGCAGGGTCAATGGACCGGGTGGTTGTTTGGAGTTTCCTCGAACAACCGTAAATCCCGAAAGCTTTTCCGTTGGCTTTGTGAACAATAAGACAGGAAGGGTTGAGCATAACGCAGCCGAACAGGGAAACGTGCCAAAGGGACGTGGCAAGGTCCACACTGCGGCCGTATTCACCCGGAGTCCCCACCCACACAGGGGAAGGCTGCGAAAAAATCCTTTTGACCAAACCGGTCAGACTCAAGTTTCTCGCCGAATAAATCTTCGCTTTTTATTAAGGACTTTCGTCGAGAGAAGCCATTAAATGAGTCTAAATGAAAATTATATAAGGCCGGTCCTAAAACTACAGGCGCTAACCCATAAGCGCACGCTATAGGCGCTCAAGAAGGATTATCAGGCAGTGGAGTTGACAGACCCTTCAGGTTGTGAGTTAACACGTCAACGGGACTCATCTCTGATGACGAATCGAGTGATCCCGTATCCGAGAACCAACTTTCGGAGGAAATACCTCAACACATTAAGCCTCTGTCGTCATATGACTTTACACATCTCTAAGGCGACTACCTGACGTGCACCAGTGCTAGCTTGCAGAACATCTTTACCAATTCACGTGGTTAGACAAATGCTAACACGCATTTGAGACAAAAAAGGGAATGTTGGTTTCGCCGCCCAAATGGGCCAACCCCAACTATACCAAACCCCTTAAATCTGGCAACGGATGCGAGCCAAGAGGCACCTAGACCTGTGCTATCTCGAGACGAGATTTGCCTGTCCCAGTCGCAACTGCAATACGGCGAAAGGAAGCCACTTCACTATTGTGAAGAAGGCTTTAGCTGGATCGTGTGAGCAGTTCGAACTCTCCACTGTGTTCATAAGGTCGCAGAGAAAGGGCATACTTCGCCATCAAAATGGGATGGCGCTAATTCCCAATACCCGTCTAAAGCCCTATGATCGATTGGCCCTGAAGTCAACAAATTGATGGCGGTCTGTCCCCTTTTTTTGTTTGGAATTATTGTTTTCTTTTCTTTTCCTCTTTCTTCGTTGGAGTCAGGTCGTAGGGAGGAAGTAGGGAATTCTCATAATTTTTCCGATTGAATATTCTTTTTTTTTGGAATTTTTTTTTCTTTTCGGTTATTTTTTTAATTTTCTTTGTTGATTTTTTTTCTTGTTTATTCTGTTGCTATTTTGTTCTTTTCTCTCGTTGGTTTTTTTTTTAATTATTATTATTAAAGGCTGTTGTTGCCGCCAGAGGCAGCGGCGACAACAGCAACACTGCTAGAGCTTACCATCCGTTCATTCTCCAGAGTGTTATTCCTCTTCCAAGAATAACACGCATCTTTGTGAGGGGGGACGTTTGTTACGTAGTAACTCCCACACTGCCTTTGTCCCAACGAAAACATAAATAAGGCCACATTACATATAAAACATTTAAACAATTTAAAAATTAAACACATACATTGCAAACAATTTAAGCTTAAATACAATTATATTACTACGACATTAATTTACACTTTACAATTAAACACATTCATAAATGCAATGTACAATTACACATAATTAAACACATCAATCAAATCAAACATTAAAATACATTTAAATTCAAATTACGTAAAACTCAAATTGAAAACAAGAATAAATATAGCTGATGCATGAACCCAGTTTTTCGAAGTCGATCGTAGCCAAGTTTCTTCGTTGGGACAACGGCATATAAAAAAAAGAGATAGCGGAGAGAGCTGGGAACCGGAGACACAGTTTGGCTTTTGAAAGTAAGTTGACTGTTTTTACGGTGTGAGAACAGTTTTTAAGAAGGAAAGGAGGAAAAAGGCGACGGTGGTGATCAAGTTGTCAAAACGCGAGTTAACGATTTTTTTTCTTTTGCCGTAACAAATTAGGAATTCAATATACTGCTATGGTAAGAGAGTTATATTAATTTATTAGGGATCCTGCTGTAGGTCCATGTGCCAGCATCGAGAGACAGTACGAAGGCCTTGAACGTAACTACATCGTTGAGCCTAGTCTAAGCCATCCATAATCTCAGTTCCTCATTGCGTTTGCGTGTTACCACAATAAGAGAGCTATTTATCATCGTGGGATTCTGCCCGGAAGCCGGGGCGCAGGGGGACCGCAGCACTAATCGCAGATCAACTGGGGAATTGTTGAGCAGCTGGGCGCCGCGAACGGACACACCAGGAATACCAGGAATACCCCGACTCCAACAGGAAGAAGCGGCGCTTATCGCACACACAGTGAGTACATCCTCGAAGTATAATTACTTTTATTTAATTGTGCAAATAAAAGCAGCACAAGTGATTTTGGGACCTCCGACCAAAAAGAGTTGGAACTAATGATCGATGGAAAGGGAGAATATTGTGGCTCATTTTGGGATTTTGTTGGAAATCCGCTGACTTCGATCTATTTGGGAGTTAAATAGTTGAATATAACGGATAAAAGGGTTTTTGCAGGAGTCTAGCGAGGGACAGTATGCACGGAACAGGCGAATTTTTAATATCCGACTTTTTAGGTGGTTCGACAAGCATATGAGTTCGAAAGCGAAAATGGAATAGTGATTGTGCTCGAGAAATCCGGTAGGCGTAGATGTCATGACCCGATACTACCATCAAGCAAAAATTCACCAAGAAAACAGTGACTCGAAAAACGCGAGATATAAGCGCTGGCACGTGGGATGTTCGAACGTTATATATCACATGCGATACAAACGGTTATAGCGAACGCTAAGGAGTATAAAATAAATATCGTCACCAGGAGGTCCGACTCCCATACCAAATAATCGAAACCAATGGATTCACACTTCGAATGGAGGTACATACCAGGTGTATGCAGCATACGTTTTTTCCGGTTTCTTTGGTAAAAAAATACGTAATTTTCTAGGGAAATTAATTTTTTTTAATTTAAAATATTGGCCATCGGGTTCTACACATTTCGCCCATCTTTCAGGTAATTTATGAATAGCATGCCAGAAACACTGTATCTTTCGCGGCAAACCATTTTCCAACTTCGTCGAAATCGATGAAGTGCTGCTCTGTGAGTGCGACGAGTTGATAGTCAAAAGGCGTCAAGTCGGGTGAGTACGGCGGGTGCAGAAAGATGTCCCATTCAAGCGATTTCAAGGTGTCTTTCACTAGTTTTGCTGTGTGAGACGGCGCGTTTTCGTTTAACCAAATCACTTTGCCATGTCTTCCGGCCCATTCCGGTCGTCTTTCGATTAATGTGTGGTTTAAATTAAGCATTTGTTGACGATAGCGTTTTGTATTAATATAATATATATATTTTCCGCTTCGGGTTTTCAAAATAAATCCACTTGTTATCACCCGCCACAATTCGATGCAAATATTATATCCTTTCGGGGCGTTGAAGCAGCATTTCACAAGTGACTTTGCGATTTTCCATATGACGTTCATTCAAATCGGGTGGGACCCATTTACCAAGTTTACTGATCTTCGCCATTGCTCACAAACGTCTGCTGATTGTTTCTTGTGACACATGTAATGCTTCTGCTAATTGCCGCTAAGTTTGAGTTGGGTCATCACCCAATAACTCCTGAAGTTGCCCGTCTTCACATTTTGTGGTCTACCAGAGCGCTCACTGTCTTTCATATTGTAATCACCACTTTTAAATTGTCGAAACCATGTCTCACATGTTCTAGTTGATGGAGCGTGTTCACCATATGTTTCTACCAGCAAACGATGATTTTTAACAGCAAATGTTCTTTTTCAGGCACAAAACTCGACATGATCACTGAACGATAAAACAAAGGCGCTAGTTTTTGGCGGACTCAACTTTTGTGTGTTTGTAGTTAAATCTCAGACGAACAAAATTACGTACGTATGTGTCAAATTAATACGCTGCGTACTTTTCCTAGCGCCATCTCTTAGTTAAACCGGAAAGAACTTATGCATACACCTGATAATCTCGTTACCGGATTCATCACAGGTAACAAGATTACGCCCCATATAAAAGACGTGAAATTCATTAATGACCGAATATAGTTGTTGAAAATACAGGACCCGGTAACATTTTGTGTATAAAAGTCCACGCCCCAGCAAATTATCGGCGGAAACACACGAGAAGGGCTCTGCTTGATCATATCTTTTCTTGTCATTCAAACATTCATAGCCACTGCATCTCGTTAGCTCGTGGCACTATCTCCTTCCTCTTCTTCCAATACTACTGTGCCCTTCACGTTTAAGAGTGTTGTGTAAATTTGGTTAGATTCCTGATGAATTGAGCATTAAAACATATATTGCCGAATTTGTCGCTAGTAAAATGAGTCAAACAAATATGGGCCACGTAGAGCTAATTCGTCCCACAATTTTACTAAGTTCGTTGCCTGAATAAGACGGGGCATCAGTTGAACCTACGTTTGTTCAATCTCTCAAAAAGTAACACAGGGAGGAACTGGCTGTTTTGATTTGGGCGATTTAAAACTAAGATTATTCCGAGGATGGTGAGGATAGACAGATTCGAAAGTGTAGTGCGAAAGGTTTTTTAGATCGTGTATTGCGTTGTTCAAAAAGGCATTGCGTTCAGTCTCGTCAAAACCAACACAGAATAGAACAGAGGACCTCGCCGATCTGAAGCGAATATGGTGAGGATGGGCAGATTCAACAGCGCGGTACGGTTGCTAGTTCATGTATAGTGTTTGCGGCGATAATGAAGAGCGTGCGATTCGAACCGACGCTACGAGTTAGAATCACTAAAGGTAGAACCAAAGCCCCAACACATCAGACCGCTGCTGCGGGTAAGGATTTCATCGATATTCTCAAGTGCACTCAACTGATGTGAAATTGTTATGGTATACGGTTCTGACGAATATCCTTTGATTTTCTTTCGGTGCTATTCTTCACTATTCGTTTGCGTGTTGTGTGTGTATCTGTTAGAAACGACACAAAACTACTGACGATTAAACGAAGGACGGGTTCTATAAGACCTTAGATGAAGTATTCGACAGAACTCCATCATTTAAAATTCTACTCGGGGATATCCACGTGAAAAAAAGGATATCTTGAGCAACGCTAACGTCTCAGGGTGATCCACTTTGAAAAACATTGTGTAGCCAATAGAGAAAGAGATGACAAAAAAAAATGAATGGGAGAAGAATCGAGTCGAATAAATTCTAGAAAATACTAGAATTAGAATCGGGTACCAAGTGGAATAAACAAAATTCGAGACGGGCTCCTTGATTACAGAAAATATCGTGACATGGTGAAGGCAATGCCTCGAAGATCTGCCTTATGGGCATACCAATCAACCAGAGTAATATATAATTCCATAAATGTGCCAAACGTACATACAGCCTGGCCGCGCAGATGATAGGTCTCCTTCAACGAAGTCGTAGACCCAATAAATCGACTGAAAATCAACAAGGCTCCCGTAGTCGATTGCATACCGGCGGAACTTATAACGCTCGAAAAAACTGATCGGATAAAAAGAAGTTACTCCGGAAGAATGAAAAACCTCAATCATCATCTCTATTTTCAAAAAAGGCGACAAATCTAACTGCGAGAATAACAGGGGAATATTACTGCTTCCAACCGCATACAAAATACTGCAAATGTCATACTGGCGAGAATTACACTATATACAAAAGGAATGCTGGGAGACTACCAATGTGGATTTCGTAGAAACAGATCAACAAGCGACCAAATGTTCACAGAAATGGAATTGTTGGAAAACAAACGGGAATGCGGAGAAATGTCAATCAACTTTTTATTGAATTCCAGACTTCAAGGACAAAGTATACCATATCGTAGTCGAACTGAGAACCCCAAAAAATATTCCGCCCTCATTCAAATCTGCATGAATGAAAATAAAGGACGAGTTAGACTAGAAACACTTTTCAGAACTATTTGAAATCCGCGACAGATTAAAAGAAGGGAATGGTCCTTCACCATGTATTTTTAACCTGTGTCCGAGTATGTCATCAGAAAGGTGCAGGACGACAACAAGATCGCTGAACGGAGTTACACAAGTGCTCGCATACGCGGATGAACGCCCTTGTTCTGGGCGATAATCTAGAAACGGTAAGTAAAAACAATGAAATCATCATGCAAATGGCAGATGTGGGTCTGGAAATCAATAAAGATAAGACAAACTATATGGTTATGACAGCAACGGCAAGTAGACCCCAGGGAACACACATTAATATCATGGGAAAGATATTTGAGAACGTTAAAGAATTTAAAAATCTGGAAACAATAATGGCAGGTAGTAACGAAATATTAAGGAAATCAAAAGGCTGTATTCCATTAAAGCGAGACTGCTGTCAGTAATGTAAAGCTGCGTTTATATAGAAACATAATCAAGCCGATTGTTATATACGGATGCGAGACGTAAACTTTTATACTACGAGAAAAGAATAGATTCCGCGTATTCGAGAGTAATCTTTTAAGGAGTATCTTCACCACTAAATATGATGAGAATGCAGCACAATGAAAAAAATACTCCACAATCGTGAATTAGAAGACCTATACCTCAAACCATGAAAATCATCACGTTGCGTAGATTAAAATGGGCCGGACATGTAGCGAGAATGGATAACGACAGGACCGTTCGTAGAATTCATGACGGAAGATCAACGTGAACGAAATCGCTGGTGAGGCCGCGACGAAAAAGGGAGGACAATGTAAGACGTGACCTTGAGGAGGTCGGATTAGGTGAAGAAGGGTGGAGGGAAAGTGCCTAAGACAGGGAACGATGATGTAGCAGAGTCAGTAAGGTCATGAACTTTCAGGTTAATATAGACCAATAAATAAAAAAAATTGTGCACGAGTGGAGGCGGAACTGATGTAGTATCAGGAAGTGTTGAATTAGCTACGAAATGGGCAGCAAGCAGATTCATATTGTCGATCGAGTTGGTAACTGAACTGTTTTCTGGTATGAGCGATGGCATGGACGACGAGGATAGGTTCTTAATATCCTTTACAAGGGCCCAGCATTTTTCACTACTTCTACGACACTGTCGAATGTTTTGGGACACTTTTTAGTCCTCTTGAATTTTCTCCGTCTTTCTTGTTTTATTCTATGTCGGGGGGAACATCATGCAAATATTTTGATAAATAATCGAACTTTAAGAAACGTCATCGCTTAATCGGACTCGTTCTCGAGGTTCTGCTGACGTTCGACTGATGAAGGCCTTTTGTAACATCACGGGCATCGGTTTCACCAATATGAATATAAACGCCATCCACCAATATTTGCAAACAGCGAAACCTGATATCCTTGCCCTAACTGAGACCTGGGTCAATTCGTCAACTCATTCGACGCATCTTCGTTGTGCAGAATACGACTTACATTCGAGATTCCGTTTAAGGGTGGACTGTGCGTTTTCGCGCAGTCCGATCTGGCTTGCCAGAGGATGGAGGCTGAGAGGCGGGCGGAGATGTTTGATGTTAGCCGCAATTTGACTCAACTTGTGGAGGAACCTACGCGAGTGCCGGATGCCCGATGCGATTATGCGAACACCCTGGATCTGTTTTTGGCGTCCGAACCGAGCATTTATACCGTGGTTGTTGCTGCCCTACTAGGAAACTCAAATCACGGCTTGGTATCGGTCACCCAACCACTTGCATCTCAAGCGCATAACCGACCTAAGCAGCTTCGCCAAGTGTGGAGGTATGGGGCTGCCAACTGGGACGATTTGCGAGATTTTATCGAATCTTGTCCGTGGTAGGTGTGCTTTAGAGACCACGATGTTGACGCATGCGCGGAGTAGGTCACAGAGATTATTCTTCTAGGGACGGAGATCTACATTCGGCATTCCATCAAACTAAGTTCATGCGTTATAAGTTTTCACACACAATTTATATATTATATATATTTTTAATATTGTTAATTTGATGATAAGTATAGAGGTAGGTCCGTAAAACATGTGATAAACCTAGGTTTGATATAACATGTGAGCAAATTACTACGACGAAAAATGTAGCTTTTAAATTATGGCGCTCCAATCCCACCAAGGTTAATAGACGAATTTTGTTTGGCCATTGATATCGGGAAGAAAGCTCACAACGACAGAGTGACCAATAAACTCCTGGCGAGGGATGTGAACAATAACTTAGCTTTCTTCTCTTTTCCCCCGTTAGTGATGGACAACCCGTTAGTCACAAATTCAAAGGATAAAGCTAATGTGTTCGATAATTTATTTTCCGCGAATTCAAACCTCGATGCCGGTCTTTTGGAGCCACCTGTGATCGCCCTGGTACGGTCTTCGATGCGGGATGTGAGATTCCGCCCGTGTAGTATTCAACAGATTTTACGCGGACCGGACTGTAAGGCAACCAGCCCGGACGAAATACTAATAGTCCTTAAGAACTGTGTCCCAGAACTATCGCCGGTTCATGGCAGACTCTTCCGCTTATCTTATGCACGGAAGACATTTCCTACCTGATAGACAATCGTTCGAGTTCAGCCAATCCCAAAGAAGAGGAAAAAGTGCCTTCCATAAAATTACCGGCCGATAGCATTACTGTCTATGTTATCTAACGTGATGGAAAAGGTCATCAATGCCGAGTTAAGGGGGGAACCTCATGTAAAATGACATTTTTTTTAGCCATTTTTTGTTTTTGCCTAAATTGATAGGAAATTTCCTCAAAAATACGAGAAAAAAGTTAGAAAGTGATCCGAGACCTTCTTGTACTTTATTTTCAAAAGAAAGTAAACAGTCTAATTGGGCGATCCCACCAAAGAGGGTCGTACTTTTCGACAACAGGAAAAAACGCCTCAATTAGAACAGTTTGAAGAAGAGGAAGGTCTACTCTATGGCCCTGGAATCGCAGATTAGCAAAAAACTGCGGTACGTTAGAACGAATTACGAATTTTGTCACGATTTTTCTATTACTCAAACTTTAAACGCGTTTTTCTCGAAACGCAAAATTTCGCACGCCGTGCAACGTAGCTCAAAAACTAATCATTAGATCTTTATGAAGTTTGGTATAGAAATTCTATAGATATTTGGCCTCAGCATGACGAGCTCCGATTTTTAATTTTTTTATTTAAAACATTGTTATTACCAATTGTTTATAAAAGAATATCCTTTTTTTTCAAAACTTCGCCATTTTTGAAAATTTGCAAATTTTAATAAATGGGGAACTGAGCGTTTTTGCATAAACTAAAGAACCCATTTTGTATTTTTTGTTTCAGATCATTTTTGTGACCTGTATGCTGTACGGCGGGCTCCTCGATAGTATAGTGGTTAGTATACCCCCCTGTCACGCGGGAGACCGGGGTTCGATTCCCCGTCGGGGAGCCTCTGGCGCAAGACTAATGACCTTGCCCGGAAAAAACAAATCATTATGGAAAATTTAACAAGCCTCAGGACTTGCTAAATAAGGCCAGGACCGGTTTCCGGTTGTAGTGCCAATGATGATGATGCTGTACGGCGCATTTTCAAGACGCCATTGCATCGTTTTATTGTTAACGATTAGTCTTAAAAAAATATTTTCTTTAAATATTATAAAGTAAACAAATTGTGCCTTAAATTGCAAATTAATCTACGCATTACATTTTTCAAAAAAAAATCCTGAAAAACAGGATATTTACATGAGGTTCCCCCCTTAATAAGTATTTGGAATGCAACGGACTTCTGAATGATCGTCAATACGAATTTTGTGACAGGCGGTCCACTGGAAACCTTTTGACCCTTATAACTAATATATCGTCATCTGCGATCGAGGGACGTGGTGAGCCAAGAGCGGTTGCATTGGATATCTCCAAGGCTTTCGACGGCGTCTAGTACTCGGCATTGCTGAGCAAACTTCGTCCATATGGACTTTCCCAGCAGCTTTGCGACTGGACGAAGACCTTCCTCGGAAATCGATCGATTTTGTTGTATACGGCGAGTCGTCGGATGTGTATTCCATTAATTCCGTGGGGCATCAAGGTTCTACTTTGGCTCCAACCTTATTTTTGCTTCACATAAATTATTGTTGGAGTCAACGGATAACAAAGTGTTCAGTTTTACGGATGATAGTACGTTTGTTTCCTCTTTTTCGAGTGACCGGCCGATTAGCGCATCAACGTCGCACATGTGGCCAGATCGACTCTCTGAATCGGGATCTAGATAAGGTCCTGCAGTGGGGAAAGGCCAATCTCGTCGACTTCAATGCAACGAAGACACAATATACAACAAGCACAAAGAAATGTGGATCATCGGTAACACAGCTGATGACAAATGTCCAGGCCCTCGAATCTGGGGAAAGCATGAAATTGCTCGGCGTCACGGTCGAACATGGCCGGGTCCGCCTCTGGAAAACGGAGTTATCTTTTTAGAGCCATGAAATATTTTAGTCCGGCACAACTTTTTCTTCTGTATAAATCCAAAATTAGGCCGGCGCTTGAATATTACTCTCACGTTTGGAGTTCCTCAACCTACTTGAGAGCATGCAGACACAAGCGACCCGGCTGAACAGAGGCACGGCGCTGACGTGGGAACTACAGTCGCCATCACAGCGAAGGCACGTAGCTGATCTCTGTCTGTTTTACAGATATTATCACGGGTACTGTTCTTTGGAGATTCGTGGTATTATTCCGTGCAATTCGTTTTGAATGCGCTCCACGAGACACTCTGAGGAATCGCACCAATTTGCGGTTCATCTTGTGACGGCGCGAATATCTCTGCATCAGAACTCGTTCCGTTACAGAGTGGGAAAGCTGTGGAATTCCCTCCCCACGCGAGTGTTTCCCGAGCGTTACAATCTGCAACTGTTCAAAAAGAACTGCAACAACTATTTGGTGGCATCTCGGGGCGCCCACTGGGCGCTATAGGTTCGCCTCTGCCAAGAGAAGTGTAATAAAAAAAAAAGAAAGATAACATCGCATTGAGAAAAAATAGCGGCCAATTCAACTTCGCAAAAAACCGTTTAGACTGTCCCAGTGGGTTTACTCGTAGCGCTATGCTCTTTTGGGAGCTTTTTCGTTAACATTGCTGTGGGAAAATTTACTTCATCCAACACAGTGGTCTGACGTGGCCAAAAAAGGAGAGACTTCGAGTAAATGCGATTTAAACCCAATGTTGGAATGACTGTATCTGGTACCCATTTATAAGCTGGGTTAACTTATTTTAATCGGCCTTCAGGGGTTGTCTCTCTAGAATTACGAAGCCATTGAAAAATATATACATTGCATTTGCTCGCAATAACAATTCAGTGTTAGGTTATATTTTGTTTACATGTTACATTTTGTTTAGACAATAGTCAATATTTTTGAAATACTTCCAAAACTTCAAGTAAAAAAGCGGCTCAATATTCAACTCTATCAACAGATATTTCACTTAAGATATCCAGCACACCATTTTGAACTGCCTATGATTAACGTGATTTTGATATACTGCCTGATAACCACAGCGCCCTATTTTATTGAATCAATGTTGTGGCAAACAGTGAGATGACTGGATGTTCCTGTTCGTTGATGAATCGGTTCAATTTGTGTTTGAATCACTAACACAAGTTTGACGACACAGGCTGTTCCTTTATTCCTAGGAAATTGTATCACGACGAAAAATTTAAAACTAATTTAATACCAATAAAGGTTGTGGTAAGGCCAACAGAAAAACAAACAATAATTTTAAGATCATGATTATAATAATAATTTTGCCTAGTTTCCTCTTCTTTTCTCTTTGACACTGAAAAGAACCTATAGGACTGCGAAATATAGGAGAAATGTTCAAGAGCGACTTAAACCTGCCATTCTTGTAGACCCAAAATTAGTGATACTACTTACCTCCAGTATTGTTAGCGCTATTTGGGTGCGGTGGCTGTTGAACACTTCCTTGTGGTTGATGATTCATTTGCAAATGTTGCGGGTTTGGAATAATGAGAGATGGAGGTGGAGCAGAGACATTTGGAGCACAGTGGCTCTGCCCAAGAACGGGTGACATTATTTGTGATCCAGGCATAATAATGTTTGGCGATGTATCCCTTGGTGAGTTCTCCCGTAGCACAGCTGCAAAAACATCTTTTTTACGAGGAGACGTATTTGGATTGTTTATTTGATGACCGATTTGATTATTTTGGGGCATTTCATTTCGTGATAGCCCTAAATATAAGAAACAACAAGGATTTAAATTTAGAGTGTGAATATATAGTCGTATTATTCTTTATACCTTGGACTAGCATTTGTGGATCGAACCGTTGCGAAGGCGCCAAAAACATTCCCGGCATCAACGGTATATCACTAGGTGTGGATTGGTTCATCGAGTGCTGCTGCTGCTGTTGTTGTTGCTGGCGATGCTGATGTAATTGCTGTTGTTGAATAAACTTCGACAGTTCGTCATTCTTCAGTAATTGCGGTGGAGTTGGTGATGGGCCTATTGCTCCCATTGGCGTTAAGACATTCATTGATTGTGGTGGTGGCATTTGTGGCATCCTAAGCAATTGATGTGGTTGCTGTTGCGCCAATGAATGTATTTGGTTTGGTGGTGCATGCTTAACAGCATTTGGAGATATTTGTTCTAGAAGCTTTTTAAAAGCTTCCATATCTTGTGACTGAGGCGGTGCAATATGACCAGTAGGATGCGGAGTCATTGGCAGATACGGTTGTTGTTGCTGTTGTTGCTGCTGCTGCTGATGATGATTCATTTGATGGGCTGCACGAATTAAATTTGGAGTAGGGATCGACTGATTTTCCGTTTTGAGTAAAAACTGGAGGTTCTTTTGTTGGCGCATCTGTTGCTGATGATGGTGGGCGCTATTGGCGAGGAGCTGATTCAACGGGCTGTTCATATTATCAAGCATATTCGATAGAGATAGATCTCTAGAATTCGCATTCTCCTCCCCAAGTTTGCGCATTTTCGCTTCAAGTTCTTCAACACTTGGGATCGAGACAACTGAAAATACCATGAATGATTAGTGATCGAAGCACACTTTGCAAAGTATAGACCTGCACGGTTAAGCTTAACAGTGATTTTTTTAAGACTCTAGCTTTTTTGTTTTAAAAATATATGCAAACCGAATTTGGCGCTAAATATGACAAGAGCACGGCACAATGAAGGAAGCGCCACAAACGTGAATTGGAGGAGCAATACCTCAAACCAACAATGGTGAGAATCATCAGGTCGCGAAGATTAAAATGGGCCGAGCGTGTGTCAAGAATGGGCAACAACAGAACCGTCAGTAGAAATCTGGAAGACCAACGGGAGAGATACAGATGGAAAGGTCGTGACGGAGATGGGAGGACAATGTAAGACGTGCAGGGAAAGTGTACATGATTGAGAACGGTGGCGTAGCCGAGTTAGTGAGATCATGAACTTTCGGGTTCCTACAGACCGATAAATAGTAAAATACAACTCAAATAGCACTACAGCCTATTTATGGTCAAATTCTTTTTTTTTTTTTATTGCACTTCTCTCGGGAGAGGCGAACCTATAGCGCCGAGTGGGCGCCCCGAGATGGCACCAAATAACTGCTGCAGTAATTTTTGAACAGTTGCAGGTTGTAACGCTCCGGGAACACTCGCGTGGGAAGGGAGTTCCACAGCTTCCCCGCTCTGTAGCGGAACGAGTTCTGATGCAGGGATGTCCGCGCCGTCGGGAGATGAACCACAAACGGGTGCGATCCAACGGATTGTCTTGTGGAGCGCACATAAGCCGAATCGCGTGGAACAATACCACGAATCTCCCAAGAACAGTACCCATGATAATACCTGTAAAACAGACAGAGGTCGGCTACGCGCCTTCGATGTGATAGCGACTGTAGTCCCGACGTCAGCGCCGAGTCCCCGATCACTTAGTAGTTGTGCCCAACCACCAGACTCATCAGTTGAACCTTCATTCGCACAATCATTTACCCGACACAAGCTTCTTCCAAATTCAGCCATTGACGTGGCAGCCTTGTGAGAATAAATGTCTTATATATCGAAGCCATGACGTATGAAGTGAAGCGATCAGTTATGCATTTCATGGCTCGGGAAATATAGCTCGGGTGTTTTGGTAGCTGTCAAACTTTAATATTACTCAACTTCTGATTTGTGCTTTGCCATTTTACACTACGGATCGTTTAATAGCCGAATACATTCGAATTGTTAAATAATCGCCTTTCTATGATTCAATTTCCGACGTAGTCAAGGAATCCAAAGAGAGAGGGTCTGCTACGGATATGGTAAGGCAGATTTCATCATAGAGTTATCCGCCCCATGGAAAATATCTCTGCTGTTAATACGAACGCAACCGACGACCCGAATTTATAGATTTCTCAGCGTTCTCAGACTCCGGCTTTGTCTTACGCCACATTATGGCGTATTTTTCACATGACGTGCCATCCTTATAAAGTTCAATTCACACAAAAATTGAAGCTCGCCGACCATGGAATATGGCGTACATACGCCGATCAGACGTATGATACGACCAGTTAATTTTTCAAACAAAATCCTCTTCAAATGCGATGGGGCTCATTTCTTGCGAATGCATCAATAAATAACATTGCTATATGTGGGGGTCTGAAAATCCGCAAGTAATTGTAGAGAAGCCACCGCATCAGCAAATAGAAATCGCTTGGTATGCGTTGTGGTTTGGTGGTGTCACTAACTCGTACTTTTTCAAAAACGAAGGCTCAACGGTTACTCCCTAAACTTCTAAGTGCTATTGCCGTATGTTCACCGAATTATTTTGGCCTAAAATTAAAGATTGCGATCTGAGCGATATCTGGTTCCCAATAGATAGGACCACAAGCCACACGATAGGACCAATTTTGCCATCTAGTACAAAACATTGAGATCAACAGCAGGAATAAAATTGAAGATTGCGATCTGAGCGATATCTGGTTCCAAATAGATAGGACCAATCTTGCCATCTAGTACAAACATTGAGATCAACAGCAGGAATTTGTAGACTGAACGTAATAAGATCAAGGACTGAAAATTGTGACTACTGAAAATGCGTTTAAATTCCCAGGTCACATGACTTTGAGATTTGATGATATCAATTGGCCACCAAGATCATGAGGTTTGACACAGCTGGATTTTTCTTTGTGGGGCTAACCGAAATATGGTATTTACGCGGACAATTCTCAAACTCGTGAGTAGATGAAAGCCAACCTTCGCCAAGCCGTAAAGTTATGGCTGAGATATCAGCCAAAACATGCGGAAGTCACCGAAAATTACTTCAAGAAGATGGAATCGTACAATCGGTCACGTGGTAGACATGTAAACGATCTTGTATCGAATATTTAATGATTTAATAGAATAGGAACAAAAATTCCAAGAAATCCTATTTTTCTTTTTACTTTCCGAAGTAGCCTGTACATTCAAACCAGGTATATTTTATATCGGTTGAGGAAACCCACACATTCCTGGGCGAATATATGATCAAGCTCACAACGAATATAATATCGATGATACACATTACGAGTGTCGAAGGTCCGCAACATAAGTGCCCGCTATGGAGAATAGCATGAGAGTGGGATTTCACTTTAGTGATAAATGAGCATTATGGCGCAAGGCTAATAATCTTGCCCGTAAAAATAAATTATTATGGAAAATTTAACAAGCCTCGAGACTTGCTAATAAATAAGGCCAAGACCGGATCCCGGTGGTAGTGCCGATGATGATGATAAGTGAGGATTATAATCTGGAAGCGTTGAATTCTGTGCGATTTTTTATACTTCTTTCTTAATTGTTTACGTATGCCTAAATAATCATCATCATCATCGGCACTACAACCGGGAACCGGTCTTGGCCTTATTTAGCAAGTCCTGTTAAATTTAAATTTTAAAATTTTAAATTTAAATGCAAGGCTTGTTAAATTTTCCATAATGATTTATTTTTCTGGGCAAGGTCATTAGTCTTGCGCCAGGGGCTCCCCGACTAAATAATCATACAAATGTTATATTTTGTATGTTATCGATCCAGAAGTCTTCCACTGATCTCCGACCTGACCTATTTTTGATTTACGGTCAATAACCTCGGAACCCATCGAGCAGTAATTTTTTTGAAGCTAAGATCATCAGTGTCAATGGATTGAACACTTCCATAGCTGATACGCACTTCTGATGAGATTTCTACAACAGTTAAACGGCGATTACTTTCAATAAGCTCTCGAACTGCACGGATGTTGTCACCTGTACGACTTGTCCTTGGGCGTCGATCATGACTTTCCTTTTCGATACGTTCTGGCCCATTTTTAAATTTTCTGGCCCACATATACACATGATTCTGAGGCAGTGTATCATCACTAAACTGTGCCTACAAGGTCCGAGGGTTTAACGCCTTCATTTGTTAAAAATTTTATAATAATGCGTTGCGCAACAGACGTATGTACCTATTGCTCGCTCATGGCTGAACTGGCTACACAGTTTCCCTACTCTTCATAAACCAAACACCAGCCACGCACAAGATTATCTAGCTCGCGACTTGTTTCTAAGCAAAAAAAGGAAAATTACGGTTTATATTTGATTCACCCTCGTATTATGACGTAAAAGAAATATAAGGCCGAAAAGCAATTGTTCATCACTTTAGTCACCGTATGTCTAACTTAGTACCCGCTTGGGATCAATAAGTGCAGATTTAACGTATTGTGCGTTTCCCCATATGGACGATATTTTTTTTTTATTACACTTCTCTCGGGATAGGCCAACCCATAGCGCCGAGTCGGCGCCCTGAGATGCCACCAAATAACTGTTGCAGTTCTTTTTGAACAGTTGCAGGTTGTAACTCTACGGAAACACTCGCACGGGGAGGGAATTTCACAGCTTTCCCGCTCTGTAACGGAACGAGTTCTGATGTGGCGATGTTCGCGCCGTCACGAGATGAAACGCAAACTGGTGCGAGCCGTCGGATTGTCTCGTGGGGCGCATATAAACCGAATTGCGCGGAACAATACGAATTTCCAAAGAACAGAATCCGTCATAAAATCTGTAAAACAGACAGGGGTCAGCTACGCGCCTATGTATGTTGTATGTATTTTTAGTCCAAACATGAGAGCAATATTCGAGCGCTGGCCTAATTTTGGATTTGTACAGAAGAAAAAGTTGGGCCGGAGTCTTACTACATCTTATGGGAACGAACGAACGAGAAGCTAATGTTAATGGAATAATGGAACGAACGAACGAGATAGACAGATGTTAAACCCATTAGAGACGAGGCCTTGCACTTTCCCATTAGGAAATTTGTAGTGGAATAGGATATGAAGTGGAATTGTTTGATTACTTATCCTTTTAGCAGGCGGACTGAATGGGCTTTAATCAGATCGGAAATTTCAGTACATATAGTACGTACAAAATGGCTTTGTACAATATTCAATAACATTACGTGTTGAGTGATTCATCCATTTAACACTTAATAGTTTTGTACAACATTCAATGACATTAATGTGTTGAGTGATCCAACATCATCACCATCATCATCATCGGCACTACAACCGGGAGCCGGGAGCCGGTCTTGGCCTTATTTAGCAAGTCCTGACGCTTGTTAAATTTTCCATAATGATTTTGTTTTTTCCGGGCAAGGTCATTAGTCTTGCGCCAGATCCAACATCATCCAACACTTTACACGTTCTGATTTTCGAGAACTCTTAAATTTTGAGCTGCCAACTTCAAAAACGAATGGTGGATTGCCCTATGACTTTAGTACACTAACCTCATTGGGTCACCACAACACGTCTTTTCAAGATTTCCGTTTGTGCGAAACTATCACGATGGAATATTGAGGTATGACGCATAATTTGCGGAGCTATAGCATCCTTTTATCGAACAGGACTGAATAATAGAAGTTTTATCGTTCAGTTGTTGTGTTCAGATCTCGAGTGTTTTACTGCTCAATATTTTTCTAGAGCCTCAATATACGAAGTGATATGTGGTAATTAATTCACTCAAGAATCGTCAACGTCTAAAATTCAGTCCCGCCATATTCGCCAAATTTTCCTATTCAACTTAATTGAGTCGTTGTGTATTTCCCTTACCGCCAACAATATTTATCTTTGAATGAGATGGAATGTTCTACAATGACGACCGTAACTTGGTTTTGAGAGAATAGAATCTTGCATTTGCACAAGATAAGAAGGACGGTTTCGATCAGAATGGTAATGTTAAGTCATAGAGCGCTTTCTTATGTACTTTATTCAAACTTGAACTTAAGCCCGAAGGAAATCTTTCAAATCTTACCGTTGGGTATAGTTTCAGGATTTCCAGTCGCAGCATTCATCTTTCCTCGTTGCAAGAACTCTAACAGATTGCTGCTTTGGTTGGAAGCGTTCGAGTCACTTATCCTGGATTGCTCCTTCTCACTTTTTGCCATTTGAGTTTCTGGTCCTGAACCTAAAAAAAAAACGGTAAGTAACTTATGTGATATCAATCAAAGACAAGAAACATACCAGCCATTGGTGGAATCAATTCTTCAGTGATTGAAGTTTTCCTACTCTCGTTGGTTGGTGTTTTGAAGTTCTCCATTGGCGTTCCAAACCACCGGCTAAATCGCGACACGAGTTCATTGTCTCCTGGTTTCTCGTCACCCTGTGAACAAAAACAAATATTCTTTTGAGCCAAGTTCGCATCTACTTATTGCTATATTATGGTGTTGGGGGCATCATTACTACCAACATTGTTGTGCCAACAGAAAGTGAGATTTGTTTCTTTTTTTGTAACATTTGCGCACAAAACAAAATGTTTGGTTACTTGAAATGTCAATGCTCAGTGAAGGCGGGAGAAGATTGAAAAAAGGCGTCAATTCCTGTTCAATTGCCTGTAGATTGGAACAGCAGGAGAACATATATGTCAGAACGTTCCGCACTCCTGTATTTCCAGCATCTGTTTGTTCATCTACAATTTACCTTTAGTGGGAACCAGAGGGTTTTGTTTGAGGGCTTTAGCGGGCGAATTCTTGAGGACGAAAGCAGTTTCTGAGTTTGTTTGACCAGTGTTCGTAATGTAGGGTGTAGAACGGGTGAACACAGGAAATGTTCTGCCTGTGATTTAACGACGACATGGAACGCATGACAATCATGTGTCCTATCAGTTTTATTGCTATTTGCGATGCTCCTGCGCAAATACGGCGATTGAATTCCTGTTTTGGGCAAATATATGCCTTGTAAATTATGTCCTAATTTACAGGGGTATTTACTTTCGAAACTCATGTGTCACTATAAAAGTTCGACTCAAAAGGACGATAGGTCTTTGTTTTTACACTAACGCGGGCACAAACGATATTTTTGAAGTACCCTTAAATGCCAGAGCACAACGCGAGCGGATGGAGAGGAAGTGGATAAGGGAAGGAGGTATCGATGTATATTGGTCTTGAATGCCTGGACATTACAACGACAATGAAACACATGATAAAATAGAGCATTCAACATTCGTGTGGTTCGGCTAAAGAATGACTCTCCATGTTTATTTTGTGTGCCTGAAGTTGCTGGGCTTCTCGATAGTATAGTGGTTAATATACCCGCCTGTCAAACGGGAGACCGGGGTTCGATTCCCCGTCGAGGAGCCTCTGGCGCAAGACTAATGACCTTGCCCGGAAAAAACAAATCATTATGGAAAATTTAAGAAGCCTCAGGACTTGCTAAATAAGGCCAAGACCGGTTCCCGGTTGTAGTGCCGATGATGATGATGAAGTTGACTTTCAACATGAACTGACGCGCATGCTCAGATTGACGGTTATCACGGCAAAATGTCCGAAGGGACACATTCAGCAAGTTCAGTTGAGCAACGACCGTGGTAATACTTATAGAAAAGAGATAGGCATGATACATTACGCCCAAGTTCTAACTACGGAATTGAACGACTTACAACTGGGCCCCCAATAAGTTTTACTGCACGTTTTTGTATCCTATGGAGCACGTGTAGTGCAGTTTTGGATGCGCCTGACCAAATATGGGAGTTGAACTCCATTTTGGGACGAATATACGCCTTGTAAATAGTGGCCAGGTTGGATGGAGTGAAGTATCTTTTGCATCTTTTAAGGAACCTCATACATTAGACGGCACTTTTCGTAGCTTCAAATATGTGGTCGCTCCAATTAAGAGTCGAATTAATTCGAGTGCCGAGGATTGATAGTTCCTTGGCTTCGTTGATGCAAGTGCCGTTCATCGACAGTATATTTACTTTGGGGATCGCCTTTGACGACAAGAGGCAGCATTCAGTTCTTTTGAGGCACTGAATTCTACTCGGTTAGATGATTCCTATTGATATATCTTGTTGAGGTCTGAATTCAATGTCCAAGCACAATCTGCTGGTTGGTTCGAAGAGTTTGGACGGGAGTATTCATATGAGTATAAGAAGCTCAACGTTCTATCATCAGCAAAAGAGTGAATTGGGTTGTGAGTAATTGGCAAGAGGTCATTTATAAAACTCAGGAGTGGGTGAGAGTACAGAACCCTGGGGAACACCTGCATTCATTTGATGGAAGACAGATTTGACACCATCAAGAACCACTTGGATTGAACGGCCAGAAAGATAGTCTCTTATCCATTGGATCAGGGAATTGTCCACTCCATATGAATGTAATTTTGACAAAGGGGCTGGATGCCAAACTCTGTCGAAGGCTTTTGAAATATCCAGTGCCTTGCTTTCACCGAGGTAGTGGATGAAATAGCTCCACTTTTCGGTAATGTACGCCATCAGATCTCCTGTGGACCTGTTGCTACGAAAGCCATATCGGCGGTCATTGAGGAGGTCATTTGATTCCAGTTATTTCGAAAGTTGACGGTTGATAAGTGATTCTGTGGCGTTTCTAACAGATACCCACACAATATGCAGCAAATAGTGAAAAACACCGAAAGGAAATTCGAATGAGCAAAGCATCAGAGCCGTATACCATATCGATAACATAACAGTTCCACATCAGTTGAATGTACTTGAGTTTAGAAATCCAATTCGTACACGCGGCAGTGGCCTGATGTGTTGAGCATTGGTTCAATTTTTAGTGATTCTAACCGCCATAGCGTCAGTTCGAATCACACGTTCTTCACTATCGTTGCAAAACGCCATAATTCCATTACCTTCGAGAGAATATAAGTTAGTGCTATGGGTCGATAAGAAGAGAGGGACGATTTGTCGCCCTTTTTTGGAAATGGCTGAATGTTCGCTGGCTTCCATCTATTTGGAAACGGCCAGTACAAAAAGACAAATGGAAGAGTTTCCGCAGTGATTTAGCGAGTGAAGAGGAACATATTTTCAAGAGACTGGGGGTATGCCATCCGGATCAGCAGATTTGTCTGCGTTTAGCACCATGAGTGCGCAGGCAATAGTAGCCGTTCGAATGTGAATCTGGTTCATGGTGTGCTGGTTATGCTCAAGTTGAGGTGGAACTGATGTGGTATCATGCGTTGAGTTGGCTGCAAAATGTACAGCAAGTAGATTCGCTTTCTCTATTGCACTAGTGGCTGGTTTGTCATCGACTATTAGCGAGGGAATGGATGAGGAGACCGAGTTTTGGATGTTCTTCACAAATGTCCAGAAGTTTCTACTACCCGTGGGAGAGTGTAGTATTTTTTGCCTTACTCTCTGGTCATACAAGAACTTGGCGCATTGAATAAGCGCACTGCAGTAATTTCTAGTTCTATTAATGTTTTTCCGGTTTTCCTCAGTATTGCTTGATTGATACAAGTGGAAGCTCAAGTCTTTAGCCTTAATGGCTTCTCTGCTCCCGGAATCTAACCAGATATTTCTCTTGGGTTTGATCCTCTTTACTCTGTGTGGAATAAAGGCTCGCATCCCAAGTAGAGTCGTGTGTGTGAATGTGTCCACTATAAAGTCAACATCATTATTGGGGAAAAAATAACGACTAATTTAATCTCCCAAAAATTTCGTTTAGATCTTCCCGTTGGCTGACACGACACAGTGGTCTGA
Source organism: Microdon myrmicae (assembly GCA_963931805.1). NCBI lineage: Eukaryota > Metazoa > Arthropoda > Insecta > Diptera > Syrphidae > Microdon > Microdon myrmicae. Next base: position 3,796,671 of record OZ007500.1, on the reverse strand, counting down.
AGTGCTCAAGGGCGAAGAAACTTGAACTGAGTATTTGTTTCGGTGGGAGGTGAGAAACAGGTCCAGTGTGTTGGCGGAATGACCATATATGTCTGGTACCCGTGTTGGCTCATTCACGAGTTGAGTTGAAGCAAAGACCTGAACATATTGACCTTCAGGTGTTGTGTGTCCGGAGTGGCGAAGCCACCGAGAGTTATGCAGATTAAAATCACCCGCAATAACAGTTTCAGTGTGCAGATAGAGGGTCGATTCTATCAATAGAATCAGATAGAGCATCAAATTCATTAAAGGATGCGTTTCTATCTAAATTTGGGCTTCTGTAAACAAAGCAGTAATGTATGACATGTTTACGAGCGTGAAATTTTAGCCATGCGAAATTAAATTCTGGCAGAAGCTGATAAGCAATATCACTATGTGCCCAGACCACGACGTGGAAAGAACAGACGCACCAAGTTATATCCAAGTAGATTAAAATCAGAAATATCTGTATTAGTTCCGTATGGGATGTGTGGATAATGCAAAGGTGGGGACCTATAGCGTTTGCGACGATGTGAGAAGTGTGTGTGACTCTATGACGGTCAGAATCACATTGCCGTTATTGCTTGGTGTACGGCTGATGCATTCGATTCGTATTCGATTTTCGTTCGGTGTTCTTCACTATTTGCTTGTGTATTGTGTGTGTATCCGTTAGAAACGCCACCCTACTCCCTCCTCAGTAACTTTGTTACGATCAACTTCGTGTGCGAACGACGGAGCGAGGAGCGAGCGAGCGAGAGAACGTCGGAGCAGGCGAGTGGGCCGGTACTCTATGCGGAAGTCGTCATTGTAGTAGTGAAGTCCTGTTTACCTATGGGAGATTGTGTGTTGTGTATACAGATCACGTCGGAGTCACCAATTATTGCGTTTGCGACGATGTGAAGAATGTGTGATCCGAACTGACCCTATGACGGTTAGAATCACTTAAAATGGAGCCAATGCTCAACACATCAGGCTACTGCCGCGTGTACGAATTCGATTTCTAAACCTAAGTACACTCAACTGATGTGGAATTGCTGTGTTATTGCTTGGTGTACGGTTGATGCATTTTATTATTCGATTTTCGTTCGGTGTTCTTCACTATTTGCTTGTGTGTGTATCTGTTAGAAACGCAACAGACCCGTACATTAGTATGTCCGTATAGTAGTTGACCTTCTAATCGTGACCTAAAACTAGAATGTAAAGTATTAGTTGTATCGTTTAGGAAATCCTACACCGATCAATGCATCATTTGAGCTTTCAAATGCATTCCAGTTATCAGTTGGGCTGATTCGATTGGCATGTGGAAGTTTTTAGCTGCAGGAATACAAGTGTCTACGTTGGAAGTTCTCTTTAAAAACAGAAGGCAACACTGTATATTCGAGGCACTAAATTCCACTCAGCTATATAATCCCTATTGCTATATCTTGTTAAAAACGAAGTCAACGAGCTCAGCATTTACTGGTTCTTGACTGCGAAATCGAATGGACTTGGTCGAGTTTTATTGAAAAAGAAGTCCAAGTCGCAGCCATCAGGAAAAAGTCTGAATCGGAGTTGGATAATGGACAAAAGATGATTAAGGGAAATGAAAAACGCAATGGGCAAAAGAATGGAGTCTTCCGGAACATCAGCATTAACGTTATAATTTTTTTTTTTTTTTTTTTTTTTTTTTTTTTTTTTTTTTTTTTTTTTTATTAGACTTCTCTCGGGAGAGGCGAACCTATAGCGTCGAGTGGGCGCCCCGAGATGCCATCAAATAACTGTTGCAGTTCTTTTTGAACAGTTGCAGGTTGTAATTGTATATTTAATGCCACCAAGTACGTCCGGAATTCAACAAGAGACTGTCATTGGTCCATTGAATGAGGGATTCGTTAACTCCGTAAGAACGTATAGCGTTTGCGACGATAGTGAAGAACATGTGATTCGAACCGACGCTATCACGGTTAGAATCAAAGTTCAACGCATCAGGCTACTGACACATGTAAAAGATCTAAGACATTTAAGCATTTTTTGTCTAGCACGTCGGTTAGAACCTAAGATGAGACTAAAAAAGTAAAAATTATTAAATTATTAAATATATGAAATGTGGGAAGAGTTAACAAAAAAAAAAAGGTGAACTCCAAACTAACAGTATCAGCAACTACTACTAGAGTGAAAGAATTGTTTGTGGTTGAACAGACAGAAAGACGCAGCGGGGAAATTGAATCTCAAGACACGGATATCCCATTGGCGCGACGCGAAACTTTCATATAATTGTAAATAACTTGGTACAAAACGCTCAAAAAATGCATAGGGACAAGGGGGTTAGAAATGCCCACACTGCATGTTTTCAAATACGACCGCGACAGCGCAATTACTCATTATCTGAAGCACAGACGTCAGGCCATCCTTTTTGTTTATTTAAGATTAGGTTATTTTACGGTAAAATCGATAACACAAAAAAATCGTAAGGGTTTCACTTATTTTATTCATTTGGGATTTCCTGTGTCTAACGCAGTAGCATAGTACACCAAAAAACAAAATTCGGAGACGCCTCCGCACGTTCTACTTTGACTGCGGTTAAGTTAAGACCAACGTATTGTAGGGCACGTTGGCAAGTATCTCATAGGCCAAAGTGGGTGACGCTTTGAAAAACGCACTTTTTCTGCGGTGAAGGGGAAGGACGCGACACATCCCATTGAAAAAACGGTGTTGCGTTATCAACGCAATAGCCGGAGCGGTAACTTGGGAAGTGCACTTGGTACAGGTGAGTATGTTACTAGACAAAATTTAGCAGGAATGGAATGTTATTAATTATGACATCGCTTAAGAAATTACAAGTCGATAAAAACTATATAGGATGCCGTATAAAGTTTGACGTTTTTGTGCCATATGATTTGATAGCAATGCCATATTTTTGGGGGTCCTAAATTTTTAAAGCGGTTGTTAAATAGCAGTCAAAAACAATTCGGTTGGAAAAACTGAAGATGATCGAATCCGCAGATTCGAACAGACAACGTACAAATGATAGCACGAGAAGGGCTTCACATCGTGGATGTTTCAGTGACATCATAGACAAAGATGGCTTACATGAGGTCATTGATACACTCAAACAGAAAAACGCCACCCATTTCTAAACTCGGATGACCCCCAGAACGATAATGCTATTAATTGCATATTTCAGGGCAATTGGCAAATCGCATAAAAGCAATTAATTGCATATTCCAAAACGATTACCAAATAATACAAAAGCAATTAATTGCATATTCCGGAACGATTAACAAGTCACGGAAAAGCAATTAAGTGCATACGAAACACAAAAGAATTAATTTGGTCAATTCGCAATTGCGGATGTTGAACTGTGGCGCAAATCAATGAAGAAATATTGGCTGACATCACGGTACAAAGCAATTGCGAATTGAAATCGAAAATTGGAAATTAGGTCATTGCGAAATGAAATTGCATTGTCGTAATCGGGAGGTGTTGACCCCGAGGTGACGAGTTTTGATTAGGGACAAGTGAGGAGGCAGTCAGTGGTTGGTCACGGAAGTAAGATCTTTAAGAGCAATTGAAACGGAATGTTAGAAGGCTATTGGAAATTAGTTAAAAGTGGATGAAAGATTAAGAAGTTAAAACTAATAGGTATAGGGGAAGTGCAATTGGAACGAAATGTGAGAACGCTATTGGAAATAAGTTAAAAAGTGGATTAAAGATTAATAAGTTAAAACTAATAGGTATAAAGGAAGAGCAATTGAAACGAAATGCGAGAACGCTATTGGAAATAAGTTAAAAAATGGATTAAAGATTAATAAGTGAAAACTAATAGGTGTAAAGGAAGAGCAATTGAAACGAGATGTTAAAACGCTATTGGAAATAAGTTTAAAGTGGATTAAGGACTAATAAATTAAAACAAATCGGTGTAAAGTAAGTGTAATTGAAACGGAATGTTAGAACGCTATTGGAATTAAGATAAAAGTGGAATAAAGATTAATAAGTTAAAACTAATAGATGTAAAGTAAGAATATTAAAAATGGAGTAATAAAATATTAATTGAAACCTATTGTAATTAGAGTAAAGAATAAGTAATAAACCATAGTCAGTGTATAAAGACAGTGAATGAAGTGGAAAGAAAAGAAAACAATAAAAATTTAATGAAGAACTAAGAGTGATTCCGAGTTTTGTTATTTAATAACTGTAGATGTTTGAAGGAAGAGTTGATTGTCATTCCCTCGGCGTCGAGTCTCTAGTTAATCTGCCGTGAGCACTAAAAACCATAACTTGGGCGTTATTGGCTACCCAAGCGATTGTTTCTACGCTGAACAGTTAGTATAATCACACAAAACCATCGAAGTTAATAGACATGTGGCGTTTCTAACGGATACACACACAATCAGGAGCAAATAGTGGAGAACAACACCGAAAGAATAAGCAAAGCATCAGATCCGTATACCATTGCAATTAACAAGCAATTCCACTTCAATTGAGCGTACTATATATAGTATAGTATAATCACACAAAACCATCGAAGTTGATAGGCATGTGGCGTTTCTAACGGATACACACACAATCAGGAGCAAATAGTGGAGAACAACACCGAAAGAATAAGCAAAGCACCAGATCCGTATACCATTGCAATTAACAAGGAATTCCACATCAATTGAGCGTACTTGAGAATAGCGACAGAATTCGTACATGCGGTGTTAGTCTGATGCTTCAATGGTTCGCTTCTTATCCGTTTCATCGTGTGTTCAATTCACCTTCTTCCCTATCTTTGCTAAACGCTATAGACACGTCTGACGAAGTACAGTAAATGTCGTATAGGGCAGTACGGCGCAAATAGAGTGATTACTGAAAAGTAAGATCACTAGAATGACCTTTAAGCGGAAGCATGTAAAAATATATTTGGACGAATGGCGAATATTGTATAGTTACGAACTTCTACCCCAACTTTACATCAGGAATTAGGAGTGGATTGTCTGTTCATATAGGAAATGTTAGCAAAAATACTTATAAAGGCATAAGGACGACATGGCAAGAAGTCGGGCGAAATTGCGAAACGAAGTCGGAAGGTACACTTTGAAGAAAAAAATAAAATAAAATACTCAAAAAAGGAATATTGTAAGTGAAAGCAAGCCAAGATGAAACGGAAAGTCAACATTGCGAAAGACTTAAGTGCAATTATCGTGCAAAACTTAATTTAAAAAATCTTAAAACTCCGTGAAGTGGACGACAATTATGAGCGGACTAAGCCACAGGGAGACGATGAAGATAACCTAAGTATATAAACACCTTAGCACACACTTACCATGAAGAGGTTTCCAAAGGAATTGTCGGCATTAAGAAATGCATCTAAATTAAATCCAGTAGTTCCCTTGTCGTCTTTTGGCATCTGTACCGGAGCTGTCGCCGGTTGGTTACGTAAAGGTTTTTGGGTATCACTTCCAGTCGTCTTATCATTAGGTTTCGTCTCTTCGCTGGGAGTAGCTAAAGGCGTCTGCTCTTTACCCGTCGAGGACGATGGTGTTGCAGAAGGAGTTTGTTTGGTGTTGTTGTTTGTGTCATTATTGACTGGTGCAGTTACTTTAGCTGGCGAATTGCGTGATGTTGACTGTCTCATTGAACTGCTGGAGCCAACAACGTCACTATTGTTTTTGTTTGCGGTTTTGTCGTCATTCTGTTTGTTATCACATGAGTTCTTAGGAGATTTTGTCGTTTTATCCGTTGGCATATCTTGACGGCAGTCTTTTATTTGTACATTAGAGCCTCTGCCCTTTTTTTTCATCTGGTCAACTTCTGTAGAATGTCTTGACTTTCTCTCGCTGCGGTTGCTGCCACTACTGTTCGAGCGACTATCTTCAACTTCGTCGAAACCACGTAACTCAATCGTATCGAGTTGGGATGTTGGTCCGCCACTAAACCATTCAGGTTCATCATTACGTTGGTTTCTGCGACGATTATCACTATTTTGAGAGTTTATTGCCGAGCCTGACCCAGTACTGGATGAAGTACCGGTCCTGCTATTGAAGTTACTACTTGCATTGTGGGTTACAATATCGGAGACAAATCGCCGAATATAGTTCGAATGATCATTACGATTATCTCGTTCATAGTCGTTACGAACAAATGTGCGCCGAGGTTCGTATCGTGGGTCAGTGCGATAGTCCATCGACGACTTGTTTCCACTGGTGTTGTGTCGATCTTTTGATGAAGGAGAACGATGAGTATAATCGAAACGTTGATTTTGATTTGATCCTCCGGAATTAGATGACATACGCTGGGTAGCATTGTTGCCACCCGATGAGTGACTAGACATCTCCTTCTCAAATGGCAGTGATCCAGAACAAGCAGAAGTTGAATCCTTTTCTGAACGAAAGTCCCAGCCGACATCGCGTGGCAAAAGCCGGCCACTACCAATACGACGTTCTCTGTTAGTCGATGATGATGAATTTGAGGGATAATTTACTTCTCGATCTCGAGTATGTTCCCGATCACGGTCAACTTCGCGATCTCGATCGCGTTCCCGATCTCGTTCTCGATCAACATTAAATGGATTTCCTCCTCCACTACTCAACTGTCCGGATTTGGGCATTGAGTTTAAATTTACATTCTTTCTTTGCGGAGATACAAACGGTTTGTGATCGTTGGCCTTTGATCCAGGACCTTGGCTCTTGTAACATTCATTTGATAGCGACAATGAACTCCCTCCGCCGACAGAATTTAGATTATTGGTCATTGAATTCGGTTGTAAGGTATTTCCAATACGACGCTTTGCGAATGCCGGCATCAAATGGGATGAAGATATACTTCTATGGTCGATGTAATTTTTGTGATTATTATGATGCATGTTGTTACTAACTCCCCCACTGCTGCTACCGCCATTACCACCACTGCTACCGGAATTGTTTGAGATATTCCCTCTACCCTGGCCGTCATGTGTCCCTTGTTGCCTACTTATGCCCGCAGATGTCCGTGTTGACGATGATGAAGTAGAGGGAATTTCCATCAAACCAGATAGACTGTTTGTATGATGATTGCCATTTTGTTGGTTACTATTTGAGAATACACTGTTGTAAATTTTGTAAATGGACAGATACTGTAATTTTGCGACACATTTAGGACAGTCTCGCGACTCAGAATCATTACGAAGTTGGTACAATGCCGAACGAGTGTACCTCCGATGTGTTGAGTTGAAATTTCGACTTAAAATTGAGACAGCTTCTGGAGGCAGTTTATAAAATCGGTCTTCTAAACGATCACCAAAAAAAGAAGAAATCACAATAAGGGAAACATTTAGAACTAATCAAAATCAAAACTTACCTAAATATGATACTTTAGATTTTACTGGGTTGTTTCCCGGATTATTCTGATCCAAAGAACTTATATCGCTCCCCGTGGCACTATAGCTGGATGTTAAAACTATTGATGAATCTGAATTAACACTTATTTGATTCTTTTCAGAATCGTCGCTGGTTTTATTCAGATATTGAGAACTGCTGCTGGTGCTACTCCCTCCACTGACTAAACCTGCCGTTCCTCGGTCGCAGTTACTTCGTCTCGAACCATTAGTGACCCGACTATTCGACGGCGTTCGGTTAATTGGCGTATCACCATTATTGTTGCCACTAGAGGACATTTGGTTGTTCGGTAAAGTCATGCTGGATCGCTGTCAACTGCCCAGCACAATCCGAATAACAATACTGGTTATTTTGCAACTATTTATAATTTAATTTACCTGAAATGAAACAAGAATGGGTACATGAGTAAAAATCATTACATTTATGCAGTAAATTATTGTTACATCTAGAGTTTTTCTAGTTACGCTGAATGTAGCGCGAAATCTGGTGCACTTAAGGCCGATAGAATACGGTTAGGCATCGTAACATGAATACTTAAGCTTCGGAACAGTATGATCATTCACATGGCTCGTAAGTAAAGCCTGGCTATCAATTATAAGCGGGAAACTCTTTAAAATGTCTGTATTGGGCTTCTGGGTTGCGCGCTGAGTGCAGACATAAGATCCGGCATTATCTGAAATCTCATGACCTGACAGAAAAAACCGCAGCAGTTCACAAAATCGAGCAAAAAGGTAAAAGACGAATAAGGGAATTTCAATTTGGTTGGCCATTGTATGGCGCAGACATTGCAGAAAAAAGCTTTCAGTTTTATTATAAGTACATTAATAAGTTTTATCAAAATAATTTTTTTGAGCCAGTTAGTCAAGACCTTCAAGACAGTATTCTTATCATTATCGATCAAATGGGACTACAAACACACAAATATAAACGGTAATTGCTTTTTATAACACACTCGCACTGTGCTCTGACATTTAAGGGTACTTTAAAATCCCCTTTTGTGCGCGCGTTAGTGTAAAAAAAAAAACTAACTATATTATCAACATTTTTCAATATAGCCTCCTGCGTGATCTACAAACTTTGGCCACCGACTTGGAAGCTTTAATACCCCTTGTTTGTAGAAAGATTTAGAGCGAGTTAATAACCAATTGCTCTCCTCGACTTTTTTATTACTTTCGAATTTTTTTCCCCCAAGTGATTCCTTCACGGGTGCCAACAAAAAATAGATATAGGGAGACAAGTCTGAGTTATAATAAGGAGGGTGCTCGAGGGTTTCCCAGCCCATTTCTCCCGATGTATTCCTTGTCAAGGGCGCGGAGTGGGGACTGGCGTTGGATGACATATCGAATGGGCATACCTCGTCTTTTGTTTCGATATGTGGCTTTTGCCGACTGGAACAACTGACACTAGTAAGCTGCATTCACTGTTCGTTGTTCGTGAAGAAAATCAATCATTAAAACTCCCTTTGAGTGGTAAAAAAAAAATATCGTTGCAAGAACTTTTCCGGCTGAGATGAGTTTTGGTCTTCACCCCTCCTTCGCCACTCCTTACTTGTCATTTTCATCTCGAGCGTATAATAATGTTGGCACAAGGCTAATAACCTTGCCCGGAAAAATAAATTATTACGGAAAATTTAACAAGTATCAGACTTGTTACATAAGGCCAAGACCGGATCCCGGTTATAGTGCCGATGCTGATGATGTATGATGTACCCACGTCTCATCACATGTGACAATACACTTCAAAAAAATCATCGAAATCGATCCAGAAGTCTTCCACTGATCTCCGACCTGACCTGTTTTTGATTTACGGTCAATAGCCTCGGAACCCATCGAGCAGTAATTTTTGAAGCTAAGATCATCACTGATAATGGATTGTACACTTCCATAGCTGAAACGCACTTCTGATGTGATTTCCCCAACAGTTAAACGGCGATCATTTTCAATAAGCTCTCGAACTGCACGGATGTTGTCACCTGTACGACTTGTCCTTGGGCATCGATCATGACTTTCCTTTTCGATACGTTCTCGCCCACTTTTAAATTCTCTGGGCCACATATACACATGATTCTGAGGCAGTGTATCATCACTAAACTGTGCCTTCAAGGTCCGAGGGTTTAAGCCTTCACTTGTTAAAAATTTTATAATAATCCGTTGCGCAACAGACGTATGTACCTATTGCTAGCTTATGGCTGAACTGGCTACACAGTTTCCCTACTCTTCATAAATCAAACACCAGCCACGCACAAGATTATCTAGCTCGCGATTTGTTTCTAAGCAAAAAAAGGAAAATTACGGTTTATATTTGATTCACCCTCGTATTATGACGTAAAAGAAATGTAAGGCCGAAAATCAATTGTTCATCACTTTAGTCACCGTATGTCTAACTTAATATCCGCTTGGGATCAATAAGTGCAGATTTAACGTATAGTGGGTTTCCCCATATGGACGATATAATTTAAAATTAAATAAAATACAAAATACAAAAAGATAAAAGCAAACCTTTTTCAATTTTATTTTAAAATACAAATATACTAAAGACAAATGACAGCTAGTGATGTAGGTTGTTTTTACGATGGCATCAGCAAGGATGCGGGTTCCATAAAAACACCACCGATATCGAAGACAAAACACTAATCGCACAGTAAACGATGGCGGAAACAGAAACACTTACCAAGTCCTTCTATTAATATGTCCAAAAACTCCGCTGCGTGTCACTGAAACCGTTCTTCAAAGGAAAGGAAAATTAAAACTCCGTAGTTTGTATGGTGATGATTTTTTATTGGTATCGGTGAATATCCTTAAAAACACTAATTATGAAAATTACATAAAATTTGACACTGTGGTACACTAACACACTGCTACTAGTTCCAAGTTCACACACATGGCAATCGTACTGCTGTATTAAACTTTTAATGACAAACTTGAGGCGATTTTACCAGTCGTAAATGATTTCATTTATATCACCGATCGGACTTACTACAATTTTGTCTCGAGAATTATACCAGTTGTAAGTAATTCAATTGATCAACAGATCCGTTATTAAACACTGACACAAAACGCCGACTCAACTGGCGAACAAATTCAACTCCGCGGGCAACAACTATAAATAAAACCACTATTGTGGTGAAGGCTCCCAGACTCTCAGTGCGTGTGTGCACTTGAAACAATGTTTTCTGACTCGCCGATGCAACTCACATCCATCAGATTCAATGGCCGCGAATTGCATCGATAGGGGAGGATTCTATATGTGTCCGTATAGGACAAGTACGATGCCCTGCGATGAAAACGATTATCGGTGGATACCTGATTAAACAGGTGTACGGTCATCGGGGGCTGCGGCGATGTACCCATACATCGTTGATGATGTATGCCAGGGATCGAAATAGATTTTTGTTTCAAAGCAAACAAAAACGCTATTTCTCTGTGAAATGGTGACACACATGATGTACCTGATGCGCCTATGATACAAAGGGGTCGTCATGGTATTTGCCTAAGATTCCTTGGAAATACCGATGTAGGCAATATCCAATCTAGCCGTATGGCTCCGGTGCACAAGGAGGAAAATTATTTTGTTGACATAAGTCAGCAGAAACCTCGTCGACGGCGGCCAAGGGACAGGGTGGATGGCTATATGTTTAGATTAATGTGAGGGTAAGTAAAACGAACACAGTGAGATACTGTATGATCAATTTAGGTTTTCAGGCGGGTCATCATAGGCATGGCATGGATAAGATTGCCTAAACAATGATCATATCCATGCCCAAATTCATGATCGGTTGACAGCCGATAACGGCGAATTGTCGCAACTGTCGCGGACCTGAGGGTATAGGCGCGATATACAATTGTGAACTATGGAAAGAATATCGCTGGCCAGCGTTTGTTTATCGTAATTGAAGACAGGCTGAGCCGATAGGAGATGAACTGGTTCATGAAATATGAACCAGGAAAATTCAGAATGTGTGGATGCCGTCGGGTAGGTTTTCCTTTCAGGTATGATGCTGCAGGGGATCTTACGCTGCCCCTAATTGCAGGTAAGTACTATGGCTTTGCATGGAAAGAAGAAGGTGGTTAATTTAAGAGGATGGGCGGTTCTTTGGGAATGTATTAAAGAACCGCCACAGTGACCTTTCCACCATTTTAAATAAAATGGCTGCCAAGACGTTTTTATTACATATCGTCCCTATTCGGAAACCCAATGTATAATTTTAAAAACATATCGTACTTATTTGTAAACTCTCCATAAAGGTAGGGTTTAAATATTTTTCGTCTGGCAAATAAGTCAACAATCCAACAAGGGAAAAAATATAAAATGATTATAAAAAATGGAAAAAGGGGCTGCAACCGTGTGAACATTTTCATGAAAACACTTTAGTGGAGGTGGAGGCGAAGTGTCGAGTTTGTATTACTTTTAATTATTAGTGGCAAACCATCCTCTATTGCTAGTGATAAGGATTAAATCATTTGCCGTAACATAAAACTTGAGAAACCTTTCTGGAAAACCTAAAATAAAATCCCCAATTGGAGACCCATGTGCAAGCAAAATGAAACAACCAGTCTAAAACAACGTTAAGGTCAACAGTTTGAAATTTTGCTAACAAAAATTATCACGCGAATACACATACAATGACTTATTTCAAATCACGGAGATCAGAGAAGGATTAGATTAGATCAAGCGAAGGGTTCACAGAAATCCAATCGTCTTGAGAGTGCACAACTATATTTTCAACAGATTAGAGACATTTCTACACATGTGAGTTGCACAACAACAACTTAAAGGACAACGACATCACAGTCTTTTCAATTCGTATATATCCAGATCTTACGAGCATCTTTTATTATTGCATGAAATAAAGACAATTCCAATTGAGTTTATAATCTTATTATTCACATTTGACTGATCCCATTTCCGTACCAAGCGTTTCGCGTTCGTAAATTATCCGCGATGAATTAATGTGTTCAAAATTTAAATTTTGGAAGCTCGCGGATGGAGAAATTGTGATGGAAGTGTTAATATACTGGGGCACACATAAATGACGGAAAAAGAAGGTAACAACTTTCGACGAGCATATATTGCAAAGGCTTTCGAGCCTTAAGGTCATTAGTTGCTTTTAGAAAACAACATGAAATAACTATTCTCCGCCATAGCAAGATAACACATTAACTTGGAATTGCTAAAAGAGAAATCGCAGGCAAGGAAAATGATTCAGGCAGAATATTTTTCCCCAGGTTCATTTCTCTCGTTTGTGAATTACAATACTGAAAGCGCAATTTACACAAAGGGAGATAAAGTAGAGAATTCGCAGTATCACACAATTAATCCAATTTGCATATACAACAAAAGCAAACAGGTTTGTCTGATTACCGCTCCTATAGAAATCGGTCGGCGCAGAAAGAATACCCCTTTTTTGGATTTCCAAGCGGATATCCAACGGACAAATGTTTTGTTCCTTAAGATATATTGCGATTGATTTAATAAAGACGGAGATTCCAGGCGATGGTGATCTTTTTATAGACACGTCCTTAAATAAAAAATATGATGTATTATGTATTGAAAAGATAGGTAAAAAGGTGTTAATGAGAGGCAGCTATACAGTTACCAAATGTAAGCAAAACAAGCACGAATGTTGCTGAAATTTTTCTTTTGCCAATAAAATCACATTATCACTTAATTTTTTATTAACGTCCACTAAAACTGTCATTTAAGTGACCACAATACTCAAACACTTGTTCAACTTCATTTTATAAAAACTAATCAAGAAAATTTCTTTACAGCGAGAATTTTGGTTTTGCCTGTACAACTGAGGTTTCCCGTTATTGTGGCTTTGTGTCAGTTACCAATTAAAGCGGAAAAGTTTCAGTGACAGGAATTGAAATTGCAATGTGAGCGCGCAAGAATATTTTTCTGAATCCTTTAAATGTCTGTATGTAGTGCGTGCGGACAAAATAGGCGAGGATATGAAAAGGATGTGGTGACGCATATCGGTATTAAATGTCTGAAGATCGAAAACACAGAGAATCATGCGAGCGGCAGAGTTGCAGAACGACTTCCTGTTTACTCGTCCTTTTAAAGTTAACCTATGGTGGACATAGACAAGTAATTGAGGAAAGCAACTGCCGGGTTCACTTGGACAATGTTTATGGCAATATTTGTACAACAGAGGCAGTGAAATTATGTCTGCATTCGAAGAATAGAACGTATTACGCCAGAATCTATTATGAGCTTAGTGCTGTTTTGATACTACTTACCAAATGTGTCTTGTGAATGGTGGCCAGATTCCTTGTATCTCTAGAGAAACCTTACACATATAACTGCACTCTTCTCGGCTTCGAATCATATAAGCTCTAGTTGCACATAAAGCCTCTGTATATGAAGGAACCGAAAAGTACTGCAGCGGTGACACTAGATATCCAAAACACTTTCAATTCGGCCAATTGGAGTTGCATACTCAGAGCGATGAATATTTAATAACTTTCGCCCTATCTACTACGCAAAATTGCAAGTTATCGCTCTTATAGAACGTGAGGACTACAAAAAGGATACGCCTCAGAGATCTGATGTTTAGTGGGGCTACCGCTCATTTATTGCCTTCACACAAGCAATACAAGTATTTACAAACTGAAGTGTATATAACCTCACAAATGAATGAGGGTGTAATCTAACTTAACTAAGCTTAACCTAAAGTGGACAGATTGAAATGCGTGCTCAGAATCATTGTGCTAGAAGGAGAAAGAATCATTGGGTATGCAGATGATTTGGCGATAGTGGCCGTTAAAAATGCATTTAACTCGGTGAACTGGAATCGGATTCTAGAAGCGTTGGGCGATATACAAGTCTTACCCTACTTGATGCGTATATTAGCAAACTATCTCTCGGATAGAAAACTGCTCTATAACACAGATGAGGGACCACAGGAATATAAAATAACAGCGGGTGTACGTCAGGGATCTGTATTAGGTCCGCTGTTATACAATATCATGTATGATGGTGTGCTCAGGGTTAATGTACCAGAAGGGGTTAGAACCATTGGGTAGGCGGATGATTTGGCAATAGTGGCCGTAGCTAAACATCTAGATGACCTGGAAAATATTTGCTCCCAAGCAATCCAGAGCATTAAGTGCTGGCTAGATATGACCGGACTGAAACTAGCTGGACATAAGACGGAGGCAGTTTTAATAAGCTGCCGCAAGAACGTTGAACACCTTGATTTGGAAATAGAACGACAATCAGATCCAATCCCTATAATAAATATCTTGGTGTTATACTCGACAACAGGTTAAGCTTCAAGGAACACCTGAGGGAAACGAGTGAAAAAACGGCAAGAGTATGCAAAGTTTTGGCGAGACTGCTACTCACTGTTGGTGGACCCCCGCCCATACAAGGAAACTCATAACCAGTGTCAACACCTCCATTATAATGTATGCAGCTCACATATGGGCAGGAGCCGCACAGTATAAGTCGTATATGAGGGGAGTGAACTCAGCACATAGTCTGGCATCACTAAGAATATGCTGTGCATTCCGAGCGGTATTCGAAGATCAATTAGAAATGGCTACCGAGGGAGAGCCAAAATAATTCGAGACACAAGCGGTTGTCTGGTCACAGAAACAAACAATATCGTGACAAGATGGAAGCAGTACTTTGAAAACTTGCTCAATGTGCGCACCCATCAATCACAAATAAACGCACCAGACGTACATACAGTCGAGCCTCAGAACCCAGAGCCCTCTTTCAACGAAGTTGTAGACGCAATAAATCGATTGAAAAACAACAAGGTTCCCGGAGTCGACTGCATACCGGCAGAGCTTATGAAGCATGGAGGGGGGGGAACCGCTCGGAAGATCCACCAACTGATTAAAACAATATGGGATAAGGACGTCACTCCGGAAGAATGGAAAACCTCAATAGTCGTTCCCATTTCAAAAAAAGCGACAGATCTGACTGCAAAAATTACAGAGGAATATCATTGCTCCCAACCGCATACAAAGTACTAACAAATGTCATACTGACGAGAATTACACCATACGCAGAAGAAATACTGGGGGACTACCAATGCAGATTTCGTAGGAGCCGGTCAAAGAGCGACCAAATGTTCACAATAAGGCAACTGCTGGAAAAGAAGTGGGAATACGGAGAGACGGTTCACCAACTGTTCGTTGACTTCAAAAAAGCCTGCGACTCAATCACAAGGCAAAGACTATCATATTGTAGTTGAGCTGGGAATCCCGAAAAATATGCCGCTCTCAGAAAACCACCTCTCAGAACCATTTGAAATTCGGGACGGACTAAAACAGCGATGCCCACCATGTCTTTTTAACCTTGCGATCGAGTATGTTATTAGTAAGGTACAAGACGACAACATGCCCGGATCATCCCTGAACATGGTTGAAAAAAAAACATGGCGAGCTGAATTACCATTTGACTCAGCTAATATCAGGACATGGATGCTTCCGGCAATACTTGCACAAGTATAAGCATGTGAATCACCCATACTGGTTGTATTGCGAAGGCAAAATAGAAAGTGCGGAACACGTACTCACAGAGTGCGTGAGATTCCAGACCGCGCGAACGATTTTACGATTTTGGAGAGGCATATGAGACGAACAGTTACTCCGGCAGGAGTAATAGAATACATGCTGAGTTCAAAACAGACATCGTTCCTAGCAAATGATGTTCTATGTGACATGATGCAGCAGTTGCGATGCAACGAGCGGAGTAACAGATAAACTCCATCGCGCCCCGCAATGGAAAGAATCTAAAAGAAAGTTCCGCGGGAATCAACGGGAATGTGCCTGGCGGGAGGTTGCTTTAGTAGGTAAAAGTCCGGCATACCCCTGAATCGGTCAGAAGTATCTTTTGAAGATTTTCACCATCCTACCGAAAAAAAAAACCTATCACATCTAGTGTGTCTATACATACGTCACTGTTGCACTAGATAACAGGCTAATCTTCAAGGAACATTGACGGTAAACGAGTAAAAAATGGCCAGATCATTGAAACCCGACAATTAGTTCATAATTCAATTACTCCATGGTCATTGAAACGAAATACCAGACGGCACACGCCAAAGCAAAAGTATGTCATAACAATGGTCATTTCCCAGATGTTCCAATTGAACGATGGAATGGATAAGATATCACGATGCATGACACCTATTAACGTGTCATCCGAGAAGTGACTCAGTGTGGATTCGCTATGGAATGTGCAATGAGTGTTTGAAATGACGAACGTAATTTTTAGGTCATGATTGAATGGCCGAAATATGATGTTTTCTGACCTACTTGATATTGCTATGCGATGGAGATGTTGATGGGAAAATAGTATTTAAGCAGCGAATTTATAATTAATAAATCAGATTCAAACCGATCACAACCCGTATTGTTTCTCGCTTCTTATGGCAGATATTTATGGCGTTCGTGCCCTGCCCACCGACTTCGCTATCATTAATGGCAGATACTTATGGCATTCGTGCCCTGCCTAATGATCAAGCAGAGGACTCTATTTTAACGGCTTCTAGCGCTGTAGAATTAGTGGAACTATAGGACCTCCAACTTTGGAAGATCACATAGAGTTTACATCTTTACATCATTACTTCTTTATATCTTTACATGGTGACCCAATCCGATCTTGTCCCCCTTATAATCTTTCTTTCATTACACTGCTACATAATGATGGAGGTCCGTTGTTCCGTATCAGTGAGTTGATAACCAATGTTATGTATCCATTGAAACACAAGCGGCGCAGATTTGTGGGGATACTGCCCGGTATAAGTCTGGGTCATGGCCGAAAGGGAGCCACAAGATATCGGAGTTGAAAAAGCCGCCGGTTTGCAAGCAGTCGAAGTATTGGCCTCTCGAAAAAGTCAATGGGAGAAAGTGCTTCGAAATAGGGACAGGAAAAATGGGTGGCTTAGTCAAAAGGAAGATGGACCGACATAAATAAAGAATATTATCTGAGCGCTATGTGGCTCCTCGATAGTATAGTGGTTAGTATACCCGCCTGTCACGCGGGAGATCGGGCTTCGATTCCCCGTCGGGGAGCCTCTGGCGCAAGACTAATGACCTTGCCCGAAAAAAACAAATCATTATGGACAAATTTAACAAGCCTCAAGACTGCCTAAATAAGGCCAAGACCGGTTCCCGGTTGTAGTGCCGATGATGATGATGATGTGGCTTTTAAGATAACAAATTCGTCGAAAAGGCCAGGCTTGTGGAAAGAAAACACATAGATTTTGTACCATGATAATGCACCATCTCATAGGACTATCATTGCGAACGATTTCTTGGGCAAAAACTCAACAAATATCATCGAACAATCACCGTATCTACTTGTTATAGCTCCGGTTGACTTTTTTCTCTTTCCAAAAACTTAAATTACCACCTCGATGCATCCGTTTTCAGTCTATAGAAGACATAAGAGAATTCATGGCGAGAACTGATGTCGATTCCGGAAAATGCTCACTATAAACAAACTAAATGACAGACCGCGCTCAAACTCACGTCAGGTTAGAGGACAGTTGTGCCAACTTAACGACGAAAAGAATTTTGACAATCTCTTTAAGCAGGCGTCTTAACGTTCGATTCCCTACACTTTTTTGCCAGAATGTAGATGCTTTCGGAAGTAGTTGTACAATTATAACATACTGCTTGTACTGCGAAGGCAAGTTCGACAATGCGAAACATGTATTTATAGAGTGCGTGGGATTCTTGACACCATCATAGACATTGGAGTAACATATGAGACAAAAAGTGACCCCAGCAGGAGTAGAAAAATATTCTATTCTATTCTATTCTACCTTCCCCGTAAAAATAAAATTTAACAAGCCTCGAGACTTGCTAAAAAAGGCCAAGACCGGATCCCGGTTGTAGTCCAGATGATGATGATGAGATCATAAGAGGTATGGTCCATAACCAATGATGCGGTATGTGGTACACCGTAACAGGTGCGACGAGACGCCCCTCTAATGAATTTCTAAACCAATGGTTCCGCGAGGAACAACGGGAACAGGCACTTGCGGAGATGGTTTTAGTCAGGAAAAATTCATCAAGCGTCTGGACAGGTTCAGACGAATCTCTTATCCACTTGCCGAGGTGGTTTTAGTCAGGAAAAATTCATCAAGCGTCTGGACCGGTCCAGAAGAATCTCTTATGCACTTGCGGAGGTGGTTTTGTGGGTTATTGTAGTAGGGTGCACCGGCGTACGGCGCTGATTCACGAACAACACCATTGATTGTCACTGCTTCCGTTCTCCAAAAGTTATTCCGACGAGCACGACCCACCGAATATCCAGGAATCCAAAGGAGAGTAAAATAAAAATTCACTGATGTCGTGGTGTTTTTTAATACGTTTTCTTTATTTAACGTTTTTGTTGGACATTGCACTTAGTTCTACTATAACATGTGTATTAAAGCACGAATCAATCGACATTAGTTTTATAACACTTCAAAGTTAGTCTGATACACTTCGTTTTATAGGCAACTATATTAAACGTTGGCTCCTTGATAGTATAGTGGTTAGTATACCCGCCTGTCACCCGGGAGACCGGGGTTCGATTCCCCGTCGGGGAGCCCCTGGCGCAAGACTAATGACCTTGCCCAGAAAAAATAAATCATTATGGAAAATTTAACAAGCCTCAGGACTTGCTAAATAAGGCCAAGACCGGTTCCCGGTTGTAGTGCCGATGATGATGATGATATTAAACGTTAATGGGAAACACCTTGTTTTAGAAAACGATATTAAATTATGGTTCTTTTACGCAACTGACTCGCTGCTGAAATCAAATACTGGTGAGACTCGGTATGACAAAAAGACGCACATGAAAAGACTCGACTTAGTGAAAAAAAGGAACTCGTGTCAAACTCTCAATGACTATCCGCGTTGATTCATTAAAGTAGGTGCGCACACTCTGGATGTTAAGATCTGACGCCGTGGTGCAATACACATCCGTCAGATTCAACGGTGGTGGCTCACATCGTTGTAGGATGGGCGAACCGGATCAACTTGGCAGTGGCCAATGGTGATCGAGAAAGTGGGAGTATATCTCAAATAATGCATAGGTCACGTACGATGCCCCTTTTTATGCTTGCAATACAGACAACGATCGTTCAGCACCTGATCAAACAAATGTACGAGCATCAGGGGCTGCAGGCAATGTGGTCATAAATCATCGATGATCCACGCCTGAGAACGAAGGTAAACAAAAACGCTATTTCAAGGGCCAACGATGAGATGCACATCGTTCATGGTCTGCCGATGTTTGCATGGGATCGTCATCGTATTTATTTATGAGTTCAAGGAAATGCCGTTGTAGGCGATACATACTTCGGTGACGATAGTTCAACCGGAGATTTGAGTTATATTTGTTTTAGCCGTATGGCTCTGGAGCACAAGGAGGAAAATTCTTTATGGACACTAAGTCAACAGAAACCTCACCGACGGTGGCAAAGGGACAGGCTGGGTGGCTATATGGTTAGGTTTATGTGCTGGTACATGGATATGGTGGTGAGGGATTTGACCTGCAGATGTGCAAGCAAACGTCTCACACAGGGGAACCATGGACCAGCGATTAGTAAACAAAACAAACGCAGTGAGGTACTATGTGTTTGCTTTGGTTTGCAGGAGGGTCATCATAGGGCATGACATGGGTAAGATTGCCTAAACAACGATCATATGCATGCCCAAATCCCATGATCGGTTGATAGCCGATAATAGGGAATTGTCGCAACTGTCGCGGACGTAAGGGTATAGGCGCAATATACAATTGTGAACTGTAGAAAGAATATCGGCTACAGCTGTGTCAACAGATACGCTGGCCAGCGTGTATTTGTCGATTTTACTTGCTGACAAGCTGGGCCGATAGAGGGTATTGAATGGTTCAAGTATTATGAACCAGAACAATTTGATAATAGGCATGCCAAGTTTGCTTTCAGGTGTTAGATGCTGAAGCTTATGATGCTTATTTGCAAGTAAGCAGAAAGACTTGCTTGGGAAGTGGGAGACAGGTGAAAGGGAATGGGTGGTTCTTGGGAAATGGCTTAAAGAACCCCCACAGTTTCAGTCAGGAAAAATTTATCAAGCGTCTGGACCGGTCCAGAAGAATCGCTTAAGATGACCTTCCTTCCGAAAAAGAAACCTTTCTATGTTGTGTTCTATTTTGGAGCATTACCGGGCATGATAACAAGACTTACCCCAACGGTGAGGACTTCATCTTAGCCTATTTATTTTTATTCGCTTACCACAGACGAAGCAAGACCTTAGCTTCGATCTCACTCATTTTTGTGTTATTCAAAATCGTGTAGAGTACAGTATTGATGGTCGTGCTATTATTAAAATAGAAGTTAAGTAAAACTTGGTGTGTTTTGTTTTAATTTATCGTGTGACACAGGTGTAAGTTGCATCAGAGTTGTGAGACATGTAGCTATTGTAAATGTACTCATTACAGTTTAGGGTCGAATTAATTCGAGTACTAGGAATCCTTTGTCTTTAAGGCAATTTTTTTCAAAAATCAATTTTTTTATTGGCTTAATTGATGGATAAACTATTCAAAAATGCAAAAACAATTGTTTTATACCATAGAAAAAATGTTATCAGTTCATTTAAATCATTTTATTGAACATGGTCACGACATGGTATGACGTACGGGGGTGGGGTGAAGTTGACCTCTCAAATGTATACGAACAAAGCAATCGACCGGAAAATTTATATACAAGCTAATGAGACATAGAACTACAGAACACAAGCCAAAAATTAGACCTGCCGACGCCATCTATAGGTCATACCGGAAACTTTTCACTCCACCATCGTATGAAATGGAACAGAACTTAAAACTTTAAACGCGATTATTTCAAAACCATGTTTTTCAAATTGGCGTGCTAGGTAAATCTCTCCATTTTTATCCGATTGAATTCAAGCTTTAACTGTAGCTTCTGAATTAGATTCCGCAGAGAAATCCGTACGGGTTTTGCCATATATTAAAAAATATAAAAGTTATTCACATAAAACTGTGATTTTTTTTTCAAAAGCTCGCCATTTAAAAATTAATATTTTCAAAATTTCGTACGGATTTCTCTAGACTTTTTCATGTAGTTTAAGAACGTTTTTTTTTAATTTTTGCAGGATCAAAACTCGTCAAAATATTTGTTATGCCCCGAAGCAACATTTTAAAAACAAGTTTTTTTTTCAACTTGCCGTTTGTATTTGTTGAAAACAAAAATGCATCTTAATACATAATGGGTTTTCTAATAGGGACTTGACAACTTGAATTTTATTTGTGAACGCACCCTTTCGCGGTGGCCATATGTATGTTTTGATTGCAATGTTTTGATTGCACTTCAAGCCGGTAATAAAGTTTTTGAAATATCTCAAATGGTTTGCGTTTTATTTTAAAAAAAAAAAAGTTGTCAAGTCCCTATTGGAAAACCCGATATATAAACATGTGGAAAAACTTCGATTTATTAATAATACATTTTTTCCCATCCCAAAAAAGCGCCAAAGAAGTAGTCGGTTTTCGGGTCCTACAGTGGCATAACCCCTTAATGATGCGCGAGCCACTTATAGCCATTAAGTGAACCTTTGGATTTCTGATTGACCACAGAAGACATTCACTATCGGCTTATCTTGTTAAGATTAGAATCAACTATGCTCAGCATTCAAAATGGTACAGAAACTGGACTTTATATCGTTACCAAACGACTAAATTGGGTTTCGAATAATAGACTAGAGAAGGTATCTGGTGACCTTATTATGTGATTTAGTACAACCAAGTGCTACCCGAATTTCGCGCCCAGAAAGGTAGTGTTTTGTTCACTAGATAAGGGAATCATTAACTATATAAGAGTGCGATTTCAACAAAAGACGAGGTTCTACACTTTGCCGAATACTTTAGAGATAGGTATGAAAACCTTGCTTTTACTGATGTAGTGCGCCGAGAGATTAAACTTTTCAATAAGGTGTACCATTGAATCTCCTATGAAAGCCACAGTCATTAAGAAGTATCCTTCAAGAAATTTCGAGAGTTGTTTAATGCCCTAAAACCTTTCTCTTCTATGAAAGTTAGTGCTTCCCTATTTATTACATCACTGTAGAAGCCCCTCATCTTCTCTTTAACTTCAATCCTCAAAGGGATAACCAATTGCCTTCCTCCTCTACCGAAGTTTGTGAAATACCTAGAAAGATTTCATCTTCTCAACGACTGCGAATATAGTTTTTGCAGGTACATGCCTCCAGGAAATCCGACGGCTTTTTTTTCTACAAAGACTACTTCTTTGAAAACAAGGTTGGCATTAAAACCTTCGCCAGAATTTGGTACCCAGCTATCCTTTCGAAATAGTATTTCGATGGAATTGACGACACGCTAATTCAATTGACATGAAATAATATTTCTGATTTTTCGTACCTCTCTTTGCCAGAGAGAAGTTCCACCACGGATCCACTGTCGTTTTACAGGGCGAAATATGGAAAAATGTAATCGAAAATTAGTTCAGCAGAATCGAGTGCAGGAAGAAATCCCACGAGTGACATTTAACTGACATTCTTCTTCATTTATAATGTATTGGCTCGTATATGGATAACAAAAAAATCAAAGACTACCTGAAATATGTATGTGATTAATTTATTTAAAAAAAAAAGGAAAAAAAAATCCGAGTTGAAGTTATTTTATGTCAAAGTGTGGAAGGGGAAATTGGATCACAATTTATGTTGAATATTAGAAATGTTATTTTCTGCAGATTGCAAGTAAATACGGGAGTGTATACTTTTTTAGATTGATTGAAAAATAACCTATTGAAACATTTTGTTCATATTAACACAATTTTTTTGTACCAATTGTTCGTTGAACCAATATTTAGAACTACGAGTGGGTTATGTGTAGCAAATGTATTCAACCGACCTAACAAGCCTAACCTACGTGTACATTGTCGTGTAAAAAGTTAGAGAAAAACAGTAAACCACATAAGTTTATTAAACATTCATCACGGTAGATTAAAATTAACGGGCGTGAAAATAAAATAAGAACTAAGAACTATGTCTACAAGTCATTTTGAAATATGTCTAGTTAAATAAATTTATACTTACAATAACAATTCGACTTGTAATTTGATCTAACATTAACCAAATAACACGTAAACTCTCATACAGGGATTTCTGTTCCTACTACAGAGCTAAGTAAACCACTAAAAGATTTTCTTTACAAGGGGATATGATTTTAAAACACGATGTACGATAAACAATAGCAGGATTTCTGAAGACCGAGTCGCCAATAGCTGACCAGTCGCAGTCGTGTCCCCGCTAGTTCAATGCTCCTGCGACGAAGATTTCAGAAATGCACAGCAGTTATTTACTACTATTGGCAGCCCGGAATTATATAGTCAATTTGTTTTTCTGTTAATTTTGTAACACGTATTAAAACCCTCGTTTTTAAATCAGAATATAAAATGTTGTGAAATACATTTTGACAGATGCGACGTTACTTTTTTCTCATTCACAAAAAACAATTAAATTAAATGATTTTTTACGCAGTTTCACAGTGACTTGCGGTTTTTCTTTTTGCGCGAATGGCCTGTTAAATTGTTTCGATCTCTCACCACTCCCAGTTTTTGTTAGGAAAACTATTAACACCAACAGTAATCCGCACGCTGATGTAAACGTACCTTTAATGTCAGCGTGTTTAACGGAACCTAAAGATAAATACATTACTGCTATTTTGTGTTTCGTTTTAAAGCATTGCTTTCTCTGTGTTTCCTTTCGTGCTTATATCCCAATTTAAATGGCATTTGTTAATTAGGAGTTATCAGGTGTACAAGTTTGCTAACGTCGTTTTTCTCTAGATAGATTTAGCGATAGTGGTCGAAATAAACAGATCAGACACGTCATACAATATACTGGGACATCTGTCAATAAAACGTCAATCGATTTGTGTCCGCATAATTCGCGTCATTGGCGCCAATATAAAGAAATTTGCGGCTGAGGCTTATCGAATGATTTCAAAGACTTTGGTGTGGCAGTTTGTAGTTAAAGAATGTGTCATGAGTAGTTTCAACGCTTAAAGAACGTTGATTTTATCGCCGAAGGCCGGCATGGCGCCGTCATTGGTGTGACTCAACAAGCAATTTCAAAACACCCGAAGCCAATAATTCAGAAACATGAAAATTGGGTACCTTACGAGTTGAATAACTCCTTGAATTGAATGGCAAAAACAGAAAAGATTTCTTCATCATTTTATGACTGTGTTCCTGACGATAACTGCAAGCGTAGAGAATCGTGGGGAAGTCCATGACCAAACCGAATATTCACGACTTTAAAGGGTATCCTGGCGTAACGGCATCAAAAATCGTTTTTTTTTTGTCTTAAGCGATAGCATACCACTTGTAGAATATGCTCTCAAAGCCCCAAGTATGAATTTGTATTTTCATCATCATCGGCACTACAACCGGTATCCGGTCTTGGCCTTATTTAACAAGTATGAGGCTTGTTAAATTTTCCATAATAATTTGTTTTTCCGGGCAAGGTTATTAGTTATTATTTGTATTTTAGCGTATCTAAATATGTTCGAAAAGTACGCGTGCCCGAGCGCACTGTACAGTGTTCGAAAACTTTAAATGCATTTTTCTCAAAACCATGTTCTTGAAACGCGTGTGCAAAATAACTAAAAATTTCACAGATGAATTCATATATTTTTTTAAATGAAAGGTTAATTTATTTGCCACTTGAAGAAGTTAAAATTTTGTTTATAAAAAGTTATAAACAAAAATAAATTGAACATTTTCGCAAAAAAAAATAGAATCAAGTTTTTTTATTAAAAAAAAAGGAAAAAAAATTAAATACCCCAAATACTCATCAATTGACTACATTCATAAACTAAATAAAACTATTTTTCTTCTTTTTTATGGTTCATCCAACGAGGCTCTACTCTGCACACCACAAAACATTTTTTTTTTTGGCGCTGATGTCTTTTACTTAAAACTTGCTTGTTTATGCATAAAATTTAATGAAAAAATTAAACACTTCATATATGCACAATAACTGCTCAAATTTGCAGAAATATATATTAAAGTTTTTTCTAGAAAAAATTTAACAAAATCAGTTTTTTTTCATTCCCCTGCAGGCCATGCTCTGTATTTGGTGGGACCAGTTCAGCATAATGTATCATGAGCAGTTAAAACGCACTGAAACAATCGAACACAATTGATTAATGTTTGAGCCGAGCATTGAAAGACAACCGACCGCAATACAACGAGACGCGATAAAAAGATTTTATGACATGATAATGCCCGACCCCACAATGCAAAATGGTCAAGACATACATGAAAACGTTGAAATGCAAAGTCCTAACGGATCGCAATACAACGAGATGCGACAAAAAGATTTTACATGATAATGTCAGGCCCCATAATCCAAAATGGTCGATATACTTAAAAGCGTTGAAATGCAAAGTTCTAACCGACCACAATACAACGACACGCGATAAGAAGATTTTACGACATGATAATGCCCGATCCCATAATGTATCCTGATCTCCGGCCCAACTTCTTCTCCTATATAAATCCCAAATTAGACCCACACTCGAATATTGCTCTCATGTTTGGAGTTCGGCTCCTAAACATATCCTCGACCTACTTGAGAGTATACAGAGACGAGCGATCCGCCTGAACGTGGAGTCGGCGCTGACGTCGGGACTACAGTCGCTATCTATAGATATTATCACGGGTACTGTTCTTCGGAGATTCGTGGTGTTGTTCCACGCAATTCGGCTTATGTGCGCTCCACAAGACAATCCGATGGATCGCACCCGTTTGTGGTTCATCTCCCGACGGCGCGAACATCCCTGCATCAGAACTCGTTCCGTTACAGAGCGGGGAAGCTGTGGAACTCCCTTCCCACGCGAGTGTTCCCAGAGCGTGACAACCTGCAACTGTTCAAAAAGAACTGCAACAGTTATTTGGTGGCATCTCGGGGCGCCCACTCGGC
The DNA here is from genome assembly GCA_963931805.1 of Microdon myrmicae. NCBI lineage: Eukaryota > Metazoa > Arthropoda > Insecta > Diptera > Syrphidae > Microdon > Microdon myrmicae. The sequence continues at coordinate 3,770,363 of OZ007500.1, read as the reverse complement.
GCTATAGGTTCGCCTCTCCCGAGAGAAGTCTAATAAAAAAAAATGCAAAATTGTCAAGACATACCTGAAAACGTTGAAATGCAAAGTCATACCCGACGCCCAGCTCACGGTTGTATTCTTCCTCTGAGTATCACCGGGTTCGATCAATGGCACGCGGCCTAGCTGCTCACCGCTTCTGTTTCTATAACCAAGTAAAAAATCGGATCGGTTCGTGGATCGCCTTAAAAATGACAAGGTTTCTAGACGCGGAATTCGATGCTCCCAGTGAGATGGAAGAAATATCGTGGACAGCGATGGACAATATTTTGAATGAATTTATAAAGTGTTTTTTTTTTCACTAACGCCTGCATAAAAGGGGATTTTGGAGTACCCTTAAATGTCAGAGCACAGTGGGGACAGAAGGAGAGGAAGTGGATAAGGAAAGATTGTATCTATCTGCATTGGTCTTAAATGCCTGGACAATGACGAGGAAACATATGATCAGGTAGAGCATTCCACATTCGTGTGGTTCGGAGAAAGATAGTCATTTTCTATGTTTATTTGTGCGTCTGAAGTTGAAAAAAAAAATTGAGGAAAAGTTGTACGTCTGATATTAAAAACGATATAACCACACTACGAATTCTGTCGCTCAATGATGGTAAAAGTTATAAAAGAAACTGTAGTCTGCGTTCAAATACGCAGAGTAGAATTTATAGCCTCCGTTATAATAGCTATGCAGGCGATGAGAGGTTTATTATCATCTAGCAAAGAGATTATTTAGTTTTAGATATTCGGACGAGGAAAAAGTCTTCGGCATTTTTCAGTTTTCTTTATTTTAAATGATATTCAAAACGAATCGCCGGTTACTCATACTATTTGGTATTTTATTTCAACAGGGATGGCCTTGCAATTGAGAATGGCTGGAAAGCCACGAAAGTCGACCAAAGCACCAACGCTCGGGTGGGAAGGTTATGGCCTCCGTTTTTATTGGGATGCGCATAGCATAATCTTCATGGATTACCTGCAGAAGGGAAGAACAGTCACAGGAGAGCATTATGTAGCTGACAGACGAAATAAAAAAAACGGCCCCATATGACGAAAAAAAAAAAATTCTGTACCATCACGATCACGCACCATCACACACGTCCTTGAAAGCGATGACCAGATTGGACCAATTACGATATGAATTGGTTGCTCACCCACCGTATTCTCCAGATTTGACCCCCAGCGATTATTGTCTGTTCCCAAACCGGCGGTGGCTCCAGGGAAAGAGATTCAGGTCGAATGAGGAAGTCATCACGGAAACCAGGGAGTATTTCCAAGGCTTGGACATTTCGTACTACAGAAATGGCATCGAAATGTTGAAAAATCGCTATACCAAGTGTATCGCCCTAGAAGGCAACTGTGTTGAGGAACAAATATAACTTTACCTAAAAACCGCTTGTTTTCATTAAAAATTCCGGGACTTTTTAGCTTGTGTAGCACAAGGATAAAATTTTCTTTTTTTCAAAAAACGCGCACACAAAAAGGATTTTAAGATACACTTAAATGTCAAACCACAATGCGGCAAATATTAGGTGTACAAATAAGTTTCAAAAGATGGCCTCACCAGAAAATTAGGTAGAAATTGTCAGATGTCAAACGTAATATTGTGAGTTTGATCACGTGATAACAAGATAACCTCAAAATATTAGTGACTTTGTATCAGCTTTACATACTTTTTTTGGTGCGAAAATGTCTACTTTTGTGCCAACTAAGCGTCATTTGCATACAGGGCCAAGTCTCTGAGTGCTTTCAACCCGGCGAAGGCCAGGACGATCCTTGGCCCTGTTCAATCCAAGTTGACATGCAGTCTCCACGTGACACCCCTGGATAGCTACTTTGGCAGTAGCGAACCAATGCATGCAGCGACATCCTGAGAAAGGCTGGCGCAAGGCTAACAACCTTGCCCGGAAAAACAAATTAATATGGAAAATTTAGCAAATCTCGGATATGGACCGTATATACGACGACGACCACGGAAACGTAAATGGCTAAACGATTTGAGAATTTTGTCATGGAACGTCTGCTCACTATACAGAGCTAGCCGATGCCCTGTCCGAATATAAGGTTGACATAACAGCATTAAATAAGATGGACGGGGAGTTGTGTTATTCAAAGAAACGAGCATGATATTTATTACAACTGTCATGCAAAACACCATGTGCTCGAGGTAGGCTTTCTAGTCAGCCAAAAACTGAAGCCTCCCATTATCGGTTTTAAGGCAATGAACGAAAGACTGTGCACTCTTCGCGTGAGAGGCAAGTTTAAGAACATAAGCCTGTTACTGACTTCGCGTCCATGTCCTCGCCCGACACCCACTAATTCTCGCAAAGTTCCCCTCTCTGGCTGTAAAGGGAAGAAAAATCGTCAAGTAGCTAATTTGCATAAATACTTTACCGCCTATAAGATACTCTCCACTATCCTACAAGATCGGATAGCCCATACGCTAAAGTCATCATTGGTCAATGTCAGTGTGGGTTCATCCCAGGCAAATCTGCGATTGATAAGATATTCACCCTTGGGCAGGCGATGGAAAAATGTCTGGAATTTGAGATTCTATTATATCATCTATTTATAGACTTTAAGGCCGCCTACAACAGCATAGCCAGAGTAGGACTATATAATGCCATGAGAGAGTTCGGCATTCCAAACAAATTGATACGACTTTGTAGGTTGACCATGACCAACGTAAATAGTCAAGTAAAAATAGCGGGATTGTTGCCCAAACCAATAAACATCTTTAGTGGACTCCGACAAGGGGACGGTCTGGCCTGCCTCCTCTTCAATCTGGCGTTGGAGAAAGCAATTTGTGACTCTGGCGTTACAACTAGAGGGACTATTGTCACCAAGTCCAGGCAGATATACTTGCCTACGCAGATGACATCGACATCATCGGTAGATCTGAGTCGGCTGTACAGGACTCCTTCACTCAGATCGAGCAGGCGGCACAAAAACTGGCACTGCACATTAATGAGGGGAAAACTAAGCACATTGTGGCAACTTCTAACGTTGGTCAAACTATCAGGGCAGTGGAGCACGCATTTGAAGTAATGCAATCCTTTAACTACCTTGGGTGAATAGTATCAGCCGATAACAATATGGAAGAAGAAATACGCGAACGGCTGATCAAATCCAACAAAGCATACTATGGTCTATCAAGGCTCTTTAAATCCTGAAATTTATCCAGAACATCCAAGCTACTACTGTGCAAGACCATGGTCTTACCAGTACTCATGTATGGATCCGAGACCTGGGTGCTCAATATAACTCTTAGCCGCGTTCGAGAGGAAGGTCTTAAGGAGAATTGTTGGCCCCATATGTGAGGGAGGACACTTGCGGAGACGCTACAATCATGAGTTGTACGCGATCTACCTTGAAGCTAATGTTGTAAGAAAAATCAAGCTCGGTAGACTCCGGTGGGCGGGACACGTAGCTCGAACGACCGAAGAGGAGCCTACCCGGAAAGTCCTCTGTGACAGGATGTATGGAAGGAGACAGCGCGGCACACCTTGTCCGCGATGGAAGGATGGCGTAGACCAGGACGCCCAGAGCCTGGGAGTGCCAAACTTGATGACATCGACTCGAAATCGGGACCGGTGGCGAATTCGTTAAATAAGGCCAAGACCGGATCCCGGTTGTAGTGCCGATGATGACTATAGTAGTTAGACCTGCTGGTGCCATCTGTAGGTCAGGCCGGAAACTTTTCACCCCGCCTTCGTATAGCATTTTGTATCGTAACCACAACTTTAAGGTGTTTTTCTCGAAACATCATTTTTCAAAACCACGGGAAACATTGCCATTTTGTTAAAAATCAATAACTTGGAATTTATGTATTTTGATCAAGCTTAAAAAATACTTCTGTTTTTGTTTCCAGGTCAAAACTTGTTCCAGTTACGTTTCCCGAGGTGGACCCTCTTCGAAAAAATGTGGTTTTTATTATTATGAGTACAGCCGCTGTTTTGTATGGAAATGCCAACAATTTTTTTTTACATTCTAGAAATGTGCATTTATAACCCCTTATTAACAGTTTTCCTACCAATCTACTTACAAAAAATTACGAAAAAAGGCATTTTTGAGCGAGCCAGAGTGAGGTTACCCCTTAACCAACAGGGGCAATATGCTGGTTGGTATCTTACTCTCGAATTTATTTTGTGATGTAAAACTTCTGCTCTGCGTGCCCTTTTTTTATTATGATGGACTTTAACGATAAGTGTATGTCATAATGCGCTATCGAAACATCTTTAACTCAAGACCATTAAATATATCGGCACCCACTACTTTTCTTTTATAACCATCACTCCTTAATATCTTCTCTACTCGCAGCATCACCCAATACAATAGAATGATAATAACCCATTTAGCGTGGGCGATAAATAAAATTGTAAAAGCAAAAATACGTAAAAACATGGATATCAACATGCCGTGGAACTTTTGAAAAGCATTGTTTCTATCTTTACAATATCATTTAACATAACAACAATAGCGGGAAGCTTTGGGTTCCAGTCAGGATAAAAAGTTGAGTGCCAACTATTACCACTTGAACTGCGCTTTGCCGCATAAAATCCCTTTTGAGGGCGCGTTCCGTAAAAAACACGGTTCCAAGTGCCCGGGAGTTATAGAAATTTGGACCTTGCGCCAATTATACAGCACAGACAAAATTACAATAAAAAAAAAACCTTTTTAATATATTTACTGAGGAAGGAACGACATTTTCTGCATTTATCGGAAGAAAGACATTCTTATGAGATAATTCAGCGCTAGTGGAAATAATTAAGATTGGAAGGGGAATATGGAAAGGCGAATGTCAATATATTGGCGCAAGACTAATGACCTTCCCCGGAAAAAACAAATCATTATGGAAAATTTAACAAGCCTCAGGACTTGATAAATAGAGGCCAAGACCGGTTCCCGGTTGTAGTGCCGATGATGATGATGACGACGATGAATGCCAATATATGGTAGCCAACCAAGCTGTGAGAGTACGAGGGTTGCCTCTTATGTTTCGGGATTTGGCAACCCTAGTGTTGCAATCCGGCAATTGACAGCTCTGTCGTGAAGTTGGACATTTTTGAGGTTATACGCACTCAGAACGTTTTGACATACGAGCGCTATTTGTGTTGTTTACAGTAACTTAAAAGATTCATCTCGGCCCAAAAATGGAATTAAATCGTCAACATTTTCGTGCGATTATTTTTTACAACTTTCGGCGTGGATTAACTCAGCAACAGTGCATGGATGAACTTAATTCAATTTTTGGCGATGAAGCTCCATCAAGGACCAGTGTTTATCGATGGTATGGTGAATTCAATCGTGGTCGTAGTTCACTCCAAGATGAATTTCGTGAAGGTCGTCCAAAATCAGTTGTTGTTCCGAAAACCATTGATGCTGTGCGCGAACTGATATTGGAAGATCGTCATGTGACCTATCGTGAGATTGAGACAACCTTAGGCGTTAGTGGGACCAGCATACATTCAATATTGCATAAACATTTGACTGTCAAAAAGATTTGTTCGCGTTGGATCCCACACAATTTTTCAATCGCCCAAAAAAGGCTCGTGTCAATGCTCATACGGTCGCGGTGCTTCGAAACACGTCTATGACATCGTGACAGGTGATGAATCGTGGATTTACGCGTATGAGCCCGAAAGTAAACAGCAGTCGACTGTCTGGGTGTTTCAAGATGAGCCAAATCCAACAAAAGTTGTTCGCGCACGAAGCACTTCCAAGCAAATGGTCGTCTGTTTTTTCGGAAAAACTGGACATATCGCAACCGTACCACTAGAACAACGCAGAACAGTCAATTCTGAGTGGTACACAACCATTTGTTTGCCAGTTGTCTTCCAAGAAATCAGGAAAACCAACCGCCGAAGACGGATCACTCTTCACCACGACAATGCGAGCTCTCACACATCGGCTGCGACAACTGCATTTTTGAGCACCCAAAACATCGATTTGATGGGTCATCCGCCGTATAGTCCTGACTTGGCACCGAATGACTTCTTTTTATTCCCGTACGTAAAAAACAAACTGAGAGGTCAACGTTTTTCGACACCTGAAGAAGCGGTTGCTGCATTCAGAATGCATGTGTTGGAGATAGAGTGGCAAAAGTGCTTCGACAATTGGTTCAAACGCATGCAAAAGTGTATAGATCTTCATGGGGAATATTTTGAAAAACATTAAAGTGATTTTCGATGATCAATATTTGTTTTTGTTCTCTAATCCCGAAATATAAAAGGCAACCCTCGTATAGTACAATATAAAAGAGGTTTTCAGGACGTCCACCGGTATGTAAAGTGACTTGCCTAACATAGAAGACCGCTTATTAAAATCTTCCCAAAAATGCATAAAATTTTAGTTCGGCAAAATTTCGGGTAGAGAAAGACTGAAGTGATGATATAGTAAGATCCTGTGGACTGATCCGTGCATTTACAAGAAATAATGCAATTAGGTAAATAAAAACCAAAACAATAGCGATTCATTTTTATACATTATAAAAACAACCAAATCAAATAAATTCAGAAGATACTGGGAGGATCTCTAGGTACAGGCCTACTAGTCGCCTGCCTAACATCGGGAGCATATTAGAGGCACTTGGTATTCTTCAATATTCTACGAATGAAAAAAAGGAGACAATACCACGGGGAAGCTGTTTGGATGTAAAAGATAGCACTGGGCATGTGCATGATGGTTTTGTTTCAGATATTAACTGCATTTTAAATGCCAAGGGAAGTCAAATTGCCTTCAAGTAATAATTTTAATTCCACCCGTTCGATTAGTCCCTCAAAACATAAGGACAATAAAGGAGTGCTAACAAGTGGTTAATGATCACACGATAACGGAGTGTGGATGTTGCAAGACGAGAGAACTAAGGCGGTATAAAAGTGATAGCGGTTTTGACGGTGAATTTGTGAGGCCTCTATGATAAGCACGATTTCAATTAACAGCGATTCTTGAATTCAAGAGTAAGTGATCAGTGCTGAATGTGTTAGTCGCGGCCAAACAATGGGAAAAGTACATTAATTATAGTTAAGAAGAATAACATCGGTTCCCAAGGTACGTCGGGTGATGAAATAGGAAAATCCGGCCAACGCGAATGCAACTTCAAAAATTTTTTATTCTTCAAAAATAATATGTTAAAATTTGGAAACGAAATCTTAGGCGGTTCCAAAGTTATAGGTCATTAAAGGGTCGGGTCTCCCGCGGATACAAATTCGTATTATAGGTGGCAACTACCGTGTATTTAGAAACATGCAGACTATCCATTTATGGGCATTAATTTGCTTCGCTCTTGGCTTACATATTTTTTCAGTTTTTTCCGAACTTTCAAACATTATAAAGTGTAAAAGCTTTGACGGTTCGATAAACTTTTCAAAAAAATCTGAGAAAGGCCTAGGATTCAAACTGATCGTCGAATGCAACTGTGGTGAGAGGGTCATCGTAATGCGCATCTTGGGTGTCGGGTTAAATGGATTACATTGTTTCACTTCACTGATGGATATTGGCGAAGTTACGAAACACATCTAGTACGCTGCTCTCGATAATGCACACACCGCTTGTATCGGCGTTTTTTTCTCCCGTGATAAAAAAGGCTAGGAAAGAAGAAAAAGAAAAAACTGATGAAAGTGAAGATAAAAAACTTACTGCTTCTGGAGATGGTAGTTGGAGCAAAAGGTGTCATACTGCTAATTATGGCGTTATGACATTGATCGGCAACAAAACAAACAAAGTTCTCGATCTTACTGTGAAATCGCGTTATTGCCAAGGCTGCAACCTTATGAAAACAAAGAAAGGCACCCCTGAATATGATACTTGGTGGGATGAGCACGAACCAGTTTGCACATTGGATCACAATGGAAGTTCGGGTAAAATGGAGCCTGACGGAATGTTAGATATGTTCGAGCGCGCTTTTGAACTGCACGGCCACATTTACGAAAAGTACGTTGGAGACGGGGATGTAAAAATAATGAATGCGTTGCAGAAATGATTTCCAAATGTTGTAAAGGCCGAGTGTATCAATCACGTGGGAAAGCGAATCGGTTCGCAATTACGTGGTGTCATAAAAAAGCAAAAAAAAAAAAAAAACAGACCAATTAGGAGGAGCTGGTCCTGGCAAACTTACGGGAAACATGATAACAGAACTGACGACTTATTACGAACTTGCGATTAGACGCAATGCTCACTCTGCTGAAGAAATGGCGAAAGAAATTTGGGCAACATACTACCACAAAATATCAACCGATGAAAATCCGCAACATCATAACTGTCCAGAGAGCCCGAGAAGTCATGGAAATGGAAACGCACGGAAGCTGCGAATGAGCTGTCAAAGTTCCACCACGACAAACCTCCCTTGGATCCTAAAGTACGAACAGCTATTTACCCAGTTTACGTAAAACTGACTGTTGGAGACGGAGCAGCACACGACTGCCGAATGGCGGACTGAGCATCGCACATTTTATACTCTGGCTCTCTTTGTTCCTGTGACAACATGCGAACGAGGGAAAGGAGACAAAAAAAGCGAATATACGCAGCGGCAGTTGTGGAGTTGAGGCGAGTGTCACTTTACATTCACGGCAAATGATGATTTGACGCCAAAGGCGTGATCTGCGTTTACTACCGCACCCAAGACCTACAGGTTTTGTATGATTTCTTTCCCACCATCCCTCTATAAAAGTAGTTAGAGAACACCTGGACTAATACTGTCCACACTATCCTTGGATCCCCCCTTTTTTCTTTTCTTTTCAGATACCGCGAGACCGAGCCCAACATCCTCACGGATGTGGGTGATTCTGGTTATCGCAAGATGACCAGAAGTCAGAGACAAGATGAAGGACACATCTGTCATTGTCTCGCTAAAGTCGGCTCTCTCGCCACCCATTTTTTTTTTTTTTTTTGAGTTGAGGCGAGTACAAGTCAAGCAGTCAAACGCTGCACATCAAGCAAAGAGATCATCTTAAAGAGATCAACAGATTCGGGCATTGTTTTATATTTAAAGGTTAAGAATAAAATTTCGAAACTAGTAAAGCGAGTTTACACTGACAGATCCCGAATTGTTAAAAAAATGCGAGGGAGGTTTCACGCAAAATAACAACGAAAGTTTCAATTCTACTATCTGGCAAATGGCGCCAAAACACACATACAGTGGTAAGAAAACCATTGAAGTTGCGGCTCTTACCGCAGCTTGTATGTTTAATGAGGGGTTTTTACCCGTATTGCTAATAATGCAAGTCATGGGCATCAAAATTGGGTACGCTGCGAGAGCGTTTGCGAACGAGAGGGACAGAGATCGGCTGCAAGACGCTGACCGCAGCCTTGTATACAACTCGCACGAGGCACGAACAGCGAGGAAAAAGGCGAAAATGCAACTGGAGGACCAATTCGAAGTCGTGGAAGGAATTGTTTATGGTCCAGGAATAGATGTCCAGCTGTTAGTATAAAAAATTCCGATGATTTAATGAAAAAAATCACTTTTATCTTTTGTCTAATTTATCTCCAACCTTTGAATGCGTTTTTCTCGAAACGACTTTTTTGAGTGCGGTGTAAACGATAATATGAAAACGGTGCATGCGATTCTTATGAAAGTTCGCACACATATTTTTAACAAGCACACGCAAATTATGAGTGAATAACTTTTTGATTTATTTATTTATTTTTTTAGTTATAAGTAAAAAATAGAGTAAAAAAGGGCCGAAAAATCAAAATTTTTTTTCAATAGTCCGCCATTTTGTTGTTTTTTATCAATTTTAGAATTGTTTTCACTCACATTGGGCTAAATGTATTTGAGTTCAATAACCTTTTTGCATTTTTCGTATTTTTTCACCGGGGACGAAAATAACCCTTACACGAGCAGAACGGATGGCTAACTTTGAACACTTCCGGTTCCGGAGTGATTCGACAACATTTACAAACGTAGTCGAAAGATGAATTAAATGTTCAAAAACAAATTGTTGTTATATCTTTAATACTTTCTCTTAAAAAAAATCATGAAAATAACCTATTTTTTGACCCGACAACCGGAACCTTAAGAAAGTACGGATTGGAACTACAATGAAATTACTATTATACTATTTATTGGCATATAGGACCCCGGAAGTTCATGACTTCACCGACTCGGCTGAGTAATCGTTCCCTATATATATAAAAATACACCGGTAACGTAGGTGCATAATTGTAATACACCTGCAGAGTCCTAGCACTACACTGGCGTAATTTCTTTTCTTTAATAATTGTTTGCACAAAATTTAGACGTTCTTTTAAGAGAATACAGCGCGAGTGGAATAAAGTTAGGCTGAAAGCAGGATATGAAAAAGCAAACGCCAATATAGTTTAACATCGAATGCTTTCTGCGTGGGAAGATAATCATGCTTTGGTTGTAAATATAATAAGTGTGCCAGTAGAAACTCGGCTTTTTTGGTCAAATTCAACTGTATTGGAAAAGAAAAGCGAGAGACTCCTAACCGTTCTTTCCTTTGTATCGAGCAACCAAATTCATGCCGATGTCAACTCTTCGCTTTTTGTTTCCTTCCGTTAGTTTATGAGGAACCCATTTTCCTTGTTTCTGTATCTTTCCCATTGCATGCGAAGTGATATTTCTTGGTGAGAAACCTGCAAGCTCTTCTTGAGTTTGACATGGATTTTTATCCAGTAATTTGTCATTATATAGATTTAAGATTATAGTTGTAAAGGGCTTGCTGTAATAAAACTATTAAATACTAGTTGTAAAATATAAATGTAATTATCTACGTAATAAAATTGAATTGAAAATTTATCCAGTAAAAGTTGAAGTTCTTCGTCAACATTTTTTACTGCACCCGGACGTGAAGTCCTCAAGAATAAAATTTCCTTCACGAAATCTTCCAAACCACTTTTTTACTGTTGAATGACTTACAGAATGTTCACCCAAAGTCGAATTAATGAATTCCATAGCTTGGGCAGCATTTTTTTCATTTGAAAACTGAATAGAATGCAATGGTTGAAATATTGCTTATCGACATTCATCTATTATACAACTGATGCACTCCGTGTGCAACTTGTAAATGCCTAAAACTTAGTCATAAAAACAGCAATAACTGAACTACATATATCCAAAATTGCGGGGGAATTGGATGCGTTCTAATATGTTTTTAAGGGAAGGTTCTCATCTGGGAGCCTCAAAAAAAAGGTCGTTTTCTGGAATTTTTTTCTCGGAAAAGGAAATAAATAAAGAACTCAAAATTTGTGTCACTCGTTTAATATGTTCTAAAGTACAAAAAAAAACTTTTTGTATTAAAAAATATAGTGAGAATAATTGTTGACACGCCTTGTAATGTGACCGTCTCAAAAAAAAAAAAAAAATGTACCCCACTGTTGGCCACTCTAGCACCTGCAAAAATAACCAAAAATCAATAATCGAAAAATTTTCATAAACTATGGTATATGAGTGTAGAGTCAAGTCATGAGTCATCCATGAAAGTCGAAATTTAATAAAATGGCGGACATTTGAATTTTTAAATACGGGTTTTCACCATCTTTTCTCTCTTTAAAGTACTGCAAAAAAATTATGCATATCTCATCTTGATTGTAGTAGGAGCTCCAACGACGCAAACCTACTTTAAAATAAAAAAAGAAAAAAGGTGGATCCGTCAAGTCGGGTTTGAGAAATCTTGGCCAACAGTTTGAAATACATGATTTTTCAGGAAACATGATTAAAGATTTTTCTGTGTTAACATTAAAATAATATATGTGTATAGAGTCGTACCCTACAATTTTTTTCTGAGTTATAGCAAACATGCGACATCTGGTGGTACTTTTGGTAACTCTACGCTCGATTTCAATTTTTTGGTCGGTCCTGATGACAACCTTCCCTTAATGCGACCAACTTTAGAGCTCAGTTTCTACTAGCACACCTATTAGAAGAAGTCTCCAAAATGCAGAAGTGTAAGCTCAGCGTCCGTACAGGGAATGTGAAATATTCTGTAACTTTTCGTGGTTCAATGGAATAGGGGGCTGCCGTCGATAATCCCTGTTTGCGTATTTAAAGATGTAGTAAAAAATGGTGTATTGAAGCTATTACATCATATATATAGAAAATTTGGATGGCTAAGAAATAATACTGCCAGACTGTCTGTACTTTTGTCCACCAATAACATTTCATGGAAATATATTGGTGCACACAGCAGGTGTTCATGTGCAATGGAAATTGGCAAGGAAGTTGTAATTTCAAAAACACTCATAAAAGATATAGTGAACATATATAATACTGTGACGCATATGACAATCAGTACTAGAATATTCTAGAAAGTCCGAAACAAAGTACTAGCATATTCTAGAAAGTACTAGAAAACTGGAGACTATGAGCAATAGAAAATTCGAGGCTATGGGACGGACGGAAACGAAACGCCGAATCAGAATGAGGAAACGGTATAAATACGTCGCACGCAGATCAGGAAATGAGAAGTAAGAAGTGAAGCAGAGTAAGCAAGCGATAAGTAAAGAAGCGATATGTCAAGAAATCGTCCAGTGTACGGTAAAAGTAACGGTTGTTATTAATGGACTAATAAAGTGTTACAGTAATTCAAAATCGATTTAACGGCTCTTTTTTATTAAAATAATTAATCCAGCGAACCCTAAGCTCGCTACAATTGGTGTCAGAACTGGGATTAATTACTGGTGAATTAAATAAGTCTGTGAAAGTGTGTTGTGACGATGTCATATCGACATTTGGAGAATCTTCGCGTTCCTGAGTTGAAGAAGGAACTTCAGGATCGGAATCTGGATAGCAGAGGACAGAAGCAAATTCTTCGGGAGCGTCTGCAAGCAGCAATGGAGGAAGAGGGTATTGATGTCGACACATATGTTTTTACGATTGGGCCAGACTGTCCGGATGGAGAAGAAACAGCGAGTCAAGATGGTGCTAATGTAACGGAGAAGAGTCCGCCACAGTTGGAAATTTCGGAGATGTTCCGGATGATGATGACAAAATTGGACGCGTAAGCTACAGACATTAATACAAAATTGGACGCGCAAGCTGCAGATATTAATGCCAAGGTGTATGCCAAAAATTCAAAATTCGACGCACAAGCTGCAGATCTGAATGCAAAATTGGATGCCCAAACGCAGTGGATGAAATGTAATTTTCAACACTTTAAGGAAGAAATTCGAAACGATGTAGAAAATCTGGATCTAAAAGTTACCGATATGCGAATCGAAAAGAGACTTGAGTGTGTTGAACGAAATAAGATATCGCCTAGCAATCAACATGACTACAAAGATACAAGGATGCAACCGCCAACATTCGATGGAACGGGACCCTTCTCCGTATTTATACGTCAGTTTGACGCCGCGGCCAATTATAATAAGTGGTCGGATGAGCAAAAGTCAACATCACTAATCTTGTCACTCCGCGAGGAGGCTGCAGAATTGCTACAAACAATGCCAGCAGAGAAGCAAACAGATTTCCAAGCGGTAAGAGACGGCCTTGAAGCTAGGTATGGAGACAACCACATGCGGCAGGTCTACCGCATGCAACTGCGGAGCAGAACGCAGAAACCTGGAGAAAATCTTCAACAGTTGCAGGCAGACATTGAGCGATTGGCAAACTTGTCTTATTCAAATATGACTAAGGAATTTCTGAACGAGGTAGCAATGGATGCATTTATAAATGCACTCCAAGATCGGGACTTGCAACAAGCCGTTCGTTTGGCAGGAAAGAAGACGACTAATGAAATACTGGCGTTCGCATTGGCATATGAATCTGCTGAACTGGCTACCAGGAGTATATATAGAGTCCGAAAAAGTCCGTCCAGAAATGTTCCTGCCAAAGAATCGGGCATGTACAATGGAGAACCCCAAGACCTGATATGAAGTGTTGGACATGCGGCGAAGTCGGCCACACCTCGGGTAGAAGTACTACATGGGCGGACGAGTGATGCTATATGCGCATCTCAACGTCAGGATGAAGATATGTCGCTAATCCTGGAACACAAAGAAAAGAACGAGCGGCCAACTTGGAACAATATTTCCGACAAGAGTGGAACATTTAAGGCATATTGGGCACAATGGAATTCCTTGCTGGTGGAAGATGGAATTCTAAAGCGTAAAAGGGAAGCCGCGGACGGAAAATCCCATCGAATGCAGATTCTACTCCCACCATCAAAAGTGAAGGATGTACTAACAGAAATGCACGACGGGGCCTCCGGTGGACATCTGGGAGTTAATAAGATACTTTCAAAATTACGATCTCGATTCTACTGTCTTCACATGAGGGACGACGTCGAGTCTTGGTGTAGGAAGTGCACAACTTGCATTGCGACCAAAGGACCAACAGTAAAACCAAGGAGCGCTATGAAGCAGTACAACGTGGGTGCCCCTTTCGAGTGAATTGCGATTGATATCTCAGGACCATTTCCAAAAACCAACGACAACAACAAATACATGTTGGTCATCATGGATTACTTCAGCAAGTGGGTGGAAGTCCTTCCAATTCCAAACCAAGAAGCAACAACCGTCATTGAGCATCTTATCAATAATTGGATCAGCAGATATGGAGTTCCCTGTGAGCTTCATTCCGATCAAAGTCGAAACTTCGAATCACAGATATTTTAAGGCATCTGTGCGGCACTGGGCGTAAGAAAAACCAGGACCACGCCCTTACATCCGCAGTCAGAGGGAATGGTCGGAAGGTTCAACCGAACAATGAAAGAGCACTTATCGAAGGTTGTTAGTGATCACCAACGAGATTGGGACAAATATGTACAAACCTTTCTCATGAGTTATAGATCGGCTAATCACGATACGACAGGCCATTCTCCAGCAAGAATTATATTTGGACGAGAGATACGATTACCAGCCGATCTGCGATTCGGAATACCTCCAGATGCCATAGATAAGACTGAAGACTACCTAGCCGAATGGAGAAATCGCCTCGATGAGATTCATCATTTGGTTCGAAAGTATATCAAGGTATCAAGTGACAGGATGAAAACAAGGTACGACGTTCGAGCCAACGCATCCGGATTTAATGCAGGCGATAACGTGTGGCTTTATAACCCTCATCGGCAAAAAGGAAGGTCTCCGAAGTTGCAGCAACATTGGGAAGGACCGTATAAGATTCTCACAAGAATTAACGACGTTGTCTATAGGATTCAGCGAAGACCGAACGCCAAGATGAAAGTGGTACATCGTGACCGACTGGCGACTTTCGTTAACCCAGGAGACCAGTGAATTTAGTTCGGGACGAACTAATCTAGGCGGAGGGTAGTGTGACGCATATGACAATCAGTACTAGAATATTCGAGAAAGTCCGAAACAAAGTACTAGAATATTCTATAAAGTACTGGAAAACTGGAGACTATGAACAATAGAACATTCAAGGCTATGGTACGGACGGAAACGAAACACCGAATCAGAATGTGAGGAAACGGTATAAATACGTCGCACGCAGATCGGGAAGATAAGTAAGAAGTAAGCACTAAGCAGCGAAGTAAGCGGTAATGAGTCAAAGACGTGATAAGTAAGGAAGCGATAAGTACGGAAGCGATAAGTAAAGAAGCGAAGTATCAAAAACGGTTGCTATTAACAGACTAATAAAGTGTTTGCAAAGAGAATCGATTTAACGGTTCTTATTTATTAAAATAATTAATCCAGCGAACCCTAAGCTCGCTTCAATATCATATATATTGAAAATTTGGATGGCTAAGAAATAATTGTGCCAGACTGTCTGTACTTTTGTCCACCAATAACATTTCATGGAAATACATTGGTGAACATAGCAGGTGTTCATGTGCAATGGAAAATGGCAGGGAAGTTGTAATTTCAAAAACACTCATAAAAGATATAGTGAACATATATAATACCATGTTGTCTTTTGTAACATTTAATTTGATCCTGTCTACTCTAGGAATTATATTGAGTACATGTTTTATACAATTAGAGTCGTTTTCAGGCAGAGTGCGATATTCACGAGGTATTTCACAAGTACGACTGTCGAATTAGCCAGCAGTTATTTGTGTGAACTGCTCACTTAATCCTCTTTTCAACCATATGATTGACAACCATGTCGCAATGGCTCTTTCAACTGTTGAAATCTTCTTCTTCTACAAGTACATACGTAGTTGTGTCGAAGCGCCTTTATGCCAAATTGAGAATACGCTTTCGTCAAAAGAGTGTCAGAACATCTTCTGCTGCCTTATTCGGTACGGCGTGCAACTACTCCTCAACAGTCCTCAACAGACTCATCCATGAGATTAGTCGTAAAAAAGAAGAACTGGATAGACAAACGGAGGAAGTTGTTAAACTAAAAAGCGAAAAACGAAAATGCTAGAACAACAACAGCAAGAACAAAGACAACAGCAACCCACGAAGGCAGAGAAAACACGGCTAGATAAGGAAACTAAACAGAAGGAATCACATCAACAACAACAGCAGGAACCAAATCAAGAGCACGAATCACACCAACAGCAGGAAACATCTCAGCAGGTGCCAGTCAAAAAAAAGAGAAAGTACCTCCTATTTACATTAGCTACATGGAGACAAAGGATGTCATAAAATTGGGTGGATAGACAAACGGAGGAAGTTGTTAAACTAAAAAGCGAAAAACGAAAATGCTAGAACAACAACAGCAAGAACAAAGACAACAGCAACCCACGAAGGCAGAGAAAACACGGCTAGATAAGGAAACTAAACAGAAGGAATCACATCAACAACAACAGCAGGAACCAAATCAAGAGCACGAATCACACCAACAGCAGGAAACATCTCAGCAGGTGCCAGTCAAAAAAAAGGAGAAAGTACCTCCTATTTACATTAGCTACATGGAGACAAAGGATGTCATAAAATTGGGTGAGTTGACATGCAAAACTTTTAAAACAAAACGATTAAATGATTTTAAGATAAGTTTAACATGTGAGGACTTAGAAGGGTATAACAAAATTAAATCGGCATTAGGGAAGTCGTAAAGCGAGTACTACACGTACACCCCTAAATCGGAGAAAACTATCTCCATGCACCTCAAAGGAGTTGACCCTTCCTTTACCCCCGAAGAGGTGCTCGAAGAGCTAAAAAACTTCGAAAACGATAGCCTGACGTTTACAGATGTGAAACCATTTTTTACAACAAATTCTAGAAATCGCAACCGTAGGTTGCCTTTCTTCATTGTGTCGCTAAGCCCCAATAGTAAAATTGATGGACTTAGATATATTAAATACATTAATCACCAAACAATAAGTTGGGAGAGAATAAAGAAGTGCGACCGCGTATTGCAGTGTATGCGCTGTCAACGCTTCGGGCATGGGGCAGCGAATTGCAATTTGCATTTCAGATGCGTCAAATGCCTAAACAAACATATCATTGGAGAATGTCCATTGGGCAAAGAACAGCTTCCGGATAGAAGTAAACTATCTTGTGTCCTCTGTAACAACTCAGGACATCCTGCTAACTTTAGAGGTTGCCCTAAGTACCAGCAACTAAAATCAAAGTTGGAAGCCAAAAAGAAGCAAGTTGAAGAAGAGAAAAAGATGAAAACTCGGATATTATCTATTCGACCCTGTTTCCAGACGAACCCACACTCTAATCATAACGTTCACTACGACTGAATTAACTTTAAAAATTATTGCTGTGAATGTTAATTCACTAATCCGCATGGAAAGAAGGGATAATCTCAGCAATCTGCTGGAAGCTGAACGCCCAGATGTGCTTTTGGCTAGCGAAACTAAGCTAAATCAAAGGCACAAATTGGGCTACCCAAATTATAAAGTAATTAGACGAGATCGTCCAAATTCCACTCAGGGGGGCGGAGTCGCTGTCTTAGTTAAAAATGGTCTACAACACAAAGTCGTCTACAGTAGAGATGTATACAAGTTCCAGGTACTAGAAGTTATCTCTGCTTATGCTCCCGAAGCGCCACAGTGTATACAGTTTATCAATGAACTTGATACCCTTTTTCGAAGTCTCAAGTTAGACTCAGAAAATAATTATTTCTTTATGGCGGGAGATCTCAATTCCAAGCACAGTGCTTGGGGTAACCATATCACAAACACAAGAGGCAATGCGTTGTTCGACTGGTGGCAAACAAACGCTATCGAACATAAACGAGAATTGTACGCTACAAGTACCCCGTCGTGTCCAAGAGGAAATTCCTTCTTGGATTTACTGTTGCTGGACGAGCGAATACAACTATTAGATACGGATCTAACTACTCGAAATTGTCTTCGTACAATCGAGTACGATAGCGATCATTATGGACTTGGTGCTGTAATACATGTCCCAAACGAACATTCACTACTTGAGCAGTACAAACAGATACATTCTTTTAATTTCGGAAAAGCACTCTGGTCGCGCTTTGATCGGATAATAAAAAAAGAATTACGCTCCAATGGCATAGATCCACCAACTGACAGAAATCTTCATAATGACGAAATTGATCATTATCTTTCGACGATGAACAACATTGTTACTAATACAATGAATCGTTCTATCCCAAAAGTGTCTCACTCCGAGAGCCATACAAACCGGTACAGAAACGCAACGATCGACGAGCTGTATAGGCAAAAGAGTACTCTGCTCTCTAAGTTAAAACTGCTCTACAGACAATTCAGAGATCCAAATAGCCAGGAAATAAAAACAATTAAATCATTAATTAAAAATCTTCAAAAACTGATCCGTGACAACTACAGATCAGTAATCAATGAAGACTGGAACAAGAGAATTCAAGCCATTAAAGCTAGTGGACCGAATATGTTCCCACAAATAAATAAAGTCTTTCGAAGGAAAGATTATAATGACATCCCATGTCTGCGAGTTCCGCGGACTCCCGAGAATTGTCAAACGCTGCTGAACGCAGGACTTACCTTGGAACACATCAACTCTAACGAAGAGTTCATAATAGTCGAGGATCCGCAAAAAAAGGCAAACTCAATTGGCGCTTGTTTCGAAGCAGTGTATAGATTGAACGAATCGGCTCATTCTAACCTTGACCTGGAAAATAGGGCTCTCCAAAAACATATTTCGTTACGCAATGAACTTAATAATTGGCGTCTCTTAAGTCGAAGTTTCACTATCTTTAGTGAAAATAATAGAGCGGATTCCCCGCTTAGAGATCTAAACACTGGTATATTTGTACACAAGGATGAACTGACGGACATTCTTAGATCGATTAAGAACAAAAAATCTTCTGGAATAGACAGTATTCCAAACATTGTTCTAAAGCATTTACCTGTGGAAGTAGTGAAGGTTTACACTATTTTGTTCAATAACGCTCTAAACAATGCATATTATCCAATCCAATGGAAATCTGCTGTAGTCCATCCCATCCCCAAAAAGGGCAAGGACAGGAGCAATCCAGCCAATCTTCGCTCGATTAGTTTGCTTCCGAACATCAGCAAGGTATTCGAGAAAATTATAAATAAAGCATTGACTAACTGGTGTGGGGAAAATGGTATTATCCCGAACAACCAATTTGGTTTTCGATCACAACATGGCACAGTTCATGCTGCGACAAAACTTGTTTCCGACATACAGTGGAACAAGGCGAAGAGACAATGCACAGGGGCCTGTTTGGTTGACTTTGAAAAGGCTTTCGACACCGTATGGTTAGAGGGGCTTGTATATAAGTTATCAAATCTAGGTATGCCCGAATATTTATTATACATTATCTACGATATGATAATGGGTAAACAATTTGTAGTGAAATGTGGAGATATAATTTCTAACAAGACCTTCCACATCAAAAACGGCTTACAACAGGGAACAGTGAATTCTCCCATTTTATTTAACATTTACACTAGTGACCTAGTGGGTTCTCTCAACCATGCAATTGCGTATGCCGACGACATTGTAGTGTATAGATCTGGAGAAAAGATTGATGTCATCAATAGACTTCTGCAAGATGATTTCAACAAAATCAAACGTTTTTGCGACGTCTGGAAATTAACAATAAATTTCCAAAAAACAGAGACTATCCTTTTCAGAACGCCACTGTCCAGTGCATCAAAGGACACAAAACGGAATTGGAAAACATTTTCTATTGCGGGAAGTAATAATCTTCCACTACAAGTAAAAACTGTCGTCAGATACCTTGGAATCTGGCTTGATCAATATCTTTACTTTGATAAGCATACAGCAGCTGCTCTTACAGCAGCTAAAAACGCATATGCAATGACACGAAGACTCTTCCGTAGTAGTCTGCTGGACCCCAAGGTAAAAATAATTTCATACTCAGCATTCATCCGACCAATATTGGTGTATGGCTGCCCAGTATGGTACAACATATCCCCATTTTACATGGAGAAGTTTCGGGTGTTCGAGAGGCAGTGTTTGCGTTCCTGCCTAGGAATGTATAGAACCCCAGAGTCACAGTATAAGAAATACTATCCGAATAAAGTCCTGTATGACAAATCAGGACTAAACAGGATAGATAACTTCATTATCAAGACTATTCGTGGTCACACAACAAGGGCAATGTGCAGCGAAAACGATCTCATTTCGGGAGCATTCTATCCCAATGATATGTATATGGAGAGTACTCTCCATAATGGGTTCATTCCCCCAGAAGCGTTCCCTTTCTTGGATAAAAAAGGACTTATCCAAGACAAACGTGGAGTCCCTATTATTTACCACGCTTTCCGTGGTGCCAGGGATAAACGAATTCTCCACGATAACGATATCTCTAATTTTCCAGATCGCCTGCGTTTTAGTGAGGTGATCGGTGAAAGAGATAAATCAATAAAAGATCGATCCCATCCCAACTGGTGGTGGATCAGTGATGAAGAAAGGACTACACGTCCCCAAACATAGTATGCCACTCAGGCGCACCGCTTTCCTTCCCCCTATCCACAATTCCCAATTATTTTTATTTTATCTTTTAATTTTGTTTTTAATTTAATTCTAATTTTTTATTTTTTTATTTTAATTTTTATTTGTATTCCTTTATTCCTTGTTTATGTTTGTCCGTTTTGTTTTATTTATTTTGCTTGTCAACCCCCTATATATGTAATTAAAAAAAAAAAAAAAAAAAAAAAATTATAAATAATACAGGATGTAGAAAAAATAGAATAACTTTTAAAAGAGAAAACATATCAATTATTGTGACATGTTGTAAAAACAGTTATTGTACGCCGAAAGGCATATGAAATATGATAATGTGTAATTTAGAGTGCTTGCGAAGAGCCAGTAAGTTAATGTAAGAATGTTATTTGTAAAATAGATGTTAACATTTAGTCTTAAGTGAAATATGTAATTGAATTGTTGAATAAATGTGGATATAAAACAAAAAAAACAAAAAAAACATCTTCTGCTGCAGGTACATACACAGTTGTCGAAACAAAACATTTTTGAAGACTCTTTCTTCGAAAATCTTCGACAGTCATATTTCCAACATCTTATGGCTCCGAAAGTTGATAATACAATTACTTAGAATAAAAACAAATTTACTGAAGACTTCTGGAATTGAGCGAAATCAATCATTATGTTTCGATACTGTACTACAGCGTGCATTCATTAGTTGGAGGTAATAATGATATTGCTTTCGTCGCTTTATACGAAATACCCAGAGCCAACGGTTCTCATTCAAGGCAAGGCAATCAATACTTTACAATGTTCTTCGAAAACGCATCAGAATCACTTTGAAGGTAACAACTTCTGTGACTCTCGGTCGGGCCGACAATGCAACTCATAAGTCGGAGTGCACTGTGTCGACAGCTGGGTCCTTCAACCCGCGGTCATGCAAACTCATCACACAACCGTGCGAATCCTGATTCACGGTTAATCACAACATAACTGCATTTATGGACATAGCAAATTGCCTCGCAGAACACTTTGCAAAGATTCATGAGCAAAATAATTCTCTATCAACTCCCGGCTTCGAGAACACAGTAAACGAATACATCTCAAACAGATTATTCACATCTTTTACTCCTTTCATCGGTGAATTCAACAACACAAACATAGCTTCACACCCCTTAGACACTACAAATTTTCTAACTGCGGACGAATTATCCGAGATCGTAAGATCAGGAAATAACAAAAAGTCAACTGGATTAGATGGAATCCCACGCCTTCTATTTAAAAGGCTACGCCCACAGAATCTACTTCCCATCCTCATTCTTCTTAATCAAATAATTAATGCATCGCACTTCCCAGAGAACTGGAAAACTGCGGTAGTAATTCCTATTAAGAAGCCCGGTAGTAGTAATAGCCCTTTCAATTATCGTCCAATATCCCTATTAAGTACATTAAGTAAGATACTGGAACGCAAGATCTACCAAAATCTTCTCTCATTTGCCAATGAGAATGCCCTCATCCCTAACTGTCAGTTCGGATTTCGTAAGCGACAATCCACATGTCATGCTCTACTAAAACTTACACACGATGTTACAACTGGTCTCCAAAACCAAAGCCCTACTGTGTGTATATCTCTCGATATTTCTAAGGCTTTTGATTGCGTCTGGATGGCAGGGCTTCTGTACAAACTGCACTCCATATTTAATCTAAACTCTCACACAACAAAGCTCTTAGCCTCTTATCTTTCTGACAGAAAATTCGTTGTGAGAATAAATTCTTCCGTCTCAGAAACCCGCAACATAACCGCGGGTGTTCCCCAAGGCTCTATTTTAGGGCCAATTTTATATCTGTTATATACCGCGGATATTCCTCAACCCGTATCTCCTAATGTTGTGATGCTGAATTATGCTGATGATACATTAATTTACTCTAGCAGCAAATTTGTTAAGGCTGCAAGAAACCGCATTAACAACTTTCTCCCTAACCTATCATCATACTTTAATAAGTGGAAAATTCACCTTAACCCAAATAAAACGCAGCTCATAGTGTTCAATAGCAAACACGAGCACTGTACAAACAACACTAGACGCTGCCACAACAAAATTAAACTTAACCTAAACAACACTCTAATAAAACCCTCCAAAACCCTAAAATATCTGGGAATCACTTTTTCTAATAACTGGTCTTTTTCCTCCCACATTAAAAATTCCCTTCAAAAAGCCACAATTCAGCTTAATCTCTGTAGAAGAGTAATGTGGAAACCTAATAGTCTCTCTCACAAAGTCAAACTGCTCATTTACAAACAGATTATCAGGCCCACACTCACGTACGCGTGTCCATTGTGGTACCATATCACTCCCTCCCAAATGGAGAAATTACGAGTATTCGAAAGAAAATGCTTTAGGTATGTCTCTGGGTTACATCGTCGTCCTAACTCCTATAAGTACTATAGTAACGTCGAACTCTACAATACCGCTGGTATTGAGCGCCTCGATAGACGATTCCTCGAACTGTCTATCAAATTTATCGAAAACCTACAAAATAATCCCAATCCCATAATAACCTCGCTCTTAGAGAACCCTCTAGATATCAGAACTAACTACCCCAACTGTCTCCACACCAGAGCTATCTTCGCCTCAGGCAGACTGGTAAATGATTCAAACGAGATCATATACCACAACACCGAAGTTACCCCTAACCAGTTCAAATACTCTAACGTCCAACCATTTTCCAACATCCTACGTTTTTCCAACGAACAACCGGAAAGAAATACTCTACCAGTAACCCATAACTGACCTCATTCCACATCCTTTAATTCATAAATCCCATTAATTATAAAACTTTGTTTTGTTTATAGCTCATTTTATAATAATCAGACTAAGTTAGGTTAAGTTATATTTATATTTATATTTAGGGTTAAGTTTAGATTAAGTAAAGTAAAAATAAGAAATTCCTGGTTTTCTGACCTTTTCCAGGAAGACAAAACCCTACTAAATGTACAAACACACATCTAGCCTGTAACTCTTAAAACATTGTTTGGAAAATGTATTATAATAATAATTACATGTAAGCAATTGTCACGAATTTAATTTTAAGTCACTGTATTACTTAAATGTACAAATTTTAATTATGGTTAATAAATACAGTTTAAAAAAAAAAAAAAAAAACTGCATTTATTTATCTTATACATTTTGAAAAAGGTCCTCACCATTTACGGATCCCAGCGGAGAGAGGATTTTTCCGTACGTCCCTCCGGATGCACTGGCCTGTTGTTTTGTTGTACTGTTTAGGGGTTTGCAGTAAAGATTTTCAACCCCTGATGTGGATTAGATCTCTATAAAGGGTGGTTATGTTTAATTAAGGCCTTGAGAGTGTTGTTCAAATTATCTGGTGAACTGTCTATAGAAATAACTTTGCACCACTTTTTACACGGCAAATCAAAAAGAAAATTTAATAATAACAACAACACTGCCAACAAAGAAGGAAAACAAAAACACCAGAAAAGTAGAGAAGAAAGGAAAAAATGTATCGGAAACAATTCCACATATACACCACTAATGTTCTGCCACTGCATGTGCAACATCCCATTGGGAAGTAGTGCGCAGCCCCGTCAGTACGTACTAACCCCAGATGAGATTGTGTGCATTAGATAACATAGTTTAGAGCAAAGAGCATGGCTATATATAGGAAACAAAGAAATCTGCCATCGCACTTTTGTATTGAAACTTAATACGTACCCAGGGGAATGCACGAAGAAGATGGAAAACCTGTTATTGCCAACACATCGGAGAAGGCGAATACTACCTTCATCCAACGAAACCAGCTCTACGTGTCTAGAGTCATCTACTGTCCCGCTTTTCGGGGAAGTTAGACTAAACCCGATATATTTTCGTTCTCCCTGCCACCGGCTGGTCGAACAACAGATGTTTTTGCTTTAGGTTCCGCTGCTGTGATTGTTGTCTAATTTGGGTATAAACATCAGCATCAGAGTCTGCTCGGTTACCAGGTGGCATAAAACAAGATATCTGTATTAGATATCTAATAATTTGCAGAATCATAAGACAAGCGAACGATGGAGGTGACCTTTAGCGAATATTTAACAAATTCATTTCAATTCGCCAGACGAAATCTTTCAAATCTCGAAACAAAATGGGAACACAAGAGTGCAATATTATCTACGTCAATTTTTAATCAGCATTTATTTTTATGTGAGCAATTTTTAAATGCGAACAGATGGCAATGCCGAGCTTTACTCCACCCGCCAATTCTACAGTTAGTTTTAAAAACTGTCATTTCCAGGGTATGGTGTACGTTGATTTTGTGGAATGGGGGCAATGAGAATAATGTGACAGATTTGATTTACTGTGAAAACTCTCGCATTCATTTATAAATAATTTCACTGGACTCGGTTAAACTGTTTTCCTATTAATTGCTAAAGTATATTAAATGACGGTAAAATGAACACACGTATCTACTAACGAACTAACAGCGAATTCAATAGAGATATTTGTAACGGTAGTAATTGTCATTGCAATACTTGGAATGATCTGATAAATAAGACGCTCGACCCCAGCTTGGCAAAATACAAACTTCGTACCTGAATCATGCTCGAGGACATCTGATAAAAGGTTAAAGGGTTTGATCTCAATTAACTTTAAAGTGACGTATCAAACCCTCTTATATATCGGGTTTTCCAATAGGGACTTGACAACTGTGACTATAATTTGTGAACGCACCCTTTCACTAATCATCGAACTGTCACTGTCAATTTATTCAGGGAACTCAACATTTTCATCACGAACAACGCCTGCAAATTATAAACATTTACTACCAAAATTTGGAGGCGGTGACCACAACTTTAAGAGCGTTAACTCCAATTTTCGGTCCTAATTCTCGCCCTAGTAGACAGGCAATAACAAGTTTAGAGCAAAAATTTGAGTCTACATAATCGTTGTGTGATGTTGCCGCGCCAGTGAGACAACTGGTTGATCGAAGTGTCGAAAATATCGCTGCCGTTCAGGCGCCCGTAGCAAACGATCCAAATCAGTAAATTCCACAGCGTTCTCAAGAATTGGGCATCGCCCAGACCACTTTATGGCGAATTTTGCGTAAGGATCTTGGTTTACACCCATACAAGATCAAGCTGACTCAAGAATTGAAGCCGATGGACCATTTGAAGCGACGTTCTCCGATTGGGCTCTGGAAAAGATGCGCCAAGATGATGAATTTCATCGCAAAATCATCTTCAAAGACGAAGCTTTTTTCACCCGTCAATAAGCAAAACATGCATTATTGGTCGGGTGAAAATCCACATGTGCTTCATAAATCACCACTTCATCCGCAAAAAATAACTGTTTGGTGCGGCTTGCATGCCGGCGGCGTCATTGGGCCATATTTTTTCGTCGACGATAATGATCGTCACGTTACTGTGAATGGCCATCGTTATCGCGCCATGATTACCGATTATTTTTGGCCCGAATTGGAAAATGTGGACTTGGGCGACATGTGGTTTCAACAGGACGACACAAGCCACAATTTATTGAAGAGTAAGTTCGATGAGCGTGTTATCTCAAGAAATGGGCCAGTCAGTTGGCCGCCTCGTGCGTGCGATTTAACGCCTCTAGACTATTTTTGGGGCTACGTCAAGTCATTGGTCTATGCCAACAAGTCGACGACCTTGCAAGAGCTCAGAGCCAACATTGAACGCGAAATAGCGGCCGTTTCGAAATGTGTGGCCGAGTCATCGAAAATTGGGTCCAACGAATCGACCACTGCAAACGTGCCCGCGGTGGCCACATGAACGAAGTCGAGTTTCATTCATAAATGTTTTAATTGTACTTCAAGCCGATAATAAAATTTTTGAAATATCTTAAATGGTTTGCGGTTTATTTAAAAAAAAGTCCCTATTGGAAAACCCGATATTACTGTGACTTCTTAATGTCACAGTTCCTCAGGACGATCTAGTTAAGTTTTGTTTCGTGGTTTTAAACCATTGTAGACAATACGTCAAAAGCCAAATTTCTTACCGCTACACGTTACAAAAGCAATTAGTCTACTATATTCACCCAATTTGACATTTATATTTATAATTATTGGTGGCGCAAGGCGACCTTGCCCGGAAAAACAAATTATTATGGACAATTTAACAAGTCTCGGATAAGGACCGGATACCGGTGGAGAGACCTGCTAAATAAGGTCAAGACCGCATCCCGGTTGTAGTGCCGATGATGATGATTATAATTATTGACATTCCTTACACCACTATGACTAGGAACCCAGAGCATTTTGACTTTGGTTTGCTTCTCGATTGGCTTATCCTGGATCAGATAGATGATTTTGATTTTGTTGGTTGGGTTTTGGATTGCTTGGATGGTGGATAGGCTGTCAACGCAGCCAAATTGGCTATAAGAGAACCGTTAACCACCTTCTATGTGCGCAACAATAAAGACATCGATAGGTACTTTAAAATAGAGTTCCAAAAGATAGAAAAACTGGAATGGGTAAAGTACAACCACATCTACAAAACAATAAATAACAAAAGAGAACCAACCATACCAACCATCTACCCGACAACGTAGTCAGTGCAAAAAATCAAATGCTTCCTCCGTCTACGCCCTGGACACTCGCTTATCACCAACCAACATAACGTCAACAAAACGAACCCACCCACCTGTCATATTTGCAGTTCCAACTCCAGATTAACATCCAAACATATCCTTTTAGAATGCGTGGGCATGAAAACCCTGGCTCAACAACATTTTCAAGACGACATCATCAACATCATCTCTAAGCCAACTTCACCCAACATTGACAAAATCTACAAATTACTAACCCTAGTTAAGTTACAAAATAAGATCTAAAAACAAAAATACACAAATGTACAGACAGATGTTTACAAAAACTAGCCAAAAGAGAAGAGCTATACCGCAAACCTACAATAGTGAGAGTAATCATGTCGCGGAGATTAAGATGGGCCGGACATGTGGCGCGAATGGACAACGATAAGACCGTGCATAGAATTCTTGACGGTAAGCCAACGGGAAAGAGACCGACAGGGCGGCCGCGACGGAGATGGGAGGACAATGTTAGGTTAGACCTCGGGGAGATCGGATCGGATGGTCGAACGTGGAAGGAGAGCGCACGGGACAGGGAACAATGGCGGAGTCGAGTCGGTGAGTTTCGGGTTCCTACAGGCCAATATATAGTAATAGAAATAGCCGAAAGCCTTAGTTGCTAGTGCTACTAGATTTAAGTTACTATGTAATTTACTTACATTGTAATAATAAATAAATAAATAAAAATAAAATAACATTGACATTCCTTATGTTACGTTTTCGAAAGCTGTGTATGGAATATGTTTTTTTTACGCTAATGCGTGCATAAAACGGGATTTTCGAGTACCCTTAATTATCAGAGCACGTGCGAGCGGAAGCAGAGGAAGTGGACCGGGAAGGAGTTATCGACGTACATTGGTCTTAAATGCCGGGACAATACAACGACGAGGAAACATGATCAGGTAGAGCATTTCACATTCGTGTGGTTTGGCTCAAGAATGACCTCTACGTTTATATGTGCGGCCGTGAAATAGCTTCTTTTTCGCCCTCGTATTTTTTTTTGTTTACACTAACGCGCGTGTTAAGTGCATCAGTGACGTCATAGACAAAGATGAGGTACATGAGGTCATTGATGCACTCGAATCCAAAAACGCTATTCATTTATGAACTCGGATAACCCCCAGAACGACAATGCAATTAATTGCACATTTCGGCATAACCATTAAACTACAAAAAGCAATTAATTGCATATTTCGGAACGATTAATAAATCGCAAAAAAATTAATTGCACACAATTAATTGGGTCAGTTCGCAATTGCGGATATTGAACTGTGGCGCAAATTGCAATTGCGAATTGAAGTTAAAAGGCGGAAATTAGGTCACTGCGAGATGAAATTGCATTATCGTCATCGGGAGGTGTTGACTCCGAGGTGACGAGAAGTGGTAAGAGGAAGTTAGGAGGCAGTCGGAGGTTGGTCGTGAAGATAGTTGAGGCTGGTGTTGTTAATAGAAGTCTGGTGGTGAGGTTTTGATATAGTAACGGACCGGGAGAATCCGGGTTGAGCATGGTTCAGTTTTTGGTTACCGAGAAGTGAAAACTAACGAAAGAACAAAAGATAGATTAAAGTTAAGTAAAGTAAATAATGGTGGAACTTTGTAACAGAAAAACTAAAATGAACTGTGAATGAAGTGAAAACTGACGAATTTTGAAAATCATGATTTTCAGATAATCGCGTTTAAAGTTTTAAGTCTTTTAAGGTGTGGTGAAAAGTTCAAAAAGGTTGGGGGGATGGGCGCGAATATACAGGGCAAACTGACTGATTGCTTTCCACCCGGTGAAGGCCAGGACGATCCTTGTCCCTGTTCAATCCAAGTTGACATGCAGTCTCCACGTGACACCCCTGGATAGCTACTTTGTCACCCGCCAAGTAGTGGACCAATGCATGCAGCCACATCCTGAGAAAGGTTGACGCAAGGCTAATAACCATGCCCGTAAAAACGAATTACTATGGCAAATTTAACGAGCCTCAAACTTGTTAAATAAGGCCAAGACCGGATGTCGGTTGTAGTGTCGATGATGATGATGTATATCAGGTAGCCATGAATTGCCCGCGAGATGTCTACTAAGTATTAATGATGAGCGATGGTATTGATAACACGCAGAAACGATGGCGTGGATAACTCCCAGAAATTTTGAACTATTTTTGATCTCACAACCTGACCACGAAAGAACTGTGCATATTAAATTTAAGCATGCGAGTAGTAGTCCTATAGCGATTGGGAAGATAGTGAAGAAGGTGTGATTCGAACTGACGCTATGACAGTTAGAATCACCAAAAATTAAACCCCTGGATAGCTACTTTGTCACCCGCCAAGTAGTGGACCAATGCATGCAGCCACATCCTGAGAAAGGTTGACGCAAGGCTAATAACCATGCCCGTAAAAACGAATTACTATGGCAAATTTAACGAGCCTCGGATATGGACTGGATACACGACGACGACCACGGAAACGAAAATGGGTAAACGATTTAAGAATTTTCTCATAGAACCTCCGCTAACTATACAGAGCTCGAGCTGCACAGCAGCTATCCGAATATAAGGCTGACATAACAGCATGACAAGAAATAAGATGGACGGGGAGTAGTGTTATTCAAAGAAACGACTATGACATTTATTATAGCTGTCATGCAAAACACCATGTGCTCGGGGTAGACTTTCTAGTCAGTCAAAAATTGAAGCCTGCCGTTATCGGCTTTAATGCAATAGACGAAAGGTTGTGCACTCTTCGCGTGCGAGGCAAGTTTAAGAACATAAGCCTCATATACGTTCACGGCCCTACGGAGGAGTCCCCTGACGACGAAAAGGAAGAATTCTACGAGAGCGTCGAACGGGCCCCCAATGCCTGTCCAAGATTATTATTATTATTTATTGGCCTGTAGGAACCCGGAAGTTCCCGACCTCACCAACTCGATCCCTGTCCTGCGCGCTCTCCTTCCACGCTTGACCATCTGATCCGATCTCCTCAAAGTCAAACCTTACATTGTCCTCTCATCTCCGTCGCGGCCGTCATGCCAGTCTCTTTCCCGTTGATCTATCGTCAAGAATTCTACGCACGATCCTGCCGTTGCCCATTCGCGCCACGTGTTCGGCCCATCTTAATCTTCGCGATCTGATTACTCTCACTATTGTAGGTTTGCGTTATAGCTCTTCCAATTCGTGGTTGTGGAGTTTCCTCCATTGTCCTGCCTCCTCGTCATAGATACGATGTGAAAATCGTCCTTGGTGATTTGAATGCCAGAATAGGCCGGGAGCTGGTTTTTAGGCACTACGCAGGTTTCCATATTTTGCATGAGAACACTAATGACAATGGACTACGAGTCATCGAACTGGCAGCATCAAAGAACTTAGTCGTTGCGAGTACCAGGTTTCCGCGAAAAGATAACCATAAAGACACCTGGGTATCACCTGATGGAGCCATTCGCAACCAAATTGACCACGTGTTGATAGATCGCCGTCACTCCTCGACCCTGATGACGATACGAACGCACCGAGGTGCCAACGCCGGCTCGGATCACTATCTTGTTGGTATAGTCGAATCAGATTTGAATCAACACGGCTGTCTTACGCAATAAGAACACCTTTGTTCATGCGTTAAGACTCGCCCTCGAAGAGCTCGACGGAGGGAGTAAGTCCTGGGGCCAGAATGCCGGGCGTAGAAGAGAAAGGCGAGCGCCTTAAGAATACTGACAACTCCATCTTAGGCAGTAGTCGTATAGATCGGAGCAACTGGTTTGATGATGAGTGGAAACAAGCGACTGAACGTAAGAATGCTGCACACCGGGCAACGCAGCAGTCTCATAGGACGCGGGTATGCGAGGAGAAATACTCTGAAAAAGACGGCTCAAAAGATCTGAAAAAGGCTTCACAGAAAAAAGAAAAGTGCCTGGGAAAAAACCTTGTCTGTAAAATAGAGGAAAGCAGAATTCGTAGTATGACGCAATTCACACCACGCTGCACTTACTTCCAGGATAAAGAGGGTAATCTGATCACCGATCCTGAAGGGATTCTGGAGCGATGGGAAGTGCACTTCAGTGAATTGCTAAATGGTCAGCTCACAGAAAAATTGGAGGCTCCACCTATGCTAGATCAAGACCAAATGTTCCCGCCACCAAGTATTGAGGAAACATTAAATGCAATAAGACAACTCAAATCAAATAAAGCCCCAGGAGCTGATGGCATACCAGCTGAGCTGATCAAACAAGGAGGGACAGCTTCATCACGCAATTGATGAGATTGTGGTGCACGTATGAGAGCAAGAGGAGTTGCCGGAAAATTGGAGTCGGAATAATTTGCGCCAGACATAAGAAGGGAGATATTACAGTGTGGAGCGACTATAGGGGTATAACATTGCTGAGTACCACCTATAAGATACTCTCATCTATCCTACAAGATCGGATAGCTCCATACGCTAAAGTCATCATTGGTCAATATCAGTGTGGCTTCATCCCAGGCAAATCAGCGATTGATCAGATATTCACCCTTAGGCAGGCGATGGAAAAATGTCTGGAATTTAAGATGCCATTTTATCATCTATTTATATACTTTAAGGCCGCCTACGACAGCATATCCAGGGTAAAACTATATAATGTCATGAGAGATCGGCATTCCAAACAAATTGATACTACTTTGTGAGTTGACCATGACCAACGTAACTAGTCAAGTAAAAATAGCGGGATTGCTGTCCAAACCAATAAACATCTTTAATGAACTCCGACAAGTTTTTCTACGGTATAAAACAATTCTAGAACATTTTTGAATGGTTTCTCCATCAATTACGCCAAAAAAATTGATTTTTGGCAAATAGTGGCATAAGCCCTTAAGCGTAATCAAACAAAATCCATAAATTGGGTTACGACTGCTACCTCATTCAGCATGTTATCCAGATTTAGCCCATTGCGGTTATTTCCTGATTTCAGACCCTTAAGGAAACCTATTATTTGGAAGGGATAAACAAAAAATTGAATTCATTATATAGATTTAAGATTATAGTTGTAAAGGAACTGCTGTCCTAAAACTCTTAAATACTAGTTGTAAAATATAAATGTTCCATATTATCTACCTAATAAAAATTGAATTGAATTGAAAAAAAAATGGAAAAACGCTGGACTAAATATATAGAGCTAAAAGGAAACTATGTTGAGAAATAAAATGCTTATTTGCCGAAAAAATAGCTTTTATTCAAAAAGTCATTGACTTATCAAACTGCCGTCGTAATTCCCAATTCATTTTAAATAATCTTTACTATATTAATACTAGGGTTTAGAGTTCTTCCCACCCCGGGATTACCAACATCCCAGCTAAAAACGAATAATGCTGCTGAAGCGAATGGCTTAACCGTTAGAGTGCTAAGCGGCGCAAAAGTGATGCGATAGTTTGAATCGAAAATTGCGCCGCAGCGCAAAACTGCCGCGCGCATCAGTGTGTTTTTGAGTGAATTATAGTAATTGATTGATATTTGTCTGAATTAGAGTGTTTTATTTGACACCATTATTTTTCCTTTAAAATAATCAAAAAATGTATAGCAATTATTCACAAAAATTGCTTAGCACTAAAACGGTTAAGTTGAGCTCTATTAGTCTGTTAGATATGATTTGGTTATACATATCAATTTATCTCCACAATTTGGTCTGACGAAAGTATGTCTAATAGATGAAACATCAGCATAGTCTATCCGATTCACAAGGAAGAAGTTTCTAATCTTTGTCAACTATAAAGGCTTCAAACACATTACACATTGGAATAGTATTGGTAAAAACAAATTATCCACACCTCACCTTGCGATTGAAAACATATTCGAAGATACGCAGATGGGCTAGTAGTGTCAGTTTTTATTATTGGAAGAGTGGAATTGGCTGACTTATTTAATTTTAGCATATTTCTGTGGAACCATCGATAAAGTATGGGAGATTCTTGTTTTCGACTATGTGAGAATAACGATAGAACTCCCCACAGTAATACCACCAATAAGATTTATGACTTTTGTAACACAAGAAGATCTTCAAATCAACTTGAGCTCATGACAAACAGGGCAAGATATATTATACTCAGTTTAAGGAATACTAAAGGTTCAACGGCGTTTTTAGTTACCTCAATTATGCGTCAATGATCGTGCTAACGCGTAGATTGGCGTACATATGACATAACATAGTGCTTCTCCGAAAGCGCCAGTTCAACAAACAAAATCTGTGTTAAAACTAAGTTAAAACGTAGGCAAAAATCCGGTAGATATTCCAAGGCCAAACTGTCTGGGACAGTATGATATGATTTACCTACGGCCCGCTTTTCACACATATGGAGAGATTAGATATATGAATTGAACAGCCCTCACCAAGGACAAGCCAACAACCGTCAGATGTAAACACTGATATGGACAGATTACAAATTATTAACCACACAGCACGGAGTGACCTTTCACGTCCCCGCTTTTATTTTTACGACGTCTCTGGCAGACACTTTGGAAGTTGGGCATCAATATTGCCCAAGGGGTTGATTGAAAACTTTGTAAAGCCAATATATGACGACGGGGATGTCATTACTGAAAAAATTACCCGACTAAAACAAATGAAACCGGGAATATTTGTTGGACCCCAAATTAGGAACCCTGTGGTTACCAGTTGCTCGACCGTTAGTGAAGAGTGTTTCATTTTGCTCCCTAAACAACAAATATTAAGTGTTGTAAAAAGTGGTCAATATGGTAGGTGTCAAACTTTACAATACTGCAAAGTGTACGGGTCCCATATAATTGAGATATCAACCCATCTGTCTAATTGAGGCGAAAGGTATCATAAAATCCGGATTTCAAAAACAAAGTGAATAAAATAAAAATTATCTTTTAATACGAGTATACATATTACGCTGATGCGGTGGCAGGCAGTGGGTCACCCGCTCGTAACTCGTGTCTGACGATCGACCGTGCTACGTTTGCTGCGACTCCCCTGCTACTCGCCTGCCTACATATAACCTAGTTCTGGTATCTACGAACCGTTTTTATCATTGCACTAGAACAACAAAGTAATTCATAACTATGTCTGAAGAAGTGTCAATATCTACACTATTTACTATGATGAAACTGGAAATGGAAAAACAAGCCTCTTTGATAAAGGATAACAAGGAAAAAATCATAATGACCATAGACGATCAAATTAAAGCATTAATTCAAGAACATAAAAACTCAAATTGGAAATTGAAGTGCTCAATAAGAAATTAAATTCTTTAGAAAATGCAAAGAACAAGAACAACGTTATAATACACAGAGATGCAAAGAAACGGAAACTAATTATAGCCGACTACTAAGAACATAACCGATGGATCTTGATATTGAGAATCACGGCATCAATAAACTATACAGAATCGGAAAACAAATAATAGCAAAAACAAGACCAGTACTAATCACGTTCACACATACAAAAAAAATTGAAATTCTAAGAAATAAAAAGAGAATGGCTGAGTCAACATCCATCACCGAAGATTTCTCCATAGAAACTTTACAAAAACGCAAAAAGTTAGACGATGCCTACATTAAAAACAACAAAGTGGTAGTAAAATCAAAAGGAATTGAAAAAAGGAAAAGAGAGAGCTCAATATCATCTGCATCACCACAAAATCGAAATGCGTCTTCCTGCAATAAAGCTAAAAACATAGTAGCTCCAGCAAAATTGCACAAAACTGATCCATTTGCATTAATGAGATCCAAATCTTGCTCTTTGACAAAGGCAACCGCACCAAAAGCATAGGAATCTCGAGACAAACAAAAACCATCCAGGAAAAGAATACCACCCAACCTCAGGACTAGTAAAAATAATAGAAACAGTAGTTACATATCAACACCTAACACCAGAACTTTAAGAAGAGACGAATCTTTACAAGAACTGGAATATTATAAATTGGCAAAAATTGAGAAAACACGAAAAATGCATTTTGTACCATACTGGAAACACACCAGGCCTACATGGCGTTGGCTTTCTTGTCAAAAAATGCTACAGCGAATATATACAGTCCTTTACCCGAATTTCAAAACTAAATATTGACCTGTCTGGGTACTATATTGATAATTCAAATATACGCACCTAAGGTTATAAAGGACTCCTTCTATGTGGACCTGGAGAAAACTCTTGAAAAGGCACATAAAACAGTTTTTCTCATGGGGGATTTCAACTCCCAGATCGGAGAAAGGCTACCAAACGAAAATGTGATATTAGGACAGTAGAGCACAGGCAAAAAAAAAAAAACGATAACGGGAAAAGACTAATGAACCTGGCGCATGCACACAAGCTTAAAGTCCTTGATGGCTTATTTAGAAAAAATATTATAAAAAAAATAGACCAGGATATCTCCCGATGGGCAAGTGAGAAATGAGATAGACCTCATACTCTCTAACAAACTCAGATTCTTAAAAGATGTAAACACAATTAATAAACTGAACTTCAATACACATCACAGACTGGTGAGAGGATCAAACTGTCTAAGAGTGTCAGAGGAAAGGAGAAAACACACCATGAAAGAAACTCAACCAAATCAGATCCCACACCCAATTCCAGAAAACATAGTGATAGCGCTGGAAGATAAGGCCTCGATTAATAACAAAAGAGAAAATGTACAAGAAAAATACAACCGAGCAGAAGAAGCACTTCAGGAACTAGGTGAAAAACTGTGTACCCTAAAAAACAAAAAAGACAAGATCGGAGGTGAAGCAAGATCCCTTATTGAAAACAGGAAAACCCTTTTAAAAAATTACTATTTTTACTATTACTATGTATTGGCCTACAGGAACCCGGAAGTACATGACCTCACCGACTCGGCTGTGCCATCGTTCCCTGTTCTGTGCACTCTCCTTCCACGCTTGACCATCCGATCCGATTTCCGCAAGGTCAAACCTAACATTGTCCTCCCATTTCCGTCGCGGCCGTCCTGTCGGTCTCTTTGCCCTTGGTCTACCGTCAAGAATTCTACGCACGGTCATATCGTTACCCATTCTTGCCGCATGTCCGGCCCATCTTAATCTTCGCGATCTGATTACTCTCACTATTGTAGGTTTGCGGTATAGCTCTTCCAATTCGTGGTTGTGGAGTTTCCTCCATTGTCCTGCCTCCTCGTCATATTTACTTCCAAAGATAACCCTTACAACTTTATTCTCGAATACAGGGAATTTGTTTTTTTCCGTTTTGTGAGAGCCCATGTTTCGCATCCGTATAGAACAATCGGTATGATTATGGTTCTATAGACCCGGAGCTTTACCAGGTGTACCAGTCTGAAGTGAGCGTCAATATACAAATGTATCGATAGGGAACGTTTGTTGTGAACGAGCCCATATATATTTTTTATTTGGTTGCTATGACATCTTTCAAACATGCATCAAGTCATTGTACAAACATCATTTTACTTAATCCTGTTAAAAATGACGAAATTTGTACCAGAAAATGATGATGAATAATGAGGAAAGCATTAATTTTTTGTTTTCATTTGAAGAAAAGAGCTGCAGAGTCGCATCGAATGCTTGTCGAGGCTCATGGTGATTATGCTCTATCGGAAGCAACATGCAAAAGATGGTTTAAGCGGTTCAGAGATAATGATTTTAATGTGTGAAATGAAGAACGTGGAAGACCACCAAAAAAGTTTGAAGACGCCGAATTGCAAGCAGTATTGGATCAAGATGACACTTTAAATCGAAAACAAATGGCACAAATGTTAAATGTTGCACAACAAACAATTTCTGACCGTTTAAAAGCTATGGGAAAGATCCAAAAGTGTGGAAACTGGGTGCCACATGAATTGAATGACAGGCAGATAGAAAAGCGAAACACCACATGTGAAACGTTGCTTCTACGACATGAAAGGAAGTCAGTGTTGCATCGAATTGTGACTGGTGATGAAAAATGGATTTATTTTAAAAATCCTCAACGCAAAAAACCATAGGTACATCCAGGAGAAGCGTCATCATCGACTGCAAAGCCTGATCGGTTCGGAAAAAAGACAATGCTCTGTGTTTGGTTGGACCAGAAGGGAGTGGTGTATCATGAACTTCTAAAATCTGGCGAAACTGTTGATGCGCAACACTACCGACAACAAATTATCAATTTGAACCATGTATTGTTCACAAAACGACCAGAATGGGCCACAAGACACGCAAAGGTAATTTTGTTGCATGATAATGCACTGAGTCATACAGCAAAACCCGTCGAAGAAACAATAAAAGCTCTCGGCTGGGAAGTGTTACCCCACCCGCCGTATTCACCAGACTTCGCTCCTTCCGACTACCATTGGTTTTCATCGATGGAACACACATTGGCTGAGCAGCATTTCAATTCCTACGAAGAAGTCGAAAATTGGGTCTCCGAATGGTTTGCCTCAAAAGACGACCGGTTTTATTGGCGTGGTATCCACAAATTGCCAGAAAGGTGGTCGAAATGTGTAGAAAGCAATGGCCAATACTTCGCATAAAATGTTTTTTACTTTCCCAAA
Organism: Microdon myrmicae; assembly: GCA_963931805.1. NCBI lineage: Eukaryota > Metazoa > Arthropoda > Insecta > Diptera > Syrphidae > Microdon > Microdon myrmicae. The sequence continues at coordinate 3,732,517 of OZ007500.1, read as the reverse complement.
AAAACCTTTTATAAAAAAACGCCCACTTAATACCGGTACGCCTGATATATTACGTGATAGCAGTTTAGATTTCAGCAATTTACTGACTGCGTGCAAACCAACGTTGCCGGAGTGTAGTCGTTTGTTAATTTCTTTCAATATTTCGTTAATGGCGCTCAGTATTGGTCCCAGATATTTAAATTCTTTAACTTTTTCAAATATCTTACCCGTGACGTTTATGTAGGTCCACCTGCTCGCGCCATAACCATATATTCTGTTTTTTCTTCATTTATTTCTAGGCCCACCTCTTGCGCCGCTTACATAATGATTTCACTGTTTTTACTTACAGTTTCTAGATTATCGCCCAGGGTGACGATGTCATCCACATATGCGAGCACTTGTGTCACCCCGTTCAGTGATGATCCGACCATGTTGTCGTCTTGTACCTTTCTAATGACATATTCGAGCACAAGGATAAAAAGACATGGTGAGAGGTCACCCCCTTTTTTAATCCGTCGCAGATTTCAAATGGTTCTGAGAGGTGGTTTTCTATTCTTACTCGACCTTTATTTTCGTTCATGCAGAATTGAATGAGAGCGGCATATTTGTTCGAGACTCCCAGCTCAACCACAATATAGCAAAGTCTTTGCGTTGCGACTGAGTCGTAGGGTTTTTTGAAGTCAACGAACAGTTGGTGAACCGTCTCTCCGTATTCCCACTTCTTTTCCAGCAATTGCCTTATTGTGAACATTTGGTCGCTCTTGGACCGGTTCCTACGGAATCCGTACTGGTAGTTTCCCGGTATTTCTTCTGCGTGATTCCCACCCGTATGAGATTTGTTAGTACTTTGTATGTGGTTGGGAGCAATGATATTCCTCTGTAGTTTTCGGAGTCAGAGTCAGTCTGTCACCTTTTTTGAAGATGGGGACGACTATTGAGGTTTTCCATTCTTCGGGAGTGACTTCCTTACCCCATATTGTTTTAACCAGTTGGTGGATCTTTCGAGCGGTTGCCTCTCCTCCATGCTTCAGAAGCTCTGCCGGTATGTAGTCGACTCCGGAAGCCTTGTTGTTTTTCAATCGATTTATTGCGTCTACAACTTCGTTGAAAGAGGGGTCTGTGTTCCGAGTCTCGGCCCTTTTAAAAAGTAGACGAAATAGGAAACAAACAACCCAAATAAGCAAACAAATTAATGCAAAATTTAGAACACATAGGAAACAAGACTATCCAATACCACACGGAAAAAACAGGAGGCATAAAAAAAGCATCAAAATAATTGAGAGAGCATACCCCTTGTACTCCATGCATAAAAAATAAAACATCTGGGAAGGAAGAAGCAAAACGAGCAGACATTTAGGAAATAGCAACAGAATTTTACAGCAAATTACATGATGACGAATATACACAAACACTCAATACCTACCGGAGAATAAGGAAGAGACAATTCCCCCAATTATAGAAACTGAAATAAGAAACGCAATACTGTCCCAAGAAAACAATAAAGCTCCCGTAGATGATGGAATACCAAACGAAACCTTGAAAGGGTGCCTAGATGACATTATAAGGCCTATTACAAATTTATTTAATGACCTTATCACTGAAGAAGTAATACCTAAACAATGGACATCTTCAGCTATCATATTGCTGCATAAGAAAGTTGATAAAGCTGAAATATATAACTATAGACCGATTAGCTTGATATCTGACTTATATAAGATATTCTCGAAGGTAATATTAAACAGCTGGCGCAAGGCTAATAACCTTGCCCGGAAAAACAGGGAATATTATGGAAAAATTAACAAGCCTCAGACTTTTTTTTTTTTTATTTTTTATTTTTTATTTTATTAGACTTCTCTCGGGAGAGGCGAACCTATAGCGCCGAGTGGGCGCCCCAAGATGCCATCAAATAACTGTTGCAGTTCTTTTTAAACAGTTGCAGGTTGTAACGTTCCGGGAACACTCGCGTGGGAAGGGAGTTCCAGAGCTTCCCCGCTCTGTAGCGGAACGAGTTCTGATGTAGGGATGTTCGCGCCGTCGGGAGATGAACCACAAACGGGTGCGATCCGTCGGATTGTCTTGTGGAGCGCATATAAGCCGAATTGCGCGGAACAATACCACGAATCTCCGAAGAACAGCACCCGTGATAATATCTGTAAAACAGACAGAGGTCGGCTACGCGCCTTCGATGTGATAGCGACTGTAGTCCCGACGTCAGCGCCGAGTCCCCGATCAGGCGGATCGCTCGTCTCTGTATGCTCTCAAGTAGGTCGAGGGTATGTTTAGGAGCCGAGCTCCAAACATGAGAGCAATATTCGAGCGCGGGTCTAATTTGGGATTTATATAGGAGGAGAGTTGTTAAATAAGGCCAAGACTGGATCCCGGTTGTAGTGCCGATGATGATGATGAATATTAAACAGAATTAGCTCATTACTAGATGAAAATCAGCTTAGAGAACAGGCTGGATTCCGAAGCGATTTTTGAACAATGGATCATATCCATGTGTTAAAACAGGTCATCAAAAAAGTAATGAGTATGGAAAAACGTGGGGAATGGGAGCGAAGATACAGGGTAAAGTCTGTGATTTCAACCCGGTGGAGAGACTTGCTAAATAAGGCCAAGACCGGATGATCCCGGTTGTAGTGCCGATGGTGATGATGGAAAAACGTACTATTTGTCATTTGTAGACTACACACCTATGGGACGCCTTCCATTCACAAGGAATAAAACATATACAAGCAATCAACAGCAAAAATCCAGACTGAAAGAAAAGGGTTGTCGTTCAGGATGAAAAAGAGGGTACGCCAAGGAGACTCCCTTTCCCCAAAACTATTTTTGGCTGTATTGGAACATATATTCAGGAAAATGGATTAGGATACATTTGAAATAAATATAAACGGACCAAGGAGACTCCCTTTCCCCAAAACTATTTTTGGCAGTATTATTTGGAATAAATATAAACTGCCAAAAGCACAATCACCGAAGATTCGCAGACGACCTGGTTTTCCTCAACAAATACGCGGAGGGCCTGCAAATAATGTTAATGCAATTAGAAAGAGAAAGGAAAATTGTGGGATTGACTATTAACTTGGACAAAACAAAATTAATGAGCAACCAAGTAAAAACACCTATTTCGCTAAATGCCAAACAAATATAATATGTTGAACAATATATATATTTAGGACAAATTATATCACCCGAAATTCAAATACAGAAGGAAATATACATCAGAATAAGCAGTGCTTGGAATGGATGTTGGTCCTTGAATGAAATTCTGTGGAATCCACATATACCCATGACGGACAAGACTACAGTATTCAACTCGTGTGTACTGCCATGTTTAATGTTTAACGTATGGATCACAAACCGGGGCCCTTACCAGCAAACATAGTGGAACACTGAGATTCTGTCAAAATAGAATGGAGAGATGCTTTCTAAACATAGGCTTCGGGACAAAATCAAACTAACAAACATAAGAAGTAAGCCAAAAGTTACAGATGTCACGTATACAATGAAAAAACTTAAATGGAAATGGGCAGGCGACATGATAAGAAACAGAAATAATAAATGGTCAAAAGATGTCACTATGTGGTACCACCGAGATGGTAAAAGAAGAAAAGGGCGTCAAAGAAGGAGATGGGATGATGAAATTAAAAAAATTGCTGGAACAACATGGCAAAGAAAAGTCACAAACAGAAAATTATGGCAAACCATAGGGGAGGCCTATACCAGAGGGCAAGCTGATACTGATGTTACCGATGTCGAGGGTTAGGGAAACAAATTATTATTATAGCAAATAAACTGTACAGAAATAAAGGCTTTTTGTATTTCTAAATTAGGAAACGTTAGTGAAACTGCAAATGTTTGTTGTGCCCCAAATTGGTCATCATACCCATCAGGAATTGAATGATAGAAAACTCAGCCTTTTCAAAAGCAGGGATCTGTAAATTGATGGTGGGCGAACAGGCGCACAATCACCAATTCTTCGGAATGAATATTCCTTTGAAAATTAGTTTTCTACATTCTAGTTCGAAGTTTTTTCTAAGCAGTCTTAATGAACACGAGAAGGAGTCATCAAACGACACTACAAGAAAAATTGGGCAATGATTGTGGATTCCCAGTGCTCAAAAACGTGAAATCTGTGCAATAATTTTCAGACTTAGCCGGCCTCGTTAGAAGGTTTATAGCGTTTGGGTCGATGGTGAAGAACATGTGATTCGAACCGATGCTTTGACGATTAGAATCACTAAAAATTGAACCAATGCTCAACACACCAGGCCACTGCCGCGTGTACGAATTCGATCGTTATTCTCAAGTGCACTTATCTGATGTGGAATTGCTATGTTATTGCTTGGTATACGGCTGATACTTTTTCCTTACGAGTTTCTTTCAGTGAAGAATAACACTATTTGCTTGTGTAATGTGTGTGTATCTGTCTAATACAGACTAATGCTAGAGCTTTAAAAAATATGGCTCAACAAGGCAACACACTCAAGAATAAAACAAGAGTTTTGTAAATGAATCGACTTAAGTTACGTAATTTTTTGGAGAAAAAAAAAAAAAACATTCTGTCTCGTTTTACTCGAAAACCGCCTGTGCTATAAAAATGTGAGGAGTAGGTTTTTGGTGAACGTAACATTTAAGAAGTACAAATTTCCATGATTCAAAATCCAACGATATATAAAATGTCATCAACAAATCAGCGGAAATTGGAAAAGAAAATTAGAGGAAAGTGTCTATAATTGAGTTGGGATCTCACTGCCTCGAGAGTGTTGCAAATTGTTCTTGAAAAGACTGGCTCCGAAAGAAATCATAGAACTTTTTCGGTGCGATTTTCGACGAATAATTACTTTTTCGTGGAACAATAATTGGGGCCATATTATTTGAATGAATACTCGCAGAGGTCACGTCAAGTCAATTTCCTTTATTAAAGAGTGATACAATTATGGTTTCGTAATTAGCATCTTTGTAAGTCAGCCAGGTGTCAAAAATGATGTGAGAGTAAATGCCATCATCACCACAACCGCTCGCATTGTGCTCTGACATTTAAGGATACTTCAAAATCCCCTTTTGTGCGCGCGCGTTAGTGTGAAAAAAAGCCGGTCCTGGCCTTATTTAACAAGTCTCTCCATCGGTCCCGATTTTGAGCCGATGTTATCCAGTTTGGCACTCCAAGCCTCTGGGCGTCCTGGTCTACGCCATCCATCCATCGTAGACAAGGTCTGCCACGCTGTCGCCTTCCATACATCCTGCCACAAAGGTCTTTCCAGACAGGCTCCTCTTCGCTCATTCGAACTAGATGCCCCACCCACCCGAGTCTACTGAGCTTAATTTTTCTTACAACGTTAGCTTCAAGGTACATCGCGTACAACTCATGGTTGTAGCGTCTCCGGAATCGTCCTTCCTCACATACGGGGCCAACAATTCTCCTTAAGACCTTCCTCTCGAACGCGACAGCGAGTTCAGAGTGCCTTTTATTGAGCACCCAGGTCTCCGATCCATACATGAGTACCAGTAAGATCATGGTATTATACAGTAGCAGCTTGGATGTTCCGGATAAATTTCGGGATTTAAAGAGCCTTGATAGACCATAGTATGCTTTGTTGGGTTTGATCAGCCGTCTGGTATTTCCTCTTCCGTATTGTAATCGGCTGCTACCATTGACCCAAGGAAGTTAAAGGATTGCACTACTTCAAATTCGTGCTCCACTACCCTGATAGTTTGACCAACGATGGGTCTTCTCTTCGTAGAAGTCGCCACCATGTACTTAGTTTTACCCTCATTAATGCGCAGTTCCAGTTTTTGTGCCGCTTGTTTGATCTGGGCGTAAGAGTCCTGTACAGTCGAATCGGATCTACCGATGATGTCGAGGTCATCTGCGTAGGCAAGTATCTGCCTGGGCTTGGTGACAATAGTCCCTCTAATTGTAACGCCAGAGTCACGGATTGCTTTACGGCGGGTTTATTTGATTCGAGTTGTCTTATTGGTTTTACTGTTTCCTCAATGCTTGGTGGCGGCAGCATTTGGTCTTGAACTTGCATTGGTGGAGCCTCCAATTCTTCTGTGAGCTGACCATTTAGTAATTCATTAAAGTGCACTTCCCATCGCTCCAGAATGCCTTTAGGATCGGTGATCAGATTACCCTCTTTATCCTTGCAGTAAGTACAGCGTGGTGGATTATTACCGCGTCATACTGTGGATTATTTGGTAGAACTTCCGCGCACGGTGCGGATCTTGCTCTCTACTTTTCTCTATTTCACAGACTACATTTTTTCCCAGGCACTTTTGTTTTGTCTGTGGAGTCTTTTTTATACCTTCTAAGCTCTTTGTATTTTTTCCCGCGTCCTATGAGACTGTTAAGTTGCCCGGTATGCAGCATTCTTACCTTCAGTCGGTAGTTTGCACTCATCATCAAACCAGTCGCTCCGATTTCTACGACTACTGCCTAAGATGGAGTTGGCAGTACTAATGTCCAATGTGGTTTTATTTTATACATAAAAAATAGCCCTACAGCTTATAGCTTAAGAACGAGGACGTTCTTTCTTCTCCTTGTAAAGCGCCAGCAAGGAAACGTTTGCTACCTTTACAACCTTGAATCTAACCCCGGGAATGTCACCAACAGCATGGCGCTTACGACCGAAACCTGCCACTAACACTTCATCGTTCTCTTGGAAGTAGTTCAAGCTACCGTCACGTGGTACGAATGCGGTGATCTTCTTTCCATTTTTGCACTTCCTGATGGCAGAATTTGGCTGATTGGCTTCAACTCCTACTTTTTCAAGGACGATTCCCTTGGCATAGGAGGCGCCTCCGAAGGGATTGGCCTTCCATCTTGTGCCTAAATGAGCTTTTTTGTAGTCTTTGTCGGCCCAACGTTGATCGCGATGGTGATTCACATGCTTTCTCGCAGTTCTCAAGCCTCGTGGTTTACTCATTTCTACCGAACTAACTCTGCCAATGGCGGAAATAAAAAAATGACAGTATTCTTAAGGCGTGTCCATTTCTCTTCTACGCCCGGCATTCTGGCCCTAGGACTTACTTTCCCTCTATCGAGCTCTTCGAGGGCAAGTCTTAACGCATGGCCAAAGGTATTACTTGTGTTCTCATTGCGTAAGGCAGCCGTGTTAATTCGAAGCTGATCCGCGGATGCAGTACGTCTCCGTAAGGCAATTCGCGCTCGGAAAACTATACCAACAAGCTAGTGTCCGAGCCGGCGTTGGCACCTCGGTACGTTCGTACCGTCATCAGGGTCGAGGAGTGGCGGCGATCTATCAACACGTGGTCAATTTGGTTGCGAATGGCTCCATCAGGTGATACCCAGGTGTCTTTATGGTTATCTTTTCGCGGAAACCTGGTACTCGCAACGACCAAGTTCTTTGATGCTACCAGCTCGATGTCTCGTAGTCCATTGTCATTAGTGTTCTCATGCAAACTATGGAAACCTGCGTAGTGCCTAAAAACCGGTTTCCGGCCTATTTTGGCATTCAAATCACCAAGGACGATTTTCACATCGTATCTATGACGAGGCAGGACAATGGAGGAATCACGAATTGGAAGAGCTATACCGCAAACCTACAATAGTGAGAGTAATCAGATCCCGAAGATTAAGATGGACCGAACACGTGGCGCGAATGGGCAACGGCAGGACCGTGTGTACAATTCTTGACGATAGATCAACGGGAAAGAGACCGACACGACGGCCGCGACGGAGATGAGAGGACAATGTAAGGTTTGACTTTGAGAGGATCGGATCAGGTGGTCAAGCGTGGAAGGAGAGCGCGCAGGACAGGGAACGATGGCGGGATCGAGTTGGTGAGGTCATGAACTTCCGGGTTCCTACAGGCCAATAAATAATAATAATAATCTTGGACAGGCATTAAGGGCCCGTTCGACGCTCTCGTAGAATTCTTCCTTTTCGTCGTCAGGGGACTCCTCCGTAGGTACGTGAGGCTTATGTTCTTAAACTTGCCACGCCCGCGAAGAGTGCACAACCTTTCGTTTATTGCATTAAAGCCAATAATGGCAGGCTTCAGTTTTTGACTGACTAGAAAGTCTACCCCGACCACATGGTGTTTTGCATGACAGCTATAATAAATGTCATACTCGTTTCTTTGAATAACACTATCTTATTTCTTGTCATGCTGTTATGTCAGCCTTATATTCGGACAGGGCATCGGATAGCTGCTGTGCAGCTCGAGCTGTGTATAGTTAGCGGACGTTCCATGAGAAAATTCTTAAATCGTTTAGCCATTTTCGTTTCCGTGATCGTCGTCGTGTATTTGCTCCATATCCAAGGCTTGTTAATTTGTCCATAATAATTTGTTTTTCCGGGCAAGGTTATTAGCCTTGCGTCAACCTTTCTCAGGATGTCGCTGCATGCATTGGTGCACTACTTGGCGGGTGCCAAAGTAGATACCCAGGGGTGTCACGTGGAGACTGCATGTCAACTTGGATTGAACATGTTTTGGCCTTCGCCAGGTTGAAAGCAATCAGTGACTCTGCCCTGCATGTTCGCTCCCATACTGAGAGTAAATGCCAAATCATATTTTTCAGCGAAATTAAAACAACATTTTCTTGAACACACTTATGACGTCGAAAGATAAAACGGGAGAAAGGAAGCGTAATGAGTATAGAAATGAGAGAATAGAAGCCAAAGATCATTGGGATCGCAAGACTACATGTCGGCTCAAGGGAGAAAACACTCCATATGTAGATGTCCACTACCAAGTCAAACCCATGACCGACCCTGCCAGCAGGTGGGTCGTGATGCGCAGGGTAACAAACGAATTCCATCCTGGAGGGAGAACAATTGACTCTGCTTTTTACGCAATAGCAACACAGCTGAACAATATTGTAAGTAAGCTGATCACCAATTTACACATGACATATAAGGGTGGGTACTGTCCAGTGAACGGCACATTGGCTGTACTTAAAAATAAATAATCCTTTTCTAACGGTGTCTGAAGACTGAATATCATCGCTGGAAGGAAATCACTTGACATGAAAGGATCCAGCCAAAACGTCTATACTTCCATGGATACGAAGGTGGGATCCTCACACAAAAAGAAGATGGATCCACACCCTGATATTTGATATCGAAACGTAGGTGAAAAGAAACCACGGTGAGCTGAACTACAATTTGTTTTAGCTGATACGTGGCATGGATGAATAGCGTGTACGACGATACTGAAGAACGTGTGATTCGAACCGACACTATGACAGTTAGAATCACTAAAAGATGGAACCAATGCTTAACACAGTCACGTCTGAGTTACATATCTATACCGTGGCCTCCACCCATAAACATATCGAGCAATAATTATTAAGTTTGGCATAATGATTAGCACAATTATGTTGGGCAATCATCATTATCATCATCGGCACTACAACCGGGATGCGGTCTTGACCTTATTTAACAAGTCTGAGGCTTGTCAAATTTTCCATAATAATTTGTGTTTCCGGAAGACCTTACCTTTGTTGGGCAATAACCGTAGGTTATCGTCTGTTAGAAACGCCACAAATGCTTTCGGCTGTGCAAATGTAAGCATGTCAATTATTCATATTGCCTATATGGCGAAGACAATGTCTAAAACGCGGAACAAGTATTCACAAAGCGCAGAATGAGATTCGAAATCGCACGAAGGACTTTGGAATCGCACTTAAAATGAGAAGTTACTTCATCAAGAGTAACAAAAAGCTAAAAGAAGCGTGCTCGGAAGTGGATACAGATATACAGTCAACGTAACAGATGCTATAATAAACTCCATTCCGCGTCAAAAAGGAATATCTAAACAGAGGACTCTAGGGGTTTGTAGCTTTATTCAGTAACAACTTGATATGCATTTTAGTAGGTCCAGAAACAGCTTCTGGAAATTTCCACTAAAAAACGACTACGCTGGACTGTATTATAAACATGCACGAGGTAATCCGTGAACGAAACAATCCATACAGTCTCCTACCGTCGAGAGAAAATGAATTCCCCTGACGTTAATGGAAATTTTATGTCTGGCTTAGGAAGAATGTGCAAATCACTTTAAAGGAATTATACACTGAAATACATTAAGCGCCAATTCGAATCGAATATATCGCGGGTTGATCTACGCCGTCAGACGACGAATTTGAATACATTACGGATGTTGCGGGCTGGCAACGACATCTCAGTCTACTAACTTTTCGTTGATAATTCGTAAAAGAAAAAAATGCATCCTTACAAGAGGGGGAGTGTGGAAATACCGTGAGAGTGGAACAGATAGAGAGAGAGAGAGATAAGAAAGTGACGCCTGGACGATGGGGCGAAAGTATTATTACGTATGGTGGGATTTAATTATGAACGGGTTACGATATTTTCAAAGCATTTATGGAATCCTCAATCCACTACCTGTTTTGTTAAGAATTCGTAAGCCATAAAATGTAGCCCTACGATATTGAAGCATCCCACACGCGAGGGAAAGTGGAGGAATACACCTCACATATTGTGGGCAGATTTGAAAAGGAGGAGGATGTCTTGCATCCTTAAGAAGCCCATGGCTTCGAATAGACGTTCATTCCAATGAAATTCTGATTTAATTCAAGGCTTGGAAGTTCTCTATCTTCAATGAAGTAGTCACATGCATTAATAAATGATTTGCGTACGCGTGCCAGAAGGCAGAACTTCGTTTCCCTATCTCTTATAATTCCCATTTATAGATTTTATTACTACAACAACTGCTCCGGGATATCATTCCAAGGAACTCGGTTTATTTGCCCCTAACAAGGTAATCCGCCAAATCGCATCAATCTGCAATTACCTCACAATTGCATCTCTATAGCAAAATTTGTTTTACTACAGAATGGGTATTCTCTGGAACTCCCATCGGGGATAAGATTTCCAGAATGGTACTATATGTAACTGTTCAAAATATATAACGGCACTTATTACCATCTCAGGGCTAAAGGTTCGCCTCTCCTGAGAAAAGTATTAAACAAAATACATAAAAGTAAAAATAAAAATTCACTTAATTCTAGAACCTTAACATAAAATGAAAACCTAGAATTGATTTCACTACCCTTTGACTCTAATGCAGTTTTCTTTTCTAAACATCAAACTGCTTTAAAATACATCGGATCAATAAATCAAATTGGTTAAGTGTAATTCAAATGGTTGGTTCAGATAGTTATCATAAGTTCTGCTCTTTTATATGTTAAAATATTACCTACGATCCCTCTCACTAGTGTCCCAACCGCTCAATCTTCTTATACTGCGTAGTACGAAGTTATAAAGTCCCATGGAACAAAAAAATATTGCTTACGTTATATTTAGAAGTAGGTATTGAGATCGTACTGCCTATAATGCAGTCTCCACCACACAATCGAGCCCTCGTCTAAATTTTAGGTCAAACACATTAGCCAGAGTATTAAAACTGAGATACTTACGAATATGCATGTTAAATGAATAACCTACGTGTGCAGAAATAAGGCCACGCCATTTAAGGCATTATGCTCGTACGAATCGCACCTCAAGCCTGCGTCACAGTAAACGATTTAACCATTTCCCAAAGATGCAGTGAGGTATATGAAATGTAATACACGGCCGATTGTGCAAACAAAGGAACGGATGTGATCGTTCCAAATAAGGGTTCGATTAGTAGGGACTTAAATAATAATAATAAAATAATACCGTACCGTGACAGGTATTGTTCAAGGCGGCACAAAATTAATCACCCTATCGGAAGATGTTATAATTTTTGTAAATGGCGTCGTACGTCAATCATATTTGATATTTGTGAACTAGACAGCTGCAGTATACAAACGGACAAGCAATGGAGCGCTATACTCCGCAAGAGCATGGAATTGTGTCGATTTTTTTGACCAATATTCGGTCGGCGGTGTTAGGGCAGCGTGAATTTCGACGCCGATTTCCTAATCGTGTCACGCCAACTGGGCAAACATTCCGGCGCTTAGCTATTCGACTCGAACAGACTGGAACCACAGGAAACCACGTAGGGCGTGGCCGCCACCGGACTGGTCGTACGGCCGAGAATATCGCGGTTGTGGCTGCCGATGTCGATGAGAACGAAGAAACATCAACCAGACGACGGGCCACGCAATTGGACATCACCAGATGGACCCTGCAGTGGATTTTAGTGAAAGACACACATGTAAGTCTTTCACTAAAAATCCGCGTGTGATGGCCGAAGAGCCATTACATTCACTCAAAGCCACTGTGTGGTATGGCGTTCACGCGGGAGGTGTGATTGGGCCGTATTTTTTTGAGGACGCCATCGGCAATACCGTCATTGTGTTACACGCAACCCCTACCCTCCCCTAATACTCACGCGTTTGGGGTCACCCCCCACCATTAACAGGATTCACCTTCATGTGAAGCCCCATATGTTGATTAATCCTAATCAACATATCCAATACAATGAGTACCTGTAAAAGTGCATTAGATACAAAATGCATACACAGGCGAATCATGGAATCCAGATACCACATCTGGGAAAAATATATGACGGCACAAAGAAAATAATGTGCTACTCAAAACAAAGAACAATTCTATGGTAACGAAGCAATAAAGTATACAAAATATCTTTGCCATCGTTGACCGTAAATGAACACTTGCGTAAATACGAGATTCTAAGAATACACGCATCTACACAATCAGATCTCGCAGATCATAAACATTTTCAATGCACTAGGAAATGTACTGCGAAGCATACCTCATGTGTATGAAGAAAGATATCATCATCATCATCGGCACTACAACCGGGAACCGGTCTTGGCCTTATTTAGCAAGTCCTGAGGCTTGTTAAATTTTCCATAATGATTTATTTTGTCTGGGCAAGGTCATTAGTCTTGCGCCAGGGGCTCCCCGACGGGGAATCGAACCCCGGTCTCCCGGGTGACAGGCGGGTATACTAACCACTATACTATCGAGGAGCCCCTGAAGAAAGATATATTGTGTGTAAATAATGGATGCATTCCTTCGGTCTGCACGATCGAAAGAGAGATAAGGGTGTATGTATGAACGTCGTCCGGACAATTCTCACAAAAGAGTCGAAGTCAAACCATCGTCCAAAACGGACATCAAATATAAAACCCGTCGCGTTGTATATTTGATTTTAAAATATAGAGTCTGATATCAACCATCGTCCTAGACGGACACAGTGATAAAGCTCGTCGTGCTGTATTTCTGTATCTAATGTCGTGAATATTACCCGTCATCGAAGACGGAGGTAAAAGAAAAGTTTTACGAGTCGTGCAGTGCATGTATATTAATAAATATTTAGAGTCGAGAATGTGTGACGTTATTTTCATAAACTAATAAAGTTTAAACTTAATAAACTAAAACCAAAACAAAGTGTGTTTTCATTGACTTCTTTAATTTCTTAATGTGTATTAAGTGTGTTGTTATGAAGATCTGTGTGGTTGTGCTTTCTGTCTCTCTGATAGTGCAGTGCAAGAATCTATTTAACAATTGTTACTGGCGAACGCTACATGGCCATGATCAACGACTTTTTACGGCCGGAATTGGATGAGGGGGGCTTGGTGAACATGTGGTTTCAACAAGACGGTGCAACTGCACACACACAACGAGCCACAATGGATATTGTGAAGGAAGCGTTTCCTGGTCGCGTAATCTCCCGTTTTGGCGGTTTGGCATAGCCAGCAAGATCGCCCGATTTAACCATCCCAGACTTCTTTCTTTGGGGCTACTTGAAGTTGCGGGTTTATGCAAACAAGCCTCAGGCAATCGAAGCCCTTAAAGAGAATATTCGTCAAGAATGCGAACAGTTATCACCGGAAATCTTGCGGAAAGTCATGGAAAATGCGATAAAACGGGTTCAAATGTGTATCAATACTGGCGGCAGCCACTTGACGGATATCATTTTCTTCACTTAACAGAAAAAATTGTAAAGGTCCAAATAAAGATGTCTATCACTCCAAATCATTTTTTTTTTGTAAAAAAGTAATTCAAAAACAAAATTGGATGATTAATTTTGCGCCACCTTGTAGTATCAAAAGCATCCATCCTCCTGAGACAGATATAAACTGAATTTATAATTTAACTAAGACAGTTTTGTTATCTCCTCTGAGTTATAGTGATGATCAGATCTTCATTTGTGTTCGATGAAGTGGTCTCTAGCCAAAATAAACATCAATCTTTTAAAATCATAACATGTGCGCAGGTTTGAAAGTATTAGGAATGATCAAAATCAAAAGGGTGCCGTGAAGGTTGAAACCAGTGAGAAATTATTCAACGTCCTAATAATTAAATCTCGACTATTTGACGAAGTTTCACAGCAATTAGGCCTAGTTTTTGCGTCGATTCATCATGGATACATCACTTCACATCTGAGACGAACGAACAGTCAAGACAATTAAGTGATAGCGATAGGATCGGTTTCAAAAAAGGCAAAGACAGTCCCATCCCTAGCCAAGGTCATGGGTTGAGCTTTTTAGGATACGCGTGGGACAATTTTCATTGGTTGTCTTTAATGGGCTGAAAGGGGAAACGCCAAAGAGGGCAAGTCTCTTTTGTATGTAAGGCCCCATTTCCATTGACTATCTTCAGAAACGAAAAACAATCAACGGCGAGTATATTAAGGGGTTATATCTATCGACAATTTTTTTTCCATTTTTTAAGCTTAAATGACGTATAAACATCCCAAAAATAATATCGAAAAAGAATTTCATGCGGGAAAAATGTTTTTCTATTTTTTTTAAGGCCGAAAGTTCGAAAAAGCCGCTTCGCTTTTCGCAGCGTTTTGGAGTATCATAATCCTGTCGATAATTTTTATTCAATACAAGTGAGTCATCATCATCATCATCATCATCGGTACTACAACCGGGATTCGGTCGTGGCCTTATTTAGCAAATCTCTCCACCGGTATCCGGTCCATATCAGAGACTTGTTAAATTGTCCATAATAATTTGTTTTTCCGGGCAAGGTCATTAGCCTTGCGCCACAAGTGAGTCATACTTTCATAAAATACGTATAGATGGCGTTATAAAACTTTTACTTTAGAGAGAGAGAGATTGCATGAGACGCTGAAATGGCCGTTCGACTAAGCTGACTACAGCTAAACGTACAGTACATGCTTTTCGCGGACGCCACGTGCTAGCCTCATATTTACGTTATTAAAGTGATTAATATTGCACAAAATAAAATAAAAATGAGTGAAAGAGGGTATCATGGCAAAAAAGGAAGCCGTCAATCGACATCTCGTGCGTCACGAAGTAAGATTTCACATCGCAAACCGCTGAATCATCACGTACTTGAAAACGGCTTTTTGGATTTTTCTCGGTTCGCTAAAAAAATAAAAACATCGGCCTCGGAGGATGAGATACCGGTTGATTTTTGATTTGAGTATAAAATCATTAACTTTGTACCTGTTTTCATGGCGTTGGCTCAAGTTTTAGTGTGCAAGCGTGGCGGCAACGTCACATTTTCGGAAACAAGTGAGTTTTAAAATTGTTGTGACGTGCAGTGAATAGTAGGAGACACTTTGATTGATTCTTACCCAGTGATCGGTCGAAATGCCTATGAAGTCAACAGGGGTCTTATATTTGTGATGAGATTACTTGGTGTAGGTCTGGCTCCCGGAGTCGACTGCATACCGGCAGAGCTTGTGAAGCACGGACGAGAGGCAACCGCACGAAAGACACACTAGCATCAAAACAATATGGGATAAGGAAGTCATTCTGGAAGAATGGAAAACCTCAATAGTCGTCCCCATGTTCAAAAAAAGGCGACAGATCTGACTGCAAAAATTACAGAGGAATATCATTGCTCCCAACTACATACAAAATACTAATAAATGTCATACTAGCGAGAATCACACCGTACGTAGAAGAAATCCAGTGCGGATTCCGTAGGAACCGGTCAACAAGCGACACAATAAGGCAACTGCTGGAAAAGAAGTGGGAATACGGAGAGACGGTTCACTTCAAAAAAGCCTACGACTCAGTCGCAAGGCAAAGACTTTACCATATTGTGGTTGAGCTGGGAGTCCCAAAAAAAGATGCCGCCCCCATTCAATTCTGCATGAACGAAAATAAAGGACGAGTTAGAGTAGAAAACCACCTCTCAGAACCATTTGAAATCCGCGACGAACTAAAACAGCGAGATGGCCTCTCACCATGTCTTTTTATTCTTGTCCTCGAGTATGTCATCAGAAAGGTACAAGACGACAACATCGCCGGATCATCCCTGAACGGGGTCACACAAGTGCTCGCATATGCGGATGACATCGCCGTTCTGGGCGATAATCTAGAAACTGAATTAAAAACAGTGAAATCATCATGCAAGCGGCAGAAGAGGTGGGCCTAGAAATAAATGAAGACAAAACATAATATATGATTACGGCGAGAGTAGGTGGACCTCAGGGAACACACATAAAGGTCAGAGGCAAGATATTTGAAAAAGTTAAAGAATTTAAATATCTGGGAACATTACTGAGCGCCAGTAACGAAATGTTGAAGGAAATTAAGAAAACACTACACTCCGGCAACGCTAGTTTGCATGTAGTCAGTAAATTGCTGAAATCCAATCTATCACGTAATATAAAGCTCCGTGTCTATAGAACCCTAATCATGCCGATTTTTCTACGAGGGTTGCCTTTTATATTTCGGGATTAGAGAACAAAAACAAATATTGATCATCGAAAATCACTTTATTGTTTTTCAAAATATTCCCCATGAAGATCTATACACTTTTGCATGCGTTTGAACCAATTGTCGAAGCACTTTTGCCACTCTGATTGAGGTATCTCCAACACATGCATTCTGAATGCAGCAACCGCTTCTTCAGGTGTCGAAAAACGTTGACCTCTCAGTTTGTTTTTTACGTACGGGAATAAAAAGAAGTCATTCGGTGCCAAGTCAGGACTATACGGCGGATGACCCATCAAATCGATGTTTTGGGTGCTCAAAAATGCAGTTGTCGCAGCCGATGTGTGAGAGCTCGCATTGTCGTGGTGAAGAGTGATCCGTCTTCGGCGGTTGGTGTTCCTGATTTCTTGGAAGACAACTGGCAAACAAATGGTTGTGTACCATTCAGAATTAACTGTTCTGCGTTGTTCTAGTGGTACGGTTGCGACATGTCCAGTTTTTCCGAAAAAACAGGCGACCATTTGCTTGGAAGTGCTTCGTGCACGAACAACTTTTGTTGGATTTGGCTCATCTTGAAACACCCAGACAGTCGACTGCTGTTTACTTTCGGGCTCATACGCGTAAATCCATGATTCATCACCTGTCACGATGTCATAGACGTGTTTCGAAGCACCGCGACCGTATTTTTTGAGCATTTCTTTCGACCAATTGACACAAGCCTTTTTTTGGGCGATTGACAAATTGTGTGGGATCCGACGCGAACAAATTTTTTTGACAGTCAAATGTTTATGCAATATTGAATGTATGCTGGTCCCACTAACGCCTAAGGTTGTCTCAATCTCACGATAGGTCACATGACGATCTTCCAATATCAGTTCGCGCACAGCATCAATGGTTTTCGGAACAACAACTGATTTTGGACGACCTTCACGAAATTCATCTTGGAGTGAACTACGACCACGATTGAATTCACCATACCATCGATAAACACTGGTCCTTGATGGAGCTTCATCGCCAAAAATTGAATTAAGTTCATCCATGCACTGTTGCTGAGTTAATCCACGCCGAAAGTTGTAAAAAATAATCGCACGAAAATGTTGACGATTTAATTCCATTTTTGGGCCGAGATGAATCTTTTAAGTTACTGTAAACAACACAAATAGCGCTCGTATGTCAAAACGTTCTGAGTGCGTATAACCCCAAAAATGTCCAACTTTACGACAGAGCTGTCAATTGCCGGATTGCAACACTAGGGTTGCCAAATCCCGAAACATAAGAGGCAACCCTCGTATACGGATGCGAAACCTGGGCTCCCACAAAACGGGAAGAAAACAAATTCCGCGTATTCGAGAATAAAGTTTTAAGGAGTATCTTTGGCGGTAAATATGACGAGGAGGCAGGATAATAGTGGAAACTCCACAACCACGAATTGGAAGAGCTATACCGCAAATCTACAATAGTGAGAGTAATTAAGTCGCGAAGATTAAAATGGACCGGACACGTGGCGCGAATGGGCAGGGATAGGACCGTGCATAGAATTCTTGACGGTAAAACAATGGGAAAGAGACCGACAGGACGGCCGCGACGAAGATGGGAGGACAATGTTAGGTCTGACGTTGAGGAGATCGGATCGGTTGGTCAAACGTGGAAGTAGAGCGCACAGGACAGGGAACAATGGCGGAGTCGAGCCGGCGAGCTCATGAACTTCCGGGTTCCTTTGGCCAATAAATAGTAAAATCCCTTTGGCAAATGAATTTCTCTTTCTGGTTCTCCCAACATAGTCCTCGGATGCAAAACGCAAGAACCGTCATTGACTGTTTTCAATTCTGCGGATATGGGATACTTGATATGGGGACCAAACCTGGCTACCGTATTCAATAAGAGGGCGAACAAAAGATATGTAGCGCGATCGGGTCACGTAAGGGTTTGAAAATTCCTTAGACCAGCGTTTCACAAAGCCAAGGGCTGAATTGGCCTTGAGAATCATGTCGTCAATATGTATAAGGAAGTTTAGCTGACTATCACATAAGATGCCGTGATCTCGAATAGAGTTAACAGAGGATAAAGGTTGGTTGAATAAGAGATAGGAGCGGGGAGGAAGAGGGGTGCGCTTCCGTGAAAACGTAATTAATTGACATTTGATGACATTAAGCTCCAGACAATTCTTTTGGCACCATAACGAAAAGTTGTCCAGGTCTGTCTGGAGAAGGAAATAATCAAGCGGAGAACAAATAGTTTTGAAGAACTTGGTATCGTCGGAATAAAGGGAGATGCAGGAATGCTCCCGTTTGACGCGTCAACAAAAAAGTTTGCACATGACAATAAAAATTATTTTGTATACCTAATTATGTGTAGAATAATTCAAATGATTCTTTAATTGCTTTATAAATAACGGAAAAAAATTCTTTAAAGAAGTGTTGTTTATCGGTAATCTCAATAGATATAACCCCTTAAGCTAACTTATTACAGCATTTCAGTGATGATGAAACAAAAAAAAAAAACGAAAAGGAAAGTTTGTTTCATCAAAGCAATGCACCAGTTCACATAACGATCATCGTGATGGGCGAAATCAATGAGTTAAAGCTTAAATTGCTTCTTGATGAGCCTTATTCGTCAGATTTTGCGCCCTCCGACTATTTTCTGTTTCCAAACTAGAAAAAATCAGACGGTTGTAAAAGATATGCAAACAATGAACTAGTGAAGTTTGCGGTTGATGACTATCTGGAGAATTTCGACAAATTCTGTTGAACATCAACGGGAAAAGTAAATCGAGCTGAAGTAGACAAATAAAGATATTTGTTACCAAATACTTGGTGTTTCTTTGATAGGGCGGCAGTGACCTGATGTGTCAATCTTTTCTTTCAATCTTTTAGTGATTCTAACCGGTATAGTGTCGGTCCGAATCACACGTTATCCACTATCGTCGCAAACGCTATAGCCCTATTCGTCAGAAAAATAAATCGAGCTGAAGTAGAAAAATAAAGATATTTGTTACCAAATACTTCGTGTTTTCTTTGTTAGGGCGAATAATCCTAGAACTCTTCTCTCAAGATGAAAAATGAATAAGGTAGGAGAATATAATTCGAAACTTAAACGGCGAAGATTGAAATGGAAGATGATGACGTATGCGTAGTGGGATTCCAACGAACCCGATTTTTGTAAGCTACTTTCGACTGACCAAAAAATTATTTCCAATTTCTTAAACCCCACTTTCTTGCATCGAATACTTCTAGTACGACTCTCTCATGTGTCGGGGACTTCGGCCACAGCCAACTGTGAACCCTGGCTTGTACTGCATATATTATTAACGGGTGATGAAAAATGAATACGATTTTTTAAACACTAACGCGCGCACAAAAGGGGATTTTGGAGGTACGAACCTATATTTCAAAAAAGGTGAGGAATTTTTAATTTTGTGTCTGAGTGGCATAATATTCGTCATGGAAGGGATGTGTTGCTGAAGCGAAAAGAAACCGAAACCAACAAACGGCGCTTCTCTAGCGCTGCCTCAGTCTCTCTTCTAAGTGGACTGTATCTTCCGGCACTAGCCGGCCAACGATGATTTCCTTATTTCGAGGGATTGTACCTCCAGAGCCGGACTCTTCTCTAGATTGGCGGGCGTTTGAGTCTTGCCCAGTACAAATCCTTAATCTACCAAAAGTGGACAACACGACTAGCGAAAGAAGGCTAGCCAAACGATGAAAAGTAGACAATATAAAAATCGCGCCAGTACGGTTAGAACGAGACTTTTCTAACTCTTTATTTGCTGAATTTTATGAATAGGAATAGGAATATAATGATCTGTCTTATTTCTCTTTATCCTTCTGGTCTTTAACAAGACCGTTTCCTTGGGAGCTCTTTCGACGACTCCCGCTGTTTCGCCGCTGCGCTCCCCTTTTATTTCCTGCGGCTGTCTCCTCGTTCGCTTGGTTTCGATAAATCACTCGTTGCCTGTTGAGTGATTTATCGCGGTCCACAGTAAGTTGGACGACTTCAACGAGCCAATTGTTGTCTTTAACCCAACTAACAGTGCATACTTCGATGACACACGTGATAATGGTCACGGTTTCATCACACCAAATACCCTACAGAGTCTGGTTAAATCTCGACACCCTAAGAAGTCACCTGGTATCGACAACATGTCATACCACTCGTTGCGAAGGCTTTCTGCCTTATTCTTTATAAAGCTCTCCATTCTGTTCAACCATGCTTACAACATGGGGTACTTTCCCCAAGCTTGGAGGCACGCTATTATTTGTCCAATAGCAAAAGTTGGGAAACCAACGTATCACCCCTCAAGCTTTCGCCCTATCTCGCTTCTCACTTGCATCAGCAAAATATATGAAAATTCATATACGAGAAGCTAAATAACTTTGTCAGTGCCAGGCACCTAATACCTGATTTCCAATTCGGATTTCGAAGAGCGCACAGCACCACTATGGCTCTCAATTTATTTCAAAACCACGTCTGCGTGCGGCTCTTTAATAAGGAACCCACCGTTGCGGTAAGCCTAGACATTGAAAAAGCTTTTGATACTACTTGGATCGAAGGTCTCGCTTTTAAACTACTGAATACTGGCCTCAGTAGAACGCTATGTAGCATCATCTACCAGTTCGTTCGCAACAGAACCTTCCAAGTTAGAATGAATGGAAAGCTTTCCCGAACTTTTCACGCCGCTGCAGGCGTACCACAGGGCTCCATTCTAGGCCCCATCTTATTCAATATTTACACCTCCGATATTCCCCGCCCTGCGGACGGGAGAGTAAACCAAATATGCTATGCGGATGACGTCCTGGTGTACACGTCAACCAAAGGCCCTAACCTCGCAACAAATCGACTCAACCGTCACTTGGACGAACTGTATCAGTATTACAGTCGATGGAAAATCCGACTTAATCCATCCAAAGCAGTAGCCATAATTCTGAGTAGTAAACACTCTCAACCTACTTCTCGATATTCACAGAATATTCGAATAAAAATGGGAGATACTACGATTAGACCACAGGACAAGATGAAATATCTCGAGGTCACTTATACTCCAAAAATGAATTTCATCAAACATGTGACCCACATTCTCCAAAGGGGCCTCGGTCGGTCTAAGCAACTGCACAACATCTTGAAGTGGAGGAACAAAGTTGACACCAAAGTTAAGCTTCTCTGCTATAAGCAGCTAATCCGATCTGGAATATCGTACGCCTTTCCCATATGGTCCTGCATATCTTCGGCTCAAATGGAAAGACTTCGGGTTTTCGAAAGGAAACTCAGGAGAAGATGCACCAATCATTGTAGAAGGCCTGACGGTCGTCATTACCCCAACTCTCACCTATACGAAGGCGCCTCCATTACTCTATTATCGACGAGTACTTGCTTCAATTAGCATATAAGTACCTCGAAAACATTCAGAACAGCGAGAACCTACTTGTACGGGACTCTTGCGTTCTTGACCCTTCTCTCTCTCGATCTCTTCGGATCAAACCCCCACAATTTCTTCTTCAGTACAAAACTGAAGAAAGCACCCTTCCCAACAACATTCCCCTCTATAATAGAGGATTCCTGGACCCATCCCATAGGGTCTACTATTAACAAACCAAACACACGAACGCACAGTACAAGACGGCACAAACACAAACATACACACCGACCAAAGAGCAGATTATCAGACGCCAAAGACGTGATCTGCGTTTACTACGGCACCCAAGACCCACCGGTCTTGTATGATTTCTTTCCCACCATCCCTCTATAAAAGTAGTTAGAGAGCACTTGGACTAACACTGTCCACACTATCCTTGGATACCCCCTTTTTTCTTCTCTTTTCAGATGCCGCGAGACCGAGCCCAACATCCTCACGGATGTGGGTGATTCTGGTTATCACAAGATGACCAGAAGTCAGAGACAAGATGAAGGACACATATGTCCTGCCTCGCTAAATTCTCGTCACAATTTTTTTTTTTTTTTGAGTGATTTATCGCGACTGGTATACAGCTGTCTGTCATGCTCCTCCCTCTTGAGTGCTTGTGCGCTGGTGCTCAGTGCTTGTGTGCCGATACTGAGTGCTTGTGCGCCGATGTTGAGTGCTTGTGCGCCGATGCTGATCGCATCGCCAACAGGATGTGACCTGGATTTTGGCACGGATCTAGTGGGGCACCTACTACAAGGGCATAACACCTTTAGTGGTTGCTTTTGCTTATGTCCCGACTTGCATCCTTTCCCGAGGCGGTATTGGTTTTCTGTGTAGGGCCATTTCAATGGAGCGGGAATTTCGCGTTGATTTGTGTAACATTCGTGGCTTGAGATGCAATTTCTCTTCTGTGTCTGCCCATGTTTCTAGCCAGAAACCAACTATCCTTGCACTTAGCGAAACCCAGGTAATTACTAATACAGCTATTTCCGATTTTAGTCTACTTGGATATAACTTAGTGCCACTGTTCTTTCCACATCATGGTATAGCCACATACATACGAAATGATATGGCTTATCAGCTTCCGCCACAATATGGTTTCTGTTCCAACCCAGAATTTAATTTCTCTTGGGTAAAAATACACGTTCGTAAGCATATCATACATTACTGCTTTCTTTACAGAAGCCCAAACTGGGATAGAAATGCATCCTTTAACGAATTTGATGTTCTGTCTGACTCTATCGATAGGATCTTGACCCTATATCCGCACACTGAAATCGTTATTGCGGGTGATTTTAATGTGCATAACTCTCAGCGGCTTCTCACTCCGGAACAACAACACTTGGTGGTCAATATGTCCAGCTTTTTGCTGATTCAAATAGCTTAACTCAACTTGTCAATGAGACAACACGGGTACCAGATATATATGGTCATTTCGCCAACACACTGGACCTCCCACCCAAACAAGTACACAATTGAAGTTTCTTCGCCCTTGGGCACTTCAGATCACTGTGTTGTGACAGCTAAATTTCCTCTAACCAACAGTAACGTTAATGAGAAAGCTCCCAAAAGAACAGTATGGTTCTACGAGAAAGCCGACTGGGAAGGTCTGACCGACTTTTTTGGGAGGTCAAATTGGTCGTTATTTTTCCTCCATAACGATGTTGACCCTATAGCGGACACATTAAGACACGATCCTACTTGGCATGCGGACCTTTATTCCACACAGAGTAAAGAGTATCAAACCCAAGAGAAATAAGTGGTTCGATTCCAGGTGCAGAGAAGCCATTAAGACTAAAGAGTTGAGCCTCCGGTTGTATAAATCAAACAATACTGAGGAAATCCGGAAAAGATTTAAGAGAGCTAGGAATGACTGCAATGCGTATATTCAACGCGCCAAGTTCTTGCATGACCAGCGAGTGAGATAAAAAATACTACACTCTCCCACAGGTAGTAGAAACTTCTGACAAACCAGTCACCACGGCAATAGAGAAGGTGAATCTACTTGCTGCACATTTTGCAGCCAACTCAACGCTGCCCGATACCACATCAGTTCCACCTCAACTTGAGCATAAGCGGCACACCATGAGCCAGATTCGCTTCCGAACGCGTACTGTTGCCCGTGCACTCAAGAGCTAAACGCAAACATGAAGATATGTTTCTCTTCACTCTCTAAACCACTGCGGAAACTCTTCCATTTGTCTTATTCTACTGAGCGTTCCCAAATAGACGGAAGTCAGAGAACATTCAGCCAATTCCCAAAAAGGGTGACAAATTATCCCTTTCTTCTTATCGACCCATAGCACTAACTTCTATTCTCTCCAAGATAAAGATCTGTTCTGCCACCAATGACGAAACAAAAATAGAATCGGTAAAGGATACCGGAACGTTTGTTTCAGAAATAGAAAAAAAAAGCGAAATTAATGTTGATTAATAAAAATAGAGCTGCTTTAAGGAAAACGTCATGTGTTGATCCCAACTCTCATATACGAGAGGAGAGGAATAAAGAAATGAATGTTAAAATGCTTCAGTTCTATATTTTCTTTAATTAAAAACCTATACAAAAGGGAAACCCTTACGTGGCTGTGTACGCGCTAAAGGAATTGTTTATGCTGGTACGATATCGAAAGATCCAAGAAAGTAAGAATGGATGTTGAGTATTGAAAAAGTAGAATCAAGGTATAGGAAAAAAGGAATGAGCTTCAAAACACAGCGGTTCAGCTGACGCTATGATTATACAATAATAACATATGGTTTTTAAATGCCCCAGAAAAATCCCAAATAACCACAAACAGTCTCATAAGACACTAACTCAACACCACTAAGCAAAGGCGAATGTCAAATCCTTGGAAAATATTCCAAGCATAAGTTGTCACAAGTGTTGCCTGCTTTATTATTATTATTATTATTTATTACAATGTAAGTAAATTACATGGTAACTTAAGTCTAATAGCGCTAGCGACTAAGGCTTTCGGCTGGGAGTTGCCTGCTTTAACGCGCCGCAGTATGCAGGTTCAAGTGACGAGTTCGTGATATTGTGGCGGTGGGGCAATAGGCTCACTATTTATTCAGGCAAAATGGTGGAAAGTTATGGAATCTGCATTTTGACTCTAATGAACTGTGATGCTTGTACGACAAAAATGGATGTAACAAAACAAACTTTTGGCAGCTGCAGCCCATTTCTATTAGAATAAAAAAGGAAATCGACATTGGTCAAGCAACATAACAGTGTGGTGAACTTTTGACAGCAATATTTTTGGAATGATAAGTTTGCAGAGGACTTTCTCGATATGTCATGCACACTGGGAGAACATTTTAATACTGAACGCCAGGGGGGATGGATTTTCACCTTACGTTTCTCTTTTTGGATTGTTGTGATATGGCTGCTGACGCGATGGTACTTTCCCACCTGCAAATCTGTCTTCAATAATGCACCGCAATAGCATGCATTTCCCCAAGGTGTGCACTGTCAAAATGTATTGCCACGAACTTTTTCCCTATTTCTTGTGCTTCCTACCACGGCTTTCCATGTGGGTTTTTAAAATATGGATATTAATAATCGCTTTAAGGACCGCAAATAATTTGGTATACAGAAAACACAAGAGGATGCATATTTCCCCATTTTTGTAGTAGGGCAATCCTAAGATATTATTCGCGCGTTTGCCTAGAATTATGGGAAGAACTTGGAACCTCACTAGAAATCGGCTACTCGAATGAAAAAGTCAGTCTAACAAAGGCAAGCAGAGAGTGGAGGTACGTGGACAAGGTTCTTAGTATAAAAAGGTAAAATGCATCAAAAACAAACAGAAATAAATGCGAATCAATCATTTTAAATAAGAAATACGATGTTAAAGCGTCGAGAACTCAAACTCTCTTTATTCAAATTTTCAGGCCGGAAATCATCACAGATTCCCTACTGGAAATCGTTTCAATAAATCGATCGGTTTAGAGCACAAGGCATAGAGATTATTGTTTACTTTCGTAACCCATCTTCCAATAAACCTTTCCAGCAATTTGCCATCCCAAGAAGAAATAAAAAATCACTTTTTTCAGTTTGTTTTGAAGATCACACGTTCTGAATTGACTCAGTTTTCTGCAGTCAGCAAAATAGCAAAAAGCTCAGCGAAAAATCACGTCCTTGTTGCAAGAACCAAGCCGGACTGGTTAATTATATGTACTCCCCCAAAATATGAGTTCCGAGTTACAGAGATTGAAATCATCTAAATGAATCGTTGGGTTTCCAAGGTGTCGAAACATACGTGAAAGCTCTAGGCCAATGGGATCCATATGAACACAGTACGGAGTGGAAAAGCATGTACAGGGCTAAATCTTATTACCGTAAGTAAATGTAAATTCAGAGATCGACATCTTTGACCACAGAAATGCGTTTCGTTTGTACACAATGAGCGATTCGTTAGTGGGCACATCAGCACTACACCAATACCAGCAGCATCTGCAGCAGAGCATCGGAGCACCAACATCGCAGGGTGGTTTGCAGCGCACCAACTGAATCTATTTAATTCTGTTCATAGTTTGCGGTGGACAATCAAATAATATCTACAAGTAAATTAATAAAAGACTACTTGAACTTACGCTCAGTGCCCTACACTTATAATAAATTCATTGAACAATTAAGGAACTTTCACTCGCGTTTTATGTTTGGAAGTTTATGCGTTTAACTCTTGTAAACTAGTGTGTGTACATTTGGCTTTTCGTACAACTTGCCTTGTGTACTGTGTGCGACGTAAAACTACCCGATTGCAACAAAGTGTCAAACTCAACCGAATTTTTTAATGTACTTAATTTTGTTTATTGTTTATTACTATCTGCTGTTGAAAACGCTTTAACTAATATCACACTCAAATAATTCATAGTCCACATACTAATCTCGCCCCGCAAAGGTACAGACGTCCGCGGAACTGCGATTTCTACTGTCTGAACGAGAATAAAAAAAACTGTTCACATAGATCCATCGGCGCGTTCACTAGTGCTGCCACCGTGTGTGACAGTGTCAAAATCACAAATGCTTACCAATGCAATCAATCACAATAGGTTCAAATATTTTTGGGATGTGATTTTGATTTAACAAAAACAATAGAGCTGTGGTAGAACAGAGATATGGAATATAAATATAACAGTACGATCGGTGTTCTTTATTTTATAACGTAATTATTTTTTACAATTAACAGTTTTTGTTTTTTTCAGTAACATCCTTTATTGAATACGAATAGTACAATTTTAACAATTTCATTTAACACTGTGTTTAAATTATTCGTAATTTAGTTTAATTAAAAAGCATGTGAGGGTTTACTGGACCAGTGTTCAGCTCCCAAGTCGATTTTAGTATTATATATTTAAACATGTTAATTCACACGGTGTCGTTCGGTTTATTCTCCTCAATTCGTGGGTAATATCCAAGAGCTGAATAGCTTCTACGTTGTTTCGTTTATGTAGGCATCTTTCGTGTTTAACAGCATATTTTTCGATAACTTCATTAATTCATTTAATCTCTAGGTTATCATGTATTTCCTGATTTGTCACAAAACAGTACGCATTGGTGATAATGTGAAGGAATTTGATCTGGTTTCGTTGAATTATTTCTCAATTGGATTGCTTTGTACAGCCCCATAATTGGATTCCGTACATCCACATCGGCTTGATGATAGATTGATAGATCAGTCTTTTGCAATAGAGATTAAGTTGAGAGTGATGCCCGATTAGCCAATACACCTGTCTACGTTTCAGATTTTTGTTTCACATGATGTCTCGAGTTTAGTCTGCTATCTGGATTTATACCGAGATATTTCGCTGAATCTGCTTTTGGAACTGAAATTTCTTTGAGATATGTAGAAATATTACTATCTGATCGTCGCAATGTAAATGTTATGTGAATAGATTTCACCTCGTTGAGTTTAATCTTCCAATTAGTGGTCTGTGATGGGTGCAACTATTAGGATGAAGGTTGCGTCCACCGAGAGGTGATAACGTTCGCGAATGTCCTTAGGGTGATCCAATTCAATTACGCCAGTAATTGCGTATTTCAATTCGGTTGGTCTTTGCACGAACAAGGCAGATGGAAGAAGAAAACGACTAGAGGAATTTACCTTTTAAAGAGATTGAGTTAGTTTATTGAACATTCTAAGTTATGTTAACAACAACGACAATGAATAACTTCTTGTCGGTTTTACTCGTGATGACGATGCTTGCTCCGATGTTACGAGCCCGTTGAAGGTTGGTTGCAGACTGAGGTTAGGTAAATGACGCCGAATAACCGCCAATTCGAAAAAGGACGCTGCTGACCTCATTGTTGGTGACAATCGGCCAGCTGATCCGTAACTGGTATACACTACGAATGTACTAGATTTCTCCAGTACATCCCAGCACATTTAACTGCCAATCCGCAACAGGTCCATTGGCTAATTTCGTTGAATGCCTGTTGCATTTGTTTTGTATTTTTTTTTTTTTTTTGATTATCGCCAGCTGATATTATAATTGTGTCATCTGCAAAGATGCCTAGAAATGTGTTCTTGGTCGTTGAGATGTCTGTTGTGTATAGTAAGTAGAGGACAGGCCCCAGGACACTTCCTTATGGTACACCTGCTTCTATTGGATAGGAACTAGAGTGAGTTCCTTCGTGTGTTACTTTCAATGTTCTGTGGCGGTTCCTTTGAACGCTACCAATCATCCTCCCATTATCTATGTAGAAACCCCCATCTAGGGCATACAAAATAAATAATAAACAAGTATTGTGGCAGTTCCATTGAACGCCACTACTTACCTTACGGCTATGATAAAGAAATAGTTTCCTAAATTACATAAAAAGCGCGTACTTACCTTCCATAGTCGTACCTATAATATCAGAAATACCTGGAAGCATTAATTCTAGCTGACAGAAAATTTCATCAGCAACAAATGTTAATTTCCCTGAAAGCAGTTTGGTCGCACCATCACGCAACCAACATGAACCGAACCAAATACATTGTACATGTCTCGGTTCGATTTTCATCATCTGACACGCATCCTCCACACGTAAGCGCAATTTGGTTGCACTTTCTAGCAACCAACATTGCCCGTACAATATTCATGCGATATTCCCTAGCGCGCCAGCCGCACACATGCAGAAAGTGTGTATCTTTCCTTTGCATATCATGCCCACATCGATCGGTCACCCGACCGACCAATACATGAGAGCATCCGGCCGATTGCCCAAGCAAGTCGAGTTCTCAAAATGGAAATTTACCACCGAGAATTCGGCTGCGTGGAGATGCCAGCAACATGTACACGGTCAGCAATAATGCTTTACGCAGTGGTAGATCGTGTAAACATTTCAACCCCTTTGATGCTTGCACCAGTCGATTCGATCCATTCTATGTCCGCATACTTGGACGCACACGATGAACAGCAGAAGTGATCATCCTGTGTGTGTTTCAACCCTTTTTTGTAGGACTAAATGCTAAAGGGAATCTTACCATATATGGCTATCGAAGCGATGAATGAATTTTTGGTAATTCTGTCGCTTCGGTGGCAGTAGCAATCGCGATACGGATTCCGTGGAGGCAAGTCGGGCCTCCACGTTAAATAAGCTAAAAGTCAGTCGAGTCTGAGTCAGGGAGAAGTTCACGTGAGCTATCCGGTTCCTTTATAATTAAAATCTCAACAAATAAATGGTGCGTACTTTCTTAATTATTAAATACTTTTATATCGCAAAAAGTAAAAACCGTGCGATCAGTCTTTAAGTGTTAAATTCTGTATATAGGAACAAGTGAACTGGAGAACATTTTCTAATTGTTAAATTCTGTATATAGCGACAAGCGAAACTTGCGAACATTTTTATTTGTTAAAAGTGAATCGTGCGAACTTTCTTAATTGTTAAATACTTTTATATCACAACAAGTGAAATTTGTGAATATTTTTTATTTGTTAAATTCTTTATGTTAAACCTCAATAAACTACTTTTGAGAACAATAATATTGTGTAAAAGCCTTTATTTGTTCATCTGGATTAATATAAACAAATTAATAAAAGGGGACTCGTACCCGATTAAAACCACTTCACCTGTGATCTTATTTGGTAACCGCTTTCGCTCGGTGTTCGTGATCAAATAGTGTTCGGCGGAACACTCGACTATGACAAATAAAACCGCCAAAGTTCTATCAGACAAGCATGATTCGAGTAGTTGGCAATAGTTTGCTGGAAGCAGTTTACAGTTATATAAGACCTACATGCCATACTCTGTCGAATGCTTGGGAGACGTCAAGAAAGACAGCTGGGAAGTATTTCTTTTTTTCGAAGGCCTTTTCTATTACTGTGTTCACACGGTGAACCTGATCAATAGTTGAGTGTTTATTCCAAAAGCCAAGTTGACAGTCTGGAATATTGATGAGTAGCTTGAGTGGCTTGAGGAGTATTTTCTGAAACAGTTTTGAAATGTGTTAAATTACGTATGTGTTGGCGATGCATCACATCGACACGAATTCCCAGGAAAGGCAAGGCAAGCGCCAGCACACAAGTTCCTGGGAAACAACGATCAGCGGCGCACCGATTTCACGAAGGAGAACAGCACCCAAGAAACGAGCAAACCAGAGGACAGTTGCGGGCCTGTATAAGGCGAGCACATCGGCGGAGCAGTAGGAGTCGCCACGGGAACTCCTCGCCGCACGGTCCTAACGAGACCACAATTATAAAGAGACAATAGAAGGATCAATAAAGATTAAGTAATTAGTGGCAGCGTGTTTTTTATATCCAAATTGCAGAGAATCGTACTGGGCAAGACAACAACGTCCTTCGTCCAGAGCAGAGTCCGGCTCTGGAAGTTAGATACGCTAATCTTATAAATCGTTTGGCCGGCCAGCGCCGTAATACAGTCTACAAAGAAGAGTAGGGAAGCTGCGACGTCGTCCCCAGAGCAGTAACGGTATGTAATATCAAAACTATGCACCTCGCCGTTAGCGTTAGATAACGCAGCTTGACATCAATATTAAAGGGTTATGATCACAATTTGCCACTGGCAGTATCGTACCGGCAGCGCCAATGTAATATCAAAGCTTACGTACCTAGCCGTTAGCGTTAGGTAACGTAGTTTGACATCAACATAAAAAGATTATGTTAGGAATTTGGCACCAGCAGTATCCTACCGGGAGCGCCAGTTATGTTAGGTTATCTGTTAGATATATTACCTGTGTCTTTCTTGGTTCCTCTTCCAGCTGGTTCCCCAAACCGACTGTTTTCCGATTTTCTTCTTGACTACTGGATTATCTCTCAATTATTCACCTTGCAACCACTCTTTATATACCCAAATTCTGGGTGCAAAAACGCAAACGATGCATCCTCATTTGGACACTGACCATTTTCATAATTATAATTTGCAACTTAATTTGCCTGTGCCGTGTGCAACGGCGTATACCACCTGTTTAATATTTGCACCTTGACGACTCAACGGAAATACGATAGCCCCCGAGGGCCATTCACATCGTATAACCGCTTGGTGCTTTGACGTGACGCCTGCCGGCACTTTGTCGCTACGTCCAACTGGTTTGCGCTTTGACGGATGTTTTCACAGACTATGTGTCCATTACCTTTGAAGACGCCAGCGGCGCCGCGTGCCAGATGTGGCGCCTGCTCCTGAACGTGGAGCAAGAGATATGTCGATAATGTGAAACATACAACTTGGATGAGAGAAATGTCTTGCGCTAATGCAGTGCTCGTAATTCGATGAGGTGGCAAGTGTGTTGCTGCTTGTGCAACGGACAAGAACCTTAAGCGTACAGCTTGAACGGTCGAAGCGTCCTGCGCCAGTGCAGTACCCGTAATTTGATCATGTGGCAAAAGAGTTGTTGCTTGTGCAATCATTTAAATGGGACAATTAATGGAAAGAATTATATTAAGGTAATTCCATCGTGTGTGTTAAATAATTAACGAGGTGTGGGGTGAGGTAGCGGGACGTAGCATGTATTTCGCCGTGCTTCCTCAATAGCGAGGGAACAGCGAGTAGGCGGAGAGTTAAAGCAAAAGACGTTTTTTATTCTTTAATTAATTTATACTTTTTATGATTATATACTAACTATTTATATTTTTTAAGCAAACGGCCCACTGTACCTATGCGAGGGCTGCGACCAAATTGCTTGATTACTTAACGCTCAATCTATTCCCCTTACAACCACTGCTTTTACACCCAAATTATTGGGGCAGAATCGCAAATGATGGAATTAATTCTTCTGACCCCAGACACAAGTTATTTACCCTGCCGCAGTTTCACTTCTACGGTTTGAGCTATATTGAGTCCAATCGCCAGGCACGAGTCATTTGTTTTGCTTAATTTATATCGCCACTTAATTGATGCACTTAAGGTGTAGTGGCCTTGTGGCGAACGTACAAATTCCCCACAGGAAAAAGTCCAGACCAACTTGAGGTAACGCACTTACCTGGACAACATCACGTCCACAGACGCGATCCCAAGCCCAGCGGGGGCCGCCAGTAACCCAACGTTGAGTCGACACCAGAAGGCAAGGAACTTAACGTCCCCAAAGCCTCTAATACCGAGCTAAACGCTCCATACTAAAACCTACGACCTGAAACAAGGAGAAACATCCATGCATCCTTCGACGTGTGCAATCGCAAGCTAAGTGAATGCCAGCACCACAAGTCGGCAACCCTGAACATCTGCACGAGATGCAGGGAATTACAATTAAAACAATTAACCGACCAACGGACGTGGTGCGGTTGATCTAAACATTAGATCACCCAAATATTCACCGCAAACAAAGGAGCGCATTCCTTAGCCTCGTAAACACCCAGATGGCGCGAAAAACCAAGCACCACGTAACTCCAAACAATACTTTGTTTGGAGTTTTACGAAGGCCAGCTGCAATAAATAAATACGGCACAGCATTGCGCCGTTGCCACTGTCCGCCAAGCAGAAATGCATCAGCGGAATGTTTGTTTTTCACACCATGTGAAAAACTCTCTTGGATTTCAAATCCAATAGATACCAGCGGACTAGACGTCCAGGCGATCGTCAACACCAGATGGTCGACCTAACCAAGCAGCGTGGGAATAGAATCCACCGTCAACCACGACGGTGAAGCTTCCACATGTATGCGTGAGAATTTTCTCCTTACAGGAAATTGTGTCTGCACAACTGCAGATACAAAACACAAAGATACTGGAAAAAGAGAAAAAAAACACAGAGATTTTGATTGTCGAACCGCGAGGATCTCTCACGAAGAGATAACCGAACGAGGTAGGGAATCGAATTGTTCGAGAACGTCGAGTCGTACGTGTGCTTAATCGCAAAATAAGTAACTTGTGTATTCACCACGATCAGTGCAAAAATAAGTTTTTTTGAATTAATAAAAAGTCACCGTATAAATAAAAAAAACAGTTTTTCGCGTTTTATTTGGGCCGTGTCCGCTCGGTGTGTTCTTCCTGGTGTGCGTACAGTGTTCGGCGGAACACTTACGACCGAATTGACAATAACCGCCAAAGCCTTACTACTACTACTATTTATTGGCCTGTAGGAACCCGGAAGTTCATGACCTCACCGACTCGACTCCGCCATCGTTCCCTGTCCTGTGCACTCTCCTTCCACGCTTGACCATTCGATCCGATCTCCTCAATGTCAGACCTAACATTGTCCTCCCATCTCCGTCGCGGCCGTCCTGTCGGTCTCTTTCCCGTTGTTTTACCGTCAAGAATTCTATGCACGGTCCTATCCCTGCCCATTCCGCCACGTGTCCGGTCCATTTATATCTTCGCGACTTAATTACTCTCACTATTGTAGATTTGCGGTATAGCTCTTCCAATTTGTGCCTGTGAAGTTTCCACCATCGTCCTGTCTCTTCGTCATATTTACATCCAAAGCTACCCCTTAGAACTTTATTCTCGAATACGCGGAATTTGTTTTCTTGCCGTTTTGGGAGAGCCCATACTTCGCATCCATGATTATGGTTCTATAGACACGGAGCTTTATATTACGTGATAGCAGTTTGGATTTCAGCAATTTACTGACTGCGTGCAAACTAGCGTTGCCGGAGTGTAGTCTTTGCTTAATTTCCTTCGAAATTTTGTTACGCCGTCAGTATTGTTCCCAGATATTTAAGTTCTTTACCTTTTTCAAATATCTTGCCCCTGACGTTTATATGTGTTCCCTGATATCCACTTGGCGCAAGACAAATGACCTTGCCCGGAAAAAACAAATCATTATGGAAAATTTAACAAGCCTCAGGACTTGCTAAATAAGGCCAAGACCGGTTCCAGGTTGTAGTGCCGATGATGATGATGATATCCACTTGCTCTTGTCGTAATCGTGTATTTTGTTTTGTCTTCATTTATTTCTAGGCCCACCTCTTCTGCCACTTGCATGATGATTTCACTGTTTTTACTTACAGTTTCTAGATTATCGCCCAGAACGGCTATGTCATCCGCATATGCGAGCACTTGTGTGACCCCTTTAAGGGATGATCCGGCCATCTTGTCGTCTTGTACCTTTCTGATGACATACTGGAGGACAAGGGTAACGAGACATGGTGAGAAGCCACCCCCCTGTTTTAGTCCGTCCCGGATTTCAAATGATTCTGGGAGGGGGTTTTCTATTTTTACTCGACCTTTATTTTCGTTCATGCAGATTTGACGGGACTCCCAGCTCAACCGCAATTATGGTAAGGTCTTTGCCTTACGACTGAGTCGTAGGCTTTTTTGAAGTCAACGAAAAGTTGGTGAACCGTCTCTCCGTGTTGCCACTTCTTTTCCAGCAATTGCCTTACTGTGAACATTTGGTCGCTCTTTGACCGGTTTCTACGGAATACGCATTGGTAGTCTCCCAATATTTCTTCTGCGTACGGTATGGTTCTCGCCCGTTTGAGATTTGTTAGTACTTTGTATGTGGTTGGGAGCACTGATATTCCTCTGTAACTTTCGCAGTCAGATCTGTCGCCTTTTTTGAAGATGGGGACGACCATTGAGAATTTCCATTCTTCCGAAGTGACTTCCTTATCCCATATTGTTTTAATCAATTGATGTATCTTTCGAGCGGTTGCCTCTCCTCTATGCTTCACAAGCTCCGCCGCTATGCAGTCGACTCCGGGAGCCTTGTTGTTTTTCATTCGATTTATTGGGTCTACTACTACTACTATTTATTGGCAATATCCCATGCCGGGTGTGGTGCTTGCTTTTGACGATATGCGATATGATGCAAAAAATGTACTAGTAATCAGATAGCATGTAGGTTGGGGAAGTGACTGCGCGTTGCAGGTGGGCAATTAAAGTGGAAACCATTAAGAGCGCATCGCGTGCGATATAATTGGTATGTTAAATGGGGTTTATGTAGTAGGATACTACAAATGGATGGCTATAGCGATATCAGTCTATAAGACGTTACTTCTTCTGCTGATTTATCTGGTTTCTTGAGCAACTGCATCTGGGCAGTTTTGAATGAATTCGGAATGTATTTTAGTCGAAAGCAAGCATTAAACAAATATGCTAGCATAATGATAGCTTTTCGAGGTAATTCCTTGTATACGCCAGGTGCTTTTTTGTGGTTCAAATTTTTATCCATTTCTTGGGCAATCTGCATTGGGATCACTGGTTTGATTGTTGCTCAGCTTGATACCTGGGTGAAGGATCAGTACTAGTGTTGATGAAACAGTGAACCAGGTGTTGTGCAAATGTTTCAACTTAATCATTAATTCTGCGTACCCACTGTCCCTGCGCATTCTTTATAGATGGCACTTGAATAAAGGGAGGTTTAGATTTACGCGTCACCTTCCGGAGATAGTAATCTGTATCTGTTGATGGACTTAGTCCACTTGTAAAGAAGTAACTCTTCTATCACCCCTGTCCCGCTGAGTAACGTTTTAAAATTACACACATAAAAATATTAATCATATAATACATAATAGGAATTGACAAAAAATTGGTACTTCCATATTAAAGTGTATTTTCTTTACAAAAAGTAGTTAAATAAATAATTGTATAAAAATCTCGACAATCGAGGAAGAAGTAAATGTTATTCGGACAAATAGACACAAAATTAGTACTTCCATATCAAAGTGTAAAATCTTTTTAAAAATGGCGAGTTTTAATTGTTTTATATGTGCAAAAGGAATCCGTTTATAAGATCTTCTTAAGGAAGTCGCTCAGCATCACCACAGCAAGACGAGAAAAATACGGCCCGAGTAAAACATCATCAACATCATCAGATGCAAAAGGAATCCGTTTATAAGATCTTCTCAAGAAAGGTAACAAAAGAAGGCAAATTGGGGAATCAAAAGGAGAAACAAAAGGAAAACAAGATGGCTTATCGCCATCTCAACGGAGCAAGATCGTAGCCGGGAAACTGTTTTTTTTTTTTTTTTTTGGTTTCGGTAGGAAGGTGGAAATCTTCAAAAGATACCTCTTGACCGATCCAAAGGCATGCCGGGTTTTTACCGACTAAAACCACCTCCCGCCAGGCTCATATTCCCGTTGATACCCGCGGAACTTTCTTTTAGATATTCCATCGCGGGGCGGGACGGAGTTTACCTGTTACTCCGCTCGTCGCTTCGCAACTGCTGCATCATTTCACAGAGAATACCATTTGTTACGGACCATGCCTGTTTTGAACTAAGCATGTATTCTATTACTCCTCCCGGAGTAACTGTCCGTCTCATAGGTCGCTCCAAAATCGTTCGTGCGGTCTCGAATCTCACGCACTCTGTGAGTACGTGTTCCGCATTTTCTATTTTGCCTTCGCAATACAAGCAGTATGGGTGATTCACATGCTTATACTTGTGCAAGTATTGCCGAAAGCATCCATGTCCTGATATTAGCTGAGTCAGGTGGTAATTCAGCTCGCCATGTTTTCTTTTCACCCATGATTCTATATCAGGTATCATGGTCCATCTTCCTTTGGTGGAAGAATCCCACCTTCGTTGCCATTTTCTTAGGCTTGAGAGCTCTAATTGTGACCGCATTCTCCGACGATTCTCTTGAGAGACCTTATGCAATGCAGCGTTTTCCGGGAAACTGTGAGTACACCCATTTGTTTTTCTTTAATATAATAATAATAATAATATATATATATATATATATATATATATATAACAATCATCATCATCACATTGTCTTGACCTTATTTAACAAGTCTCTCCACCGGACCTGGTTTCGAGCCGATGTCATCCAGTTTGGCACTCCCAGCTCTGGGCGTCCTGGTCTACGCCATCCCTACATCAGGAACATCGCTGGGAGAAGTGTGTAGAGTTACAAGGAGACTATGTAGAATAATAAAAATAAATTTTAAGAAAAAATATCTTGTATCTTTGTTAGGTCGGAAACTCTTCAGCCCACCCTCGTATATACTAAGTTCCAAACAAGCATGCTCCGTAACAAATGATACCATCATCATCGGCACTACAACCGGGATCCGGTCTTGGCCTTATTTAACAAATCTCTCCACCGGTCCCGATTTCGAGCCGATGTCATCCAGTTTGGCACTCCCAGGCTCTGGGCGTCCTTGTCTACGCCATCCCTCCATCACAGACAGGGTCTGCCGCGTTGTCCCCTTCCGCGCCTGGTGCGGACCTCGCTCTTTACTTTTCTCTATTTCACAGACAAGGTTTTTTCCCAGGTACGTTTCTTTTGTCTGTGAAGTCTTTTTTCAGGTCTTCTGAGCTCTTTGTATTTCTGCTCGCGCACCCGCGTCCTATGACACTGCTGCATTGCCCGGTATGCAGCATTATCACGTTCAGTCGCTAGTT
This sequence comes from Microdon myrmicae, assembly GCA_963931805.1. NCBI lineage: Eukaryota > Metazoa > Arthropoda > Insecta > Diptera > Syrphidae > Microdon > Microdon myrmicae. The sequence continues at coordinate 3,694,819 of OZ007500.1, read as the reverse complement.
TGCACTCATCATCAAACCAGTTGCTCCGATCTCTACGACTACTGCCTCAGATGGAGTTGGCAGTACTAATGACAGTATTTTTAAGGCGTGTCCATTTCTCTTCTACGCCCGGCATTCTGGCCCCAGGACTTACTCTCCCTACATAGAGCTCTTCGAGGGCGAAGCTTAACGCATGACCAAAGTAGTGGTATTCTCATTGCGTAAGGCAGCCGTGTTGATTCGAACCTGATCCGCGGATGCAATACGTCTCCGTAAGGCAATCCGCGCTCGGAAAACTGTTCCAACAAGATAGTGATCCGAGTCGACGTTGGCACCTCGGTATGTTCGTACCATCATCAGGCTCGAGGAGTGGGCGCGATCTATCAACACGTGGTCAATTTGGTTGCGAGTGGCTGCATCAGGTAATACCCAGGTGGCTTAGTGGATATCTTTACGCGGAAACATGGTACTTGCAACGACCAAGTTTTTCGATGCTGCCAGTTCGATGACTCGTAGTCCATTGCCATTAGTGTTCTCATGCAAACTATGGGAACCTGTGTAGTGCCTGAAAACCGGCTCGCGACCTATTTTTGCGTTCAAATCACCAAGAACGATTTTCACATCGTATGTTGGGCAGGCATTGAGGGCCCGTTCGATGTTCTCGTAGTATTCTTCTTTTTCGTCGTCAGGGGACTCCTCTGTAGGTCCATGTTCTTAAACTTGCCTCGCACGCGAAGAGTGCATAGCCTTTCGTTTATTGCATTAAAGCCGATAATGGCAGTCTTCAGTTTTTGGCTAACTAGAAAGCCTACCCCGAACACATGGTGTTTTGCATGACAGCTGTAATAAATGTCATACTCGTTTCTTTGAATAACACCACTCCCCTACCATCTTATTTCTTGTAATGCTGTTATGTCAGCCTTATATTCAGACAGGGCATCGGCTAGCTGCTTTGCAGTTCGAGCTCTGTATAGTTAGCGCACGTTCCATGAGAAAATTCTTAAATCGTTTAGCCATTTTCGTTTCTGTGGTCGTCGTCGTGTATCCGGCCCATATCCGAGGCTTGTTAAACTTGCCATAATAATTCGTTTTTACGGGCCTGGTTATTAGCCAATAAATAATAATAATAATCTTGGACAGGCATTGAGGGCCCGTTCGACGCTCTCGTAGAATTCTTCCTTTTCGTCGTCTGGGGACTCCTCCGTAGGGCCGTGAACGTATATGAGGCTTATGTTCTTAAACTTGCCTCGCACGCGAAGAGTGCACAACCTTTCGTCTATTGGATTAAACCCGATAACGGCAGGCTTCAGTTTTTGACTGACTAGAAAGTCTACCCCGAGCACATGGTGTTTTGCAAGACAGCTATAATAAATGTCATACTCGTTTCTTTGAATAACACTACTCCCCGTCCATCTTATTTCTTGTCATGGTGTTATGTCAGCCTTATATTCGGACAAAGCATCGGATAGCTGCTGTGCAGCTCGAGCTCTGTATAGTTAGCGGAGGTTCCATGAGAAAATTCTTAAATCGTTTAGCCATTTTCGTTTCTGTGGTCGTCGTCGTGTATCCGGCCCATATCCGAGGCTTGTTAAACTTGCCATAATAATTCGTTTTTACGGGCCTGGTTATTAGACTTGCGTCAACCTTTCTCAGGATGTCGCTGCATGCATTGGTTCACTACTTGGCGGGTGCCAAAGAAGCTATCTAGGGGTGTCACGTGAAGGCTGCATGTCAACTTGGATTGAACAGGGAGAAGGATCGTCCTGGCCTTCGCCGGGTGGAAAGCAATCAGTAACTTTGCCCTGTTGTTCGCACCCATCCCCCCAACAAATGATATCATATGTGGCATAATGCAGCAATTGAGACGTCACGAGCGGAGTAACAGGTAAATTCCGCCCCACCCGGCGATGGAATATTTAAAAGAAGGTTCCGCTGGGAACAACAGGAATATGTGCTGCCGGGAGGGGGTGTTAGTTGGTAAAATCCGGAATGCCTCTTGGCTTGGTCCAGAGGTGTTTTTTTGAAAATTTTCGCCTACCTACCGAAAAAAAAACGGTTGACGTCTTTAGTAAGCTAGCACAGAAACCGCGAGAGCCATGGGTTACGTTAATCCTAGAAATCAGAGGTTACTCTGACCATAATGTCAGGTATTAATTCATGAAATAAGGTAATTAAAGACGTCCATTTGAAATTGACAATTTCAACACCTCTGAACTAAGATTCAGACATAACGACGATCAATGAAGATAAATTCCGGCTTCTGGTGTTTAGCAGCCGGCTCTAGGGCATAGAAGCTGTCATGAGCTGGCTGGGCGGGGTCCGAGCATACGGAAGACCGGGTCGTCGTACTCCTCCTTGCAGCAGGAGCCCGACCTGCAGATAGTTCTCGAGTAGCTAAGAGATCACGAGAGATCAAGATGCTGAATAAATCCAATGTTTCGGAGCTCAGAGAATGGACGTGCCGCATAAGAATTTGTTGGGGAGCTAAGGCAGAGCTGAAAAAAAAAGGGATTGCTCTATCTTCTTCACTTCGACGAGGCCTTGTGCTGCTTTTCTGGGATAGGTTGCTTGATAATTGCCCGTCGGATAGGGTGCATTATCAGATCCATTCTATGTCCGCTGTTATTGGAGGTAAATATTTGACTGCGATGTTGTTGTATGGATTCCTAGTAACCTCTTGCTTTTCGGGTATTCCAAATATCCGTTATTAATAGGCTGTCATTCCTGTTGTTGGCCAAAATGACGTTTGCCATGTTATCATCGTTGAATTCGGCGAGTTTCTCTGATCGCCGATGCGTCATCATTTCGAACGAATAGATGATTCAGTAAACAATAAATACGTTTTTTTTCTATTCCCTTGCTGGCATCCATTACCCGCCTTCTACCCACCTGATAACATATCACACAGCCGAAGAAAAAATATTATACATAATTCAAGTAAAGTCAGAGAAATGATATGGGGAATAAGTTTTTCATCATCAAACACTGTCATCTCAACCCCTTCTTAACGACCCACGATTTCGTAGAATTCCTTTTTGTCCTGATTTCATGACCTCATCGCACTAGGACCCACTTATATTAGATTTTGTTGACATTTTCTTCCCTGACTACCATTTTGCCCTCGATCAAATTAAGGCGACCTTCAGTAATCTCGGATTCATAAGTGCAGATGTAACCGCATTTACCGCATTCTTCCGTTTTAAATATTTTCAGTTCCGCATTGGTGTTGATCTGGATTCTTCGGTAGCATGAATACCAGCAATTCAAATCGTTATCGGGTTGCTCCTAGCAGCGCCACTGCGCCTAGTTCACAATATCACAACGCCCCGGACCATCACGTTTGATGTAACAGCCAATGGACTCCCAAGCCTCACTCCGTTCTTTTTGCCGTCGCCTGATTTCAATCAAATACCAAAAATATGCTGCTAATCTTTTTCCCTGGCTGTGTGCAATCTGCGGCGTCGAGGAACATTCCTTCAGTCTCTGTACCTTCGGTGAAGTCTTGCACTCTTGTTCCCTTGAGTCATACCAGTGAGCTAACAAGTTGATAAGTAAACTTCAAACTCGGCACTATAGTCGATAACACTTCCGCTCGGCACACAGATTGGGTTTATTCTATGGTAGTAGGACTCGAACAATTGTTAAGATTAGTTCCACATTTTTCGAGATGTTGATGCCCAGTGTCTGTTTATATTTAAAAATCCTATTGATTGTAATCATATTGGTTCGCGCGAATGTAGCCTCTCCCAAGGGAGTGCGAGTGCGTCCACGGGCATGTCCTGTTGTGCGGATACAGAATGCGGTAGTGCGCCTGCGCCACAACTATAAAATAATGCGTATTATGTGTAACGTCGGCTTCACCCTGCAGGGAAGTAATATCGTCGGTTGTGAAAATGGCAAATGGGACTCGGCGGTGCCAGTTTGTGCAAGTTAGTACGAGAACGATATTCAAGCTGAGTATTTTCGAATTCTATTTATCTGTTATTAGAGGAAGGATGCGCAAATCCAAAAGTGCCAGCAAATGGAATGATAATAACGAGCCGACTTACAGCGAATCTTTACTGTCATGATAAATACAAGGTGGCTGGAGGACGAATAACATATTGTAACGGGACATCGTGGGACCGCCCACTTGGAGAGTGTCGCCGTAAGTACACCATTGTAAAGAAGAATACCCGCGCTCAGCAGATCTTTTTCCTTCAAAATAAACAGCAACTTCAGAAGAGGCCCAATTGGCATGTGATTTTGAAACGGATGATCTCTGCGGATGGACGCACGACGAGACACATTATTTCGACTGGAAACATGTCATGGCGGCGAATATATTTCAGCAACTTCGCACAGGCCCTACCTATGACCATACCACCCTGACTGCTAATGCTGGACATTACATGCTGATGGAGAGTTTTGATCAACCCATTTACTCCGTGGCGCGTCTGGTATCGCCAGTGTATTCAAGCAACATTACTTCAGGCTCAGCCTGCTTCCGCTTTTTCTACTTTATGTATGGGGCTTCTGTAAATACCCTCAGCGTCTATGTGAAGCCAATGTCTGTGGATATGAGCATAATGACACAGAATTCCAAGTAAAGAGCATTTCTGGCTAGTTGTGTGTTCAAATGTGGGATTATGCTAATTTGTTCTTCTTCTGGCTTTACAGATATCAATATTTTACCCTCACAGGAAACCAGGAGAATGCTTGGCGGGAGGGATTTTTCAAAATACCTCAAATGTCAGAGGAGTTTCAAATTGTCATCGAAGGCACGACCGGAGGAAATCACTTGAGCGACATTGCCATCGACGACGTCCATTTAATGCCATTCCCGGAGTGCTATGCTGATTCAACAACCGAAGAATCAACCGACGCCGATTCGATGGGTAAGTTTTGCCAGCATTAAGCCTATTACCGAAATTTAAAAGTTCCAAAAATCGTGTAATACTAGGGATCGCTATATATGATGTACAGTCCTGCGAAGGACGTTGCTTAGAAACAAATTCATCGGGCTACGGGATCAAAATGGTTAATGATAAATTTGTAAAAACGTGTGATTGCCACTGGGACTGTGAAACCTTGCAAACATGTTGTTCAAACTATCGGGCAGTTTGCGAAGTTGGTGAGTGTTGTTATGTTGTGATGGGGGAATATAACAAACAATACGATGTCTTCCCATTTCAGCCACCCAGGCACCGACAGAAGTGACAGAAGTTATAGAAAATGATAAAAAAGAGGACTCTTATACCTTCATCAATAAAGATACATCAACAACAGCTAGCACAAATACAACAGTTTCAACGAGTTCCGTTAAAACAAATTCAACCACCACTAAGTCGAGTACCCGTGTTACTCTAACGCCTAGCACCAGTACTATAACTAGGTCAACCAATACTACAACCACACCTACTACAAGTACTTCACGTAAATTTACCACTGCAAGAACTAAAGTAACGACTGTAACAATTCGCACACCCGTCCCTACTGCAGAACTTCGAACGAAAGCTAAAACGACCACAACGGAAAGCACGAAATCATCTAGAAAGCCTACAACTACAGATACTACGACTTTTGCTACGATCCCTACCACAAAAACCACTAAAAAAACATCTACCAGAACTGCAGCAACTGTAACTTCAAAACCAACAACTCCAACCACTACAAAAAGAACTACCACGAGGCCAACATTTTCCACAACAATGGCGAACTATCCAACATCATTGAACAATCTTTACACTACGGACTGGGAGAGCTCGGTTGATCAGAGATATACCTCAACACCAGTCACTTGGGGTCACACTCCAAACATTGAAATGACTCCACCGAAGCGAAGAGGTAAGTTCAAAACATTTTGTTATCCATTCAAACTAGCAAGTTGTTATTATGAAGCAGAAATAGAGTTGGCGCGAATATAGAACCCTGGGGCACTCCAAAATTAAAAGAAAAGCGGTCTAAGGACACCGTCTACAACAACACGGATTGCTCGACTTTGGATGGGAGTTGGTATCTCGTTCGGACCGGTTGCGGTCATACGTGGGTGTGACCACATGTGCCTCGAAACAACCTGAATCTAGGGTGGAATTCTTAGAAAACAATTTCGCGAATATATCAGCTCTTTATATTGTGACTTGTAACGGAGGGAAAGAAGGGGAACTCAATTTGCTGCTGATAGCCTTCGGTATTGACCAAAAAACTAATTGGGTATTCGAGTAGATTGTTGGTTACTTTGTCGTTGTGAACCTTCTTCATGGTCCCAGTCATTTGGTTGCATGCGCTTCTGATTTTAAAAGGGAACGCTCTATTAGCCTTCCTGGGAATAGAGGGTCATAGGTTAAGAGCCTTATTTTGACATCGATTCATACTTTTTATCAAAATCGGATTAGCTGGATGTATTCCCTGTGATGCAGTGTGGAACGTTAAGTACCTGCTGAGAAGAATGTTTTCTCTGACTTGCTCTGTGCACGCGTCAACAACAGTTTTTAAAGCAAACCTCTGACCACGGAAAGGATGCGAAGATATGCCACAAATCCTCCCAATGCGGGGCTCGGAGGCGAAGCTGTATAAGCTGGTCAGTCGTTTGAAACGCAACAGGTGTCAAGTAACGGTTGAAAATTCCTAATGGTGCAGTCACATGTACGGAATAGATATTCGACTTGGATGTGAGAAATAGATTAAGGTGTTCCCAATATCGTCCGGTTATCTGGTATTCGCGTAGACTACGACTGATGGCGAACGTTTCAGCTAATATCCCGAGCTGGCTTGTTTTGTTACAATGTTGTAGCCAATTGTAGTTGTGCACATTAAAATCTACTAGAACAATAACCTCAGGCAATGGGTGGATGATTTGTATTAACTTTATAGTGTGCGAAGAGTGTCGCTAATCGATCGGAATACGGAGAGTAATAAAGATAACATAGAATATTAATGTACGAGTAGTATAGAAAAAGGATTTACAGTCCAAAGCCTTCCAAGATGTTGTGTTCGATTGCTTACTATATTACCTTTGGCAACCCACTTGAGCAGCGCAAGGAATAATCTTTAATTTATTGTAAGCGTTGGAATTGCTTTTTAATATTGACTCCTTTAACAATCATTACCAATTAAGCTTGTGCCATAGATTGCTTATAATCATTCTTCTAAAATCCTTTTCCTTCATAGTTTTTAAATGTCATATTTCATACGTACTTGGTTATTACGTGTTTCGCATCTAGTAATCTTTTCTTCCAGTGGTCTTGAGTCGGTATCATCGAGCTAGGCATTCCAATACTTCTTTGCTTTGTAACTGCGGGGGTGTTGTTCAACCCCTGGTCACTTGAAACCGAAACACGTCATTCGTTGAATAACAAGTTTGTTTTTTGTATAATTTGTATATTTTCAGAAAAAGTTGTCTCCTGGGAATCGAATCATCCAAATAAAAGGCAAAACGAGTCTTCTCTGTTGCCAATTTTTGTCGGCACGGTGATACTGATACTAATCATCGTAATGACGGCGGCTCTTGTAAGACACTACGGCACCTCTTTGCGGATAAGACTGCTTCGTCTATGTCGAAGTTCGAGTGATGTATATAGCGACAGCACAACCTTAACTTATAGTCAAGCCAACGAATGTCTTTTATCGACATAGATAATGGACAACTACTCTGTTAGCCATAGTTATTCATAAGAAATAAAACATATTTTATCGCAATTGCTACGGGCTTTGTTTAAAACCTTTAGGAAAAGACTACTTCCTTTTGTGACTGACTGTTAATATTTTTGCAGAGTAAGTTTTAACCACACAAACTTGGGCACTCCTTTGCCAAATCGTTATGTGCAATATTTTTAGTTACAGACACCATTTTGTGGTACAAGCGGGATTTTACTGTAATATTAAGTGTAGATCAACTGAAGAACGATTTTTTTTTGTCCATCTAAAATTTATCTTCAATATCGTCCGGTGCGCATTTTCTGGTTGGGACAGTACCTGGCTGACTTTCAAACAGACAACTTGTCTCACAGTTTTGCTCGTGCTATATATCTTAATCAACCGTTATTTTCACAATAATTTTCACAATTTAATTATCATTATCTTGTTTTCTTTGCCTCGTTTTCCGCATACAAAAATTTGAACAAGTGTTATAACCGTTAAGTTATGGCCCCTGGGCCACGTGTGTTAAATTAAATTAAGCGCAAACGGTTGCGTTACGACCCCGTTATTGGAGGCCAAACTCCTCCCGATAAAGTTTCAAAAGTGAACAATTAAGTTCTAGAAAAATCTAAAATGTGTTCAAACACTAACTTTTTTCAACCACTTCAAAGTCTGATGGAAGACTCTCCTGAAATGGATCCGACCAATGACGAACAGTGCGCAGAACTTCCTAAAGAAACCGTTCCGCCAAGTGTGGTATTAAAAACAACTAGTGCTCAAATGCGCGGTATTTTGAGCTACATTAAGATAGACAAATACTTAATCAAAAACATTTCGCTTGGGCAAAAAATATGTGCCCCAACAATGGGCATATATAATAAAATCAGAACCGAACGCTTACGGTTAAAATGTGAATTTTTCACCCACTCGCGTAAGGAAAATCGTCCATTAAAGGTAGTGTTATCCGGGCTAGACTTAATTAGCAACGATATAGTGAAAAATGAGCTAATTGCACTCGGGATAAAGTGCCTAGATGTTAAAACCATCACATTAAATCCGTCAACAAAAGCCCTGTACAAACACTACTTGTACATCGTCTATATTCAACGCGGTACTGTTAAATTAAACGAACTAAAACGGAACTACTCCACCTTGTTCAAAACCATCGTTCGCTGGGACTTTAAAAAACATAATCCAGGTAAGGTCACACAATGTCACAATTGCCAGCTTTACGGTCACGGCTCGATGCATTGTCATATAAATAGCTTCTGTGCAATATGTTCGGGAAACCATAAAACATCCGACTGCAAAACGAATGAGGTCATCAAGTGTGCAAATTGTAGTGGGCCACATAAATCCACCGATCCAGAATGCATAAGCCGAAAGCAGTACATAGACATTCTCCGCAAATTATCCCCACGCGGACGTGGTACAGGAAATACAACCTCCCTACAGCCTCCGAGTGACAAACAGCAGCCAGTGCCCGACCGATTATCCATTGATAATTTTCCTCCACTACCCCGATCTGTGCGTCAACCTTCACTTCCTTCATCCACCTGGGCTTCTGGCCTCCATCAAACGCAGCAACCTTCCAACAGTGATACGACACACACGAAGAAAAATCCGTCAGAAACATTAACTAATGATAACCTGTTCTCATTTAGCGAGATAAACTCTCTTCTTAATGAAGTTGTAACCAAGCTTAGTGCTTGTCAAACTAAAGCTGACCAATTTAACGTCATTACTTCATTAGCTATTAAGTACATATACTCGGAAAAAAACATGTTAAGAAACTCTCTTAACATCATAACTTGGAATGCGAGAAGCATCAAAAACAAAAAGCATGAATTTTTTAGTTTCTTGATAAATTTTAATATTGACATTGCACTTGTTTCAGAAACCTGGCTCAAACAAGACATTTCTTTCTCACATCAAAATTACATATGTTATCGCCTAGACAGGGTACATGCTAGTGGTGGAGGTGTCGCCATTGTTGTGAAAAAATGTATAGAACATTCCTTGCGTCCTTCATTGCGCCTTAAGTTAATTGAGGAAATTAGTATAGAGGTAACATTAAGTGACAATTCCAAGGTGAGTCTTTTTTCGGTCTATTTCCCTGGAGGAAATAGAAACCTAGAGAAATCTACTTACTTTAAGCGGGATCTGCAAAAATTGTATAGAGTCAACACTCGAAACAAGGTAATTATTGGTGGTGATCTAAACTGCAGACATCAGTCGTGGAATTGTCTTAGGGCAAACAGCTGGGGTAACATTTTACTAGATGTTGCTGAATCCAGCCCAAGTTTTTCCATACTTTATCCACTTCTTCCCACCTATATCCCAGCGAGTGCTAACAAGAACCCCTCAACTCTTGATCTATATATCACTAATATTCCAAATTACTGCACAGTACTATTAACTCTAAATGCGTTAAGTTCAGACCACCTTCCGATCAGCCTCACAGTGAATCATACAGTAGTTGTAAATCGTACCAGTTTATACCACAACTATTCCGTCGCCAACTGGAATTGTTATAAATCATATATAAACACGAACTTGGTTCTAGGTGATACCAGCCTAAATTCTATAACCTGCAGCGAGCACATTGATATCCTATGCAACAATTTTGTTTCTGTTATCAATAGAGCGGCCGATCTTGCGATACCTAAATGTTCCACTGCTCCAGTTGATAAGGCACCGCTTCCTGAAAATATCTTACATCTGATTAGGCTACGAAACTCTGAAAGAAGAAAATGGCTGCGTTATAGAATCGATTGTTTTCTAGTTAATGTTAAAGTCTTAAATAATATCATTAAAAACGAAATCTCAACATATAGGAACAAGTGTTGGAATAAACACCTTTCCTCTCTTGACAAAGCAAGCAAACCGTTCTGGAAAATATCAAAAATTATGAAAAAGAGAGGGTGCAGTATTCCTCCGTTTAAAGTTCACGACAAGTTGTTTATTTCTTCAGTGGAGAAATCGAACCTACTTGCTAACACGTTTAGTAAGAACCACTCCATATCTATGCATCTAAGCGACGCGTATACTGAAGCTGAAGTTGCTAACACTATCTATGTACTTTCTCAAACACCAGCTGAAAGTACTTACGCAACTAATATCAGCAAAGTTAAAGAATTGATAAAAAAATCGGAATCAAAAAAGGCTGCGGGTCTCGATAATATTAACAACAAATTAATCAAAGCACTTCCACCTGCTGCAAGTAACTATTTAACGTTCATTTTCAACGCTTGTCTTAAGAATTGTTATTTTCCGGACTGTTGGAAAACAGCAAAAGTAATACCTATCCCGAAACCCGGCAAACCGAAGAACAGCCCCGAAAGCTACAGACCTATTAGTCTACTTAGCTGTCTAAGTAAGCTCTTAGAAAAAATCATTAAGGAAAGGATTGATCGTTTTGTGGAAGACAATAACATCTTACCAAACTTTCAGTTCGGTTTCCGTAGTGGTCACAGCACAATCCACCAAGTCTTGCGCATTAAAAACCACATAGCTGGTAAATTCATCGACAAGGAGTCAACGGGACTGGTTCTTCTAGACATCGAAAAAGCTTTTGATACGGTATGGCACGATGCCTTGATTTATAAGCTACTAAAACTTAAGCTGCCAATACCGCTTATCAAAATTATCCAGAGCTTTCTTCGTTCGAGAAAATATGTTGTGAGTTTAGGAACCGACATATCCTCTACTCACCAAACCCACCATGGTGTACCCCAAGGCTCGGTCCTTGGTCCCATATTATTCACATTGTTTGTCGCAGATTTACCATGTCTAGGTGAAAACATTCAGGTAGCTATGTTTGCCGATGATACGGCCATTTTCTCTTCGGGTGCCTTATTCACTAATGTCTACAACTCTTTGCAAGCAGCTCTTGACAAGCTAGCAGTATATTACAGGAAATGGATAATAAAAATAAATGGTAATAAAACACAAGCTGTCTGGTTTTCGAAATGTAGGAAACACTGCTACCTACCAAATGGCCCTAAACTCAGTATGTGTGCAGTTGATATTGATTGGAACGAAGACTGTAGATATCTAGGTATTATTCTAGATAAAAAACTTATCTTTCAAAAACACATCACTACCACAATTGACAAAATAAACAAAGTCGTAAGAGTTATGTATCCATTAGTGTGTAGAAAGTCAAAGCTTAGCATCGAAAATAAAATTATAATATTTAAAACCATTTTTCAAGCTATACTCCTGTACGGGGCCCCTGTATGGTGTAACTGTGCTCGCACACACAAAATAAAATTGCAAAGGTGTCAAAATAAAATATTGAAAATGTTGCTGAATTTGCCATGGCATTATTCGACACATGAACTACATGAAAACGCTATCGTTAAACCGGTAGAATTTCTTATTGACAAAACCACTCGAAACTTCTTCGTCAATTGTTCTTTTTCAGACAATGTTCTCGTTTTCCGTCTTGCGTTATCCTAAATCACTACCTATGTACTCTGTCTATGAAAATTATATCGAGGTCATTATTACATAAAATAACCGGAAACCTGTGCAATATTAGTCTTAAGATTCAAATAAGGGTTTTTCTTGTAGTTTTCCTTAAATCATTTATTATTTATTATTCATTAAAATGGTGCTATTTTCATTATATGAATTTAAGATTATAGTTGTAAAGGAATTGCTATCCTAAATCTCTTAAGTACTAGTTGTAAAATATACCATAAATGTAATTATCTACCAAATAAAAATTGAAATTGAATTCTGGTTGGGAGCTTTTGCTGGTGAAGAAAAAACAGAACTTTCGAACTCATTTGAGAAATGTTTTTGGTAATATCTGTAGAGTAGAGATGTGCCGGGTGTGTTCCGCTAGTGCCCTAACGACAGAATTGGATTTGCTGTTTATAAATATTAACTCGGAACTGATACTGGCATACAGGGCAAAGTTCTGCTTTCAACCCGGCATAGGCCAGGACGATCCTTGTCCGTGTTCAATCCAAGTTGACATGCAGTCTTCACGTGACACCCCTGGATAGCTGCTTTGGTACCCCCAAGGAGTGAAGCAGTGCATGCAGCGACATCCTGAGAAAGGTTGGCGCAAGGCTAATAACCTTGCCTGGAAAAACGAATTATTATGAACAATTTAACAAGGACATCATAAATTCAAGTTTTAATAACTTTAAACCAAAGGAATTCTTTCGGTGTAGCATCAAAATGAATTTCCTGTTGCAAAACAGAGTTCTTTCAGTGTAACCATGGAGCCCTATCACACGCTTCATCATCATCATCGGCACTACAACCGGGAACCGGTCTTGGCCTTATTTAGCAAGTCCTGGGGCTTGTTAAATTTTCCATAATGATTTGTTTTTTCCGGGCAAGGTCATTCGTCTTGCGCCAGAGGTTCCCCGACGGGAAATCGAACCCCGGTCTCCCGCGTGAGAGGCGGGTATACTATACTACCACATGCTTACCTTTTGCTAAACGCAAATTCCCATCATGCAATAGCATATGCTTTCACTACACGTACATTTTCCATTCCCATAACTTAAATTGCAATTCTGTAATTCCCGCGTTCCATCCTAGCGCATGCCTTCTGTTCACATCACCGTGAATCGGTTGACACCGGGATCCCTTGCCCAAGGTTCTCCATAGCCTTGGGGTAAAGCTGCAGCCTGAGTAGGCGCCAGGTTCCCATCTCAGGGTGAATGGTGACAATATTGCAACTTTGCAGTTCCCATCGTCGTTGGCATGGTATGCGACTGGGCTGGGATTGGGTAGCTGTCTCAAGGTGGACGATGCGATCGTGGGAAGGAATATAAATTCAGATTTGATTTTGGGTATATAAAAGGGATTCAGTTAGAGGCACTGTAGCAATGCAATTCAATCCGTCAAGTGAACGCATGGCGTTAAGAAATAAAAAGTAAACTTAAACTGCTGGCGTTAAGAAAGAAGAAGTAAACTAAAAAACCAAAATAATTCGTTTTACTTTGGACGAGGCAGAAGGCTTAACAAGTAGCGGCCAACCACGGGGTTAGCAGCCGGAAGTCACACACGGGCTAAAGCAACCGGAAGCCGCCCTAAGGTAAAATATATAAAAAATATATATAACATTTTCCGGCGCAGCCGGTAGGATCAGGGAATTCAACGCTTGTAAGTGCTTGAAAAACCCTGATCACTATAATAGCCTACTCGAACGTACCGGGCAAGACACCCCTACCCTTCGTCCGGAGCTGAGTCTGGCTTCGGTGGTACGTTTCGTAACTCAACAAATAACTTATACCAACAAAAAAAAAATCAACAAACCGAATCGACACACAACAATTAATAAAAATAACATGGAAATAAACACAATAAACAATAACGATAAATCAAATCGACAAGAATAACAACGCGACAATACCACCATCAACCAAAACAACAGCAGATGGACACCAGGAGCAGTTTCAACAACGGACAGAAGCAACAACAACAGCAGAGGTTCCAACACCAACAGACATACAAGAGCAGTAGGCAACCCACCACTATAAAACAAGTAAGCACTATTTCTTCCTTTTTCTTATTAAGACAATACAACTCTCACTTTTAAGCATAATTTATTTTTAATTTGGAAGGAGCAAAAAACAAAAAATAATAATAATTAAAACCAAACAAAATCAGTTTTCGACCTCTGTCGTCTCCATATCTGTCCATATTGCGGCCACTGATCCTTGGGAAGCATTTCCACTGTTAGGTAACCAACAAAATGATAAAATTAACGCCTTCGGGATAGCGAAATCTTGAATCGCAATAAACCCCCCTCTCCCCGGTAAAGTCCAAGGCTTGCCTCCCAGCTTGTGCCTTGTGTATTTTCAGGTGGACAGGGCAGTGGTAAGCAGTGAGCTGCAAACGTTTTTGGAATGTTGCAGAAGGGTAATCTAATGCCTGCCTGCAGAAGAACATCCAGCGTTTCTAAATATGTTTCCCACTCGATTGCAAGGCGAGGTATATCTACTAATAGCCTCAAATCCACTAACCACCTTCGAGGAAACTGAGACTCCTCAGCCAAATGTACATGCTCAGGGAGAGTTATCAAGAGTTGGTAAATAAGTTGATAACTATCAGGCAACACCCCTTGGATGCTCTCATCGCTTTTACCGCAAGGATAAAGCAGGTGCTGATGCTTTGTAAGGAGACTGCTGACCAGAAATATGGCACAAAAGCAGCCTCGGGTGTGTAGGCACAGCTTGGGGACTTTGCTAAAAACGCACTAAAAATGGTGTGAGTAACGTTCACCTCTGCCAATATTTATAAACCATAGGGGAGAGCACCCTAGACTAGTTGATACAAAAATCATTGGACATGGAAAAATTGCAACAGGCTATTCCCACACGCAGCAGTGTAGCCATACGCCGATGTATACTCACCTTCCTAGCAGTTTCTCTCACACCCCTAGTTTTCTGACTCCTGGATCAATACCCACCAATAAAAATCTTACGTCGTTTAGCCCAAATACTTCACAAATTAGTTTTTGTCGCAAAAAGGGGCATGCCTACTGTGACTGTCTCACAAGAAAAAATACCCCATTCTGCACATCCTGCAAAATTTATAACCATGACATTAAGGACTGCCGGAGTTTGGAAAACCACACCAATGTCAACAACTTTATTTCAAGTAGAAACCATTTCAGGGAACGAAATCCCAACAGGGTTGCCTCCACAAATTCCCCTAACAACGCTCGCACTGATAACACGTCTAGGGTTTATAATATAAGAAAAACCTGCGATTTTTGTGGTCGACGCGGCCATGACGTGCTGGGATGTCACCAAATGGCAAAATGGGAATCCCGGAACCGGAGACACGTATCCGGTTCGACAAAATTAAGAAATAATTGCAATTTAGGGTACCCTCAGTCGCCACCAACTAGTGTACCCACAGTTGACCTTCCATAAGATATAGGTCTAAACGACCATGCTCAACTCGTGGTAGACACTGGAGCTGAGGTAAGCATTATCCCTAAACAAGCCCTCAAACCAAAAGGTATTAATATAAACAAAGATGATACATGCACCTTGAAAATCCCATATGGAACAGGAAGGGCCTTAGGTAGTTGCCAGGGGAACTTCAATTTAAAAACTAAGATCCCCTGCAAATTCCAAGTCGGATGCCCGACTTGGCCGAAGACGGACTACTAGGAAACGACTTTCTTTCCCAAAAATTGTACTATAGACAGTCCTAACCAGCAGCTAACATTTCCGTGCACGAAATGAAACCCAGAAGAATTTAGCATTCCCATGGAATCTAAAACCAACAGCCCCGATGACAAACGGGCAGCTGAAGTGAGACAAGTCACAGCGGGACCCGAAGAGGCCAGAAATACCGTCTGTGACGTCTCCAAGGGTTCTCTTATTTTTTTTTTTTTTTTAGTTTTTAAACCACATTTATTTTCCTAATTCTTTTTACATGTATAATATTAGGGGTAAATGTTAAACCCTTTTCTACAATCACAGTCCTTAAATTAACGTACTGGCTCTATGCGAGCTCTCTAAATTACACATTGCAACTTGATTTTTATATATGCCTTTCGGCGTACATCTTTTTTTTGTTTCTTATATATATATATGAAATAAGTCATATATTAGAGGGACTCCTCGTTTACATCTATATGTATACATTATTATTACAATTTTTTTTTTTTTTGTTTAATTATAACAAACAAAAACTTCAAAACAAAACGAATAAAACATAAAATAAGAAATAAAAAATAAAATAAAAATAAAAGTAATGGGGAAAGCAGGACAGGGGGAGGGGGGACAAGAGGAAGGAGAGCGTTGCTCTTGAGAGGCATACTATATCTGAGGAAGTGAAGTCCTCTCCTCGTTGAGAAGCCACCACCATTTGGGAGATGTTCGATCTTTGGCTGATTTATCTCTTTCACTGATCGCCGTGCTAAAACGCATGCGGTCTGGGGCATTGGAGATATCACTATCATGGAGAATTCGTTTCTCCCTGGCACCACGGAAAGCGTGGTAAATAATCGGGACTCCATGCACGTCTTGGATGAGGCCTTTTTGATCCAAGAAAGGGAACGCTTCTGGGGGAATAAACCCATTCTGGAGGGTATTCTCTAGATACATATCATTGGGATAGAATGCTCCCGCGATACGATTATTGTCACTGCACATTGCTCTTGCTGTGTGACCACGAATCATTTTAATTATGAAATTGTCTATCCTATTTAACCCTGATTTGTTATACAGGATTTTGTTAGGATAGAATTTTTTGTATTGCGACTCTGGTGTTCTATAAAGTCCGAGGCAGGAACGCAAATACTGCCGTTCGAACACAGTTCTCTGACTTTACTTGAATTATCTATAATATTTTTTCTTCGGCTGTGTGATATGTTATCAGGTGGGTAGAAGGCGGGTAATGGATGCCAGCAAGGGAATAGAAAAAAAACGTATTTATTGTTTACTGAATCATCTATTCGTTCGAAATGATGACGCATCGGCGATCAGAGAAACTCGCCGAATTCAACGATGATAACATGGCAAACGTCATTTTGGCCAACAACAGGAATGACAGCCTATTAATAACGGATATTTGGAATACCCGAAAAGCAAGAGGTTACTAGGCATCCATACAACAACATCGCAGTCAAATATTTACCTCCAATAACAGCGGACATAGAATGGATCTGATAATGCACCCTATCCGACGGGCAATTATCAAGCAACCTATCCCAGAAAAGCAGCACAAGGCCTCGTCGAAGTGAAGAAGATAGAGCAATCCCTTCTTTTTTCAGCTCTGCCTTAGCTCCCCAACAAATTCTTATGCGGCACGTCCATTCTCTGAGCTCCGAAACATTGGATTTATTCAGCATCTTGATCTCTCGTGATCTCTTAGCTACTCGAGAACTATCTGCAGGTCGGGCTCCTGCTGCAAGGAGGAGTACGACGACCCGGTCTTCCGTATGCTCGGACCCCGCCCAGCCAGCTCATGACAGCTTCTATGCTAAACACCAGAAGCCGGAATTTATCTTCATTGATCGTCGTTATGTCTGAATCTTAGCTCAGAGGTGTTGAAATTGTCAATTTCAAATGGACGTCTTTAATTACCTTATTTCATGAATTAATGCCTGACATTATGGTCAGAGTAACCTCTGATTTCTAGGATTAACGTAACCCATGGCTCTCGCGGTTTCCGTGCTAGCTTACTAAAGACGTCAACCGTTTTTTTTCGGTAGGTAGGCGAAAATTTTCAAAAAACACCTCTGGACCAAGCCAAGAGGCATTCCGGATTTTACCAACTAACACCCCCTCCCGGCAGCACATATTCCTGTTGTTCCCAGCGGAACCTTCTTTTAAATATTCCATCGCCGGGTGGGGCGGAATTTACCTGTTACTCCGCTCGTGACGTCTCAATTGCTGCATTATGCCACATATGATATCATTTGTTGGGGGGATGGGTGCGAACAACAGGGCAAAGTTACTGATTGCTTTCAACCCGGCGAAGGCCAGGACGATCCTTCTCCCTGTTCAATCCAAGTTGACATGCAGTCTTCACGTGACACCCCTAGATAGCTTCTTTGGCACCCGCCAAGTAGTGAACCAATGCATGCAGCGACATCCTGAGAAAGGTTGACGCAAGGCTAATAACCAGGCCCGTAAAAACGAATTATTATGGCAAATTTAACAAGCCTCGGATATGGGCCGGATACACGACGAAGACCACGGAAACGAAAATGGCTAAACGATTTAAGAATTTTCTCATGGAACGTCCGCTAACTATACAGAGCTCGAGCTGCACAGTAGCTAGCCGATGCTCTGTCCGAATATAAGGTTGACATGACAGCATTACAAGAAATAATGGGTAGGTGCTCGGGGTAGGCTCTCTAGTCAGTCAAAAACTGAAGACTGCCATTATCGGCTTTAATGCAATAAACGAAAGGCTATGCATTCTTCACATGCGAGGCAAGTTTAAGAACATAAGCCTCATAAACGTTCACGGACCTAAGGAGGAGTCCCCTGACGACAAAAAAAAAATGAATTCTACGAGAACGTCAAATGGGCCCTCAATGCCTGCCCAAGATACGATATGAAAATCGACCTTGGTGATTGGAATGCGAAAATAGGTCTGGAGCTGGTTTTCAGGCACTACGCAGGTTCCCATAGTTTGCATGAGAGCACTAATGCCAATGGACTACGAGTCATCGAACTGGCAGCATCAAAGAACTTGGTCGTTGCAAATACCAGGTTTCCGCGTAAAGATATCCACAAAGCCACCTGGGTATCACCTGATGGAACCACTCGCAACCAAATTGACCACGTGTTGATAAATCGCCATTACTTGAGCCTGATGACGGTACGAACGTACCGAGGTGCAAACGTACTCGGATCCGAGCGCGGATTGCCTTACGGGACGTATTACATCCGCGGATCAGGTTCGAATCAACACGGCTGCCTTACGCAATGAGAATACCGGTAACACCTTTGGTCATGCGTTAAGACTCACCCTCAAAGAGCTCGACGGAGGGAGAGTAAGTCCTGGGGCCAGAATGCCGGGCATAGAAGAGAAATGAACACGCCTTAAGAATACTGTCAATAGTACTGCCAACTCCATCTTAGGCAGTAGTCGTAGAGATCGGAGCAACTGGTTTGATGTTGAGTGCAAACTAGCGACTGAACGTAAGAATGCTGCATACCGGAGAGAAATACAAAGAGCTCAGAAGATCAGAAAAAGACTTCACAAACAAAACAAAAGCGCCAGGGAAAAAAAATTGTCTGTGAAATAGAGAAAAGTAGAGAGCGAGGTCCGCACCAGGCGCGGAAGTTCAACCAAATAATCCGCAGTATGTGCGGTACACACCACGCTGCACTTCATCATCATCATCATCGGTACTACAACCGCGAGCGGGTGTTGGCCTTATTTAGCAAGTCCTGATGCTTGTTACAATTTCCATAATGATTTGCTTTTTCCGGCCAAGGTCATTAGTCTTGCGCCAGAGGCTCCCCGACGTGGAATCGAACCCTGGTCTTCCGCGTGACAGGCGGGTATACTAACCACTATCGAGGAGCCCACGCTGCACTTACTGCAAGGATTTTATTATTGTTATTTATTGGCCTGTAGGAACCCGGAAGTTCTTGACCTCACTGCAAGGATAAAGAGGGTAATCTGATCACCGATCCTGAAGGCATTCTGGAGCGAAGGGAAGTGCATTTCAATGAATTGCTAAATGGTCAGCTCACAGAAGCATTGGAGGCTCCACCAATACAAGATCAAGACCAAATGCTGCCGCCACCAAGCATTGAGGAAACATTAAAACCCATACGACAGCTCAAATCAAATAAAGCCCCGGAGCTGATGGCATACCAGCTGAGCTGATCCAACAAGGAGGGACAGCGTCACATCACGCAATTCATGAGATCGTTGTGCAGGTATGGGAGCAAGAGGAGACCTCGGAAGGTTGAAGTCGTGGAATACTTTGCCCCATACATAAGAAGGGGGACATCACACTGTGCAGCAACTATAGGGGTATAACATTGCTGGGTACCGCCTATAAGATACTCTCCACTATCCTACAAGACCGGATAGTCATCATTGGTCAATATCAGTGTGGCTTCATCCCAGGCAAAGCGGCGATTCATCAGATATTCATCCTTAGGCAGGCGATGGAAAAATGTCAGGAATTTAAGATTCCATTATATAACCTATTCATCGACTTTAGGACCACCTACAACAGCATAAGCAGGGTAGAACTATATAATGCCATGAGAGAGTTCGGCATTCCAAACAAATTGATTCGACTTTGTAGATTGACCATGACCAACGTAACTAGTCAAGCAAAAATAGCGGGATTGCTGTCCAAACCAATAAACATGTTTAATGGGCTCCGACAAGGGGACGGTCTGGCCTGCCTCCTCTTCAACCTGGCTTTGGAGAAAGCAATCCGTGACTCTGGCGTTACAACAAGAGGGACTATTGTCACCAAGTCCAGCCAGATACTTGCCCACGCAGATGACATCGATATCTTCGGTAGATCCGATTCGGCTGTACAGGGCTCCTTCATCCAGATCGCACAGGCGGCACAAAAACTGGTACTGCACATTAATGAGAGGCAAACTAAGCACATGGTGGCAATTTCTGCGAAGAGAAGACCTAACGTTGGTCAAACTACCAAGGTAGTGGAGCACGAATTTGAAGAAGTGCAATCCTTTAACTACCTTGGGTCAATAGTAAATAGTCATAAAGGCACTCTGAACTCTTCGTCGCAGTCGAGAGAAAGGTCTTAAGGAGAATTGTTGGCCCCGTATGTGAGGGACGACGATTCCGGAGACGCTACAACCGTGAGTTGTACGCGATCTACCTTGAAGCCAATGTTGTAAGAAAAATCAAGCTCGGTAGACTCCGGTGGGCAGGACACCTAGCTCGAATAAGCGAAGAGGAGCCTGCCCGGAAGGTCCTTTGTGGCAGGATGTATGGAAGGAGACAGCGCGGCAGACCTTGTCTGCGATGGAGGGATGGCATAGACCAGGACGCTCACAGCCTGGGAGTGCCAAACTGCATGACATCGGCTCGAAATCTGGACCGGTGGAGAGATTTGTTAAATAAGGCCAAGACCGGATCCCGGTTGTAGTGCCGATGATGATGATGATGAAGATATTATGAATTCGGCCCACCTGTTCTGTCACTTTGTTTCCAATTATTTAGATTTTTTCTCAAACGCTGCAAGCTGTCCTTGTATGGACAGTAAAATTGCTGTTATATTTGTTTGTGTACATGCGTTTTAATGATATTTCGTGGTTGTTCCACGATCGGTGTATTCTTTACACCACCTGCCATTTGAACGTATAACACACTGGGTGTCACAAAGTTGTTGTAAGAATGAGTTTTCATTCGTTTCTCTTCTTCAACTGGTTTTTTTTCTACCATAACAATAAACAGCGTTAGCAAAACATTTTAACGGCAGGTTCTCATCAAGAAGTTTTAAAAAATCGATTTTTTGTTTTTTTTTTGATAATTTATAGTTTAGAATAAAGGCTCCTCGATAGTATAGTGGCTAGTATACCCGCCTGTCACGCGGAAGACCGGGATTCGATTCCGCGTCGAGGAGCATCTGGCGCAAGACCTTGCTCGGAAAAAACAAATCATCATGGACAATTTAAGAAGCCTCAGGACTTGCTAAATAAGGGCAAGACCGGTTCCCGGTTGTAGTGCCAATGATGATGCTACATCTCAGCTGGTGCAACGTTGATGCACCAATCGGCCGAACACTCGAAAAGGAGGAAACAAGCGTACCATCATCCGCAAAACTGAACACTTTGCTATCCGTTGTCTCCAATAAATTATTTATGTGAAGCAAAAACAAGGTTGGAGCCAAAATAGAACCTTGGGGCACCCCAGAATTAACAGGATACAGATCCGAACACTCGCCGTCCACATCAACCCAGATCGATCGATTTTCGTAGAAGCTGTTCGTCCAGTCGCAAAGCTGCTGGGAAAGTCCATATGAACGAAGTTTGCTCAGCAATGCCCCGTGCCAGACGCGGTCAAAAGCCTTGGAGATAACCAATCCGACCGCCCTTGATTCACCATGCCGTTCAATCGCAGATGTCCATATATCGGTTATAAGTGTCAAAAGGTCTCCCGTGGACCGCCTGCCACGGAATCCGTATTGACGAGCATTCAGAAGTCCGTTGCAGTCCAAACACTTAACCAACTCGGCGTTGATGACCTTTTCCATTACCTTAGATAAAATAGACAGTAATGCTATCGGACGGTAATTTTGTGGGAGACACTTTTTTCCCGTCTTTGGGATTGGCTGAACTCGAGCGATTTGCCAGTAGGCAGGAAAGGTCCTCCAAGCATAAGATAACCGAAAGAGTCTGCCAAGAACCGGCGATAGTTATGGAGCACAGTGCTTAAGGACTATTGCTAGTATTCCGTCCGGGCCGGTTGCCTTCCTACAGTCCAGTTCACGTAGAATGCGTTGAATAGTGCGCGGGCGAAATCTCCCATCCCGCATCGAAGACCATACCGGCGCGATCACAGGTGGCTTCAAAAGGCCGGGATCGAAGTTTGAATTCGCGGAAAATAAATTCGCGAACACGTCAGCTTTATCCCCTGAATTTGTAATTAACTTCCCGCGGTCTGCCACCAACAGAGGGAAAGAGGAGGAAGCGAAGTTACTGCTGACAGGTTTTGCCATTGATCAGAAGGAGCGCGAACCAGTCGGGTACCGAAGGAGTTTTTGGTCACTCTGTCGTTGTGAGCTTTCTTCGCGGTATCAATTGGTCGTCGGTGGGATTGGAGCGCCATTGCTTAAAAGCTCTATTTTTCCCTGCTGTAATTTGCGCGCAGTTTTTGTCAAACCAAGGCTTATCAGATGCACTTCGTTGGATGGAATACGGGATGTAGATCTCCATCCCGAGAAGAATAATCTCTGGACCGACTCCGCGTTAACATCAGAGTCTTCAAAGCATACCTCCGACCACGGAAAGGATGCGCAGAAATCTGAAATGGAAATCGTCACAGTTAGCAGCGCTATACCTCCATACATGGCGAAGCTTCTTAGATCTGGCTGCGCAACCAATACCAAGCAGTGATTTGAGATTCCCAGAGGGGCAGCAACTTCCACGGCATAAACGTTCGGCTGGGATATCAAAAACAGATGTGGAATGTAGATCTCCATCACGAGAAGAATAATCTCTGTTACCGACTCCGCGCAAGCGTTAACATCGGAGTCTCCAAAGCACACCTCGGACCACGGAAAGGATGCGAAGAAATCTCGCTGATCGAAGCTGCCTAGGCCGGTTTTTTGCTTGAAATGCAAGTGGTTGCGCGACAGATACCCAGCAGTGATATGAGTTTCCCAGTGGTACCGAAACCTCTACGGTATAAATACTCGGTTCGGATGTCAAAAACAGATCTAGGGTGTTCGCATAATCGCCTCGAGCATCCGGTACTCGCGTTGGTTCCTCCATGAGTTGAGTCAAATTGTGGCTAACAGCAAACATCTCCGCCAGCCTCGTCGGTTGTTAGAATGTAACAACCTGTCGGAATTGTGCACATTAAAATCGCTAAGGAGAACAATTTCAGAAGCTGGGTGGTTGATCCCTATCCAGTCAACTGTATGTGAAAGATGTTCGAAAAATGTCGCTGGTCGATCATCATTCGTGGAGCGGTTAAGACAATAAAGAAATTTAACAGAATTCCTCAGCACGACTCTCAACCATATGATGTCCATGTTATTGGGTTCCAACGCCTCCATCCTCTGACAAGCCAGATCGGGCCGCGCGTAGACACAGACTTCGCCCTTAAAACGGAATCCGGAATGTAAGTCATATCCTGAGCAACGACGATATGTCGAATCAGTTGACGAATCGAGCTGGGTCTCAGTTAGGGCAAGGATATCAAGTTTCGTTGTTTGCAAATATTGGTGGACGGCGTTTACATTCCTAATGGTGAAACCGATGCCGCTGATGTTACAAAATGCCGTTACCAGTCGAGCGTGGGTAGAGCCTCGAGAGCGAGCCCTATTATGCGATGACGAACCTCTTAAAGTTCGGTTATTTATCATAATATCTGCATGATGTTACCCCTGACATAGTCCTCGGAGAACGCAACGGGAGATTAGTTTACCTCCGGAATTCTTTATATCAGAAGGTACCACCATGACTTATCTCCGTGTCAGTCCGGGCCATCAGCCACACACTCGAAACGCCGTCGAAGATTTCTCTCGACGATATCGCGGTATGTACACCGTGACGGGGTGGTATTGTGGCGTAAGTTTAGTCGCGGCGCCGGCAAGGGCGCAGGATTCACTAAACTTCCACAGTCCGCTGTCAAAATTGTGCACGAAAAGGAAACAAAACAAATAAAAACACACTGGTATTGTTTGTCGTTTAAGATTTCTTCTTATTGTTGGTTAGTTAACACTTTCGAGTCAGCAAAGAGAGATTTGTTTTTCTTCTAGATATTTGGTTACAAAGTTCTATTTTCTTTTTACCACCGTCACAACCGATTTGCGTTTTAATGAAGTTATATTCGATAATGCGTAAGGTATAACAACAGTAATTAATTGCGGACACAACTCCATACAGAAACACGCACTTGGATAAAATCAATACTTAATAATACACTTGGCAGCGAATGCTCTACCACGATCCTCGGCCGGGTCGTAAAGTGGATGCGCACACTTCAGCGAAAGAAATCTGACTCAACGATGCAACTCACATCCATCAGATTCAATGGCCGCGAATTGCATCGATAGGGGAGGATTCTATATGCCCTGCGATGAGGGCGATGATCGGCGGACACCTGATTACACAAAAACACGATCATCGGGGGCTGCGGCGATGTACCCATACATCGTTGATGACGTATGCCAGCGATCGAAATAGATTTTTGTTTCAAAGTAAACAAAAACGCTATTTCACAGATCAAATGGTGGTACGCATGATGTACAGGATGTGCCTACGATACAAAGGGGTCGTCATGGTATTTGCCTAAGATTCCTTGGAAACACCGATGTAGGCAATATCTAATCTAGCCGTATGGCTCCGGTACACAAGGAGGCAAATTATTTTGTTGACATAAGTCAGCAGAAACCTCGTCGACGGCGACAAAGGGTCAGGCTGGATGGCTGTATGTTTAGATTAACATGCGGGTAAGTAAAACAAACACAGTGAGATACTGTATGTTTAATTTACTGAACTATGGAAAGAATATCGGCTACAGCTATGTCAACAATACGCTGGCCGGCGTTTGTTTATCGTAATTGAAGACAGGTTGAGCCGATAGGAGATGAACTGGTTCATGGAATATGAACCAGGGAAATTCAGAATGTGTGGATCCCGTCGGGTAGGTTTTCCTTTCAGGTATGATGCTGCAGGGGAGCTTACGCTGTCCCTAATCGCAGGTAAGTACTATGGGTTTGTATGGAAAGAGGAAGGTGGTTAATTTAAGAGAATGGGCGGCTCTTTGGGAATGTATTAAAGAACCGCCACAGTATCTCACCTTGGGACCGACTACCACCTAAACCAATCTTTTCTCGAGCCGGTCTAAAACGTTTGGGATGATAGTGAAGAACGTGTGATTCGAACTGACGCTATGACAGTTAGATTCACCAAAAGCTGAGCCAATGCGCAACCCATCAGGTCACCGCCATGTGTACGAATTCGATTTCTAAACTCAAGTACATTCGACTGATTCTCTATTTGTTATGTTATCGCTATGGTATGGCTCTGATGCATTTTCTTATTCGATTTTCGTTCGGTGTTTTTCACTATTTGCTTGTGTATTGTGTGTGTACCTGTTACAAACGCCACAGGCCCATCAGCCAAGCTCCGAAAGATGACCAGGAATTCCCCCCGACCATTTCACGGAGCCTATAGCTGACGTAGCAATTAGAACTTTTCACCGCACCCTCGTACAGCATTTTGAAACTTTAAACGAGTTTTTCTCGAAACCATGTTTTTCAAACTGTTGGCCAAGATTTCCCAAAAACTACTTGACAGATTGTTTTTTTTTCTTTTTTTTGTTTTAAAGTGGATTGAGTCATTACAATCAAGATGATATATGCATAATTTTTTTTACAATACTTTTTATAGAGAAAAAATGGGGAAAACCTTATTTGAAAATTCAAATGTCCGCCATTTTGTTAAATTTCAACTTTCATGGATGACTCATGACTACACTCATGTAGTTTATGAAAATTCTTCGACTATTGATTTTTGACAATTTTTGCAGGTGCTAGAGTGGCAAACAGTAAGGTCGCTTTTTTTGAGACGGCCACATTACAAGGCGTGTCAACAATTATCGTCACTATATTTTTTAATAAAACAAATTTCTTTACGAACTTTAGAACATATTAAACAAGTGACACAAAGTTTGAGTTCTTTATTCATTTCCTTCTATGAGAAAACAATTCGAGAAAATGTCCTTTTCATGAGGCTCCCAGATGAGAACCCTCCTTTAAGCTAAGGCGCAGGTGAACATCCCATACAGTTCAGTTTTTGATCGGCCAAATCTTCTAACGTTAATTGCACGGTAAGCCACTTACAGATATAAGTAGTAGGTCAGAATAATAGAGACAGTTGTCAGTTCTTTAAACGCACGTATGCTTTTCCTAACCAACTGACCCACTAACTCAGGTATAGTAAAAAAAAAAAAAAAGAAGAAAAACACGATTGAAGTATTTCCTCAGTTGAAATTTTATTGGTGTATGTATCAATCCACAATATGTTTAAAAACTATGTACAAACGCATGCGTATATGCGCGAATGCATACACAAGCATGCTCATATCCGTTATCTCTATATTTATATCGTTCACACAGTTATCGCTTTGTTCTTCGATAAAATGTTTAGGACACAACATAAAACAATTCTTTTTAAATAGTATATAATTTGAAGTCAGCTCCTAATTGGTTTCATTTATTTCTCAATTAATTAATTTCCCCTCCTAATATACTTAAATCTTTAAATAAAAAAATACATCCTAGCTCCGTTTTTAAGGATACTCTGGGATGTTATATTATCCTTGCCACATTGCTGATTAACCCCCGCAGGGATTTTAACCGTATGATATATAAGCATACACATAAAATACACATATGTATGGTACATGTATATCATTTAAAAATAATTGCATTTTATCCCCTTTTCATTTTATAATTATATTTAACATTTACAATAAATTTTAGTTCGATTCGCAGATAAAACCACGTCCTTCATCAAATGCGCATGCTAAGTTGCCCCTTAAAATTACAATTAAACTTAAAAAAATTGCTTTATAAATTTCATTTAGTTCGGGCTAGAATATCCCATATCCACTTGTTTCTCTTTTAAAGCTCTAAATATAATGGTAAAGATGTGAAGCTGATTGCGCAGCAAATTAAAGTTACTAATTTCGCACAATTTTTGTCAATATAGGTAAAGTAAAATTATATAATGTATGTATATGTTGAACAAAAAAGAAATACAATATTCATGTACCAACAAAAAAATAGGTAACGTACTTGTCGTCTTCCCTGGGCAAATAGTGATCTCTATGACCAGGGATTACGTTGTATCGTAGCTAGTTAGCAGCGCAGCGTCAACGGGCTCCATACAACTGGGGCACGTGAGGCTACGCATTAGCCAGTTATCGATGCAGTTGACGTGGTAAATGTGCATACAGGGAAGATACCGGACCGCTTCGTCGGCGCAGAAGTCAACCATGCAAATTACACACTCCCGATATTTCTTGCAGCCATCATAGGTGCCGGTGGGCAGATGCTGAATAAGACCGATACGCTTCGCTATTGTAATTTGTTCTTCTTCGGTTAGATGCGAAACTGGACGGCTCACAGATGGAGACGGATAGAAGACCGGTTGTATAATTTCCTATAAATTTTCGGAAGCTCGTTTAGGGTAAATGTTAGGTAAATACTTGTGTGATTGTCTCTTGAGTACGGGGTAACAAAAATACAAATAAACAATGTTACTCGAACTTACGGAATATATTGGCAAAGGACCAATCTGATCTGAAGATGACTCGTGTCCGCTTCCATTTTCACTGCCTCTTAACAATGATATATCGTCAGTATTAGATATTGTTAAGCAATTTCCCATTGCGAATGCGAAATGACTAATTTCGTTCCTAGAACTTGCTGTATGAGTATTCTATTACGGTAGGCACCTCTATTTCGCAAACTCAGTTGACTCTAAACCAAAAGATATAAAAAGAATGTAGAATTATAGAAATACATAAAATGAAACTCGTAGATCGTTGCCAACCTATTCACAAATTTCTTCAAGAAACCCTTTGCAAATAATGTATTGACTTCTGCCACTTTATATTTCTAATACCCCATAAACTGCCGACAAGCATCTTTTGAAAAATATTAATCGACTATAATCCAGGTGTAAAGTAAGAAAGCAATTGGTTTATTTATGGCAGGATCGCCATGTAGGAAAAAAAAATTAAAATGTGTTTGAATCTCTTGGGTTAACTAATTGACCAGATCGCACTGGGTAGAGGGTAGAGAGTCCTAAGAGAGAGAGAGAGAGAGAGAGAGAGAGAGAGAGAGAGAGAGAGAGAGAGAGAGAGAGAGAGAGAGAAGAGAGAGAGAGAGAAACCTTTGCTCCTGACAGGTTAATGCAGAATCGCCATGTGAAGGTAGCGGCGGATTGATGTAAAGTAAATGCAACCTTCCAAAGCTGCGGTCCAACAGGTCCACTAGTGCTAACTGGGGTAGAATCTGTTAGAATAGAGATCACTGCTCGATTATTAGACAGGGCACGAATGCCATAGGTATCTGCCAAAAGTTAATGAGAGCGTAATCGATGGGCAAGGCACAAATGCCCTAAATATCTGCCAAAAGAGATATCCAACACAGTTTGTAGTCTGCTTGAATCTGATTTATTCTTCAAAAATTCTGTCCTTAAATACTATTTCTCCCATCAACATTTCCGACGCACATCGATCATGACCGGAAAGCGACGTTCCTAATTTCAAAACCTAATGTAGATTGTAAAGCAAATCCGCAATGAGTCACTTCTCAGGTGGCACGTTAATAGGTGAGTATCATGCGATATCATATACCATACATGACACACATCCATCGGAACACCCGGGAAATGATTATCGTTATGTCACACTTTTTGTCTTTGCTTTGGCGTATGCCGTCCGGTATTTTGTTTCAAGATCGTCGAAATTGAGTTATGATGTTGTGGGGCGCGAAGTTGGTGTGCCGGCGTACGGCACGGGGTTCACTTCTTCCCCCATCATCATTAAAAGTTCCTCCAGAAACTGTTCACTGGAAAAGGAGAAATCGCCACCCAATGTTTTTTTCTGCGACCGGGTAGACACGGCATCGAAAATCGAACACACTGTCTATTGGTACTTTAATTCTTTTATTGTTGGCTTGGATTTTTTTACGCTATTGTTTATTATTGTTTTACTTAAAAGTGGTTTAACATTTATTAGAATGCAGATTGACAAAGTTAATTTGGAAGTACACGAATTCACTGGATACATAATTATGACAATAAAAGGGAATCAGGTAATGTACGCGGTACACATTTTTACAACACTTTACTTTTGTTCGCGCTCAGCAGACTCAACGATTCAAACTACACACCGTACCGGCGCCGGTACGGCGGGTGGCAGGCGACCCGACCGCCTTGCTGGTAAAATTACGACTTCCCAAGGAAAGAACTCCAACCGTATTCAATCCTCGGTTAAGGGTGAGATTAGGAGGCGAGAGAAAATTTTCTCTTTAGGGTGTGGTCACCAAGGAAATGCAATCTTTCCTTACTGGGTGTGATCAATTGAAAGGCGATCTCTGACACGCGGTGGCGTGTGTGTGTGACCATATAGATCTTGGTTTGCTCATGCATCGAGGCCATGAGGACGAAGTAGAATGACGGTAAGGACAAAGGGATCGTGGAGATCATTGTTTATGATGTGCATTGCAGCTAAATAAAAAGACGGCGATGCATCGAGGAAATGGTGCTAAAGGGAAAGATGGGACAAGGGCATCATAAAAGTTTTGGATGAGTGATGCCCTTGCGCAAATAGACGCATAGCCATTAGAAAAAGGTGCTAATGGATTGGGATACTTTATACAATGAAAATTGTATATCGTATCTTGGGTCGGTGGAAGAAACGAATCCCTTGTTTGCATTTGTATCATCATCATCGGCACTACAACCGTGAACCGGCCTTGGCCTTATTTAGCAAGTCCTGAGGCTTGTTAAATTTTCCATAATTTGTTTTTCCGGGCAAGGTGATTAGTCTTGCGCCAGAGGCTCCCCGACGGGGAATCTAACCGCGGTCTCCCGCGTGACAGGCGGGGATACTAACCACTATATTATCGAGGAGCCTATATATTTTTGTTTATGCAGGGTAATTCTTTTGTGGCATGGCGCGAAATTGGTGGTTGTTTGTTCGTTAGACAAGGGATCGTGGTCGGGTATATTCCAGCTGGAGAAACAAGCTGCCCGACGCTGCTTTGGTCGTTGGACAAGGGAATCGCCAGCCAATGTGTATATAAGAACATTGAGTACACATGTGAGGCTGGGAATAGCCGACTCAAGGTTAATATTCCCTGATTGTGTGGTAAAATTATATGTGAACCCAATTGTTTCTTTTCAGGAATAATGTTTGACCTTTAAGGAATATGACGCTTGGTCGATAAAGAATTCATTTAGGCAAATTTTGCCGATGCGTTGATGCATGGAAAATGCCCTTGTGGGAGAAATTCATTACAGGAGCTTTAAGGTTATGCATTAGATAACATTAATGCGTAAAGCTTTTACAGGTGCTAATGCAATTGCATTAGCGGGAAACAATGGAATTTGACGGGCTTCAGCACAGGAAGCTTGGGGGTAATTGGGGAAGTAGGCAGTGGCGTTTGGCGGAACCGCCACAATCTGGTGTATAATAAAGGAAAATGTGTTCCTATTTTAATGGGTACACTACACAGGACATGGTGGCCCTTCAGCATTTATTCTTCACACTATTGTTTACTATCCTTTCCCAACTTTCATTAAACTAAGAACTTCATCTAGATTTCCTCATTTTTCCCCATTTATAAAAAAGTAGAAAGAGCCTAATATCTCACTCAATAAGTTTCCGATCTGACACATAGGTGGCACTACTATTTACAGACTTACTATATCTGGATAGCACTAACTTTCAAACGGCACACGTCAAAGTTTCATGATAATCTGAGATTTAGTTCTCAATTATAGTGGTTTCAATGAAATAAGTTTAGCCATTTTTAAATACAATGGACAAAAAAAAATTTCGTGTGTTGATCAAACATTGTTTTTTGATGGGAAAAAGTACTGGTAAAGCCAAACAGTGTCTTGATAAATGTTATGGAGACTCTGCACCAGGGAAATCAACTATTACTAAATGGCATACTGAAATTGAACGTGGTAGATTTAGTCGTCCAAAATCGGCAGGTGTTCCGGAAAACATAAGGAAGTCAACAACATGGACTGGAGGATCATAAACTGAAGTTGCGTATAATACCCGACAACATAAAGATGCAAGAAAGTAGGGCGTTTACAATTTTACTCGAAAATTTGAGCATGCGTAAGTTGTTTTCAAAGCGGGTACCGCACTTGCTCACTCCGGATCACAAACAGCAACGCGTCGACGATTCGGAGGGCGTTTGAGAGCTGTTCAAGTGGGATAAAAAGGATGTTTTCCGTCGGTATATGACTCCCGTCGGGGAGCCTCTGACGCAAGGCTAATAACCTTGCCCGGAAAAACAAATTGTTATGAAAATTTAACATGCCTCAGACTCGTTAAATAATGCCAAGTGATGATGATATGACAATGAATGAAACATGGATCCCTGTATCAAAAAGATGGTCAGCTGAGTAGACAGCAGCCGGTGAGGCGATCTCCAAGGCGATCAAAAACTCAAAAGTCAGCTGGCAAGGTTATGACATCCGTATTATGGGACGTGCAAGATATTTTGTTCATCGCCTAGTAAAACTATGATATGGCATTATTGGATCGACTGACCGCCCCATGAAAAATTAAAAAAGCTGTTTCACCAAGACAATGCACCGCGTCACAATTTTATTATTATTATTTATTGGCTTGTAGGAACCCGGAAGTTCATGACCTCACCGACTCGACTCCGCCATCGTTCCCTGTCCTGTGCACTCTCCTTCCACGCTTGACCGTCTGATCCGATCTCCTCAAGGTCAAACCTAACATTGTCCTCACATCTCCGTCGCGACCGTCCTACCGGTCTCTTTCCCGTTGGTCTATAGCGTTTGGAATGATAGTGAAGAACGTGTGATTCGAACTGACGCTATGACAGTTAGAATCACCAAAAATTGAACCAAAGCGCAACCCATCAGGCTACTGACCGTGTTTACAATTCGATTTTTAAACTCAAGTATATTCCACTGATGTGAAATGTTATGTTATCGCAATGGTATACGGCTCTGATGTATTTTCTTATTCGATTTTCGTTCGGTGTTCTTCACTATTTGCTTGTGTATTGTGTGTATCTGTTAGAGACGCCACAGGTCTACCGTCAAGAATTCTACGCACGGTCCTATCGTTGTCCATTTGCGCTTTATGCCCGGCCCATATTAATCTTAGCGACTTAATTACTCTCACTATTGTAGGTTTGCGGTATAGCTCTTCCAATTCGTGGTTGTGGAGTTTCCTCCATTGTCCTGTCCCCTCGTCATATTTACCTCCAAAGATACTCCTTAAAACTTTATTCTCGAATACGCGGAATTTGTTTTCCTCCCGTTTTGTGAGAGCCCATGTTTCGCATCCGTATAGAGCAATCGGCATGTTTATGGTTCTATAAACACGGAGCTTTATGTTACCTGATAGTAGTTTGGCTTTCAGCAGTTTACTGACTCCGTGCCAACTAGCGTTGCCGGAATGCAGTCTTTTGTTAATTTCCTTCGACATCTCGTTACTGGCCGACAGTATCGTTACCAGATATTTAAATTCTTTAACTTGTTCAAATATGTTGCCGCGTCACAAGCAAATGAAAACGATGGTCAAATTGAATGAATTACGCTTCGGGCTGCTTCGCCACCCACCTTATTCTTCAGATCTGGCCCCCAGTGACTACTGTCTTTTTCGTAGACCTCAAAAGATGCTTTCGAGAAAGAAATTCGGCTCAAATGAAGAAGTGATTGTCGTAATTGAGGCCATTTTTGAGAGTAAATACAAATCGCTCTACAAAAGAGGCATCGACAAATTACAGGAGCTTTGGAATGAATGTATTACTCTTGAAGGAAAGCATTTTAATGAATATATTGGGTTGACCCACATGAAATGTCCGATTTTCGCTCAGTCGGAAATAAGAAGTTCTCGAGTGAACATCTGTGCCAGAGCGATTATTATTATTATTTATTGGCCTGTAAGAACCCGGAAGTTCATGACCTCACCGACTCGGCTTCGCCATCGTTCCGTCCTGGGCACTCTCCTTCCACGCTTGACCATTCGATCCGATCTCCTTAAGGTCAAACCTAACATTGTCCTCCCATCTCCGTCACGGCCGTCCTACCGGTCTCTTTCCCGTTGGTCTACCGTCAAGAATTCTATGCACGGTCCTATCGTTCCCCATTCGCGCCACGTGTCCGGCCCATCTTAATCTTCGCGACTTGATTACTCTCACTATTGTAGGTTTGAGATATAGCTCTTCCAA
Source organism: Microdon myrmicae (assembly GCA_963931805.1). Classification (NCBI taxonomy): domain Eukaryota; kingdom Metazoa; phylum Arthropoda; class Insecta; order Diptera; family Syrphidae; genus Microdon; species Microdon myrmicae. The sequence goes on along the minus strand of OZ007500.1, from coordinate 3,661,077 downwards.
TTCGTGGTTATGGAGTCTCCTCCATTGTCCTGCCTCCTCGTCATATTTACCTCCAACGATGCCCCTCAAAACTTTATTCTCGAATACGCGGAATTTGTTTTCTTCCCGTTTTTTGAGAGCCCATGTTTCGCATCCATATAGAACAATCGGCATGATTATGGTTCTATAGACACGGATCTTTATGTTACGTGATAGCAGTCTGAATTTCAGCAGTTTACTGACTGCATGCCAACTCGCGTTGTCGGAATGCAGTCTTTTGTAAATTTCCTTCGACATTTCGTTACTGGCCGTCAGTATTGTTCCCCGATATTTAAATTCTTTAACTTTTTCAAATATCTTGCCTTTGACGTTCATATGCGTTCCCTGAGGTCCACCTGCTCTCGCCGTAATCATGTATTTTGTTTTGTCTTCATTTATTTCTAGGCCCACCTCTTCTGCCGCTTGCATGATGATTTCACAGTTTTTACTAACAGTCTCTAGATTATCGCCCAGAACGGCGATGTCATCCGCATATGCGAGCACTTGTGTGACCCCGTTCAGGGATGAGCCGCCATGTTGTCGTCTTGTACCTTTCTGATGACATACTCGACCACAAGGTTAAAGAGACACGGTGATAGACCATCTCCCTGCTTTAGTCCGTCCCGGATTTCAAATGATTCTGAGAGGTGGTTTTCTATTCTGACTCGCCCTTTGTTTTCGTTCATGCAAATTTGTATGAGGGCGGCATATTTTTTTGGGACTCCCAGCTCAACTAGAATATGGTAGAGTCTCTGCCTTGCGACTGAGTCGTAGGCTTTTTTGAAGTCAACGAACAGTTCGTGAACCGTCTCTCCGTACTCCCACTTCTTTTCCAGCAGTTGTCTTATTGTGAACATTCGCCAGAGCGATAAATTTTCTTTTTTTATAAAGTAAAGTAGTACATGTGTGAGCATTTTAGGGTTCGTTACATGTACAGTTATTTTTTTCTAGGAATTGTTTACCATACTGTCGGCAGTTCAAATTCGAACTCTCTTCCTTTATGAATTAAAAATGGGACATAATGCGTCATTGGCAAAGAAAAACATTAATGACGCATTTGAGGATGTAGAGGTAAACGGACGCGCCATACGACGTTGGTTTGGAAAGTTTCGTTCGGGAGATTTCAGCCTCGAAAATGAACCACATGGGTAGCCGGAAACGTTAGTTGACGACGATGTTTTAAGAGCAACGGTGGTCGCGGAACCAACGAAATCGGTGCGGGAGATTGCCCAAAGTATGGGGGTATCCCCAATGACAATAAGTTGATATCTTACTCTCATAGGAAAGATAAAGAAACTCGACAAGTGGTTACTGAACTGAACGCGTCCCAAAAACGACGGCGCCTTGAAATCTGCGCATCGCTTAGAGTAGGAAACCAAACTGAATCGTTATTGCACCGGATTCACCTGTGATAAAAAGTGGATTCTGTATAACCGTAAAAGACCTGGGCAGTGATGGGATGCAGGTGAAAAACCAAAACACACCCTCAAGCCCGATCTTCACCCAAAAAAGGTTATGGGGACAATTTAGTGGACATCGAAAGGACCAATCCACTTTTCATTTCCTCAACCACCTAAATGCTATCAAATATTGTGAGTAACATGCTATCAAAATTGTGAGTAACATGACATATTCCATGCCAAATTGGCTAAGAAGCAACCTGCGTTGGTTAATAGGAACGGCTCGATCCTTTTGCATGACAATGTAGACGCCATACCTCACAAGTACCGGTGCAAAAACTGTTGCAGTTGGAATTTGAAATTCTTCCGCATCCACCGTACTCTCCCGACATTTCCCCTACGGACTACCATCTTCTACAATCTGGATTCATTTTGCTGGCAGAAGGTCTTCCGGAATCTAGCAGAGGTCATAAAAGTCTTTGAAGATTTCATTCCCTCAAAAAGTCAGCACATCTACGAAAAAGGAATATTTGACCTTGTATTACGTTGGAAGGGGCTCCTCGATAGTATAGTGGTTAGTATACCCGCCTGTCACGCGGGAGACCGGGGTTCGATTCCCCGTCGGGGAGCCTCTGGCGCAAGACTAATGATCTTGACCGGAAAAAACAAATCATTATGGAAAATTTAACAAGCCTCAGGACTTGCTAAATAAGGCCAAGACCGGTTCCCGGTTGTAGTGCCGATGATGATGATTACGTTGGAAGAATGTCACAGATGCCAACGGATCCTATTTTGATTGAATAAAAATTTACGGAAAAAGTAATATTGGCTTGTCATAATAATGTGATACCACCCAAAAGTTGAATTTCCAAAAAAAAAAAATTGTTTTTGTTAGTTAGACCGAAAACTTATTAATTGAAGTGTCCAAGTATCTGCCATGTCCAAGTTATTCGAGAGTAAGGTTTACAACTGCATGATCTTTCGCCACAAGTTTTAATCTCTCGCCTGCATAGCACATCTTTAGAGATCTTCAATGTCTAATTTAGTTGTTCGTTTCCAAAAACGCACAATCGAGTTTGGAAACTGACTACACGCAGTTGACACCGACTTAATCAAGGTTATCGACAAAGTCTCAACATAATTTTTCGTAACTTCGCTTCAACCTCTTTTCCCCTGTTAGTGATGGGCAGCACAATAAAAATAGTCACAAATTCCAAATATAAAGGTAATGAGTTCGCGACACCTTTTTAGCATGTCACGTATCGTCGGCTGGATACTGATCAAATTCTGAAATTGTCGTCCTTGGTGATTTTAATGTACACAACTCCGCCTGATTGGTACATTTTAACAGGCTGGGAGGCCAGAGGAGATGTTCGGTGTTAGCCGCAATTTGACTCAACACGTGGAGGAACTTACGCGAGTCCCCGATGACCGAGGCGATAATGCGAACACCCTGGATCTGTTTTTGACATCCGAACCGAGTATTTATACCTGAGACCCAGCTCGATTCGTCAACTGATTCGACATATCGTCGTTGCTCAGGATATGACTTACATTCCGGATTCCGTTTTATGGGCGAAGTCTGTGTCTACGCGCGGCCCGATCTGGCTTGTCAGAGGATGGAGGCGTTGGAACCCAATAACATGGACATCATATGGTTGAGAGTCGTGCTGAGGAATTCTGTTAAATTTCTTTATTGTCTTAACCGCTCCACGAATGATGATCGACCAGCGACATTTTTCGAACATCTTTCACATACAGTTGACTGGATAGGGATCAACCACCCAGCTTCTGAAATTGTTGTCCTTAGCGAGTTTAATGTGCACAATTCCGACAGGTTGTTACATTCTAACAACCGACGAGGCTGGCGGATATGTTTGCTGTTAGCCACAATTTGACTCAACTCATGGAGGAACCAACGCGAGTACCGGATGCTCGAGGCGATTATGCGAACACCCTAGATCTGTTTTTGACACCCGAACCGAGTATTTATACCGTAGAGGTTTCGGTACCACTGGGAAACTCAGATCACTGCTGGGTATCTGTCGCGCAACCACTTGCATTTCAAGCAAAAAACCGGCCTAGGCAGCTTGGCCATGTATGAAAGTATACCGTGGAAGTTCTGTGCCACTGGGAAGCTGATCACTGCTTGGTGTCGGTCGCGCAGCCGCTTGCATTTCAAACGAATAACTGATCTAAGAAGCTTCGCCATGTATGGAGGTATGGGGCTGCTAACTGGGACGATTTGCGAGATTTCTTCACATCCTTCCCGTGGTCTGAGGTGTGCTTTGAAGAGTCTGTTGTTAACGCATGCGCGGAATCGGTCACGGGGTGAAGATTTCCATTCCACAATCCATCAAACGAAATTCATCTGATAAACCTTGGTTTGATAAAAAATGCTAGCAGAATACAGCGGGAAAAAATAGAGCTTTTAAGCAATGGCGCTCCAATACCACCGAGATTAACAGAACGAATTTTGTTAGAATATGAAACGCGTGCAAACATCCGATTGATACCGCCCAGAAAGCTTACAACGCCATAGTGACCAACTGGTTTGCATCCCTTCTGGCCAATGACAAGGGCTTCCCTTCCTCCTCTTTTCCCCCCTTAGTGACGGGCAACGGGACACTAGTCATATATTCAAAAGATAAATAAAGCTAATGTGTTCGCGAATTCAAATCTCGATGACGGTCTTTCGGAGCCACCTGTGATTGCGCCGGTACGGCCTTCGATGCGGGATGTGAGGTTCCACCCGCATACTATTCAACGTATTCTACGTTGACTGGACTGTAAGAAGGCAACCGGCCCGAACGGAATACCAGCAGTAGTCCCTAATAACTGTCGCCCGTTATTAGCAGACTCTTCGACTTATCTACCTGCTGTAAGGTAGCTCGAGTTCGGCCAGTCCCAAGAAGGGAGAAAAAGTATCTCCCACAAAATTACCGGTTGTTAAGATTACTGCCTATGCTATCTAAGATGATGAAAAAGGTAATCAATGTCGAGTTAATTAAGTATATGGAGTGCAACGGACTTCTGAATGATCGGAATACGGATTCCGTGGCAGGCGGTCCACGGGAGACCTTTTGAACCTTATAACCGATATATATACATCTGCGATTAAAGAGCATGGTGAATCAAGGGGGTCCAATGGATATCTCCAAGGCTTTTGACCGTGTCTGGCAGGGGGCATTGCTGAGTGAGCTTCGTTCATACAGACTTTCCCAACAGCTTTGCGACTGGACGAGGAGCTTCCTCGAAAATTGATCGATCCGGGTTGTTGTGGATGGCGAGTCTTCAGATCTGTATCCCGTTAATTCCGTGGTGCCTCAAGGTTCTATTCTGGCTCCAACCTTGTTTTTGCCGCCGTAATGACTGAATTGGTAAGGAGGTTGTGTCTTGCGTTTGATTATGCAAACCTAGGTTCAACTGACGACCCTTGCTATTGTGCAGTTCGGCACAATTACTGAGTGGTAGGTAGGGTCCCATAGCTCAGCCGCTCGATGAAATGCCACCCCTTTAAGCTATAGGCTTCGTGAAATGGTTGGGAGAAATCCCTGAGCATCATATGGACCTTGACTGATGGACCCGGTCGAGAAAAAATAGCATCTTAGGGCGATGACTCAGACCTATACGTTCACCTTTCCTGGGAGAAGTAAAAAAAAAAAAAAAGATTTTTAGGAGTCAACGGATAACAGAGCGTTCAGTTTTGCGGATGATGGTCCGCTTGTTTTCTTGTTTCCGAGTGATCAGGCGATTAGTGTGTCAACGTCGCACCAGCTGAACTGGAGCCAGATCGACTCTCTGAATCGGGATCTAGATAAGGTCTTGCAGTGGGGAAAGGTCGATCTCGTCGACTTCAATACAACGAAGACACTATATACATCATCAAAAGGAAAAGTGGATCATCGGTTGCACAGCTAATGATAAACGGCCAAGCTCTGGAATCTGGGGAAAGCATGAAATCGCTCGGGGTCACAGTCCCTGGGAATGTATTGTGGCGTTTCTAACAGTTACATACACAATATACAAGCAAATAGTGAGGAATACCGAAAGAAAATCGAATAAGAGAATGCACCAGCCGTATACCAAGCAATATCATAGCAAGTTGAGTGTACTTGAGTTTAGAAATCGAATTCGTACACGCGGCAGTGGTCTGATGCTTCATTGCCTCGCTTCTCACCCATTTCATTGATGTTCAAATCACCGTCTTCACTATCTTTGCTTAACGCAACAACCCGACGTAAACTGTATACACACAATACACAATCTCCCATACGTAAACAGAACTTGTTTGGTATACGGCTGGTGCATTTTCTTTCGGTGTTCTTTACTATTTGCTTGTATGTTGTATGTGTATCTGTTAGAAACGCTACAGTATCGTCACATAAACACGTGTCGAACATCGGGAAATCCGCCTCTGGAAAACGGAGTTATCCTTTTAGAGCGAAGAAATATTTTACTCCGACTCAACTTTTTCTTCTGTATAAATTCCAAATTAGACCCGCGCTCGAATATTGCTCTCGTGATTGGAGCTCTGCTCCTAAACATACTCTCAGCCTTCTTAAGAGCATACAGGGACGTACCATCCGCTGATCAGGAACCCGGCGCTGACGTCGGGACTACAGTCGCTATCATATTGAAGGCACATAGCTGACATCTGCCTGTTTTACAGATATTATCGCGGGTACTGTTCTTTGGAGATTCGTGGTATTGTTCCACGCAATTCGGTTTATATGCGCTCCACAAGACAATCCGACGGATCGCACCAATTTCCGGTTCATCTCCCGACTGCGCGAACACCCCTGCATCAGAACTCGTTCCGCTACAGAGCAGGAAAGAGTGGAATTCCATCCCCGTGCGATTGTCTCCGGAGCTTTACAACCTGCAAATGTTCAAATAGAACTGCAATAGTTATTTGGTGGCATCTCAGGGCCCCGACCCGGCGCTATAGGTTCGTCTCTCCTGAGAAAAAGAGAGAGAAAAAAAAAGACGCCTTCAAAATGGAGGATTTGATTACTACACGCATTTCATATTATGGATTAAGTCATACTTAGCAAAACGTCTATTCTGATCACTTAGTAAGTCGATCTGTGATGACCAAGGAAGTCATTTCGGAATTCTTATCTCCATACAACTCATTAAAAACGTAATTCACGATTTGAAAGATACAGCCCTATTTACGCAGATAGGGAGATAATTCAGCAACGTTAAGATTACAATAGCAATTATATTTTGTGATATCTCCTAATGTACGAGGCATAGACAGTTTTTTGTCTATTCTTCTGGCTTTGCTCCATGTTTATATACTCCCACATCCATCGTTCAATGTACTGGTCCCAAGCGATTCTTGCTCTTAAGCTGGTAAAAATTTCCAGATTCAGTCAAGAGCCTCTTCTGGAACATGTCAGGGAAGTCAAACAAAAAGTTAGACCGGATAAAACCAAATATATCATCTTATCGATGAAGGGAACGGACCAAATATCTGAAAAAGTGGATGAATTTAAGTTTGTGGACGCAGTGCTGGCATCGCGTAACGGAAAGCAAAATGAAAAAAACCAATGAATCATTACATTCCAGGAACGTAACAAATATTTGGTGGTAAATGTGATCGAGATGCCGAAATCATAGAGGTGGCACAGCGGGGAATTCACGGAAGTGAATCACCCAAGATGCTTACAACCCAATTATTGCAAGCCATTGTCTATTAAGAACAAACGTCATTCAATGCTTCCAATGACCAAGCAAAAACAAGCACCTGGTTGAATCACCGGGCTGAATATCTTCGGAACAATTTGCGTTAGGTATCGTTTTTCGCACTATGGTCTTACTGAAGATATATTCTATTAGGGGACATTGAACAGAGCAAGATTTAAAAAAAGTGGCATTAGAAGACCAACGAATAAAACTCTGTGACAAGTTCAAAAACCATGGTAAAGAATGCACCACAAAAGAGAATCGAAATAGAAAACATCAGAGCGGTATACCCAAGCAGATAGTTGAAGTAGCGAGGAAATACTTTCTCGTGTACGCGCGGCCGTGGTGTGATGTGTTGATGCTTTCGGTGTAAACTTTGCATAACGTGATTTCGAATCATTTTTTTTTCATTTCCTTGCAAAACACTATAGTTTTGCCGCGATGCTCTCGTAGTATCTGTTGTCAAATTATTTTTGCCGCATTCTCTTTTTCACCATCAGCTTGTTTTTTTCCAAATTATTCTTAACCTGAATATTGAAAACGAGTGGTGGATGATGTTCTTTTGTCCAGGCTTCGCTTGGCAGTTCAGAAACTGAAAAAAGAATTTGTATATAGAGATTATGCTCGTGCATCTACCTAAATAACCATTGTATAAAACAAAGCAACGTGTATGGTATCGGAAACTAGTTCTCATCATATACTAAGTTAAGGAACGCAGTGAAAGATAAATAAGAAGGAATTCGCGGAGTCATATAATAAGTCATCTACCATTAAAAAAATTAGTGACTTACTGTCCAAAACCATCTGGTAGTCGTTTTAGGTTTTAATTTTTATAATGCAAACGTTCAACGTGCACATTTTCTGCTCATGTTAATGCGACTCGAACCGTAAAAGGATCATATTAGTATTAGGTCGAGCAAAAAAGTATTCAGTGTTTCTCTATTTACTCAGTTTTAAATGCAAACGTTCAACGTTCATAATTTCTGCTCGTATAAACCGTTCTCTTCCACAGCAAGTGCGTCTTGCGACTCGGTCCGTAGAAGGGAAGACTAGTAACAGGTCAACTATTTGACTAGTTTTAAAGAGGCATAGCTTTGAAACTCTTGCTTATGCTTGACAGGGAATTGTTGATTTGATTATTTTTGTCAATTTTATTAAAACTGGTGCAAAAATATAATAGATCACTCCGGAAAACATTTGTTACTACGATAAAGGAAGAATGTGACGCATATTTATGATGAAAGTTTGTTATCGTGATCACAATGAAAAGGTTCGCTCGCTTTCGTTCTAGAAATTTGGAGTGGAGAGATGTTTCTCACTCTGGTCGGCTTAGTAGTAAAAAAGCCTATGCAATTCTAAGCAACGTTTAAGACATGTGTTACACCTCGCTATTCACCCCCTCTTAAACAATACCATACGTAATCCCAAACAACCATCCTCAAACAATCTTCACAGCAATTCAATCATCATTCACTTGACCCATATCGCGATACACGCCTATCCATTTCATGGTCATTCATAATACCATCAACAATTCAATCGTCACAAGTATTCTGCATACAATGCAATACTCGCGTTCATTCAGAAGCGAAGTCTTCCCCACGAACAATTAATTCATGATCGTTCATAATCCATGCCATGTATCAGTCATACACTTGACCTTGCATTCTGCTTCGCATTACGAAAATCAAACAAGCAACTGTCCACAGACCTACACGGTCTCATGTTACAAGTACATATGTTTACAAGTGTGATACATGATATGCGAGCACAAGCGGCATTAGCAACGGCCACCGACGACGAAATAATCGAGCGTCGGAAAAGTGCTGAGTTCGGCGAAATAGTGAACGCAGCAGTGAGGCGCGATTAATCGTATGATACGATTGGCACATGCGGGCAATGGCCTATAATTGGTTCTCCGCATGGAAAGAAATTAACTAATTGCGCAAATCATTACCGTTGCATTTTGGCAGGGAAAATTAAACGATTATGGAATTGCTCAATTCTCTGTCGCTGCAGTTTTCGCAGAACAATTATTGAGTATTGCGAATGGATTATGACAGGCGAATAACCTCAGAATAGGTTACACGTTCTGGGTGAGAAAAATGCATCATCTGCATTAACTCACCAATAATTTGGTATTTAAAGGGTAGTGCAAGTGAGTTTCTTTGCAGTGCAGTGTAATAATATAACAAGAAGACTGCAGCCATCGGAATTGCACAGCGGGTCTTCTTGTTCTTAAAAGTCAAAATGTAAAATAAATAAAGGGATGGACATTCCCAGTATTTCTAATAAATAGTAAAGCTTTAAAGTTAGTATAAAGAAAAAGTGTTGTTTCAATTCACATCAACAAACCACAAATCGGAGGAAGACCGCCACCCGGTAAGTTAAGCAATCACATCAAGACCGCAGGAAGCCCCCACAAAGAACCTGCCACCAAGAAGAAACCGCCCCCAGGAGACGTGGAACTAACAGGTGAATATCAATAAATTAATAACCTCGGAGGAGTTTTCCCCGAGAGATAATCAAATATTAAATGTTAACATTGGGGGTTACACTCTAATGTTGCGCATGGAATTGAAAATCGACCAGAAAAGAGTTTAAAACTATTTCAATGGAGCTGGTTATATCAGGTAACCAAGAAAGTACGAGCGGTTTTTAAAACGGAAGTTACTTTTCATGCTATAGTAATCCTATCCACCGGTAAGGGTACACGTATTAAAGTTTTCCTGAAAGCTTGTGCATCGGCACGTTGCGTCGGCCAACGTAGAGAACAGGTGGACAGTGACAGTTCAGAAATTCGTAGTTAAGTATGAGTGTGTCCAACGCATTTATTAAGGCTTGATTACTGTGCCAGTTTAAACTGGGTGCAAAAGGTGCCGAAGCAGCAAGACTGCAGCCATCGGAATTGCACAGCGGGTCTTCTTGTTCTTAAAAGTCAAAATGTAAAATAAATAAAGAGATGGACATTCCCAGTATTTCTAATAAATAGTAAAGCTTTAAAGTCAGTACAAGGAAAAAGTGTTGTTTCAATTCACATCAACAAACCACAAACCGGAGGAAGACCGCCACCCGGTAAGTTAAGCAATCACATCAAGACCGCAGGAAGCCCCCACAAAGAACCTGCCACCAAGAAGAAACCGCCCCCAGGAGACGTGGAACTAACAGGTGAATATCAATAAATTAATAACCTCGGAGGAGTTTTCCCCGAGAGATAATCAAATATTAAATGTTAACATTAGGGGTTACACTCTAATGTTGCGCATGGAATTGAAAATCGACCAGAAAAGAGTTTAAAACTATTTCAATGGAGCTGGTTATATCAGGTAACCAAGAAAGTACGAGCGGTTTTTAAAACGGAAGTTACTTTTCATGCTATAGTAATCCTATCCACCGCTAAGGGTACACGTATTAAAGTTTTCCCTGAAAGCTTGTGCATCGGCACGTTGCGTCGGCCAACGTAGAGAACAGGTGGACAGTGACAGTTCAGAAATTCGTAGTTAAGTATGAGTGTGTCCAACGCATTTATTAAGGCTTGATTACTGTGCCAGTTTAAACTGGGTGCAAAAGGTGCCGAACCAGCAAGATAAATATGTGAAGCGTTCGGAGAGGGTACTGCTAGTGAACGAACAGCTGCTCAAAAGTGATTTCAGACATTTTCGTCGGGTGATGAGACCCTTGACGAGATTTGATTGGGTAGATCAGAACCTCTCGATTTGCAGCAATTAAAGGTAGCAACTGTCAGGAACTTACCCAACGATTTGGGGTCAGCGATGAAACAATTCGTGTACACTTGCATCAGCTGGGAAAATCGTTGATTTTGAGTAAAGTCCCCTATGAACTGACCGCAGCGAACCAACTCCAGCGACTTAATATTTGCTTTTCTTTCCTCACCAGGAACAAGAATTGTCCCATTTTGAACGGGTTTTGGATTGTGACAAAATGTGGAAGATGCACTACAACAGAAAACGATCGTACCATTGGCTTTCGTCACAAGACCCAAAGCCCTTGAGTACTAAACCTGTTCTTCATCAACGGAGATTGATGCTGTGTGTGGTGGATTACTGCTGGGATCGTGCATTTTGAGTTTTTGAAAAGTGGTGAAACCATTATCAAAAAAATTTATTCAGCACAATTATACAGAGAAACCGAAAAACTCACATAAAACAGCTAGCATCCATGAACAGACAGGATGTTCTTTTCCATCAAGACAACACGAGGCCTCATATAGCAAGGATGACCCTAGAGGCGATTTCTTCACGAGACTGAGAACTTTTAACACATTCTCCGTATTCACCAGACTTTGCTTTATCGTACTTTTGAATCCCGCTATATAAACCCCCATAATTCATTAACGCACACGATGCAACCATCCTCAGCTCACAGTTAATTAATGCTCATATCGCACACGCTGCGATACTTATTCGAATACTCATTAACTATTACGCATACTCGCTTCCCAAAGCTACACGCTTATCGCGTATCGTCAATTCGTATTCATATTGCACATGAAGCAATCCAATCATAACAATTAACACATGATATCGCATGACGCATTCTCGCTTCCTAAGGCTACAAGCTAAATGCATTCTTTTGTTTTGTATTCAAAACAAGCTCTACACTTGGCATAAGACATTTTCGCACGGTCTTATATTACGAATGGATTTTTTGCTTCATATCCGAGAACAGGTGTCACACAAGTCATATGACACTACCGGCACCTTTAGAAGGAATTAGCGACCACTTAACCGAGCTTCGATCAAAGTGCGGGAATCTGCGAAACGCCAGACATTGCAACGAAACACAAACCGATCGAACGATACGAATGGCTTGAAAGTGGGCCATTGTACTGCTATTGGTTCGGTCGAATGCAAAAATCAATTAAGTAATTGCTTAAGCCAACGCCGCTGCACCTTGATATGATTGGCAATGATAATTAAGAAATGCGCATGACTTGTACCGGGCAATTGGACTCAATATGGGTCATACGTTCTGGATCGAAATCCAAGCTGAATGAAACGCATCGTTTGCACTTCTACGCCTATAATTTGGGTATATAAAGAGTGGCTGCAAACGGACTAAGGGGAGAGCTAATCGATCAAGCAAAAGGTTGCAGCCTTGCAACGGTACAGCGGGTCTTTTGCTTTGATTAGATTAGAGAGTTAATCCAGTAGCCAAGTGGGCGAGTAGTTTAATATAAATAAGTTAAACACAGTAAATAAGAAATAAAGAAAAGGAAAATCAAAAGATACTTTCCACCCAACATTCCATCCGAAGACCCGGAACAGCAAGGGCCCACATAAAATCAGGTAATATCAAATAAAATAACATTACAATTTGGCGCAGCCGGTGGGATACTGCCGGTGGCAAATAAATAACTTTAAATAATTTTTGTTGATACCTTTATTGGTATTACAGTACTACCATCTCTTTTTGGCCATGGAGAATTATATGCGGGATTGGCAGTTGTACATAGAATTCCTGATGGCAGACCAACGGGAAAGAGACCAGTGGGAAGACCGCGACGGAGATGGGAGGACAATGTAAGGGCCTATTACCCAAATATGACGTTTTATGAGAGTTCGACCAATGGATTTGTGGCGTTTCTAACAGATACACACACAATACACAAGGAAATAGTGAAGAACACCGAAAGAAAATCGAATAAAAAAAAGCATCAGAGTCGTATACCATAGCGATAACATAACAATTCCACATCAGTTGAGTGTACTTGAGTTTAGAAATCGAATTCATACACGCGGCAGTGGCCTAATGTGTTAAGCATTGGTTCAGTTTTTAGTGAATCTAACTGTCATAGCGTCAGTTCTTCACTATCGCCGCAAACGCTATAGATTTGTTCCACCACAGGCATTTCTGCACCTTGATACGATTGGCCTCATTCAGGACGTATCCGGAATACCGTTGGTTTTCCACGTGCGTCGATCGACCGTAGATAACCGGATAGATTATGGGTGGGAAGTTGCACCCCAGATGAAGAGTGTCTGCGGTACAGTAGAATGTTTTTGGTATTTTTCTTTTCTGTAATGAAACCGCACATACTTTCTTGGTTTCCGGATAAAACTGATCACGACACTGCTAACCAACTGAAGATCAACCAGAAAAGGGTCTTAGACCATTTGCATAAAGATGGTTACAAGACGAAGTTCTACTGAGTAAAAAAAAAAATTAATGGACTGAATTTCCATCGGCGAATCGTCGAGAGAAACGGAACGCAATGACGTTATTTTGGAAGTGTAAGTGACAGTTGATGAGAAATGGATCATATACTATAATGCTGCAAAAGAACGGTTGCGGTGGAAAAAAATGAAGCGCCACAAGCGGTGGCAAAGGAAAACGATATGCTAAAACGCTCTATAAGACCAAATTCATAAACAGAGAAGACGCGAAGTAAAGGAATCCAAAAATAAAACAGAGCTTAGAAGTGACGCCCAGGGTCGCCCTTCGTCTCACATTTCTCTTGTTGCCAAAAAGAAGAAGCTTGCTTTGACTGATGTCCGTCTCTCGGTACCATGACTAGATGTTACGATAACTAACCCGCCACAATAAATATTTGTATACTGTTTTATTTTACCTTGTTGTATTTTTATTTTATTTTACTTTTGTCCCATTTTGTGTTTTTTTTCCTCGTATCATATCATTTGAACCACACTGTGATGCTGTATGATGTGAACCGAGTTCACCGCCTTGGTTGGGGGTGTGATCAATCGCTGTAGTGTACATGCAACAATGTCAAAAGTGATCCATCAGCATTTAGTCGATCATCTACCTCGTGTGGCAATCTATGAAATCATTCCTTCGTCCCGTGTCGAATATTCAGCTCATCTTATGCCGAGTAGTTTCCTTTCTTTCTTCTGCCCTTCGCCTGTTGCTTTAGCTGAGAGAGCTATTTTTAGTTAGATATTTATATAAGTTCATCTTAGAAAAAATTCTGTGGAGCACAGTTGTCAAATATGTTAAAGACAGGAAATTTGTCGAAGCCAACGTGGATGTGGTCGGCATGACTTTTTGGGATCTGCAGAACGCCCTAGAGGGACCGAAGACTCGTAAAAAAAAATCTGAAGCAATATGTTTTCTTTACAACAACACGTTTACTTAGATAGGTTCTTTAAAATTGTTGGCTGCCGACGAGATTGACGATTAGGAAAGCAAACTGAAAGGGAAAGTCGGCTCTGAAAATTGTAAAACTGAATGTTGAAGACAATTTTGAATTAGTCACCAAGGTCGAAGATTTTGCAGAAAGGCGAAGTCGCCAAAGGACATTATTAGGAACCCTACGGCTTCGTCGAAAAGCCTGGAGCGACGTATTATTTTAATGGATTTTTAAAAACCACACGACAGCTATCTATTTGCGTCTTAGGGAGTTGATAGCTGCAAAAGTCGTGGCAAAGCTGGAATTGACTACATGGAGGATGCTGCATCTCACATCTATTAACAACCCAACCCAATGGCTGATTTGAATCTCTACCGTCAGCAAAAATGCAACTGAACCAACGAGTTCTAAAAAAAGGCCCAAATTGATGACCATGAGAGGTGTAGGGTTTCACCATGGCAATAATAAACTACATAAATATTTGATGACCCGGCGTTGAGAGACCTTCGCTGGGAAGTTTTTATGCATTAATCGTATAGTGTTGATATTGCGCCGCCAGATTATCATTTGTTCCGATTTCTTCCACATACTTCCGCAAATATAAAATTGACCTCAAGTGAAACGTAGAAACCACCTGTGACTGTATTTCAATGATAAAGCCCCGGAATACTATAACAATGGAATATCGGTTCTAGTTGACAAATGCACAAGGCATTCCCAAATAATGGCCAATGTTTGGATAAATAAATCAGTTTTTTGGTAAAAAAATATATTTGGGAAAAACATACACGAACCTAATAGACGCTGAGTCTTAGCCATACTCCACAACCATCATCATCATCATCGGCCACTACAACCGGGGACCGGTCTTGGCCTTATTTAGCAAGTCCTAAGACATGTTAAATTTTCCATAATGATTTATTTTTTCTGGGCAAGGTCATTAGTCTTGCGCCAGAGGCTCCCCGACGGGGAATCGAACCCCGGTCTCCCGGGTGACAGGTGGGTATACTAACCACTATACTATCGAGGAGCCAAGTTAACATTTAGTCTTAAGTAAAATATACTCCACAACCACGAAGTTAAAATGCATCTTTCATATTGGAAAACGTATGTTGGGGATGAAGAAGACCCTGCATTTTTTTTTATTATACATCTCTCAGGAGACATGAACCTATAACGCCGACAAGGTGCCCCGAGATGCCACCAAATAACTGTGGCAGTTCTTCTCGAACAGTTGCAGGTTGTAACGCTCAGGAAACACTTGCGCGGGGAGGGAATTTCACAGCTTTCCCACTCTGTAACGGAACGAGTTCTGATGTAGGGATGTTCGCGTCGCCGGGAGATGAACAGCAAACTGGTGCGATCCGCCGGATTGTTTTGTGGAGCGCATATAAACCGAATTGCGGGGAACAATACGATGAATCTCCGAAGAACGGTACCCGTGATAATATCTGTAAAACAGACAGAGGTCGGCTACGCGCCTTCGATGTGATAGCGGTTGTAATCCCGACGTCAGCGCCGAGTCCCCGATCAGGCGGAGCGCTCGTCTCTGTATGCTCTCAAGTAGGTCGAGGGTATGTTTAGAAGCCGAGCTCCAAACATGAGAGCAATATTCGAGCGCTGGTCTAATTTGGGATTTATACAGGAGACAAAGTTGGAGCGGAGTAAAATATTTCTTGGCTCTAAAAAGATAGCTCACTTTTCCTGAGGCGGCCCCGGCGATGTTCAACACGTCTTTATGTCACGATATATTCCCACAGACCGTGATGCCGAGCAATTTCAAGCTTTCCCCAGATTCGAGGGCCTGCCTATTCATCATCAGCTGTGGAACCGATGATCCACTTTTCTTTGTGAATGTTGTATATTGTGTCTTCCTTGCATTGAAGTTGACGAGATTGATCTCCGAAGAACAGTACCAGTGATAATATCTGTAAAACACGCCACGCGCCTTCGACGTGATAGCGACTATAGTCCCGACGTCAGCGCCCTATCCCCGATCAGGCGAATCGCTCGTCTCTGTATGACCTCAAGTAGGTTGAGGGTACGTTTAGGAGCAGACCTCCAAACATGGGAGCAATATTCGTGCGTGGGTCTAATTTGGGATTTATACAGGAGGAAAAGTTGTGCCGGAGTGTTGATCAATTTCAAGCTTTCCCCAGATTCGAGGGCCTGCCTATTCATCATCAGCTGTGGAACCGATGATCCACTTTTCTTTGTGAATGTTGTATATTGTATCTTCGTTGCATTGAAGTCTATAAAATTGGCCTTTCCCCACTGTAAGACCTTATCCAGACCCCGATTCAGTGAGTCGATCTAGCTACATCTCGGCTGGTGCGACGTTGATGCACTAATCAGCCGATCATTCGAAAAAGAGGAAACAAGAGTACTGAACAATCCGCGAAACTGAACACTTTGTTATCCGTTGACTCCAACAAATCATTCATGTGAATCAAAAACAAGGTTGGAGCTAAAATCGAATATTGAGGCACCCGGAAATTAACAGGGTACAGATCCGAACACTCGCCATTCACAACAACTCGGATCGATCGACTTTCGAGGAAGCTCTTCATCCAGTCGCAAAACTGTTGGGAAAGTCCGTATGAAGGAAGTTTGCTCAGCAATGCCCCGTGCCAGACGCAGTCAAAAGCCGTGGAGATATCCAATGTGACCGCTCTTGACCCACCATGCCCCTCAATCGCAGATGTCCACATATCGGTTATAAGAGTCAAAACGTCTCACGTGGACCGCCTGCCACGCAATCCGTATTGACGATCATTCAGAAGTTCATTGCACTCCATATTCTTAATTAACTCGACGTTGATGACTTTTTTCATGATCTTAGATGACATAGACAGTAATGCTAATGACCGGTAATTTTGTGGGAAATACTTTTTCTCCCTCCTTGGGACTGGCCGAACTCGAGCTATCTTACGGCAGGTAGGTAATGTCCTCCGTGCATAAGATAAGTCGAAGAGTCTGCCAAGAACCGGCGACAGTTCTGGAGCACAGTTCTTAAGGACTATTGCTGGTATTCCGTCCGGGCCGGTTGGCTTCCTACAGTTCAGTCCACGTAGAATCCGTTGAATAGTATGTGGGCGGAACCTCATATCCCACAATCGAAGACTGTACCGGCCCGATCACAGGTGGCTCCAAAAGACCGTCATCGAGATTTGAATTCGCGGAAAATAAATTCGCGAACACATTAGCTTTATCATTTGCATTTGTGACTAATGTCTTGCTGCCCGTCACGAACGGAGGAAAACAGTAAGAAGCGAAGTTGCAGCTGACAGCACTTGCCATTGACCAGAAGGGACGCGAACCATTTGGGCGCTCAAGGAGTTTATTGGTCACTCTGTCGTGGTAGGCCTTTTTCGCGGTATCAACCGCCCGGTTGTATGCGCGTTTAATTCTAACAAAATTCGTTCTGTTCTGTTCGATAAGATTGGGGCACCACCGTTTAAAAGCTCTTTTTTTGCCGCTGTAATCTGCTCGCATTTTTTATCAAACCAAGGCTTATCAGATGAACTACGTTTGATGAAATGCGGAATGTAGATCTTCATCCCGAGAAGAATAATCTCTGTGACTGACTCCGCGCATGCGTTAACATCGGAGTCTCCAAAGCACACCTCGGACCACGGAAAGGATGTGAAGAAACCTCCATACATGGCTAAGCTGCCTAGGTCGGTTATTCGTTTGAAATGCAAGTGGTTGCGCGTCCGATACCAAGCAGTGATCTGAGTTTCCCAGTGGCGCAGTAACCTCCACGCTATAGATGTTCGACTCGGATGTCAAAAACAGATCCAAGGTGCTCACATAATCACCTCGGGCATCCGGCACTCGCGTAGGTTCCTCCACAAGTTGAGTCAAATTGCGGCATACAGCGAACATCTCCGCTAGCCTCCCAGCCTCGTCGGTTCTGTTAGAATGCCCCAACCAACCAGCTGGAATTGTGTACATTAAAATCGCCAAGGACAAGAATTTCAGAAGCCGGATATTTGATCTGTATCCAGTCGACAGTACGAAAGATGTTCGAAAAGTGTCGCTGGGCGATCGTTATTCGGGGAGCGGTAAAGACAACAAAGAAACTTAACAGAATTACTCAGAACCACCCTCAATCACATGTCCATGTTATTGGGTTTCAACGCCTCCATCCTTTGGCAAGCCAGATCGGACTGCCTGAAGACAGACTCCAACGTATCGGGAGCAACGAAGATATGTCGAATCCCTTGATGAATCGACATGGATCTCAGTTAGGACAAGGATATCAAGTTTCGCTGTTTGCAAATATTGGTGGGCGGCGTTACTTTCGTATTGGTGAAACCAATTCCCTGATGTTACAAAATGCCTTTATCAGTCGAACGTCGACAGAGTCTCGAGAACGAGCCCGATTACGCGATGACAAATTTCTTAAAGTTCGGTTATTTATCAGAACATTTGCATGATGCACCCATGACATAGTCCTCCCCGGAGATCCGAATGGGAAACCAGTTTACCTCCGGAATTCTTTATTTCAGAAGGTACCATCATGACTTATCTCCGTGTCAGTCGGGCGATCAGTCATACATCCGAAATATAGTCGAAGATTTCTCCCGGCGATACCGCGGAATGTACAGCGTGACGGGCTGGTATCTCACTTCGGGATCCACTGCCACCTAAACCAATCTTTTCTCGAACCGGTCAATCAGCCAAGCTTCGAAAGATGGCCAGGAATTTCTCCTGGCCATTTCACGGAGCCTATAGCTTGATGGGTTGGTATTTCACCAGTCGACAGGACGTTGGAACACCACCTACCACTTGGTCTTTAGTCGGCTCTTACGAGCAGCAGGCCTAGCTGTGAGTATATTCTAACGCCCTACTCACAGGGCAAAAATTGATAGCACTTTTTCTATAAATTGGGTCTATAACTTCAAAAGCTGTAACAAATAACTTCATATCTCTCATATAGACCATTATTGTTACAATGACAGCTGTCTCCTTACAATGAGCGTCAAAAAAGGCATTAAACTTGATATGTCAAAGTGAGCTCAAGTTAGCATACACAAATTTATAAAAATAAATATCGAGTTACGTCTCTACAAAACTGCATTCGCGGAAGAAAAATGCTTCCGATGCTCATTGTTTGCTCTCTGAATTTGTTCCAGACGGCAAATATGTCAGAGTGATTTGCGTGTTTCAAAAAAGGTCTTTAGTCGCCTCTTACGAGAAGCCGGCCTAGCTGTGGGTATATTCTAACGCTTTTTCTCACAAGGCGGAATGAAGTGAAAAACTAAAACAAAAGAAGAAGAAAAAAGGATGATTGTAGGACCGGCGTAGAAGAAAAAACGACGGAACATGAGTAATACACTTGTCCTATTTGCTCAAGGGCCAAAAACGAGGATAGAGTTGACGGCTAAAATTATGAAGGAGATATGCCTTTTTACGGTCTTGCGATTCAAAACTATTCCGACGACAAACAGGCTATGAAAAATTTTACATCAGAATCTCAAACAGTTCGTACTTCCCTACACCAGAACCGTGACCAAAGTTGGTGTAAATATTTGTAAAGTCTGATGAAGAAGCCACCTATAATCATAAACTACCTCTGAGTGATGTTGTCCGGGAGTACATGAAACCCTTCTTCGTAGATCTGACCAATGACGAACTTCTGGACGTCTGATGGAGAAAGAATAGCCAATATAAAGAGTCTTTCTGGGCACTTGTGTCAAAACATCTGTTTACCGGTAAAACCGTTGTGGAATTTTCGACTTAAATATGCATGTGCATCTCAATGAAGGGTCCAAAGTCCTCCATATTTTTTGGAACCATGGTACCATGGAACCGGGGCACACCCATATAATTACGTTCACGAGAAGGACCAAGATGTATTCAAATTTCTGAAAACCTTGCTCCGATCAATCCAAGGAGGCGCGAACAGAGCGCAAAAAGATCGCTGCCGAACAAGAGGAACTATTTGAGGAAGTTTATGGAGTTGTGTATGATCCAGGAATAGCTGGTGACCAGATTACAAGGTAGTATGTTGAATTAAATAGATAAATGAGAAACAATAAAAGAAGCAACAAACTCTAAGCGCCTTTTTCTCAAAACGTTTCACCGAATTCTACTTGATGGAGTTTTATGTGATTGGATTCGCTTTGTTCGTTACTTAGTTGCCCATCTAATAAGCGTGGCAATTTCTATGAGTTATAAATGCCGATTGCTCTATACGGATGCGAAACATGGGCTCTCACAAAACGGGAAGAGAACAAATTCCGCGTATTCGAGAATAAAGTTTTAAGGGGTATCTTTGGCGGTAAATATGACGCGGAGGCAGGACAATGGAGGAAACTCCACAACCACGAATTGGAAGAGCTATACCGTAAACCTACAATAGTGAGAGTAATCAAGTCGCGAAGATTAAGATGGGCCGGACACGTAGCGCGAATGGGCCATGATAGGACCGTGCATAGAATTCTTGACGGTAAACTAACGGGAAAGAGACCGACAGGACGGCCGCGACGGAGATGGGAGGACAATGTTAGATTGGACCTCGAGGAGATCGGATCGGATGGTCGAACATGGAAGGAGAGCGCACAGGACAGGGAACAATGGCGGAGCCGAGTCGGTGAGGTCATGAACTTCCGGGTTCCTACAGGCCAATAAATAATAATAATAATAATAATAATATAAATGTAAGCCCTTTTGAGACGAATGGGCAACGATAGGACCGTGTGCAGAATTCTTGACGGTAGAACAACGGCAAAGAGACTGGTAGGACGGCCGCGACGGAGATGGGAGGACAATGTTAGGTTTGACCTTGAGGAGATCGGATCACATGGTCAAGCGTGGGAGGAGAGTGCACAGGACAGGGAACGATGGCGGAGTCGAGTTGGTGAGGCCATGAACTTCCGGGTTCCTACAGGCCAATAAATATTAATAACAAGCCCATTTGAGAGGCTCAAAGAGATTGAAAAATATATAATTTCTGAACACTTTCACTCAAATGCCTGTAATCTCGGTGCATGAAGAACAACATAGTGATGAGTAGACTCGCTATTAAAGTCCCGAACAATACGGAAACATTTGTGAAACTATCATCATCATCGGCACTACAACCGTATTGTAGTGGTATTGTGAAACTATACAAATACCGATAATCAGTAGAGAAGAGCTAGTAAAACAAAAAAGAGCGACAGGAAATCAAGGATACCAATTACAACACAATAGAAACAGAAGCGACTTAGAGATGAAGTGTAAACTTACCTCATTCGAAAAATTATAACAATGATATGAAGACGACGCTCTATCCAGTTTTGTTTTGTTGGAGTAGTTAGGACGAAAAAGGCCAAAAAAAAAAAAAAAAAAAAAAAAAAAAAAAAAAACATTGTTCCTCGAATCGCCGGACATCGTTGCCACGATTTTCTTTTTGAAAACGGTTTTTTCTTCTTTTAATTTGGATTATGTCTTAAATTGCAAAAACACTGGGGCGGTGGAAAATAGGATTTTCTTTTATTTAACTTCTCGCAGGAAAGCGAACCTGAGCCCTGAGTCAGCGCCCTGGGATGTTATTTTTTTTTTATTTTTTTTTTATTAGACCTCTCGGGAGAGGCGAACCTATAGCGTCGAGTGGGCGCCCCGAGATGCCATCAAATAACTGTTGCAATTTTTTTTGAACAGTTGTATGTTGTAACACTCTGGGAACACTCGCGTGGAAAGGGAGTTCCACAGCTTCCCCGCTCTGTAGCGGAACGAGTTCTGATACAGGGATGTTCGCGCCGTCGGGAGATGAACCACAAACGGGTGCGATCCGTCGGATTGTCTTGTGGAGCGCATATAGACCGAATTGCGTGTAACAATGCCAAGAATCTCCGAAGAACAGCACCCGTGATAATATCTGTAAAACAGACAGAGGTCGGCCACGCGCCTTCGATGTAATAGCGACTGTAGTCCCGACGTCAGCGCCGAGTCCCCGATCAGGCGGATCGCTCGTCTTTGTACGCTCTCAAGTAGGTCGAGGGTATGTTTAGGAGCCGAGCTCCAAACATGAGAGCAATATTCGAGCGCGGGTCTAATTTGAGATTTATATAGGAGAAGAAGTTGGGCCGGAGTAAAGTATTTCTTGGCTCTAAAAAGATAACTCAGTTTTCCTGAGGCTGATCTGGCGATACCCGATACGTGTTTATGCCATGATACATTCCCACAGACCGTGACGCCGAGCAATTTCAAACTTTCCCCAGCCTTGAGGGCCCGGCCACTCATCATCAGCTGTGGAACCGATGATCCAGTTTTCTTTGTGAATGTTGTATACTGGGTCTTCGTTGCGTTGAAGTCGACAAGATAGGCCTTTCCCCACTGCAGGACTTTATCTAGATCCTGGTTCAGAGAGTCAATCTGTCTACATCTCAGCTGGTGCGACGTTGATACACCAATCGGCCGATCACTCGAAAAGGAGGAAACAAGCGTACTATCATCCGCAAAACTGAACACTTTGTTATCCGTTGTCTCCAACAAACCATTTATGTGAAGCAAGAACAAGGTTGGAGCTAAAATAGAACCCTGGGGCACCCCCGAATTAACAGGATACAGATCCGAACACTCGCCGTCCACAACAACCCGGATCGATCGATTCTCGAGGAAGCTCCTCGTCCAGTCGCAAAGCTGTTGGGAAAGTCCATATGAACGAAGTTTGCTCAGCAATGCCCCGTGCCAGACGCGGTCAAAAGCCTTGGAGATATCCAATGCGATCGCCCTTGACTCACCATGCCGTTCAATCGCAGATGTCCATATATCGGTTATAAGTGTCAAAAGGTCTCCTGTGGACCGCCTGCCACGGAATCCGTATTGACGATCATTCAGAAGACCGTTGCACTCCAAATACTTAACCAACTCTGTATTGATGACTTTTTCCATTACCTTAGATAAAATAGACAGTAATGCTATCGGACGGTAATTTTGTGGGAGACACCTTTTTCCCGTCTTTGGGATTGGCTGAACTCGAGCGATTTTCCAGCAGGCAGGAAAGGTCCTCCGTGCATAAGATAAGCGGAAGAGTCTGCCAAGAACCGGCGATAGTTCTGGAGCACAGTTCTTAAGGACTATTGCTGGTATTCCGTCCGGGCCGGTTGCCTTCCTACAATCCAGTTCACGTAGAATGCGTTGAATAGTGCGCGGACGAAATCTCACATCCCGCATGGAAGACTGTACCGGCGAGATCACAGGTGGCTCCAAAAGGCCGGAATCGAGGTTTGAATTCGCGGAAAATAAATTCGCGAACACATTAGCTTTATCCTTTGGATTCGTGACTAACGTCCCGCTGTCTGTCACCAACGGAGGGAAAGAGGAGGAAGCAAAGTTACTGCTGACAGCCTTTGCCATTGACCAGAAGGAGCGCATACCAGTTGGGCACCGAAGGAGCTTATTGATCACCCTGTCGTTGTGAGTCTTTTTCGCGGTATCAATCGCCTGGTTGCACGCGTTTCTGATTCTAACAAAATTCGTTCTGTTAACATCGGTGGGATTGGAGCGCCATTGCTTAAAAGCTCTATTTTTTGCCGCTGTAATCAGCTCGCACTTTTTGTCAAACCAAGGTTTATCAGACGAACTTCGTTTGATGGAATGTGGAACATACATCTCCATCCCCAGGAGAATAATCTCTGATACCAACTCCGCGCAAGCGTTAACACCGGAGTTTCCGAAGCACACCTCCGACCATGGAAACGATGCGAAGAAATCCCGGAAATCGTTCCAGTTAGCAGCCCCATACTTCCATACATGGCGAAGCTGCCTAGGCCGGTTATTCGCTTGGTATGCAAGTGCTTGCGCGACAGATACCAAGCAGTGATCTGAGTTTCCCAGTGGCGCAGAAACCTCTACGGTATAAATACTCGGTTCGGATGTCAAAAACAGATCCAGGGTGTTCGCATAATCGCCTCGGGCATCCGGTACTCGCGTTGGCTCCCCCACGAGTTGAGTCAAGTTGTGGCTTACAGCAAACATCTCCGCCAGCCTCCCAGCCTCGTCGGTTCTGTTAGAATGTAACAACCAGTCGGAATTGTGCACATTAAAATCGCCAAGGACAATAATTTCAGAAGCTGGGTGGTTGATCTGTATCCAGTCGGCGGTATATGAAAAATGTTCGAAAAATGTCGCCGGTCGATCGTCATTCCGGGAGCGGTAAAGACAACAAAGAAATTTAACGGAATTCCTCAGCACGACCCTCAACCATATGATGTCCATATTATTGGGCTCCAACGCCTCCATCCTCTGGCAAGCCAGATCGGACCGTGCGAAAACGCAGACTTCGCCCTTAAAACGGAATCTCGAATGTAAGTCGTATCCTGAGCAACAAAGATATGTCGAATCAGTTGACGAATCGACCTGGGTCTCAGTTAGGGCAAGGATATCAGGTTTCGTTGTTTGCAAATATTGGTGGACGGCGTTTACATTAGTATTGGTGAAACCGGTGCCCCTGATGTTACAAAATGCAGTCACCAGTCGAGCGTGGGCCGAGCCTCGAGAGTTAGCCCGGTTATGCGATGACGAACCTCTCAAAGTTCCATTATTTATCATGATATCTGCATGATGTTCCCCCTGACATAGTCCCCCCCGGAGATCCGAATGGGAGACTAGTTTACCTCCGGAATTCTTTATATCAGAAGACACCATCATGACTTATCCCCGTGTCAGTCCGGCCCATCAGCCACACATCCGAAACACCGTCGAAGATTTCTCTCGGCGATATCGCGGAATGTATAGCGTGATGGGGTGGTATCTCACCTTGGGATCGACTGCCACCTAACCAACCTTTTCTCGAACCGGTCCATCAGCCAAGCTCCGAAAGATGGCCGGGGATTTCTCCCGACCACTTCACGGAGCCTAAAGCTTGATGGGTTGGTATTTCACCGGGCGCACATGGCGTTGGGACCCCGGCTACCACTCGGCCTTTAGTCGCCTCTTACGACAAGCTGGCCTAGCTGTGAGTATATTCTAACGCCCTACTCACAGGGCAATTATTTTTCTCGCCCGGGCCCATCATCAGCCAAGCTCCGAAAGATGCTCATGGATTTCTCCCAACCATTTCACGAAGCCTATAGCTTAAGGGGGTATTCTGGTCTAGGAATTTGAAAAAATCATTTTTTTTCTTCATATTGCCAAAGCTTAACCCTCTAAGAATATGTTTTTAAGAGGATTTTAGAAAATTCAAATTATTTTCGGAGGTATGGCTGTTTTGCTGACGCGCAGTCTAAACCGGCTCGGCCGGAACGAATCATACAAGACATTAGGGACTTTCTGTCAACCTGCGACCCTGTTTCCTCGTAAAACCGGTTGTGCCTTTATATATATATATATTGAAATACAATAACCGAAGGTAACCTTTATGTATTTTTAAATTATCTTTTATAGGTAGTGTGAGCGTACATCCAGTTGCGAACAGTTGAATTCTAACCTTCAAGCCAAGTGAACGCATGTGCTGTGAGTAAAATAAAAATATTTCAAGTGATAATCCGCAACATATGTATTGCCCACCTGGCGCAGAGAGTTGGTGTAAGTGGCAAAAAGCTGCATCCGAAGGTACATTACACGAGTTTGACCACGAAAATCCTCGTCTATGTGCGAAGGTATTGGATATTATGAAGCCGATTTACGAGTTTATCGTCGGAGGAGTTATTGACTCGATGTTTAGGCTCAGAAACTCAAAATAATAATGAGTCTCTAAACTCTTTGATTTGGACTTTCGCGCCGAAACATATTCATTCCGGAACTCACGTCATTGAAATTGCTACGTTTATTGCTGTTTGCATATTCAATGAAGGCTACATTCCTCTTTTAAAAATAATGATGCTTATGGGAGTCAAAATTGGTCCAGAAGCTTATTCATTCGCTGGGAAACGAGACAATGCCCGGATTGACCGCTCAGAGATACGAGCGTCTAACGCATCAAAGGAGGCCAGAACTGCTCGGTTGGAAGAGAGAATCGCGAAAGATGCTTATTTCGAAGTCGAGGAAGGTCCAATGTATGCAGCAGGAATGGCAGATTGATATAAAATATCATTCCATGACTTAGACCGCGAGAAACTTTACGTGAAACCTTAAACGCGTTTTTCTCGAAACTGTCTTTTTTAAAACAATACCCACGATTTTTCAAGTTCTACTGAACCGATTCACCTCAAATTTAGTATATGCCTTCTTTATAGGCTTTTCTATTGAATGAACTATCCTCGTCGCCAAATTCAATGTTAACTATTTTTAAAAAAAATCGAAAAACTAAAATAAAGTGGTACAAAAATAATTTTTTTTTCAAGCAGTCGCCATTTTGTTAAAAAAAAAAAAACGTTTCAACTTTTTTTTTAGTTCCAACGATAGAGGCATTTCTGTAAATTAATAACTCCTCCTTTTCTTTTCAGATTGAAATGCCTCTTTCTGTAAATTAATAATCTTTTTTTTTTAGATTGCTAGGAGGGTTGAATCGTGGGTATGGTCGCGTGCCATCTTTTTGAGATCCCCCACTTCATCAGCTGCTAACTTTTTGAATTTTTTACTTTCAATTTGTTTTACTGTATTCTTGAAATATTAATAAACATCCTATAAAAAAAATGAATAATAAAAATAATGATTGGTTTCTTTTTACAGCACTTTAAAAATTGCGTTAAATTCTAGACCAGAATACCCCGTTAATGGGGTGTTATTCCAGCGGTCGACTGGGCTTTGGGGCTCTACCTACCACACACTAATTGTGCCGAACTCCACAATAGCAAGAGTCGTCAGTTGAACCTAGGTTTGCACAATCAAACGCAAGATACAACCTCCTTACCAATTCAGCCATTGAGGCGGGGAGACAAATCTTTTGCTTCCCCGCACGGCCGCTTTAGCTCTAGGGAGATGTCTGAGATGTTTTTTAGTATACAACACAAATAAACTACAGCCACATAATAAAATATTAAAAAAATATATATGACACAGGTAGAAATAAATTCCTTCGCGCATACTGTATTCACGCTGTACATCTCTGACGAGTAGTCGAGAGAGAAAATTGGAGTGCTATGCAATCAATAGATGAAAAGAAATGTATTTCCGAGTCCCTACTCTTCCCCAAGACCTGCATTTTTCATCAACGTTTCAAGTCGGGTCCCATATTCATTTTCAACAGACAACCCAAGCCGATGCCGCCATAAATAGAGGCGCTAAAGGAGACCATAAATGTCCACAATAGAAGCAACGTGGTATGTTTTAAAGAAGCATTCTTCCACCGACGGTAGCGGTAGCAGCAGGTAAAGGCAGCAATCATAATTTTTATATTTTGCGAAACTAATGAAGATGTATTGGATGAGTGCAGCTTCAAAGTTTTTTTTTTGATTTGTCCGTTCACTGTTTTAATTTAATAAGCACTATTATGACCGCATCGGACTTCGAAATTAGGAGCGACTTTTCAATTCAGTGAACCACATTTGTCGATATCAGTAACTCAGTAACAGTACAAGTGCCGATAATTATGGCCATGTGCACGTAACAGTATTAATTATCATTCACATGAACAGTTTCGAGTCTAATCGAACCAAAAGGAACCATTGATTGGTCTCAGCATATGAAGCATTTCCGAACTATCTGCTCACCTCCGAACCCTATAATCACTTTATCACCCGCACCTGACACCCGCTCAACACTGCGAACTCCCACAATAATACTGATAACCATCTGCTCTCAAGTTCAAGTGTCCCATGCAAATGTTGTGAAGATTAGTGGCATACCCGAAAAATAGAAATGTAATGAAGGAAATTTCTAGGGGTTCTTGTGTGCTTACCTCTGGACTCTGTTGCTTCTTCTTGTCAGCTGTAGGGCAGCGCACGAGCAACCGTATGCAGCACTTGAGATGAACGCAGCGTATCCGCTACGAGCTGTGGATATTCCTGGGCCGAGAGATGTTTACCTTCTGCCTATCAGATTCCATGGGTCATCCGACACTTAACCGTGGAACTCGGTCCACTGAAAGCGATGTGTAACTCGCACAAGGCACCTGGGGGTCCTCCTGGTTCAGTTCTTTGTTTATATTTTTTGCTTCATATAGAACACGTAATTTGTGTTGCGTGTGAACGCTGTGCTACTTCGGAGTACTGGTTAATTGTTCAGCGCGCAGTTTGATCTACTTGTTTTTGGTAAAGTCAACAAATTAAATCACTTTCCTCACGACATTAAAAACAAATTATGTATATTAGAAGGAGATTTTTCCCTTCCATTGTAAGGAGAGCTTGGAAGATGCTAAAAAAATACATTTGACATATGGGTTACTCTTTCGCTAAGTGATGCCAATCCACGGCGTATTATATCTGGTGGTTTCCATCTACTCGGTTTTATAAATTATTTAAAATAAAAAGATAAAAAGATTTTGATTTGGCACTGTCAGGATGAAATAAGATAAAATCATGTTATTAATAATTATCTCGTTATGGGTAAAAGTTATGTTATTTATTTATTAGTTTATTTAGTTAAGGGGAGGTTCTCAACTAGAAACCCAAAAATAACGTGTTTTTCTTGAATTTTTTTTCTCAAAGACGGAAGCAAATGTCAATGTAGTAGTAAAAAACTATAAAATTGTACATATAAATTATCACTAGACCTTACACTGTAAGCCCATCATTAATGTAAACCCATTGTGACTGATCTAGTACAATAATGGACTTCCGGTTACTTGCCTTCTTCTTGTCCGAGCAGTCACGGCGGGTGGACGTAAAAAAGAAATTAAAATTGTGAATGCCGAGAATTTAAATAAAAATACAAGTCTTAAAATATCAGGTGTGGGGTTTACCACAAAGTAAGCTCAGCGGATCATCAAACATAATCGGATTAATCACCCATCAAAATGATGCCCGACAGACCCGGGAAGAACGAGATGACGGAAGCCCTGCACGAGGTAGGGATAGATGTCCCGACCACAGCCACGATTGGGCGGATCCGGACAATATACAAGGGAGCGTTTGGTCATTCTGAGCTTGAAAACACAGGCGAAGAAATTTCCGGAACTTCAGGTGTGTTCACAAGTTTTGGCGGAGCACTCTCTTCTGACGGAGCGCCCACTTCGGGTGGAGCCCCTACTTCTGGCAAAGCGCTCGCTTCCGACGGTGCTCCGACTTCGGACCTAGCTGCTCAGCAGATGGCTGGCAGACGATAAACTTCTGACGCAACTTCTGGGACCATTTCTGATGATGCTGAGGAACGAGAACTCGCTCGACTGGCGAGAAGGAAACGCATTCGGGAGCTGCAGAGGGAGCTGCAAGATATGGAGCCGGTTCCAATGACTACAAAAAAGGTGGTGTGGGGGTAGAGAAGTATGTGTGCCGGCATGGAACCTGGTTCACTCCTATCCCCATCATGAGTTTTTACAAGGGCCATCAATTGTTGTAATTTTGTCATTGTTATTGTTTTACCCGGAGCGGACACAGAAATGAACCCACAGGATACCGCAGCCAAACGATCACCAAACGAGAACGGAAAAATAAAACACTAGGATATAGTTGGAATTCGTTTTTTTTTAATTGTATTTCTTTCTTTTCTTTTAAAACTTCTTGAAAAGGATGGAATGCTCACAATCTTAATTTTGATACTAAGCTGGTAGATTTTATTGTAAAACAAAATATTGTTCCACAAGGATATTCTGATCAGATGATGTATTTTTAGTTAGAGCGTTAACGTTTCACATAAAAAAAGCTATTGACAAGGTTACTTTCTCCTTATTTAGTGAATGCCACGTTAATGTACATTGAAACAAAGATTAATCACCGCGAATGCAACTCTTGTATATAACTTACAACATTCGTATTTAATAATTGAAGAACGACTATCCGACTATAGAAGCTATAAGCATGTTTGTTGTGAACCTCTTTCGAACTTTACCACCATCATCAAATCCAAATGGCGCAGAATTTGATCCTGAAGAAGATGAGATGAAGATGATGGTGGTAAAAACTCCACTCGCTTTATTCACGGGGGTGCACGCACCCCCGTGCACTCGCTATGGTGGATGAATCACGAACCAGCGATGTGCAATCGCTGGTAGTTGAAATAGGACTCCTCGAGGGTTGAATTCCGACTTTAATTCAACCCTCAGCTCGCGGTGAGTTTGGTGCGTGGCGAGAGAAAATTTCTCTCTCTGGTGAATAGGGGACCGGCTCTCTCAGTGTAGATCCCAGGGGTGTGTGTGAGTTGATCGTGTAGATCGCATTGTTTACCCTGGTACTGCGGCCAAGGATTAACGAAATCGAACAAGGGAAAAAGAACAAAGGGAAAATGGACCAAGTGTGTCATGAGGGATGAGAGTGCAGCCGGGCAAATACACTGCATCTCATTAGAGAAGCACTAGGTGCTAAAAGGGATTTTAATATTTACAAAATGGGTATTGTGTATAGTATCTATTGCCGGCGGGAAGAACCGAATTCTTTTGTTTGCATGTTGTGTATGCTGAAGAATTTGGTTTTTGCCGGCTACGCGTGAGATGCCGGCGATGGCTTGCCGGTTGGACAAGGTATCGTGGGTCGGGTATATTGCAGCTGAATAAACAAGCTGCGTGCCTCTGCTTTTGCAGTTGGACAAAAAGGTCGCCAACCAATGTGCATGTAAGGAAAATTGTTGTGCACATGTGAGGCTGGGATAGCCGACGAGAAAAAAAAACGATATCATTCCCTGATTATGCTGGTTACATTATATGTGAACCGAAATGTTTTCAGGGAAATTTGCCGATGCGTTGATGCATGGAATGACGATGGCCTTGGGGAGGAAATGTTTGCAGGTTGCTGCAGATTTGCCAAGGGATTTGGGGTTGGAATTGTGAGAGGTTCTTTGCGTAAGGCAGGAGAACCCCCACAGTGGACTTCAACGACATTGAGAATGCAGTCCCTTTGTTCTCTGGCGACGTGGCCCACTCGCTTTGTTTCAATGATCGCACCAAATACCACTGTGCACGTCGACTTTTGACAGGAACTGCCAAGGTACTTTTGAGAACCGTTCGTGTTGATTGCTGGGATTCTCTTAAGGAGATATTGTTGGCGGAATTCGACCAAAAAATGACCCGCCGAGAAATCTATCAAAAGTTGAGTCGTCGATCACCACTGAAAGAGGAGTCTCTTCTACGTTATGTCCTATCCATGCAGGAAATCGCCTCGCATACAGACATCGACGAGGCAGAATTGCTCGAGTTTATCATCGAAGGTATTGGGGATACGTCATCAAGCACCTCAATTCTTTACGCCCACAAATCTATACTGGAGCTGAAAAGACTTCTTCCCCGTTACGAAAAGAGGAAGTTGTCGGAGCCGCTGTCGTCCCTTATGACCAAAGGAGGTTCGTCGTCTACGTCAACAGTGCCTACAACTTCAGCAAGAGGACGCACGACTTCTACAATAACACCAGCTAAAGAGCAAGAAAGGTGCTACAATTGTTCAAAACTCGGTCATTTTGCA